>PVIA01000108.1:0-661063 GCA_004024845.1 Tonatia bakeri
CTGCGAAGGGCCAGCTGCTCCTGGGCTCTAACCTGTCCGTGCTGCAGAGGGCAGATGGGCCCAGTGTTGCCCGGTCTTCCATTTCTTTCGAGAGAAAACATTTCTGACGGGGACTCTCGGGACCTGCGGCGCGAAGAGCAGGAGGAACAAAGCAGGCAGCTGGGTCTGTCCTACCAGCCATCCTCTGCACCCCCGTGGATTTCAAAATTAAAGCGCGGTGTGGATGCTGCAAAGGAAAACAGACCTCTCCGTCTCCTCGTCTTCAATTCCGTTCTGCTTTTCCCGCAGAGTTATTCTCTGCTGTAAGAAAGGGCCCTGAGTGAATTATTCATGGTGTTTGTTGCCATTGAGAATTTTAACTTAGTGGGAGCGTTCCACTGGCAGCATCCACTGCAGGGCATACGATACGTTAGGGTCCCTGACTGAGACGCGCAGTGGTGGGAGCAGCGTTGCCCTTCTTGGCTCCTCCCTCCTGTGGCTCACACGTCGCCTCCAGGGGAATGAGAAAGTATCCAGGAAAATCACACCTTTACCTACGGAAGGGAGCTCCAGCTGATTCAGACCCCTCTCGCAGCCTCTCTGGACACTGGCACTGTGGCTGATCCCCAGGGGACAGGTGTGGCCCCCATCGCTCAGGCAGGAGAACATACACAGAGAGCAGCGGCAGGAATGGGTTAATTCTGGCTGCAGATATCACAGTGGGCAGATGCGGTATTTGAGAAATATCAATAGATCGATTTTCCACTGGCAGCAATGGGGGAGGCTTTTCCTGTTAAAGGTTATGGCAGAGACAAAGTTCAAGCAGCGTGCCGGTCGGTAGGGTTACTGTAAGCATCAGGCATTTATCGTTTCACAGTTCTGGAGGCTGGAAGGTCAAGACCAAGGTGTGGCAGGGTTGGTTGGGAACTTGCTCTGGGCCTCTCTTCTTTGCTCTGCTGGGTTGCCAGAAATCCTGGGTGTTCTTTCACTTGCACAGGCATCAGCCCACCTCTGTCTTCCTTTTCACAGAGAGTTCTCTCTGTTCCTGTGTCTCTGACCAATTTTCCTTTAAAAAAAATATGAACACCAGTCGTATGAATTAGGGATTCACCCTGCTGACCTCGTCTTAATTTAAGTGAAGGCATCTATACTGACCCCATTCCAAATAAGGTCACAGTCTGACATGTGGCGGGTTAAGACTTCAGCATACAAATTGGGGGTGGGGACACAATTTAACCCATGACATCCAGGATGCAGGTCACGTAGTATCACATGTTGAGAGGAGGGCAGAGGGATGTGGGACTGCAGGGAGACACTTTCTATGAAATATTAATAATGAATGAGAATGGTACAAGTTGGTAGAACATTTGTTTTACTCCAGGGACTATTCTCAGCACCTCACATGGGATGTTTAATCCTCACCGTTTTTATAGATGTGGAAACAGGGAGCATACTTCGCTCAACTTTGAAACTTCCCTAAAATGCCTCCAAAATGGGTTTATTAAAGAAGAAAAGCGGAAATGCTAATATTGAATGTAAACTGTAATTGCAAAAAAAAAAAAAAAAGCCAAAAGAAAAAAACAAGAGGAAATGATGAAGAAAGGTCGCATTTTCTGCTGTGCAGGGAAGCTGTTTCCTCCAAGTGTCTGGAAGCCGGCTCAGCGGCGGTCCACATGAACCCGCCCGAATTGGTTTCTCTCTCCTGGAAGTCGACGGGCCAGGGAGTGTTGGGTCAGGGCTGAGTCATGGCTGTGGTATGTCCTCCCGCCCAAAAGCAAACTTTGTTTTTCCAGCCACCAAGGAAATGTTTGAATGGAGGAAACCACTTCTGTGGTCATTTGCCATCTCTGGTTCACAGCAGAGTTTGTGCACGGGCGTTCCTTGGGCTTCATGCTGTCCTCTGCTGTCCCTCCCGGTCTGGCCTGGAACTGATCTTTGAAAGCCTCCTCCAAAACCAATCGACATTTGATGGTAATGTCAAAGCTGAGCAGACCTGTTCAATGGGCCTACAGGCAAGAGGAAAAAAGAAGAGGCTTGAGTGGGAGATGATTTTTTCTGATTATTGCTATAAAACCTATTGCCTTGTTCCAATATTGGCTCTGGTCTTTCTGAATTACTCCTACAAACCAAAAAGTCCAACCTGGTCTGGGGACAGAGACGTCCAGAGGAGGAGAGAGGAATCAGAGTCATTTCTCTCAAGGTTTTTATTTCTGTTTCCCAGACCCAGGCATGTTACCCCGAGATGTTAATGATAATGGCATGGACTTACTATTTTTAAAGATTTCATTTAGTTATTTACAGAGGGGGGAAGGGAGGGAGAAGGTGAGGGAGAGAAACACCTGTCGGTTGCCTATCCTACACACACCCAATCACAGGGACCAGGCCTGCAACCCAGGCACATGCCCTGACTGGGAATCGAACCAGCGACCCTTCGCTTTGTGGAATCATGCCCAACCCACTGAGCTACACTGACCAGGGCAATAGTGGCACTGTTTTAAATAAAGAGATTGAGCAGCCTCGTCTGCCTGTCTTTTGATTGGGCTGTCAGACAATGCACTTTTAGCGACTATAGAATCACAGAAGCAAACCTCAGAGCCAGCCCCAGAGAGACGGGGTGCCGCCCCCATGTGTTAGGAGAGGTGGAACCTGGGAAAACAGCAGTGACTTGCTGAGGTCGAAGAGCTTGGTCTTCTGAATCAGATTCCAGACTGTTCTGTGCATTGAATGTCTGTGATTGAACATGACAGTGAGGGAGGGGGGAGCCTTGCAGATAATAAAAGCTGAGATGTGAAAGTTTTTTTTTTTAGATAATACTTTCATATCTCATTTTCTCATTAGAAATTTTTCAGGTCACAGGTAGAGCTAGGGATACCATTGAGTCTTTTCAAGGACTCAGAAATCAAGGAACCCCTTGATATGTTTGAATATGTATGCTTTGGTTTATATGCTCACCCTGCAGGGCAAGTTCAAGTTTTCTGAGAAATTCAGGCTGTCCTTTCTACAGGTTTCTTTCATATTCTCTTCTTCATCCGCCCACCTCCCTGAGTCAGTGCCTGGCTCCTGAGGCATCACCGCAGAGGTGGCTTTGTATCTCATTAGAAAGAAAGGGTGGGGAGAGCGGACCCTCTAGAAATCGCCCCCAGGAACTGGATGGCCGTTTGGGGCTTACGGAGGCTAGGTGCTCTGACCATTTAGATGACCAAGTGACAGAACCATTATGTCAATCCTGCCCCAGGGGCAGGTTTATGATTTTTCTCTGGCTGGTGAGCTGCTTGTCACACTCGCATTGACTGAATTCTTTAGGTTTTACTTCTTTTTATGTGATTATATCATGGGGCTCGGAAAGAGACTTTTAATACCATTTCTTTGATCTGCTAGTCCTGTCGTGCTTGCATGCTGGTTTAATTATTGCAGCTTTATAGGACAAAGCCTCCTTGTCACCTGGAAGGGCACCCAGGGGCAGAACTCATTGCCTTGCGAGACCTGTGGCCACTGGCCCCTTGGTGCTGACCCGTGGGACACAAGGTCATGGAGAAACTTTGTCGCTCCAGTCTGACCACGGCCACTGGCCCTTTCTCCCCACCTCCTCACGGAGAGTGAGTTAATCACGGGGAAGCCTCGTCCTACCTTCAAACTCTAAAACCCCAGGTCAGCACGAGAGTTCTCCATTTCCCCGGGGAGAAACACAGCGGCACTGTCACACCGCTCCCACTTCCTCCTGGACTGCAGGTTGGGACGTGTTCGCGGCAGCCATGCTTTGCCCGTCGCCTCAGCCGCCTGCCAGGCCGAATTGACTGGTCTCTTTTGGCTTGGAAGCTCCCCTTGACATTTATTTCTATTTAATTGGGCAGTCCAGTTTCGTTGCGCTGCCTACCTCAGTTTAAGTTTCCTCTTTGTCACTTCTCCTTGGACTCACGACCCTTACCTTACTGCCATCTGCAGCCACATTGTGGGTTCACTCACTTTGCATGTCCCTGGCACCACTCCACGGTTTTCACTCCAAATACCACGAAGTTGCTGGGTACAACGCAGGAGGATATCATGCACTATTTGGGACGTGCTTTATGGGATGCCATGTTATGCCGGCGTACACTACAAAATTATTCATTGTTTATGTGAACTTGACATTTCACTGGGCACCTGTGATTGTATTTGATGCATCTTGTCACCCTGAACTACAAGTGCCTCCTTGCCCCGGAGGTGCAAGAGGGGGACACATGACCAGCCCATGGCCTGGGCTTCCCTTCACGTCGCTACAAAAGTCAATGTCCTTTGCCCATTAAGAGTATCGGGTGGGAGTGAGGGAGATATCAGGATAAGCGCAGACATTTTTTTTTATCACACTGTTGATACTTATAGTAGCATTGAATGCAAAAGGTAATTTATCTTTCTTCTGACTCAAAAGCCAGCAGCCACGCGGCATCAGCTGCACTGTGCACGCTGGAATCCACTGTGTGGACTGTGTACCATGGCCACCGTCTCCACACGACATCATCTTAGTCTGGGAGTTGAAATTACCCCTGCCGGCCTCCTAGCTCCCGGATGTCGGCTGAACTTGAGACGACACCTTTTGATTCATACCAGAGGACCTGGCTCCAGGAAGCCCGAGCAGCCCTGCCACTTGGCTCGGTGGCCATGGAAACACAGGCCACATTCCTCTGTGGCAAAGACTTCCCGTGCAAAATACCTTCGGGGCCCAGCCAGTGACCCTCTTGTACTGAGCAACATTTCCTAATAAATTCTGTCTGTTTCAAGAGGGAAATACCAGTCGTTCACTTTCGATTCTGTGTCTCTTGCCTTTGGAATGCAAATTCACAAAAACACCGCAGAGATCAAGGTCTGTGAGTCTGGCGCCTCCGTTTCGGCTGATGACCGAATCCTGGTGGGCAGGGTCGTCAAAGCAAACTAATTATCCTTATGTATTCCGATCTTCCAGATCCCGTGTGAAAAATACTCCCTTTAGCTTAGTGTATCTGTCTCTAAAATATGACCCGTGGGAAAATGGTGCTCCCATTCCGTTCACCGCCTTTTGGGCCCATTGCAAATCCTGGTATTTAAGGTCCTGAAGGTAAATGATTCTGTCCCGGAGCATGCGATGGAAGTGCAAGGTACATAATTACAGAAGTGGGACCATATGCCAGAGCAGACAGAATGCTCCTTGATGGGGGACGCAACGCGTTCAGATAAATCACGTCCAGATTGCGAGGTGCAGGACGGTGTGGGCTGCAGGCAGGTGCCCCTGTGGGTCAGAAGGACTCGGGAGTGCTGCTGGCTGGGAGCCTTCAGCCATCAGTCCTCTCCAGAAACTGCCCTTGGCTGCAGAGGTCGTGCCATCACGGGGCCGCCAGCATCCAGTAACTTCTTTGTAGGGGTGAAAGGCTCAAATCCTGACAACTCCGGAGGGCCCTCTCAGTATCTGAGCTCCCTGGGGGCGGGGGCGGGGAGGGGGGTCAGCTGGAGGCCCTTGTTGAGACGGCAGCACAGTCCAACTTCTTCCCGTCATTTCTTTCCCTTTCTCCAGGGATATTAATCCCAAGAGCAACTGCAATGAGCTTCCTGCATGCTAATCTCCGTCTCAGAGTTTGTTTCCCAGGGAACCAACATGTACCTGGTGCAATCGGGAATGGTCCAAGAGGCAGGCAGTCAGAGAGGATTCTGCAACTGAACTACTCACTGTCTGACTCACCATGTCGACCTTGGACTGCTGGAGCCGGGGCGGAGCTTAGGCCCCGGCCAAGGCAGCAGTGCCATTGTTAAACTTTTGCTGGTAGTAAATTTGTATGGTGTGCCAGTGAGAGGGAATATACGGGTAGGTGAGATGCACTGGGTGTTTGAGAAAAATGGGGAGAATAGAAATCAGAAGGACAGTGGTGCTGGATAAGTGTTGCAGGAGCGATTTTGAAAAATGAGAGGTGGACAGTGATGGCACGCGGTTATGTGAGTCAGAGGCCGACCGGAAAGGAGTCCCTGGCTGTTGCGGCCACAGGGCAGGAAAGGCTAAGGGTCCTTCCGGCGTTTGATCCCGAGTAGCAGAGCTTTGAGAGGGTTGAGCTCCCAACCTGGGCAGGTCCGAGCTGCCCAGGTCAGGCCCCTGATTAGTGAAGAATGGAACCTGGAGACGAGGTGGGAGCATCTAGGTGGATGCACTTAAAAATCCCAATAACCTGAACACTTTGAGCTTGCAGAATTGACTCCCTCCGCCACAGAAAGGGCTGGCATTCACCTCATTTTCTTGAAGACACAGCAGAAGCCGTCTTCCTGCAAGAGAGCGGGTGCCCTTGTCAGGGCCTACTCTCACCTGCCAGTCACTAGCATGACGTCATACTGTGACCCAGAGCGGGGAGGAGCTTCGGGGCCTAGGCGCCACCTACTGGAGGGAGGCTGCAGCGGACATACAGGGCGGGGTTCTGAGTGTGGGGATGGGGCAGGAGCCTGGGGGTTGTATTGACCATATTTCTTGTATCGTTCACACTCTGGCATTGGAGCCTTGGTCCTGAAGAGCCTGCTACTCCCAGAGCTGGCAAATTCCCGGAGATAGCAAATAATTCCTCTGTGAGCATGCCTTTCTGTGCAAACCAGCCAATCCCAAGGCCATATTCCCCAACTGTCTCCTTTATCAAACTCGCAGGGCCAGATACTAGACAACTGTGGGCCACTCCCAGAGCCCCGAGGGTACTGGAATTATTCACACTGTCCGATCTTAAACTTGTTCAGTGTGCCGTGGCTGCCTGGCCCATGCTATCCCACAAAATCCCCGAGAACGACTCCGGGCCACCGTCTCCACCCATTTTCTGACTCCTGGCCGTCCCGGGTACTTCCCCATGGTGTCCTTGCCTTGTCTGAGCGTGGGGTAGAGCAGGGGGTTGGGGTGCTGTGCTGGTCCATGTTCTGGACCCGAGGTTGTGGTCGGACCCAGAACCCAGTGACTGGACAGGAGGCCGGGTCTCTGTGAGAAAAAACCTGAGCCATCACCATTGTATGTAATACCGTTTGTCCCGGTCTTTCTCCAGAGATCCTCACAGTGGTTTTCTTAGGCAATGGCATGGATCACTCTCAGAGCCGTGGGGCCCTCCTGGGGCAGCCCTGTTAGAACGAGGTGTACGGGGACCAGGTGGGGAGTGGGATTCGGGACTAGGTCTAACTGACGGTGGGTCCGCTGGGCCCCTTGACCCCTCTGGTGATCACTGCCCCAGAACCTGAGTATACAATTTCAGTAAACGTACTTCGTGTAGGCTTTGCCCCCACATTATTTTCTTGGCCTTTGGAGTTCAGAAATAAGAGGTGAGGTCTTTGGAACTTCCCCTCATTAGCCAAGATAGTAAAGCTAAACCAATATTGATTCTGGGAGAAATGGCAAAGGTTAGTGACACCCTGTGGGTTTGGGGGCCACGGGGGGCGGGGTGGGTGGCAGAGGGAGGGTCGGAGAGGGGGCAAAGAGAAGTTGAGGAGCAGGGGATGAAAAAGGCTCATGATATGGAGAGAAAAGAGACCTCCCACCTTCTCTGGTTGTGGTCTTCCCAGGGCATCTAGGGTGCAGAGAAAGGTCCCTGGCGACAGAACCAATCACTGCTGTTTAGAAAGTCCATTCAGAACAGCCTCCCCATCGGCCAGTTTTCCCTGAACTGTCCTAAGCAGAAAAGGGAGCCGGGAGACCATGCACCCAGCAACCTCTTTTATTCGAAAGTTCAAATCTGATACTATTATATTAATTCTGATGTTTAAGTCTAAACAGTTGGCTTCTAAAAAGCATGAGCCAGTTGGACACTATCTTTTCCAAATAATCTCAGATTTGGTTAGTGGGATCTCCATGAACTGTGTCTTTTTAACGTGGCCCCATTGTTGTTTTTTTATTCTCACCTGAGGACATTTTTTCCCCATTGATTTTAGAGAGAGAGGAAGGGAGAGAGGGAGAGAGGAAACATTGGTGTGAGAGAAAAACATCAATCTGATGCTTCCTGTACGTGCCCAGACAGGGAATCAAACCCACAACCCAGGAGCGTGCCCTGACCAGGAATCGAACCCACCACCCTTTGGTTATGGGATGACGCTTCAACCGGCTGAGTCACGTTGGCCAGGGCTCCCCACCAGTTTTTAAACATTTCCTTCCTTTCTGGCATTAGCAGTTCCAGACTCCCCGGGTTCCTGTTCTCGCCCTGGAATCATCCATTTCCTGTTTCCTTCTAGTGGAGAAAGGTCTTTAGACACCAAGAATAGATGTCCCACGTGCCCACTGCGGCTGTGATGTTGTTGTTTCTAGACTCTTGCAGCTGATGGAGCTAGAATTTGTTTGTATGTGTGTATATAGATACATGTACATGCACACAGAGATGTCATTGTGTATCTGTGCAGAGGGCCTTGAATGACATCATTTCTTTCTTTCGGCATTGTTTCCTTGTAACGTTGATAAGACATTGTAGAAGCTTCACTCTTGTTTATATCAAGCTACTGTAAACTCGGTGTCATTGTGCGTCATTTTGCCACAGTTCCAGGAACCTAGTGACAATGTTGTGAGGGATTAGTCCATATACTTATATATATAATATATATATTCAGCATATATATTTATATTTATATATATATATATATTCTGTCTGGAAAAAGTCCAGCTGTTGTTAATATAATGAGAACGGTTTGCACAACATCGTTGTAACGTGGCAGCCAGGGAGAGTGGACTGGAATACGCATGCGTGAACAATGACGACTTCACTGTACTAGTCAGTGGGGGTGGTAGATGCTGTTGAGTGAGCATGTGCACCGTGTGGCCGACACATTCAAAATGACTAAGCGAGTACAGCCATGGATCTGCATCTAATTTTGCATTAAACTTGAACATTCCTCTGCAGAAACTATTTGGATGACTCAGAAGGCTGCAGCTATGGGCAACTAGTTGGTGATTGGCAGCTTCGTGACAACACGCCCACTCATGCACTACATCTCACGCAGTTTTTTGGTGAAACATCAAATCACTCAGGTGACTCAGCCCTGCTATAGCTCAGATTTGGTGGCTTGCGACTTCTGGCTTTTCCCAAAACTAAAATCTCCCTTGAAGAGGAAGAGATTTCAGATTATCAATGAGATTCGGGAAAATATATATGATGGCGTTTGGGAGAACTGTGTGAGGCCCCAAGGTGCCTACTTTGAAGGGGACTGAGGAGTCATTGTCCTGTGTACACTGTTTCTTGTATTTTGTATCTTCCTCAATAAACGTCTCTATTTTTCATTTTGTATGGCTGGACACCTTCTGGACAGACCTCATTGTTCACGCATGTGCATTCCAGTCCACTCGCCTTGGCTGCCAGGTCACATCGGTGTCATGCAAACCATTCTTATTACATTAACAATGGCTGGGCTTTTTCCAGACATATTTCATATGCATTTATGTTTTCGTTGTTATATATTTAAAACGATGAGTTCATACTATACTTCCCACCACAGTCCAATACCTCAGGGTTCTTCCCACCCTTCCGTTTCACTTCCCCCGGATCGACTCTACTTACTGGCTCAAGTCCCTTGTTTGCTCCATGGAACCAACGCCCATGCTCACTGGAGCCTCTGGGGGGACGCCTCCCGCTGTCACCTCTGTGTGGCTCAGCCCCTAGACACCGACGTCCCCGAGAGGGCCAGGGAAAGGAAGGGAAAATTAAAAAGCAGTTTAAAAGTAAAGCATGGAAAAAGACGGAGTCCAGTTGGCTCAATTCTCTTGGAAGCCAACAGCAGAATGTAAACTTTGGTTGTTCCAGAATGTGTTTTGCTCTTAGGGAAGGAGGAAGTGAAAGGTATTACGTGATTCAAGAGTCGTGGGTGTGGGGGAAGACTTTTGAGAAAGTCCTGGAGACAAATTCTCTCCCAGGGCCCCCTCTTCACCCTCTGACTTTGGGGCCAATGTTTTCCCATGCCAGTTCTGACTCTCACCTTCCTGGGCCCAGCCTTCCCTTTCCCCCAGCACCTCCCCTCCTGTCCCTGCTCCTCCATTGGGGGTACCCTCAGCATAGGCCCTGCCCACCTCCCATCTCTCCACCCCCACCTTAAGACCCAACCCGCTTTCCCTCGTCCTCATGGCTCCCACAGCCATCTTTAACTACTTAGAGTCTCCTTTTCTTAAATTCTTTAATTTTTTTAAGTTAAATTTATTTGGGGTGACATTGGGTCATAAAATTATACAGGTTTCAAGTGCACAATTCTATGGCGCATCATCTCTCTATTGCATTATGTGCCCACCACCCAAAGTCAAGTCTCCTTCCAGTCCCTTCTTTCTTCCTTTTTTTAAAAAAAGATTTTATTTATTTATTTTTAGACAGAGGGGAAGGGAGGGAGACAGAGGGAGAGAAACATCAATGTGTGGTTTCCTCTTGAGCGTCCCCTATCAGGGACCTGGCCCACAACCCAGGCATGTACCCTGAGTGGGAATCAAACCAGCGACCCTTTGGTTCACGGGCTGGTGCTTAGTCCATAGAGCCACACCAGCCAGGACATAGCTTTTTCTCAAATTCATATGCTGTAGAAAGCAAGATGGACCTGGAGTCAGGCCACCTTAGGATTTTAAATCCTACTTTTTCCACTTTCAAAATGTGCATGCTGCCTGAGCTTTAAGGGACTAGAGTAGCTTTTCCTTCCTTCCCATGCAAATCAGGAAGGCTGATCTTGGGCTGCCAGTAAGTCCCATCCATCTTAGAAGCAAAGGGCCAGTGTCGGCTTGGCAAAGACTCAGAGAAATGACCTTGTGTGTCTGCACTAAAAAAAAAAAAAAAAAAATTACTTTCCTAAGAAAACAGTAGCTTTTGGGAAGAAGATAGAACTAATGACAAAGAGAAATTTATCCATAATAAACTTCCCATGACTGGCTGACTGAAAGAAAATTGATAAGAATAGTTGCCTCCTGTTACGAAACAAGAAACAGATTGTGCAGTGGTAACTAGAATTGTATCCTGAAGTACGTACTGAAGTGAATTCTAGTCCTAGGGTTCAAAGACTTGGGTCCAGTCCTGATTCTCAAAACGGCTTTGTTGTAACTGATTTGCTCCTTACTTCCTGGGTCGTGCTGAGCGACAGAGACAGGAGGACAAAAAGGTTCCTGGGAAAACCTGCCCAGGGAACAGAGCAGGCTCTGCCTGGCCTCCTCCCACGCCCCCACTCTCTCCTGCCCTGACCCAGAGACACTCTCTTTCCAGTGTGGGGGAGGACATCTGAAGGAAGTGAGACCAGTCAGTCCCCTGGGACGCGTCACCTGAAGCAAGCCCAGCCCTAAGTGAGGACTACCCCTTCTTCTGGTGGAGATGCGGATTTGCGAATCCGTTGTAGGGCAGGTTTCAGAAGGCAGAATTGGTGGGGTGTCTCTCCAGCTCATCGGGGAGGTTTTAGTATTGAAGTAACTGAAGAATCTCCTTTGAAGTCAGCCTCCCCCGAGGGCAGGCGTGGAGACGAAGGCCGCTCCCAGCGCCTCTAGCACAGCCACCTCCCTGCGGCTTTGTTACTGTTGGCCCAGTCCAGACAAACAGCCGCTTTCCAACAGCGCTACACGTTGACTTGGTGACTTGCAGATTTGGTTGCAGAAGGGAAGCCCTCTGCTCTCTGGAAGCTGTTCCTGCGGTTGAGGCGGGATGCCTCCAGGTGGCGCCAGTGTGCCACTGTCCCCACCTGAATCTGCCCTGCGGTAGAATCAAGACGGCTTCTCGCCCACCCTTTCCTTTTGAGGAACTGTTGGCAAGATGCATCTTCCCAAGGACAAGGTTTCCTTTCTGCTCGAAGTCCGTCAGAGGGCATCCTGTCGTCTGCTGGAAAAAGCCAGACGGATCGGTGGCCTCAGCTGGAGATCCAGCCTTGTCTGAGGCTACCGAGATGAGGAAGGAAGCTTGGGGCTTTGTGTTGGAGTAAAGGGGGGAGGGGTTTCGTGTCTGGGGCAAGGAGCGGGGTTAGAGACCAGAACCATCCGAGTAAATCTGAACATCTAATCGGCTTCACTAGGGGGTCATGAGTCCGGTTGCGTGCCATCTAGCACGGAGAAGGCTCTGGGCGAGCGAGCCGTACACAGTGGGAGCTTTTACAAGTAGAGACAGGGCAGGACCAAGAAGTTAGAAGAGTGAACTATTTCAGGCAAGGACACCACAGGGGAAGGCAGGGGGCCTTACTGGGCGGATTACCTTACCCCTTTTGGTCAGGAAATTCCAGACTGATTGGTTTAAAATCTCACTCTGCGGAGAGGCTAAAACTGCCACTCAGCTAGCATTAAGTTTTGGTTTGGTGGCATGGCTTTGGCAGAAGGGACTCCATGTTGGCCCGCTGTTCTGGTTGGAACAGTAAAGACAAGGAGCCTGCAGAGGACTCCCCGAGGGACGCTCTGTGTCTTTGCAGAGGGACACTCAGGGCTGGGGGGCTCCTGCCTCTGAGCTCGCTGCACAGGCAAAAAATGTGATGCAGAGGGAGGAAGGGGAGGGCTGTCTCCTCCTCCTCTAGGAGGCACACAGATGGCCCGGGTCACATAGCAGCCCTGAATGGGTCACAGTGAAGGGCCCGGGGCCACAGACCACGACAGTGCTCTGTGAACACGCAAAACAACCCCTGGAACCCTGCAAACACTCGAGAGGGTTTCGCAGCGTCAGGGAGCCTCTAATGAAGGGTGTCAGGCAAGAGCCGATGACACAGGGTTAGGATGGTGGCTGGGATGCTGTCAGCACCTGTAAGCTGAAAGACAGAGGGGCTGTTTTAGTACAGGGGGGGCCTATACCATGGACTGGGGGGCTTATAAACCAGATAAATTTATTGTTCACAGCTCTGGAGGCTGGAGGCCCAGGGTCCTGTAGTTGAGCACTGGGGAGGACCTGCCTCCTGGTTCCTGGCGGACGCCTTCTTGCTGTGACTTCACATGGTGGAAGGGGTGAGGGAATCTCACTAGGGTCTGTCTTTCTCGTGTATCAGTCTCATTCACCAGGGCCCCACCCTCATGAACTAATCTCCTCTCAAAGGCTCCGCCTCCTAATCCATCACTTGGAGGTTTCGGGTTTTGACACTCGCCTTCAGGAGGGCGCAACCATTCGGACCAGAGGGGTGGCTGTGTGCTTCATCACCCTGCTCCGCTTTATTGCTAAATAACTCAAGAACCTCCTTCTTGTAAACCGGTCTGTCCTGGGTACTTGCTTTTTGTGACTCGGAAACACTCTTTTTTTTCTATCACTGCCTCTAAATATCTTTGGTCAGATCCCCTTCTCCGCTCCTGGACCATCTGGTGAGCAGGGCCTGTACCTTCTCCAGGCACAAAAGTTCCGAGTTTTCAGGTAACTGGAATCGTCTCACTGTGGAATCCAAAGTCAGAGTTTTAGTCTTGCAGTCAGACCAGCAGCAGCAGCAGGTCACGGATCTCGGTCCAAGTCCTCTCCTCATTCTGCTACTTTTGGGCTTTTGCACTGTTGGGTGGGGGAAGGGCTGAGGACACACTGTGATCCTCTGAGAGTGAAAGGGACACTAGCAACAATTATGCTGGGGCAACTGGCAGAGCTGGCACACTGTCCACCGAATGGGTGCCACCCCTGCATCCTCCCCGAGTCCTGCTTTCTTCGCCCGAGGAAGGGGAATGACGCCATTCCGTAAGAGTGGTCCCTGGAGACCAGCTTCTTTCCCTTAGCGTGGGGGTTTATTCCTTTTTATGACCTAAAAATATTACCTTGTAGGGATATGACATATATTAGGAATGGATTTTTTAATAGAGTTTACTTGTTTTAGATTAGTTTCAGACTCACAGCAAAGCTGAGGGGCCGGCATGCGGGTTTCCCATAGTCCCCTGTCCCCACACATGCACGACCTCCCCACCATCATCACCCTTCACCAGAGTGGTACCTCTGCTGTAGTCAATGGACCCTCAGGGACACGTCACCATGACCCAAAGTCTGTGCTTTGCATTAGGGTTCACTGTCTGTGTTGTACAGTCTCTGAGTTTGGACAAATGTATAATGACAGGTATTTGTCATTATAGTATCATTCAGAGTTGTTTCACTCTAAAAATCATTTACACTTCACCTTGTCATCTCTCCTTGCCTCCCTGTGAGCCCCTGGCTGCCACTGATCTATTTACTGGTCCCGTAGCTTTGCCTCTTACAGAATAATTTTACTATTAATCCTTTGAAAGCCCCATCTGCAGCCGTGGTTAAGAACTGCAGCTCCGTGGTGCACACGGATGGGACAAGAGAGCCGCCAGGAGCCTCTGTCTGGCAGGGCCAGTCTCCTCCACGCTGTGTGCATGTCCCGACTCACATGTGGGAGAGCCCGTGTCTCCAGTCGCTCCCCTTGTTTGACAGGAGGTTGGCTGTTGTCCTTGAGGAACTGGTGTGGCTGTGGGTGACCTCACTCGGGAAGACAGACCGGGAGGGTGAGGGGACAGCACGTCAGAGCCCAGGCAGAGGTCACAGAGACAGGCCTCTGTCTCTGTGATGAGGAGGCCAGACGGTCACAGGAAGAAGGCAAAAAAGGTACATTGCAGACCTGAGGGCAATTCCATGGCGTTTAAGGGGCTCTGCTGTGTAAAGGAGATTGAGTTGTAAGAGCATCAGAGTAAATACACCGGCTAGGTGTCCTGGCAGCTCGGCCGGGGTCCTCTCCCAGAGCCTCCGTTCAGCCCTCTGGCCTGCTGTCCATTCAGCAGAAGACCCCAGCCGGGCTCTCGCCAGGTAGAGGGGCTGGTGGCAACCCACTGACATCACTCTTCCCGGGTCAGAAAAGATGGCCGCACCTGCTCCCGCCCTGGTCGGAATCTTTATTGCACCCAGAGGTCTTTCAGCGTCTGTTCACGCCATTAATGTGGGAACTGCACTAATGCTTCTGTCCCTGCTTTTTTTTTTAAACCTGGGAAAAAACTGAGACATTTTCAACACCATTGCAAAGCAAGATGAAGACGCAAAACTCACAAGTGCAGCCGTGCAGACCCCTCCCATGATTCTGGGGCTGTAAGAAGGGACCCTGCCTCCGTGACTGCCTGCCCCCAGCCTCCTTGCCTTCATTGGGCCCGGCGATTTTTGTAAAATACAGATCAGATGTTTCTCCTTCTCTTCACCAAGCACTCCTTGACGACTTTCCTTGCCTTCGGATGAAACCCAAGACACTTCAGCTGGTCCTGACTGGCTCTGGGGTCTGGCCCTTGCACTTGATTTTCTCTCTCTTCCCCCCTCCAATGTAGACACAACCTCTGTCTCAGTGCCAAGGTCTTTCCCCTCCACCACTCTATAAATTAATCCCTGTTCTTGCTTTTCCTCTTGCCATCCTTCGATGGCCTCGTACAGCCCATCACCATTCATGATTCTTTGTGTCCTGTGTTTTTCTCTTCAAGGGCACTGATCCTGTTCACGAGGGCTCCACCCTTGTGACCTAAGCACCTCCCAAAGGCCCCGCCTCCTGACACCATCCCATTGGGGTTACTGTTTCAACATGTGCATTTGGGGGATCGCAAACATTCAGTCCATAGCAACTTGAAGCTTATCTGTCAATTTGTAATTGTTTAAAAAATTGTTAAAAATTTGGATCATTGACTCCCAATTAAATATTGGTTTAGTTGATTTAATTAGTGTGGGCTGTCGTCTGGTCTTCAGGACTTAAACTCTCCCTCATGGGTGGCCGAGTTTGGAAACCATGGGGTTAGATCATTTCTGCAAGGTAAGCAGTTAATTTGCTATGATGAACTATTTCCCATCATTTGAAAAGCCTGCATGGGCAGCATTTCAGAGGGTGAACTATTTCCCATTGCTGTCCCTCCCGAGAAGCTTGGGGAAAGGCCAGCCTTCATGGGATGGACCAGGCAGGGCGAGCTCCCTCTTGGGCACGCAGGTGCAATGGGCCGGTTGGAGCTGCTTCGCACCCACCAGCAGCTCCTCGACAGCTGCCGGTGACCCCCACACCCTGGAGAGGGCCACAGACGGCAGCTGGCAGAGTCCTGTGTCAGGTGAGGCTGGGTTCCCTGTCCTGCCTTTGCCACTCACTGGCTGGGGCACCCAATGCAGTTCTGGAGGCTCAGGTTCATCCTGGGGGCACCCTCACAGGGCTCTGCGAGGGTCACACGAGGCCGTTAGTGCGGGAAAACCACTTGATGGGGTGCCCAGGGCAGAATAAGCTTTCAATCCATGCTGGCTATTGTGTTGTGTAAGGAGATGTGGGAATAGCCTGAGAATGTTAATGTCACCAAGAGTTAGTATGCGTGTGAGAGAGTGTATGTGAGTGTGTGAGTGTGTTTGAGAAAGTGTGTGAATATGTGTGTGAAGAGTGTGTGTATGACAATGTATGTGTATAGTATATGCATGTGTGAGAGTCTGTGTGTTTACACGCACACGAGAGTATGTGAGAGAGTATATGTGAGTGTGAATAGTGTGTGTTTGAGAGGGAGTGTGTGGGAGTGTATGTGAGTGTGAGCAGTGTGTGTTTGAGAGGGAGTGTGTGTGTGTATGGGTGCACACCTTGGGGGAATGTAGTGGCTGAGCCAGGAGGGTGCCTGCAGCTTACACCCGTTCAGAGAGCTAAGACCCAAGTGGCTGGGAATCACCTTGCTAGGCCTGTCCTTCCCTCCCAGGTGACTGCGGGGCTAACGTGAGGGCCCACCTGGGGCCATGCCCCTCTGGCTACAGTGTCTTGGACCCTGGGGTCAGAAACAGCCAGCTGGCAGGCAGCACCCTGAGGGCCACGGGGAGTCCGGGGTCGAGAGAGCAGTGCAGCGCAGGCAGAAAGGCGCCCCAAGGCCAGTGCAAGTCCTTTCCATCTCCGATCTGTGTCTTTGGGTTGGATGTTGTTAGGAGGATGCTGCGGAGAGCAGTTGTTTGAAGGGGAAACGAGGTTAATTGTTTCAACTTGAGCAGAGGAAACTTGGAGAGTGAGAAACCCTCCCTCTTCCAATAGGTCTCTGGTCCAAAACCACACCTGGCCTCGCATCCCTCTAATGATGGTCCCCACAGAGTTCCAGGTGTTCAGCCCAGTGACTGATGACGCGCCCCACCGGGTACAGAGGGACAAGGTGGAGGCTATATATAAATCCCACAAAGTTTCAAACGGTAAAAAGACGCCTGGCCCATTACGAAAGCCTGCAGTGCTCCGGGGGAGGGCGGAGGCTTTTATTTCCGCCCTGGCTGATGCCGCGCCTTCGTTCCTGGGGCTGCGGTTCCCCATCTGTGAAATGGGGTGAGATGATCAGCCTGCGGGGACTGTCTGCGCGAGGCGCCTTCGAAGGCTCCTAGGTACAGCAGCTCAGCGGGCTCGGAAGGGTTGGTGCCAGTATTCCCAACGGCAAAGGGACCGGGGCCAGCTGACGCTTCAGGTGGTGTCTGGGAGGCCGATGGGGGAGAGCCGGTGGCAGGCAACACCTGCCAGTCGTTGCTGAGAGTTGCCAGGGAGGACCGCAGAATGACGCAGCTGTGGGGACAGGTCAGCAGGCATCCCCGGAGTCAGCAGGCACGGTGGCGCCCCGTGGAAGAGGTGGCGGCATCAGCTCCTCCCTGTCTCCGCCGCAGTCGCGGAGCCTCACTTCCCCGCCAGAAGGGGGCCCGCACTCGGTGAGGCCAGGAGGATGGAGACATGGAATAGTCACAAACGGTGAATGCAGGCTTCCTCAACAAAATACAATCTCTTGAATTAGGATGCACCCTTTTATTTAAAAAATATATATATTTTTTATTGATTCCAGAGAGAGGGGAAGGGAGGGAGAAAGAGAGGGAGAGAAGCATTCATGTGAGAGAGAAACATTGATTAGTTGCCTCCTGCATGTGCCTGACCAGGGACTGAACCCACAACCCAGGCATGTGGGAATCGAACCCATGACCTTTTAGTCTGCAGGATGATGCCCAGCCAACGGAGCCACACCTGCCAAGGCTAGGATGCACCCTTTTAAAGCTGCCAGTCTGGGGCGAATCAGGGACTGTTAGGATGGGAGAGGTCGGAGAGACCATCCTCGCTCATTCCCTAGTTTTCCAGAGGTGGGGACTCAGGCGCAGAGAGAGTTGCCGGTGTGCCCCAATCTCATGGCTGAATAACCACAGAACTGCCAGTCATTTCCTAGTGGTTTACTCTTTTCGATGGAACTCAGTTTCCCTAAATGGTATGTCATATGACAAACTTCTGGCATTTACTCCCCCCGCCCCCAATAAAAATAGCTTCAAAAGGCCGTGTGCCATGGTGGATAGAACAAGGAACTGGAATTCTGGTCTTTGGGTCCTTGCACATACTCTGCTCTCTACCAGAAGATGGTCTTAGAAATGATAGCCAGTGTGATGTGAAAAGCTTGGCGTGGTCACAAAGTCGCTCCTACCCCTTGTGGTGGGAGGAGGGAGGTGCACGTCCCCTGGGGAAGCAAGGACCTAACTCTGAGTGGGGACACAGTCAGGCAGGGGAAGAGCTGTGGTTAATCTAGTCCTGTGATGTGACTTCAGCTGACTACCCTTCAGCCCAGGCTCTGGAACATTTTACAAGTGAAACAAGGTGACTCTCTGGAGGGTCCCTGGGCTGTAATCTCTTCCTCCCACTGCAAGGCCCCATTGGTAGCTACTGCAGGGCTGATGGCCATGGTCAGGAGCAGTGGGGACAGCCTAGAGGCAGGAGCGGTGAGAGCTCAGCAGGGCCGAGAATGCCCGCAGTGACCAGGCCCCATCCACACCCACAACCGGAAGGCCCCTCATGGATGGAGGGGGTCCCTGAACCATACTGATTTGTCCATCTACAGCTTTGGAGAGGGACAGTCAGGGCGCTGTTTCTCACGTGGGTCTTAATGGTCATATGGTCCTGAGCAAGTTGAGTCATATCTGAGCTTCCGTTTCTGGGCCTGCAAGGTCACTCCGTGGCGTGGCTGAAGGTCATGGACGTGTGAGGGCAACACATGGTAGAAACACCTAGAGGAGTCCTAGGGTAGCAGGAGGGGCTCCACAAATGATATTTTCTTCCATTTCCCCCTTCAGGTGAAACACCATTGAAGTGGCCACCTACATGGTTCCTGGCTTCCGTTGGAGCCAATAAGCATCGCACACACACACGCTCACACATACATGCTTGTACACAACTTCTACAATCAAAGAACCATAGACTTTTCAAGGCACCTGGAAAATGCCCCAGG
Organism: Tonatia bakeri; assembly: GCA_004024845.1. Classification (NCBI taxonomy): domain Eukaryota; kingdom Metazoa; phylum Chordata; class Mammalia; order Chiroptera; family Phyllostomidae; genus Tonatia; species Tonatia bakeri. The sequence continues at coordinate 19,043 of PVIA01000108.1, forward strand.
CCTGAGTCCTCACTACACAGGCGAGCCGTGTGAGGCCCCAGGAGGTGACATGGCTTGGCCAGCGTGGTGCAGGCACAAGTGACATAACTTGTACTCCACTCTAAGTCAAGTCATGGTGTCCAAGCATAGTTGTTGTGGCATGTCTTAGGAGTGTCATCCCATTCCTTGGTGGTCAAGGTCAAGAGGATGAGCTGTGTCTTTCTAACACCAGGGCTAGGGGTGGGACAGGAGGCTGATGGGTCATCTGGCTGACCCGAAATGTCTGATATCATTTCTTCCTCCAATGTTTTTGAGATCACAACACGTCAAGCCTGGCCTCATGCAACTCAGCCTGGCAGCAGAGGTCTGAGAACTGTCACAATCTTCTGTGCACCATGGCCGAGGCTGCCTCAGTTCTGTGGGGGTTGGTGGGAGAGGGGGAGGGGTCAAGGTCTCACTGAGCGTGGTCCTCGCTCGTACCAGATAGTTCATGCAGGACGTGGCAAAAGGGACTGTTCCCACTCTGCACACACGGACACACACACACACCTGCACATGCTAGCATGACTGTCAATGCTCCCATAAGCCAGCCATCAGCTCTCCCACTGGGTAGCAGAAAGCAAGAACACTCGAACATGAAATGAAAAGAAATCCCCTACTGGCAGAGCACTTTTCACAGGGGAGCCCAGGTATATTTTTTCTCCACTTCCTGTGTCTCCCCTCTGTTATTTTCTTGCTTTCCTTCTTAATGACTTTTCCCCCCTGACAACATTGGAGGTCCCCTAAGAATGGTAAGATTCCTTCTCGTCTCTGCCAAGCAAACGCTGTCTCTCCCTGACCTGGTGCAAATGAATCATGACCAGACATCACCCGAGGGCAACATCCCCCTTGCTCACCCCTCCGGTGTCTCTGCCCAGGGTCCCAACCAACACACACATGTTCACTCCCGGGCGCCAAAGGAGATGCTGTTTTTCCCTGACTTTATTATCGCTTCCCTCGTTGCGGTGAAATTGAAAATCACGTGGAAGGAAAACAGAAAAGACAGTCATGCAATCCACCAACCCTGGAGTGGTCTCTGTTATAGTTTTTGTCTTTTTTTCTTTAAGAAAAGGCCACTTTTTTCTTTCTAAAGAACTAGTGCCAACAGGAGCCTTTTGAATTTTTTTCATTTCTTGACATTATTGCAGGTACTTTTTCCACGTCATTAAGTAGACTTTGAAAACCTACTTTTTAATAGCTGCATATTAATTCCTTATTTCACTCTCCCTCAGTTTATTTAACCAGATTCCTACTGTTGTATCCTCAGGGTTCCTATTTTCCAATGTTATATGATTGGCATGTTCTGTGATTAGCATCCTAGTATTCAAAGTCCTGTCCACGTCTCTGATTAAGCCAGATGTCAACTGAGATTGTCCGGGTGAAATAGTCTCAAAATCCCCAGTTCCGAAATCTGTGGAAGCCCAAGGCCTCTCGAAGGTTCTGCTACTTGACAAGTGTCCTTGGCCTCCCCTGTCCTGGCTCTGGCTTTCTTTGGGTCATCTCAGCCCTGGGCCATTCTCCCCTTGACATGAAACTCAGCCCCTTCCTTGGCTATGGCAGTAGGAAATCACTCACACAAAGCAGTCACGTGTTTAGAAGATGTTGCTGAAGACTTTGGGGTCCTGGGATGGTGCCCCGGGCAGTCCTCTCCCTCCCTCCCCTTTCTTCTCCTCCCTGTCCAGCCCTCCCCCTGCTTTTGAAGTGCTGCAACCTTGTCCTGGGCAGGTGTGAGGCCCTGACCCCCAGGTCCTTCACAGTGGGCTCATCTTCTACCTAAGCCCTAATTGGGCCATTTCCCCACCCCAGCAGAGATGGTTCCCATCCACAGGGATTCCGGTGCCAGCACTTCATTCTCACACTTAGAAGGACTTGTTGCTCATTGGGAATACTGGGGTGAACAATCCGAACAAACAGAGGCTTGAAAGGTGTTTAAAGTCAAGAAGGAGAGGCGAGATAAGAATCTAAACAACAGCGTGAGTTGTTTATTTGTCTGACTGCAGAGTTGCCGTGTTAGTGTGAACAGCCAACTGAGCCCCAGGACCTAGGCCTGGGCATTAGATTTTCCTACTAACCACCCAAGAATCCTTCGTGAGAAATGGATCTCTGTGTCATCCAGAAAACTAAAACCCAGAAAAGGTTCAGTCTCTGCCTAAACCACACCCCCATCCCTCTGCTCTGCCTTGCCCAGGTGACCTAGCAAGACGCCAGGTCATGGTGCGTGTCAACTCCTCTCTCTAGAAGTAACATTTACGATGTATCCTTGGGGCTGATTTTAGATGCGTTAGGAATCCATTAATTCTATGAGTGACGTATGCGTTAAAATGGATATAAGATATGGAACAGGTACATATTTCATCATACTAAGCTTAACAACTAAAAATAAACAGCCCTGGCTGGGTGGCTCAGTTGGCTGGAGTGTGGTCCCACACAGTGAAAGTTGTGAGTTTGATTCCTGGCTGGGGCACGTACGGGAGGCAACTGATTGATGTTCCTCTCACATGTGGATGTTTCTCTCTCCCCTCTCTCTCGCCCTTCCCCTCTCTCTAAAATCAATAAACACATCCTTGGGTGAAGATTAAAGACAATAATAATGAAAAAATAAACATCTAGAAAAGCATGCATTCAATCACTCAGCTCCAAAATGCGGCGGGCTGACAGAGTGAACCTTCTGGAGGGGGTGTGACCAGGCAGAGCTCAAGGGGCACGTGGGTGCCTTCGGTGTGGGTGGTCAGTTCAGATAGTGGTTACTGAGGTTCAGATGTGTCTCCAGACAGGAGAAGCCCTGTGAGAGTGGTGAAGATGTTTAAGGAAAAAAACAAACCACAGGAAGGGTGGGACCTAGCAAGTCACAGCTCGAACCCCGGGGGATAAAACCACCCTACGGGGACTCCATCCAAGCAGACCTGTCCCTCCCACAGGCCACCCTGAGCTCAGCCAGCAGAGGTGCGTGGAAGGGGAAGCTCAGTGGGCAGGACAGGAGGGCCCTGTGGGAACGGCGGGGGTCCTTGTGCTAAGTGCAGGCAGCAAGACCTCCCTGGGCGACCCTGGGTCTTTCCTGCCTCTGTCATCTGTGTTGCTCCACCTAGCTGGTAAAACTGGGGATGCAGCCATTCACTCTGCTTCTCGGCGTCCATGAGTGTCAGTTCTGTCGGTTGGGTTAGTGTCTCTTTCATGGGGTTGGTTTTTCCTCAGGGAGGTGGTGTTTCCTGGTGGTGGGTGTTTCCTCTGGGCTGGTCCAGGGGTGTGGACCCTGGACCCACAGCCCACCTCAAGGGATCGCAGGGAGGGGTTGCGGCTGTGAGGTGGGGCGAATCAGCCTGAAGGACCCCCCTTTTCAGGGGGTCACCTGCTTCTCACACCAAAATGCCCCACTCATGAGCCCACCAAGACCACCTCCAAGCGGTCACAGTCCCTTGGCTGGGAGCACCAGGAGGGGGCTCCACTGTCCCGCATCCACCCTGTCTTCTCCGCCTGGGGCTGAGGCTGCCTCCTTTCACCCTGTCCCTTCCCCTCCTCTGTGCTTCTTGGATTTGATGCAGTTTCTAGATCATTAAGGACACCCCTGCTTGGCCTCCGGTGCTTTCATGACTTTTAAAATGTCTTCTGCAATGGGCAGGGATTTGGGGAGCCTCGTGTCCTGGAGTTGTCATACCAAGTCTCCTCATCCTATGGTGTCAATGTCCAGTTTGAGTGGATGGGTGCTCCATGTCACTAATCATCAGGGAAACGCAAATACAGCCACAGTGGGATGTCACTCACCTGCCGGAACAGCTATCATCGGAAAGGCAGAAGATAGCAAGTGTTGGTGAGAATGTGGAGAAAAGGGGACCCTTGTACACTGTTCCGGGGTTGCTGGAATGGCTCACAGAGCTCAGGGAAGCACTATGTGTGTGTGTGACAGTTTTATCGTCGAGAACATGCAAGGACCAGCTGAACTAGGTGCCAGATGCACAGGGTGCGGTCTGGGAGGGTCCCCAATGTGCAGCTCTGGGGTCTTCAGGATGTGTTACCGCGTGGGCACATCAAGGCATGATGACCAGCCTGAGAAGCTCACCCGAGTTTGGGTGTTTGGGTTTTTTATTGGGGTTCAGTTATGTGAGCATGATGAATTGAATCATTGGCTGCAGTGACTGAATCCAATCCCCTCCCCAGAGCCTGGGCTGACATCTTGTGGTTCAAAGTCCCAACTCTCTAGAATCATGTGGTTGGTCCTTCCAGCAAGGCAAGCCCCCCATTGTGAAATGTGTAGGAACCTGCCATGAATCGCCTCACTGGCATAAACTCAGGGGCCACCAGGGACCACAATACACTCCTATCACCCCAGAAATGAAGCATCTAGAGGCTCCCTCCCGGCCATCAGGGACAAACAAGGGCCAAAATCTTTGTTATCTAACATGTATCATATTGCCAAGTTTCAATGTATTCCCTCAATTCCTTCTCCTTAAATTCTGCGAGATCAGATGTATAGGATAAGCCTTTTAACCACTGGGTTATATTAATCTGTGTATCCTAAACACATCTAAGAAATGATCCTAAACCTGTATCTTCATCCAAATAAATGAATTCACTGGTCTGTATTTAAAGTTGGCTCGGCCCGCCTTTCATTGTGTCCATCCGCCAATCACAGTGCACTTTGCAGAGGTGACACATCCAGGCTGGCACCACAGTGGAGACACGCTCTGCCCCCTGACCCTCCACTCTGTCTCCGCCAAGTGGCCGGCGCTCATACCCAGATGCTTGAATTTCCAAGGCCTGTCTTTTCCAACACATTCCAGAAAACCAATGATTTTGTCACACTCTTACTGTGCCCACAGCGCCCTTGGCCTTGCCAGGTTGCATGTACTTCTGCCCAGAGAGTTCGGCCACCACTCCTCTCCCATAGTTGCTCTTCTCCTCTGTCGAATGCAAGTAGTTCTAAGGTGCGGAAAGGCTCGGAAGGAAAACCTCACCCTCCTGAGTCTTCCTAGTGACAAAGAAGAAAGACCCAGTGACAAACAGAGGACCACCTACTTTCAGAGGTGGCCTGAGGAGGAGAAAGCCCCAGGGCTCCATCCACAGGTGGGTTGTTCGGAAAGATTCTGGAGCAGCCCATGAGAATCAGGTGTGGGTGGCTCACTTGCTTTTGAGTTCTGGTGTGTCTCCCGGCACTTGGGAGGGAGCTATTCATTCTGCAAGGTAGGGCCTGACATTTCCCTTCCGCCGCCTGCCCTGCCGCAGGACCCTCCTGGAGACATGGCCTCTTCTGATTCCCCTCACCTGCTAGAACACACAGGCCTATTGGTGGTCCCCAGAATCCTAAAAGAGGCTCCTTAGCAGGGGCCCAGGTGAGCTAAATTGGGAAACAGTGAGTGTGGAGGGAGCAGAGCCAGCTTCGGGGGAATGTGGCCAGGAGACCAGAGTTGTACCTCTTCACCACTCACCCAAGAATGCAACCTCCCTTTGGCTGCCGTGCTACTTTCTCTTTATAAAACTATTGATCTTACTTCCAAATATACCCTAAGCTGGCCGCCTGCATCAGCCACATGTGACAAACCGAGTGACCAGAGCACCCGGAGAAGGCCAGCTGGTGAGTGGGAAGCATCAGAGCTCAGACTAGCTAGTGCCTTGTACGCCCTGTCTGCAGGCCCCACGCTGGCTGGCTGGCCAACCCAGGCAGGATTGAAGCTGAGCAACATTTGGGCTTGTTCACCAAGTCCAGAGCGTGGCACCAGACATTCTTGGCTTCCTCCAAACAGCTGCACAGAAGCTGCGGCCAAGCCCGGCTCCTGTTTGATGAGTCATCGCGCGTCAGCGTGCTGCGGCACAGACACCCTACAGCGAGCGGTTCCGCAGCTGCTGCCTCTGGCCCCAGCTCTTTCCAGAAGACTAGGTCACCAAATACCCAAGCCCCAGCTCTGATGGCACTTCGCAATTCTACATAGCAGAACGGTGTCCTCCAAAGCTCACCTGCGTTCCTCATTATTCCTTCGGGGCCCCATGAAAACAGGCCCTATGAAGAATCTGGTTTTACTTAAACGTGAGAACAACAACAAAAAATGGATGGTCTGTGCATTTAGGAAAGCAGATGGCAGGATGGAGTCCTTCTCTTTTCTCACCTGTAGTTTAGGGCTTTGTACTATCAGAGCCTGAAGCAGCCAAACAGGTTTCGAGTCTGATTTTTTTTTTAACAAATATGATCAAAGACTCCACTTCTGCAGAAAATTTTAATACGTTTACATGTATCATGTACAAAGTTTACAAGGTCACTTTTTATAGGCATTATGTTTTATTTAAGCTTCACAAAGCTCCAGGAATCAAATGTTTATTATGACCTCCGTTTTACAGAAAAGAAGACAGGTTCATTAAAATGAAAAAAAAAATTGCTCTAACCATCAATAGTTGCGTTAAATATAGAACATAGCATTCCGATTCCAAATGCAATCTATGTTTTCACCCAAACAGTCCAATCTATCTCCTTGAGATGTCTTCCGTGAAAGGCTGTCAAAATATTTTGAACAATGCTTCAACCTGTGTTTTCTGATGCTTAGACGTAGTGAAAATCCGCGCTTCTCTCATATGGCCACTAGATGGCAGGCTAACCTCGGGGATGGAGACGGGGGCTCCATTCCTCGCACCAGTAGAGGGCTGTCGTTGCTTGTTTCAAAAAGTGAGACGTGAAAACAAAAAGAAAAAAGAAAAACAAAACAAAACAATAAAACTTCAGTGTCTGCACTGATGAAACAGGGCGGTGGGAGGTTTGTTTTCCTTTCTGCTTTTTCTTTTTCAGATCAGGCACTGGAAGTTCAAACAAGTCTCCATTTTCACCACTGTGTTTGTTTTCGGAGGCCGGAGGTCAGGACGCGGGCCAGCCGCCGAGCCTGCATTATTCATCCGTCCAGCTCCAGCCCTGGAACAAATGCGAAGAAATGAAGTAGCTGCAGTCGAGGGGGAACAGTGTTGTTATTGTTGCTGGTGACAGTTCTGTTTGCCAACAAACATAAAAACATACTTTGGAACCCGGAATGGGCTTGTCAGAGGGAACTTTTGTTCCATGTTTGGGCTGGGACACTTCCAGATAGAAATCAGGCTGGCATTTGAACTTCAGGAGGCTGGGAGTGAGCTGAGCGCAGCAGCCAGTGACCCGAAAGGCCGGGCTGTCAGCTGCAGTTCTCATCTGGGTGTTGTTCAACTGCCCCCCACGAGGCTCTGCGTGGCCAGCGGGGGTCACTGCCCTGACTGGGTGTCTCAGGGGAGGAGCTCGGGCACGCAGTCCGCCAAGGCCAGCTCTCCAAAAAGGGGGTCAACTGGCTTTGGATTCTGAGCTTTTGGAAGGTGGTCCTCCCTTTGGGACTTTGGGATAGCGAAAGCAGTCCTGGTCTTGCAGGATTCATTTGCTGTCAGGGCACAGTTATTGCAAGATTATTGGCAGTACCTTTGGGATGCTTTGTGCAACGTGGATGAATGGCTCTAGGGATAAACCCACCCTTGCAGAGCCTGCTGGTGAGACTGCAGGGCAGGAAATGCATCTAAATGCCAGTCTCAAAGGCACAATTCAGAAGGCCAATCCACATATTCCTGCTACTGTTACGTGATTCAAGTTCAAGGGCCCAGTTAAGGCTGTCCTGGGGCCGCCGCCCCCACCCCCACTCCCACAGATGGGAGATCTCGCCCGATGGCCTGGATTTACACTAATGTGGTGTCTACTGGGGAAGGAGAGAGAGCGATGAATGACCGCCATGGTGAATATCATTAACACATGGTACCACTGACAGCACTCCATGAATTTTCCTTTATATCTCACCCAGGGACATGCTTATTGATTTTAGAGAGGAGGGAAGGGAGGGAGAGGAAGAGGGAGAGAAACATTGATGTGAGAGAGAAACGCCAACCAGTTGCCTCTTGCACGGACCCTGAGTAGGGACCAAACTCTTAACCTACACATGGGCCCCGACCAGGATTTGAACCCATGACCTTACCGTTTACCGGATGATGCTTCAACCAACCACACTGGCCAGGGCAGCACTTGGTGAATTTTAACTTGCTGATTCTCACATCACCCTCTCTGAGGCCACAGCATCACCAGATATTTAAACTGAGCTATGAAGCGATGGTCTGGTCCAAAACGGTCAAGAGTCAGCCAGCTCCCCACAGGAGCCGTTCAAGAGATGTTTGATGAATGGATGCGCCTATTTACAAGTCAAGTAACAGCTCCTGGGAAGCGAGGCACCAGTCTCAATCAGACCTCTGACTGGTGGCGACCAGACACTGAAACATGGCCGATAACTCCGGTGAGTGCCGCTTCCGGTCGGTCTCGCTTCCTTGCTTTTATATACCCTCGCGTTTCTATTAAAGCCTTATTGTCATCGACAGTTTGGTTCAGGACGCTACAGCACTATGTCATGGGCAACCGGAAGAGAGGCTTCTTATTTCCGATCTTCAGATTCACTCGTGTCTCCTTTCCAGCCATCGGGGCCTTGAAAACCTCAATGGACTCATGGACTAAAAAGTTTAACTTCCTGCATCTGGCCTCAGATTTATGGATATTTACGGTAGAGGAATAGAGGTATTCAGTAGAGCAGAAGTTGACAAATTCTTTTCTGTAAGGGGGTAGGTAGTACGTATTTTGGGCTCTGTGGGCCGAACGACCTCTGTCGCCGTGTCTCAGTTTTGTGGTTCTAGCATGAAAGCAGCCATGGAGAATGCATAGATGAATGAACATATATAACTTTACTCCCCAAAACAGGCAAGTGGAGGATCGGATTTGGCCCTAGGGCCAAGGTTTGCTGACCTCTGCAATAGACGCCTTGGTCTCTGGCCTCTGATTCATTCTTCTCCAACACATTCCAGCAGCGTATATTGCCATTCAATTGTCTCCACTCACTGGAAAAATCAGAATTCTTCACGTCTTTCCATCGGGTACCTGACAGTCCTTATACGGGGATTTATCTGATGCTCTTGTGTTTGCGTATTACGCAATTTGAGCCTGTGAGGTAGGTAGGTAGAGCCGGCATGAGAACCAGTCTTCCTGATGAGGAAACCCAAGCGGGAGGAGTGGCGGCTGGAATCTAACCCCCTTCTGACTGCCTAGTGTGCCTCTGGCCTGCCTGAGACTAGGGAGGCCCAGCTCTCTGCTCTAGCATCTCATTTAAACCTCACAAGGTCCCGGGAGCATTTTGCCAATTTTATAGATACTCGGAAAGATTAAGTAATGTATTCAGGTCTTACTCTGGTAAGCAGCTGAGTTTCCCCTGTACCACTCAGGGGTAATTCTTAGGAATACTCCCCTGATCCAGAGCAGGGAGGGCATAGTATCAATCTGTATGTGCTTATCTCCTATGCACTGGTTAGTCCCCAAGAAACGTTTGTTGAACGTTAAAGGAGTATTTCATGGAATGAGAAGATCTTTCAATGGTAAAATTTTTTTCTAATATTTTCTTTAAGAATAACTGTCTGCTCCTCTCCCACATGGACTCGGCCTCCAGGTCTGAGCTATTAGGTGCAGAATTCCTGCTTTGTTCCGAATGACACCGGGGGGAACCCTCAGAGACATCTCTGCACCTGGACTACTTCATGGGGTAGAGCTCAGCTGGTCCTCCAGAGGAATCCGAGGTGGTGGAGAGAGAGGGAGTTTGGGTTCTGACAAGACCCAGGGAAGGTGCACTGTGCTAGAATTTCGTGGCGGGGAAGCGGTGGAGTGGGCTGGGTGGGAAGTTGCTGAGGCTGCTGGAAACTGGCTGACCCCACCCTCCCCTCTCAGGAGGCTTTGCTGTGGCTTGGGGAGTGGGCCATTGACTTGCCATCTTCCTGTCAGTTACTGGTCTGTAAAACAAGGACTTGGGGTGATAATTTCGAACGTATGTTCCATACGAAAGAGCCTGGGGCCTAATGTTGGGAGGGTCAGAGCCTTTTTTATTTCGGGGTGGTGGTGGGAGAATGGTGATTTTAATTCAAAAGTCTGAATCAATTTTTAGCACTCTATAGTAGAAACAATTAATCCTTTGTCATTTGTGGTGCTAAATTATTGTATGGGTTTTATTTATCTTTTGATTTTTCTGACAAATATATTTCACTCTAGAAATATTTTCTTTTATAATTTTTTTACCTTACTTTTATGCTTTTAAAGTTTTTGCTTCTTATTCAGAGACCCGGTATCCCTATGTTACTTCAACGGTTTTATCTTTACATTAAACTTTTACAATATTTTTGTTATTAAAATCTGCAATGAGTACATATGCATTTAAAGAATTCGACTAGCATGTATGCACATAATTTTCGTGAAAATTAAAATGCCACTTTCACACTGTGTCCCCAGAGGCAACCACTATTAACAATCAATGTGTGAATTTTTCAGCTTTCTCCAAATTGGCGGCATATGTGTGTGTGCGTGTGTAGGTGGCATTTATTTCCACATAAGTAAAACGCACACACCTATGTATGTAGACGCACCATCGCACAGCTGGGTCGTCTTCACGGAACACTCGTTCTTGAGGCCGACCCGCGCCTGTGCACCTCACTCTGGTTAATTGCATGCTCTTTCATAGGAGACACGGACCGGGACGTCCGATTGACTTTTTAATTCATCGAAAATTTGTGTCAGAGTGTGGTGCGAGACGAGGGTCCACATGGATTTTCTTTCCCCAAATGCCCAATTTCCCAATAGCACCCTTCCCACTGTGTCGGGTAGCAGGGGTGGGTGTGTTTTACTTTACAGTCTGCTTTCCAAGTCGGTGCAGGGGACACCACGTTTGGGAAACAGGTATCAGGAAAATGCGCAAGCCACCCTACAGTTAGGAAGTACGCTCCCATGTGCAATTTGATTTGGCTCTCACTGTGGCTCTGTGATGTGGGAAGTAATATTCTTTCTGTCTGACACCTGAGCAGGTGAGATGTAAGGGGTGAGGCTGAAGGTTTGGGGGCTGCCCAGGGCCACACGGAGAAGGGTGGCCTGGGACTCGAGTTCAGGTCTTGTGGATTCTAAGCTTTCTTGCACCATGGCCTTGACCTCAAGGATGTTCAACAATCAAATTAAATTGGCAAGTCGCCAGTCTTCTTGGGCATTTTGTTTAAAATGGAGGATTTATTATCTGTTTTGAGAACTTCACTGGATCCCAGCTCTGGAAGGTATTTTGCCTGATCAGGGATCTGTGAAGACTCTTGCCTCAGACACGTGACGGATGCCTTTTTCAGGAGGGGCGTGGCCTACTCTTCCTGCTCCTTTATTTAAGAGGTTGCAAGAGCAAGCATTTATTATTTCAGAATCACTGTGAGCCAGGCATGACTTCTCTGGGCCACTCTGGCCCAGGGTTTCTTACCAGGTTGCAGTCAAGGGTGGGGTGGGCTGGTGTCGGGGTCAAGTGGAGGGGCGGGGTTGGGGGGGAGGACTCGCTTCTGAGCTCACTCATTGGCTGTGAGTAGGGTTACCTGATTGGCAGGATTCAGAAACTTTAATTCCTTGCTCTGAAGGCCTTTCAGCTGGTCAGCTCACCACATGGGAACTCGCTTCCGCCAGAGCAAGCGAGGAGGAGACGATGTGCCAGGACAGAAGCCACTGTCCTTTTGCACCTCATTTTGAAGTGACATGTTATCATCCCTGCCATGGGAGGCGCGGCCCACTGGGGGCGGAGTTAGACCCACTGACTGCAGACCAGCGTGGGGATTGCTGTTGCTCCGCTGAGGCCTGCAGAGGGTGAATAACTCAGCTTAGGTTTCACCAGGGACAGTGGAGAGGCTGGGGGGTCAGGGAGTCTGGCTGCAGAATGTGCTGTCACTACGACTTGGCTACACTGCCTCGCACTTAGAAGGTGGCGTGGATTCGCTCTTGAGTTCAGAGGATGAGGGGGCGTGGCGTGTGCGGTGCAAAGTGCAAGGGGGGCGGGCAGCTAGCCTTTCCTTTGGCCTGTGATTGGTGGAAAAGCTAGCGTTAGCCTAGTTATCATAGACTATTTGGGTGCCTTGCCTTTGTCTCCAAATCTCAAATACATGCCAATAATAAAACTGTTTTTAAAAAGTGCGAAAGAACATAGAGAAAAGTGGGTCTCCCACACATCCTTTTCCCTGATGCTTCACTTTCCTCCTCAGATTCCTGTGTCTCCTTCCAAAGATGTTCTGTGCTTCGGAGAACTGCTTTCCCGCTTTTTAAAGAATACCCACATGGCAGTAGAAAGTCAACCCGTGGAGTGGGAGAAGGTAATTTTGTATGTGAAAACATACAAAAATCTTACAAATGTAGAGTAGGCCGCCAACAAGAAAGTGGACCAATGACATTTTACACACGAGGAAGGCGACCTGGCCACGAGGCCCAGAAAGAGGGCCACCAGAGTTCCTGGTCATTGGGGACATGCACAGAACGACAGTAAGACACCAGCCCGACCCAAGGGACGGTGACAGTGCAAAGGGTGGCGGTCAGCATGGTGCCCAGCAGCAGCAGGCAAGCGTGCCAGCTTCTCCGCAGCCTCGGCAGCACCAGGACTGACACTGTGCTTGGCTTCAGCTGCTGGTCTGGGTGCTCAGGGACAGCCCGCGTGGCCCCACCACGCGTTTTCTCAGTGAAGGGGGGCTCGCAGGTCTTCAACACACCCCTCCCATGACCGGTCTGTTCACGTCTTTCCCCGCTGTTTAATCGGAGCGCCTGTCCCTTTCACTGCGTGAGCATTCTCTACCCAGGCTAGCTTGTTCTTTTTAAAAACTTTACTCATGAGATTTTTGGGGGAAAGCAATGAATATACAGCACATGAACTTTCTGTTTATTTGTGAGACTAAGCAGATGTGATCAGAGCGCTTGGATTTCAACACTGACTTAAAATATGCCTTTTTTAAAAAAATCATGAAACAGTTTAATACTCAGAAAGGTGCAGAGGATAATATATGGACTTACACAGCAATTTGTAAAATCTTAACATGTTCCATCCTTGTTTCAGATCATATTTTTAAAGAAAAAAAGGCAGGCAGAGTCCCCTGCACATTCTTCCACATTCTGTTTCTGGTGGCCAGAGGTGGCCGTTGTGCCGCATTTGTTCTTTATCATTTGCATCAAAGTTTCCAGGTTATTTTTTCCATAACAATATGCAATCCTGGATTTCCAGTCTTAAGTCCTATTTACTTGTTATCACACTGTACACATCATCTGACAGTATGTTTTTCTGTTTTTTAGATTCGACATTATGTTTTTGACAATTTTCTGTACTGGTATATATAGCTCCAGCTTATTCATTTTAATTACTCTGTTGTAGCACAGTTTACCTATTACCTCCTTGATGGACTTTATTCTGCATTTGTTTTACCGTGAAAAACAGCACATCTTTGGTGGGTGCTAGGTGGGAATTTCAGAATCAGAGAAGCATGTCTTAACACACTAGGCACGCTCTTCAGGGAACCCATAACAATGTCCACTCCTGGCAGCGTGCAGGGTTCCATCTCTGTCCTCTTCCTCGTCACCAGCACTTAATACCACCTGCCTTCCTCTGGTTGCTAGTCACTTGGGTGGGAAATGGCATTTTGGTGGTGACTAATTTACCAGCTTGGTGAAGCCCCTCTTCATACGTGCACTAGTAACCGGGTATCCTCTTGTGAAAAAGTCCCTGTCTTTTGCCCACTCTTTTTAATTTGGACGGTTGGCTTTCACACTGATTTGTGAGAGTTTTTCATACATTCTTCACTCTCATCCTTCATCAGTTATACATATTAGAAATATTTTCCCTCAGTCTGCTCAGTCTGGGATTTGTCTTTTCACTTTGCTTAACCTGTCTTTTTGGAATAAAAGTTATTGAGAAAAACACAGTCAAATTTATCCGTCCTTTTTGCTTTTTGATCTCTTATTTTTTTGTATGTGGTTTAAAATTCTTTCCCAACTCTGAAAATGTAAAAATACTCTTCTACTTTCTTCTAAAAGTTTTGAATTTTGATTTTTTTCCCGTTAGGTATTCAATTCATATTTTGTCTTGATGCATGTTAAAAATCTACTTTTAATTTGTTTGTACAAATAGTGCCCCGATGTAGTTTATTCAATTTTAATTTATTCCCCACAATCTCAAAATGCCATTGGTGTCACCTATCAGGTCTGCAGCTCTACCTCGTCCTGTTTTCCAGCTTCTACCTGTTCCTTACCTGCTCATTTACCTTTGTGCCAACACCACAGTTGGCTAATAAACATTTTAAGCATTTGGTAGGCATGTTGCCTGTCCTTGTTCTTTGTCTTTAAAATTGACTTTAGCTGTTTTTGGCCTTCTGTTCTTCCATATGCATTTTTTTTTTTTTGATCAGTGTGTCAACTTTTATCTAAACCTAAGAGCTCTAGAGAACTGTGGAGAATTTGCAAAGAATTGACATATTTATGATATGTAGCATGATCTAATTCTCCATTTATTCAGGATTTCTTTTATGCCTTTTGATAGTATTCAGTAACTTTCTTCAAAGGAACTTGGCTATTATTAGGGGGAACCTTATTCTTTGATCTTGGTTTCCATGAGGGTGGATTTCCTAGAGCACAGGCTGTTCCGTACTTCCTTGGCCGTGGGAGAGATGGAGTGACAGGCTCATCTGATGTCAAATTTGCAAAGACCAAGTCTGTTTAGTCCATCTTTTTCCTTTTGGGGAATAAGAGGCTTGAATTGAGCAGGCGTTTTTCTTGTTTCTCTAGGGTAGGCTTGCTGTTTGCTGAAAGTTCTGTTCATGTGAGTTCTGACAGTAGCATCCTTCTACTCATTGTGACCTCAGTGAAGAAGTTCCCTTTTTTCCATTAAGTAGGATGTTTCTGTAGGGTTTTTTTTTTTTGGATATATACTTTTTCAGTGTAAGGCAGCGTCCTTCTATTCCTAGTTGCCAAGACTTGTTATCAGGAATGAATGTTAAATTTTATAAAATTATTTTCTGCATATTTTGAACTAATCATATGATTTTTCTGTTTTATTCTAGCTACAGGGGAAGTAGACTGATTTTTTTTCTTGCAACTTTTAATTTTGATGTAACTTAAAACTTACATAAAAATTGATTTGTGTAAGAAATTCCCATAACCTTTACCCATATTACCAGTTGTTTATATTTTGCCTCATTTGCTTTTTCATCTTTCTATATACACATATATATGTTACTTATTTCTTCTGAACCATTTAAAACTGGAAATGTTATGTCCTTTTACCCCTAAATACTTCAGTATGTATTTACCAAGAACAACCACATTCTGTTATATAACTGAAGTTCACTAAGTCAGGAAATTAAACACTGATCCATTGCTAGGTGTGAAAGTTAAACCAGCCTTGCATTCTTAGAATAAACTCCACTATGGCATGAGTTATTTCTAATTCTGAGGCATTTCTGCTATTGCAGAGCTTTCTTCCCTAGTAATATCAGGTGTTCCGTATTCCCAGTCACCAAATCTGGTTTAGGTTCTTTCCTTGTCTTCCTGTCTCCCTGGCCAAAGCCCCAAACACAATCTTGTCAATGGCTTCCTTTTTCGGATTTTCTTTCATGAAGAAGACACTTCCCAGCTCTTGCTTTTATCTGTGAAAATGAGTCCAGATCGTTTCTCACACAGACCAGTAACCCCCTTGCCCTGCAGCAGTGAAATCCTAGACCAGCAATTTTCAACCAGCATGCCACAAGAACTTTCAAACATATTTAGTCAGGGGCACTGACCTTTTTTCCTTTAGATTGTCAAATAAAAAAACAACAACAACAGCCAATACGACAATAGCTGTCTGGCTTGAATGAATCAAAATGATACCTATTTTTTTGGTCAGATCAGCAAAAAATGTATTTTTCTGGTGTGCTGCAGAATTTTAGTCATTAGTTGGTGTGTGCCATGAGGTGAAAAAGGTCAAAAATCATTGTTCTCGACCATTGTTGCTTGCAGGCGTGTGGTTTCAGCTGCTGCTCACCACTTTTTGTTTCTGTTACCGAGGTGACGATTTTGAGCCCACTCATTTGCTTTTGTTCGTTTGTTTGTTTGTTTGCTTACCATTGTTATGTCTCTGCAGCAAAGGGGTGTGAGCTCTAGCGTGAACTTGCTGTGCTGGCACGACAAGGATTCTATCCTGTTCTTGAAGACCTCATCCTTCCTCCTCCACTAAATGGGCACCCTTATGGTCAGGTGGTTCTGGATATAGCTTTGATGCTGGGCCTGGGAGACAATTGAGGACCCCTTCTATTCTTAGCTCCCAAAGGGTATCCTGAGCCTAGAAAAGGAGCAGAGTTGTACAAGGAGACATCACCTTTGGAGACCACAGCCTTTGCTGTACTGGAGGAAAAGATGGGACAGAGGGTGAGAGGGGTGGGCTTATGCCCAACCCTGTTCTCTTCCATCAAATATCCCCAGAGAGACACACATTTTTACCTGTCAGAAACAGATACAGAAATGTTGAAAGAACAAGAAATCACTTTTTTTACATTTCTTATGACACTAAAAACAATCTCAAAAATTCCCCATAAGATTGAAAATAAAAATGAAGAAAAATTACGAACATTTTCGGTATAATTGACTAGACTGTGGAGTAGAATTGGAATAAAAAATTTATGCTATAGATATTTTGTATTACTTGTTTCTAATGAATTTCCTTAAGGAATATTTTGGGGAAAAAACTGGCATATTTAAATGATCTGACTTGTAGATTAATGAATTTATGATATTTGTTAAATTAAAAATTTCTAGTTGAGCTTGGACTGTGTAGAACTCTTGAATTGGAACCAATCTAGATCAATTTTTTTCCCAAGACAAGGTTGAATATAATAGCTGGTTCAGTATGAACTGGCTCTCCATAGCCTATTTATAGAGGCACATTCAGTTTTGTGTGTGTGTGTAACCACAAAGGGTTAAAAATCTCAGGTTCTCTTAATTCTGAGAGCATGTGGTGGCCAGGCCAGAGCCAGATCGAGCCATGTTAATTTCCCAGAAGATTTCAAAGAATTATCTTTTGAAAAGGGGAAGTTTAGGCTAATAAAAACCAGGATAACCTCCGGCAGTCACATGGAGGAGAACAGAACAAATGACTCCTGGCTTGTTCGACATCGTGGCCAGGGGGGCTTTCCGAGGCCCAGCCAGACCGCTTTGTTTTTCTTTATTCCGAAGAGAGAAGTTCTTTTTCAGCAACGTCCTGGGAAAGGTAAGAGAAGCAAAGTTGTGCCAAGTCCTCACCTGCGATCCCTTCCTCTGGTTCAGCTCTTTGGAAGACGTGTAAGGACTGCAAGGGCTCGGGGGCTACTGTGCCCTGGATTTGGTTCCTGTTTTGCTGCTGACATCCAGGGAACAGGGAAATTTATGTTTCCACACTGGGCTTCAGTATCTGCATCTCTTAAAGGAGGTAGTTCATGCCTCACTCATGTCACAATGGTGAAGCTATGGGTGCGGTAAGGGCTGTAAGGCACTCGAATAAAGTAGGTACCGAAACATGCACGGGGACGCTAGAATTCCCCTGGCTGGGTTGGTTTCTGTCTTCCTCTCTGACGGTTCCTGAAACCTCACCTCTTTTGTAAGTGGCTTCTTGAAGGTCGGGACCAGATGATTGTGACAGGTTTTGTGTAACAGTTCAGAATTAAAAAAATAAAATATCAGGTGTAATTGGCTATGTAACAAATGACCCCCCACACAGCAGCTTAAAATGACCATTTTGCTGTGTTCTGAGATTCTGTAGTTCAGGAATTTAAGAAGAGGACAGCGCCGTGGTGCTGTGGCCTCAACCGGCAGAACTCAAAGGCTGGGGGCGACTGACCAGCTGGAGGGAGAAATCCTTTCCAGGTGTCTCCATGCGTGTTCCCAGCTGTCATTGCGGCCCTTGCATCAGGAAACACCAGTGCATTTTGATGCGACACGGGGCCTCCTCACAAAACAGCAGCCCTTAACTCATAACATGGCCACTCAGAGTCTGATGGCAAGTCCCCAAGAAGAAACTGTGACACTATAGAGTCACAGTGACACACTTTATAGAGTCACAGTTTGAGACTCGTATGGCATCAATTCTGCTGGGTTTCCAGCCCCTCCGAGGTCCAGGGAGGCAACAGGGACTCCATCTCTTGATGGGGGCCACGCCGACCCGCAGTGGAAGACACACGGGATGGGCGCTATTGTTGTAGAATCTTAGTAAAACCCAGTTGACCACTGGGGTGAGTCAACAGGAAGTCCTCGAAACTTTTGACTGCATCTGGCACGAGGTGCGGGACAGATCTGAGGAGACTGGCTCCACAGTCACTCCCGCAGGGATCCAGGTGCAAATGACAAAGGCCTGAGACAAGCAGGGAGAATGGAGAGAAGGGAAGAGCTGGCATTGAGATAAGGTCTAGCTCAAGCAGGCGAAGAGGAAGAAGATGAAAAGGGGGAAGAAGAGTAGAGAGGCTCTGAGGTTTTGAGCACGGGTGCTCAGAAGGGTGGGGCTGCCATCGACCTGAAAAAGGGAAGTCCCAGGGAGAAGCAGGAACCTCCTCTTTCCTCCCAACTCACCACAGACCTGCATCTCCCTCTACCTTGCATGCATGCCCTTTGCTGCTCACGGATCTTTGAGCGAGCTCTGACCCCGGAGCCTCAGGAAGTCCCTCTGGGGCAGGGATGCTGACTCTGAGAGATGACATCAGGGGCTATAAGTAGAAATGAAGCCATGTGTGGATGCGATTTTGAATCAAGATCCTCTATTATTAAGCTTACCCAAGTAACTAAAAATCCAGGGAGAAACAGCTACTGGTGAAGCTTCCATAATGTGTTTTAATACCGTCATGAGAGGTATGACCCAGGTCTGGCTGGAGAAGGCTCTGGAGTCCCCAGTTTATGGCATTAGCTGTCACTGGATGTCAGGCCCTCAGGGCTCTGTATTTGGTCACATTTTCATGAAGTGGTTTAAGTACATGGCTTAACGTCACTGCATTCCGAAGGCTTTTGCATTCATAAGAGATGTTACAGCAAAGTTAGTTCTAAGATCATTTAAAAACATTCCAAACAAATATTTTCCTTCTCCCAGTGGTAACCGGGAGGCTTACATATATATATATATATATATATATATATATATATATATATATATATATATATATATATATATCAGCACTCTTTCATTTGCAAGTGAATTTGAGGGTTTATACAATTTAAGGGAAAAAACAGATTTATTGGTTCACGTAACTGGAAAGGCTAGAGCATGCTAGCTAGCCTCAGGTATGGCTGGATCCAGCAGTTTAAATGGTGTCATCAGATCTCTGCCTCTCACTTCTCTGCATGGGTTCAACTCATTCTCTATCACTGCCGCTGGGCTTGCTGCATGCGCCAAGGAAGACGGTTGCCCACAACGCTAAGGCTATGCCATCCCAGTTTAGTAATCTCAGGGTAAGGAGCGCCTGCTCCCCACTGACCTTCAGTTCCCCATTTCCACCATTGTCTTTCTATCATTCCTGGGCAGGACTCTGACTATCTCAGACTGAGCCAAATGCCCATTGCTGTGGCCAGGAGGGAAAGATTTGTTAATAGAAAATAACAAACCAAACAAATAAGAAAAATAGGGCAAAGCACATGCTCTGTGAAGAAAGAAGCATAGTGGCCAGCAGCTACCTCATCTGCTCTGATCATCACACCTGCCCATGATTAACTTGAGCTGTTCCCAAAACCTAGCCTGGGAGCTTGTTAGAAATGTGAACTCTCAAGATCCATCCCAGCCCTGCTGAACCGAGGTTCCACAAGATCCTCAGGTGAGTCTCATGTACTTCCAAGTTTGAGAGCAGCTGGGCTGAAGGAGAAAGGGTAGACAACAGCTCTGAAGGAGATTTCCAGAAGAGCTGGAGAAGCTTCTGTGCAGGGCAGCGTGATTAGAATAGGTAACCAGCCCGGGCACTGCATAGATGCCCCAGGGAAGGACAGAGAGACCAGACGGGGGCCCTGGGTTGGAGCTAGTGGGAGCAAGTATAGTGGCTCTGGTTCTACTCAAGTTCAGAACACAGTGCTTTTGGAGCAGCAGAGTGGGGCCTGGGGCCGGGGTGGGCTGAGACTGTGGGAGGTGGTGTTTGTGGCTTCTACAGAGTAGAGGAGAAATTTCCAAGGCCAGGAGAGTTCATTCCAGAACCACTATAAGGAAGGCAAAAGGTGGCATGACTGTTCTCTCTCTTTAATAACCCTTAACTACAGTCATTCATGAGAGTGATCCTGAAATTTGGATCCTGCCACCAAATTTGGAACAGACACTTTATGCAGAAGAGTTTATGCAAAATGCAATCATACCTAGGCAGACTCACCCTTTCCCAAGCCAATTAGCCATGGGAGTTAGGTGTGGAAATTAGCCACATTCTCAGTTGACTCAATCAGTTCCCCTTTCTCTTAGTTACTTATTTTAAATAGAGAGTTCCCGTAAGGAGGCGCAGAGATAAAAGTCAGCGGAAGTGTAATTAGATTGAAAGGTTTAGAGGACTCGGGGTCTGGACTAAGTTCAGGGGCAGCTTCCTGCAGCTTGTCTCAAGGAGGCGAGGCTCTGGGGACACGATGGAGGAGCGAGACACAGGCCATAAGCGCAAGGGACAGGGGGCCGATTTCCGCTGGGTCTCCAGGCCCCCCTGTCCTTGTCCTTCCACAGACAGCTCTCACACGCACTGTTCTTCACGTGCGTGTCTGCCTAGGACTGCCCCGCAGTGCGGAGTCCTCAGACGTGCCTTTGGTTTCAACAGACCGTCCAGTCCTGGAGCAGCTTCTGGAATCAGACCCGTTGGGTCTGCGTCCTTTCTTTGCCACCATTACACTCGAATTGCATAACTTTGGTCTCGTCGACTATAAAATAGGTGTAGTGACAGGCTCGTTATGCAGCTGAGATGACAAAACCTGTAGGAAATGAGGCAGCAAAGGTTCCGAGCACTTGGCACAGAGGAGGCATTGAACTTGGACTGAATATTAGAGCTCTTAGTCCATGCTCAGAGCCCTTAATCAATAGTAGCTGTTTTTACTCCCCAACCTTTGCTTGGTTTCTCAAAATTGAATTTACCGGAGTGACATTGGTTAATAAAATGATACAGGTTTACTTTTGTTCAGTTTTGTGTGCTTTCCCTGCAGGCGCTGCATGGTGTGAGCACCCATGTCCTGTTCACACATGACGACTACGAATTGGCATTCACTTGGTCTTGAACACTCTGTGACACCCTTTCTTGAGGAGATATTCTGCGGTTTTGAAGAACTACAGGGTCCGGGAAGAATTTAGAATCCACAGTCTGCCGTTGTTGGTCTTGATCACATCAGTAAGAAGAATGTTCTGGGAAAAAAAAAGAATGTTCCGGGACCTCCACTCATTATTTTACATCCCTGTGGCTCCTCCCCTATAAATGACCTTGTCCAGTACACAACCAAATAGGGCTCCACGGGCTTCAGTTAGTGGTGCTTTGAAAAGATCACTCCATTCCCCTTTGTTAGTTTTAGAGTACAAGTACTGGGGCTCCTGGCTTGGGTGAATTCTTCCTTTCTTCACTCCTTACAGTTGTGGGGCACCTCATCTCTGCAAGGCAGGGTGTGGTGGGTGCACTGGAGGGAGACGAGGAGGCCGGCTCCAGATGCTCACTTTGTCCTCTGAGCCTCTGCCTCCATCCCTGACCCTCGGCCACGCTTGGGAACAGGCACACAGGATTCCAGCCACCTTCTCTGCACCTGGCACAATCTCCCCGCTCCAGGGCACCCCTGGCCACAAGAAATCTGGGGCCGCCACAAACTGCCTGTGCCCTGAACTCTTTTCCAAACCCAGGACTCAGGTTTTCGTCTGGTGACAAACTCACGGGCCTTTTAAAAAAATTCTTTTAAAGTATAACTTTGACATACAATATTGTATTAGTTTCAAACGTACAACATCGTGGTTCAACATTTATGTACCTTACAAAGTGCTCACCCCGCCAAGTCTAGTAACCATCCGTCACCACACACAGTTATTGCAATAGCATCCACTCGGTTCCCACTGCTGTGGCTTCTTCCATCCTCACGTCTTACTGTGTAACTGGAGTTCATGCCTCTCAGTCCACCAGCACCGTCGAAGGCCTGTGAAGATCTGCGTTGGGTTTCATTTGCTTGTTTATTGGCAGTTTTTCCTGAGCTGACACTGGCCAGTTTTTTACTGACCTGCCCCTGCTTCCCGTAGAAGGTTCTGCTCCTCTCACTTCCCTGCCCTCATCTGCATGTTAATACGCCCCCTCCTAAAAGGTTTAGTTCAGCTGCTCCTCCAAGAAGCTTTTCTAGCCCAGCCTTGAATAATCTCTTCTCCTTGAACTCACTGAACAGTGTGTGGCCTGGATGACTCTAGGTTCAAGACTCTGATCACGCATGTTGGGGCTGCCTGGCTGCATGTCTTGCCCGCTCTGCTGGTGGGAACCTTCCAGAGGGCAGGGGGCTTTCTGCCTCCTTCTCTCTCATGGAGCCTCTCGCAAAGTTTCCATTGGCTGGAGGGCCACCGGCGAGTTACTTACCCTCTCTTCATCTGTGACGAGGGGATCCTGTTACCCAGCCTCACAGAATAATTCATCGAACAACCTGGCTCAATGCCCCACACTCCACATTCGATACGTTCTTACTCTCCTTCCCAATTCTCTGTGCTTCTTAGGTGTTCCATACATAGCTCTGGAATGAATGAGTTAATTGATAAATACATACATCAGATTGTTTTCTTTTAATTGAAAGTGCTCTCAGCCCTGTTGATGTTTATCATCCTTGTTGGTGATGACACAGTTATAAGACAACTGTAACTGTCACCTATTTGTCTCACGTCTCCCTCTCGGTGTTGTGGAGGGTGTGGGCTGTAGGATAAAGGAGTAATCCAATCAATGTAAACACTGGCCGTTATTCTTCTAAACTTTTGCAAACCCGACAGAAGAAAAAGGCCATTCCACTGTTGTCTGAATGTGCATCTCTATGATTCCCGGAGACTTGAAGCGCTTGTGAAAAAGTCACAGGAACGTGCTTCTTAAACCACTGGATGGCTGCCGAGCACGCCCGTGAGGCCCCAGCACAGGAGTTAGAGTGGCCGGGCAGGGGGGCGCAGCTGACCAAAGCCCCCAGATTTCCCAGGTTGTGGGACCACACGGCCTGCCGTGACCAAGGTGTGGCCGAAGAGGACTGGTGTTTAGGCCAGGGCAGCTCCCTGGTGGGCCGAGGAGCGCTTATGCAGTCCTCTGACCTTCAGTGTCGTACGTGGCCTGTGCGTGGGTAGACACGGCCCTCCGGAGAGACTCCCTCCTTAGCCATCTCTCCTGTTTCCTGGCCCAAGGCCAAGTTCTGGAGGCATCTCATCTCAACTCGCTGGGAGAGCCCTTGAACTTGTCACTCCTGCCCAGAGTCGGAATTTCCCTCCTCACTCCTGCGTCAGGACAGACTCCTTCCTTAGATGGAGGATGGTGAAGGAAATACCCCAACCGACCTGGACCTCCACCTGCGACCCAAAGAGTCGGGCCTTGGCTTTAGGCTTCCCTGGAAGTGCCTTCACACCACAATGACTGGCCTCTTCAGTCCCGGATAGTCCTGCCTGTGGGACTCTTCTAGAAGGTCAAGATGGGCTTTAGCAACTCCTGCTTAGTTTTTTTGGGGGGGGAACCTTGCCTGCTCAAACTCATGATTGGCTTCCTGCATCCTCCCAGCCTCCGCTCCTGTTCTCCTGGGGTCCAGCACTGAAACGTAGATTTAGCATATTAACCAAGAACAGAAATTAAGTTTCAGAGGCTGTATAATCTGAACCCATTTCAAGGAAAGGAAGAACAGTATGTGCCTGTCACGGGCAACCTTTTACGTGATTACACACAGCGAGTTTCCCTGCCCGTCATCTAGCATGTCATCTTTGCTACCCCTTTGCCTAACCAAAAGGCCCTCTGAAGTATGTTTTCCTAACAAGGGAAATCTTTATGTCTAGATAAACCAGTGCACTAAAAAGATGTTGGTTTTTCCCTGGGTTCTATAGACAGACAGACAGACAGACAGACAGATAGATAGATGTATATATGTGTGTTGGATTTCAACCAGGTTCCCTGGATATACATATAAGTGTGCACTAAGTTCTTCCTTGTCATTTCTAATAGTGACTTGGGCAGGAAGAAGCCAAGGTCAGCGTGAGGACTGGATCGGAACACCTGTGAGTAGGGTTATCACCTGAGGGGTCTCTACCAGCCGGTGCTTGAATAACGGGGCCAGAGGCATAAGGCTAAGGCTTTGGAGCATGTGTTAGTTTCATGCTGTCCCTGGCCCTCTCTTCCAGGGATGACCATACCACAAATCAATCAATGACCATACCGCATAACAATCTGATCATACTGTAGATCCACCAATAATCACTCATTAAATGCCTGTGAAGTCCTAGGCACTGACGTGGCTTCTGAGAGAAATGTGGAAAGAATGATTGACCTTTACCCTTATTCCTGCAGAGAGAGAGCTTCTGAAAGTTCATTAACGACCTGTAAGGTAGTAAAATGTGCCCCTTCCAACACCATAAAACGACCTTCTAAGAGAAGCACTGTGGCCTGGGGTTACTACAGACACTTTACCTGAATGAGTAAGTCCCTGCCTGGGTTGACACTCTGGCTGTACCACTAACTAGCTGGGTGGTCTTGGCCATGTCAGCATCTCTGGGTCTCAGTGCCCACCTGGGTAAAACGGGGACAATAGTTGCTACTTTAGCCTCCACCTGGGGCCGCCGTGAGGATTCAGTGATGTAATTTATATGAAGCACTTACAGTGGTGCCTGGTGTATAGGGAAAGCGCCATGAATGTTAGTGGCGATTACCAGAGACCTCTGTCCTCGTTGTCCAGGCCCTTGGCAGCCCAGACTCGAACTTCGAGGGGGAGGGGAGCGGCGAGCGAGGCTGCGGCCGGCGCAGGGTCAAGGTGCTCAGACGTGGATCAAGAAGCTGTCAGGCAACATCCGTCTTCAAATGGTTTTTCTTTTGTTCTGAAAATGTTCAAACACACAAACCGGTGGAGAGAAATGCTGTGATGGACACTTACCCACCCGGTGCCTGCTAACAACCGTGGTTAACATTTTATCGTGTTTATTTTTATCTCCTTTTTAAGATCTCGCTGAAGTGTTTCAGAGTAAATTAGAAATATCATTGCATCTCGTCCCTAGATGCTTGACTGTGCGTCTTCCAAACAGAAGGACGTTTTCTTCCAGAACCACGCTATCATCATCCCACTTCACAAATCAACAATTCCCTGATCTAACACCCAGGCGTTCTGGAGTATTTTGAGCGACCCTTCTGATTTCAAGATAGATTATGCTGGGGAGGAGACCTTTTGAAGACAAGATATGAGTCGCTCTGTGTAGGAAAGAAAGTTCCAGGTGTTAGGATAGAGAAGGGAATGTAATTTTGGCCAATGTCCCTCTTGTGGACTCTCCACACATCATGAGAAAACAGCTTGGTCTGAGATCCTTTGTGTGAATGTACTCATTACGATTTGCTTCTCTCTAAAGGAGGAAAACATGTTTTTGAAGGCTGCTTGACAGACAAGAAGGATATTAATAAATGACATGCAAATCTCTTAATTTCACTTTGGCTGGATATGTGATTGCTACTTCTGAAATACAGGCTGGTGATGGGGCTTCTTTTTGAAAAAAGATTTCTTGAGCTCTGAGTATCTGTTGGGGGGTCCAGCTGAACTTGGCCGATGGCTGGAGGCAGGATCATTCTAACCTGGGGCGGGGCGGGGGAGGAATATAAAGATACATCTGAATGCAAATCGGCCCTACGGAACACACTGAGAATTTAAGAAACTGTTTCTTAGGTGGGGGAGATTCTGCAAAGGGTTGACTGAAAAGCCAAAAAGTTCTTTTTATAGCTTTGTTGCTCACACATGAGAAAGCAATTTTATTGATCGGCCTTTCTACACTTAGTTTTTGGGCTGTTTGTTGCTCTTCCTCTGCTTCCCCTTCAGTTCCACGTGCTGATGGGTGCCAGTTATCTTCCACTGCCCCAGCCTGGAGCCTGTGGGCCCCCAGTTCAAACAATGCTTCTCCCTTCTCCCGGGAACACGTGCGAGTGCCCCGCTCACCAGTCTCGGCAACATGTGGTGGGGGTGTCAGCGTCAGCCTGCGTTGTGACAGGGTGGGAACCCCGCAGTACACAGTAGGTAAGGACATGGGCTCAGGGGCAAGACTATTACTTGAACTCACAACATGCTATTACTACTTTCTGCTGCTACCCCTTTTCTCAAAGGCAAGGAGGAGCCAGTTTTTCAAATATCCCGTTCTCTTATATTCACGCCTTTGTGGAGATATTTTCATTTGTTCCAGAAAAGTCTACCTTTTTTTCAAGAACGAGTGAATCACTTTCTTCTGTAACAAGGAAACACCACAACTGCTCGTTGGGGTGAGTGTTTAAACAAGATGACCACTTGCATCCTGCTAGGTGTTCTTAATTGCCCAGCTTATTTGGTCTTAGTAGAAGGAACTCAATTTTCATTCCCCCTCCTGTTAATAGACATGTTTTCTCTTGTCTGTGGGTTTTGTGCACTTCGAATGAAACCCCACAGTGTTCCAAGTTCAAAACAAAAAAACAACTGGTTATGTAAAGGGGCATTTTGATATGGTCCAGAGGTCATAACCAAGCGTAAATCAAATATAATTTGTTTGTGTAAAGCTATTATTTAAAAAGTAACCCAGGACTTATAAGACCCACTACTTGGATTCATCGTAATTACTGTGCAGTGTCCCGCAAATGGAAAATAACACTACCAACTATTAGCAAGTCACAAGCTCAAAGAATTCGTAAAACAGTATTTGTAGATGCCAATAATGACTTTGAAAGATGTAAATATTGAATCTTAAACTTGCCTGTTGACGTGGTTTGGAGGTGTACTACTGAGCCAGTGGGTCCTGGGCAGGCAGTCGTGCTACGGTGTAATTCTAGACAGTTCTTTGAGAAGGTCCAGAGAGTAATCTTTTTAAAAGATTGAGGACCGGGAGAGAGTGCTGAGAGGTATAGTTAATTGTCTAATCATTGGAAAAAGGGGATCTGAATAGCTTCGTGTAACATTCAGCATGAGGACAAAGAGAAGTCAGTGAGAAAGAAAGGGGTGTCCTCTACTACGCAGGTGCAAATGGAAGCTAGGTGTTCACACACCAGTGGTATGAAGGGACGATGCAGCACTGGTGCATTCTAATGAATCCATTAAGCGCCGTTAGAATGGAATTAGAGGATACAGCTATAATCTCATTCTTTCCCTCGTTCAAGGCCACAGGCATCATAGAGCTTAGGATTCTGTTGCATTTGTTCAGAGGCCGTATCACTTTAGCCAGGGATTGGCTGTGAACCTAGTGGATGACCACTGAAATCGTTTGGTAGGATGGATCCTCACATACACAGGTACAAAAATTCCGTGCCAGGTCTCAGCCTCTGTGGCAGATACCGCTAATTGTTCACCCAACTTCCATGTCTTCCTCTGGCTTCCTTACTCAGAGAGGCCCAGCATAACACGGGACAGCAATATGGGTCACTCACCCCTGTTCCCTTCTCAGTCTTCGTCACAGCTGGTGGAATCCACGTGGCACACAGTCCGGCTAATGAAATGGGGAAGAAGTCCTGGGGCAGGGCGGGTGTGTACTTTTTTTTTAAAGGTCAAACTTTACGGAGATAAAGCCTCTGAGAACGGAGTGAGGAATAGAAAGACGGAAGGGACATGGGACCCTGAGTGACGCACCTGCCCTGGACCACAACCTCTCCCCCTTGTTGTGTGAGAGAAACACAACCGCTTTCTTTAAGCTGCGACAACAGTGCTTTCTGTTGCTTATAGTCAGATGCATTCGTAGCTGATGCTGATCCAAAGAACAGTTCTTCCAGAAAACTGGAGCCAGATTCGCTTAGCAATTTATTAGCTGCTGCTTCTAGAAAATAGCACGTTTTCGGCTCTAAAAATCCCTCTTAAAGGAAACTTTTACTGTTTCTTCTTTTTCTTCTCAGACCAGGTGACTCCAGATATCAATAGTATGTCGACAGTGGGAGGAGCAGAAGTTCTGTGCTGTTGACACTGTACTACCTCATGCTTTTCTCGTCTCTCTCTTAATGAAAAAAAAAAAAAAAAAGCCAGTTGGCTGCAATAGTTTGGCTTAGTTTCTTTGCTCTCTCCATTGCTTCTGAAGCCCTTCAGCACTGGGCACCCAGAAAAAGGTTATGTTACTCTAATTTATATGGCATGATCTCAGCCATGTGTCAGATGGAGGAGAAACATAATGAACAGCTCAGATAGCCCACTGCACAATTCAGAAGTCTTCACAGAAGCTTTATCACTCACCAAGGAGTCTCCCTGTGCTAACCTGCTCAACAACATCTTACGCTCCACTCCATTGAATGATTATTTGTGCCAAAGTCCACGGTAACTTGCCCGACTCATTGCCCAGTGTAAATGGGCCAAAGCCAGTCTTTTTTCAATCTAAATAATTAAACCGTGTTGTTGAGGCCTGGGAGAGAGTGCTGAGAGGATACAAAATGGGAACTACAGGAGGTAGACCAGAAAGTTATTATGTACACTGAATAACTTTCATCTTACTTAAAATTTTTTTCTTTTATTGATTCTAGAGAGAGGGGAAGGGAGGGAGAAAGAGAGGGAGAGAATCCTCAATGTGAGAGAAACATTGGTCAGTTGCCTCTCGTATGTGCCCTGACTACAGACAGAACCTATAACCCAGGTACATGCCCCAAATGGGAATCAAACCTATGAACTTTCAGTTTGAGGGATGATACCTAGCCAGCTGAGCCACAAGGGCCAGGGCTGTTTTCAGCTATTGACTGTGAGATAACTCCAAAGTGGGATGAGTATCACCTAAAAGTAGAGTGTAGTTGACTATTCCTGAATCCTTCCTGAAGTACACAGCATGGTGCATGCCACCGGCACCTGGGCAATGTCTTGGTCCTCTGTCCTTGGTGTCAACTCTTCCAACTCAACATGCTCAGCTGGGTCAGAGGGAGAGGGCTAAGGGACTGTGGTCACAGGACTGATCCAACAGGTTCTTCGGGTCCTCCCAAAATTGGAAAATAGAACAAAAGCTAAGAAGAATAAATCTTTAGTCCAAGAGGCCAAAGGCATGTTCATGATACCTACAGGGTCTTATTGAAGATGGGAGTGGAATTATTAATGTGGTAGAATTTTCTGGAGCCTGCAGGTTGTTTCAAAAGCAATCCTTGTTGAAGAATTCTGACACATTTCAAGCCCATTTTCAGCTTAGCTGACCAGCACTTCCAGGCTTAGGGAGCCCTGCGTGGCCTGCCAGGGAACTGCCTGCGGGAGCAGGAGACCAGCAGAGAATCTGACAGTCCACAGATGTGAACCCGCTGCCACCTCCTTGCTGCTCTGAGAGGCATCCTGAGTCTACAAGGGGGAAGTGGATACCACAGGATACACCTCAGGTGTTTTCCTGGACCACAGAGTAGGCTTGATGATAAATATCCAAGAACACTGTTATACTGAAATATGATGTTGTGAACTATACTGCAGCATTTGCATGAGTTTCAAGGAGGAACACAAGCCTGTAAAGAAACCTGCATGGTTGGGGGTTGTGTTAGGCACCCAGATGCTCGGGAGGAAAGACTTGGAAGCAGGAAACCAGGAGGCGCAGAGGTTCTCTTTAGATCAGCATCTCTCTGAGGACAGGGCCCTGTGTTAGGTATCTTTCCTTCCCTAATCCCTTCCTAAACAATACAGAACGGAATCAGGGAAAACGGGATAGGTAAATCACTCAAGGTCTCCTCGTCTGAAGAACACCACAGGCGCCATCTGGTAACATCTTTCAGGACCCCTCTCAGGGCACACATACAGTGTAGATACCTGGAGTCCCTTTTATACAGAGATTCCGTACTTGCCTGAGTGCTTCTGTAACGGGCAGGAAACCTCTGATGTGGTCAGATCAGCTCGACTGAGGTTTGGGCTTGACCCAAACTGATGTTTCCAGGTGCCCGGTCCTAGTGAACAAGGCCGCACCCCAACGTGGAGAGGGCAAGCCTTTTATAGTTATCGAGATGGAGCAAATGGCATCACTTGCTTTTTTTCTTTTTTAATCTAACCGCCACCACCAAACGGGACTCGGAAGTGCTCAACCAATGAGTGTTGGTTGTGTTTCCACGGCTGCAAGTTAAGGTGCCACCATCCTTCCAGTCAGAAGGAAAGTGCACAGGTGGCAGGTGACTGCTGGAGCATCACTGCCCAGCGTCTTGCTTGTTTCACCTCCTGGGAGCCTCCGGGCCGAGACGAGACCCTCCAGGATGAACCAGAGAGCTGAAGCCATCTGCCCACATTGACGGTCTCCGATGTGACATGGTTCCTGCTGGGCGGATGCGTGCCAAGAGTGGCCCACGGCAGGCAGCCCAATTGAGTGAGGGAGGGCAGCGGGGTGGAAGAGGCCCTCCTGGGAGGTCCTGGATCCAGCTGCTGCCCCCTCACACCCCCCTCACACCCCCGCCCCCAGCCCAGCGGGCAGCCTTGCCAGGAAACCCAGCCTGAGGGCCTGGGCTGCTCTGAGCAACAGCTTTGTTCAGAGAGGGGCTTTACACGGTGGTTTTATACACTGACCGTGGCCCTGAACCTTCCTCCTCTGTTCTGTGCTCGCTCTAGAGGGCTCAGTCTGAGACTGCAGGCTCTGCCCTGACTTTCGTGCCTGTGACAATGTCCTCCTCACCCCCATCTTTTCCCGGCCTCTCTCTTCCCCACCCTCTCTCTTTTTCTCTAAATCTCTCTCTCTCTCTCACACACACACACGCATATGAAGTGCTTATTCTACTCTGAAGTCCACGAGAGGGAATTTCAGGTGCACCCTTTCCTTTGAGCTAACGTATGCAAAAACAATCGTCTCTTTAAGGGAAACACATGAAGGTGAGTCCTGGGGAGAAAGGGGAAAACTCCAACTCCAAATGCCTGGCAGTTATGGCTTGTGCCTGATGACTAAGACACTGGCTTTGCACCCACCATGATAGGGTCGCAGTGTTTCTGTGTATGACCTGTGAGACTTCGGCCACCTTACGTGATGCGTCTGTGAAGTGGGCAGACTACCTCCAAGGGCGGTGAGGACAAGTTGCACTTGTGTCTTCCTAGCACCTAGCACAGTGCTGGCCCTCCTCAGTGCTCGGTAGGTGGCAGCTGGCTAGAAAATCTACTCGAGGGCAGACCTCTCCAGGCCCCAGGCTTCTTGGAGCTGGGACTCAGTGGAGAAAGGCTGGAACCCTCACAGCCTTGGCTCATGCTCCACCTGCACCCAGACCTTCCTTCTCCGACCTGCACACCTGCATTCGCCGGCTGCTGTTCTCTGGGCAGGTTTGGCTTCCTTGAGCCTTCCAACCCTCAAGTAAGCAGGGTCTATACTGTATCTCCCTGTTTGAGTCCGGCACGCATCCACGAGTGAGGGCGTTCATCAGAGATCGGTGCTATGCGAGGGCAGTGCAGCTTGCTGGCCGAGGGCACAGGATTTAAATTCAGACAGAAACGGGTCTGAATCTCGCTGTGTCCCGAGCCACCTACGTGACTGTATGCAAGAGGTTTTAATGTTTCCTGGGGCCAGAACCCTGAAGAGCAAAATGAGAGTAATAAGAGCCTCCTTGTAAGAATTAAGTTAATACTATTTGTGAACATTTGTAAAGAATATGGTAGACATGTGATAAATATGAACTATTATTCATTTTATGAATATTTTATATAAAGTATTTATTTTATTTTTTTTTAAATTTTATTTATTTATTTTTAGAGAGGGAAGGGAGGGATGGGGGGAGAGAGAGAGAGAGAAACATCAATGTGTGGTTGCTGGGGGACATGGCCTGCAACCTAGGCATGTGCTCTGACTGGGAATCGAACCTGCGATGCCTGGTTCGCAGCCTGCGCTCAATCCACTGAGCTACACCAGCCAGGGCAGTATTTTATGTATACTATTATATTATTAGTATAATAGTATATGTAAATACTATTAATTTAAAAGATAATTAATATAATTAATTGTATTACTTTAAATACAATTAAAATTAATTAAAAAGAATTAATTTAAAACATTGTTAATAATATGTTTAATATAATTTAAATTATATTGTTATCTATATAATTTAACTTAAATTATTATTAATCTATTTTAAATTAATTGAGTGCTAAAACACATAAACCGTGATGGGACCCATGGTTTTGACTGACATCACAGAAAGTTGCCACCCATTGCCCTTCGCACATGCCCCGGTGTGCCTGGGCTCGTTCTTGTCTTTGAGGTGGACACAGAGAAAGGAGAGAGAACCGCCCTCATCCCTGGCAAAGAAGGAGGGACAAGTGCCCTGTCCCTCATAGGGACTTCCCACTTTGCTCAAAGCTCCCCTTGCTGCTCTGGGTAAGGTTCAGCTTTCCAAGACCTTTGGCTGGCTCCTGTTTATGATCCTTTTGGGGAAAAGACATTAGACCCATACAAAGCTGATCACAATTATGCAAAGTGTGAAAACTGCAACACTCTTTGTACTCGTTTGGGGAGCATACACACTCCATTCTCTCTCTCTTGTAAAAGTATGACTCATTTGTATTTATTTGCTATCTTCTTTTCACCATTCTGTTTCTGAAAAGAAATAAAAAAATACAGCTCCCACCACGCTAGATCACGTAACTCTGCTTAGACTCCCCCGAGGTCCCCACCCCCCTCTGTGGCAATCCCAGGGTGTCGCTGCAGCTCAGATCCCTGCA
This sequence comes from Tonatia bakeri, assembly GCA_004024845.1. Lineage (NCBI taxonomy): Eukaryota > Metazoa > Chordata > Mammalia > Chiroptera > Phyllostomidae > Tonatia > Tonatia bakeri. Next base: position 51,633 of record PVIA01000108.1, read on the forward strand.
GGACCTGCCCTCTCACCTCCGGCCTGCGCACCTCCTTCCTTCCCACTCCCCTTGGCTGCTGGACCCCAGCTGCACTGGCTTGCTTGTAGCTCCTGGAATACGCTGAGAAATCCCTCTCGCAGGGCCTTTGCACGCGCTACTCCCGTAGACTGTGTTCTGGGGGGATGCTTTTCCCTCTCGGGTGTTCTCAGGGCTCTCTTCTTCACTTCTTCCAGGCTCAGGGGTCCTCTTACTGGAGAGAACTTTCCTGACAACTCCATATCAAATAGCACCAGCCAGCCTGTCACTCTGTCCCCTTCCCTTGGTTTTGTCCTCCTGCACAGCACTTATTATCTCCTGAAGTGTGTGTGTGTGTGTGTGTGTGCACGCACGATTTTCCTACTTCTCCCAGGAGGGCAGAGATTTCTACCTTGTTCACTGCCCCAGACCCAGCACCTAGCACCATCTTGCCACACAGTTAGGTGCTCGGTAAATACCGAATGTGTGAGAATATTCAGTGAATGATGATAGGACTCCTGAGTGTGTGCACATGATGTGGGGGAGGGTCCACTCGCTCCACAGACCAGACGCCCCAGGATGGGTGGGCGCTTCTCCCACCGTGGTCCCTGCAACTGTTGTAGGCAACGGGCCTGGAACAGCACAGCCAGCAGGTGAGGGGGTGGCTCACCGACAAAAGGTCTCTCATCGCCTGCGTGCTCGATCCATGTTGGAATGAGCAGTACCAAAGATAAGGGGGGAGAGATGGTGATGTGAAAATAGACCTTGTGAGATATGTGTGAGTTTTCTTTGCAAGAGGGTTGGGAGAGAGGACTCGTTAGAGCTAAGAGAGCTACTGGGAGGTCAGGAAATGCTCGATGCCCTTCTCACTGCTTAATCTCGACTTTTCACTAAGATAAAAAGGTGAAATTTTACTTTTTACGGAAATGGATTTTTTATGATGACTTTTTTGGAAAGTAAATATTCTGTAAGAATAACGTAAGTCAGACAATATAGAAGAGAACAAGAAAGAAAGAAAAACGACCACTCAAGATCTCACCCTCTGTGCATACCACAGCAAACATTTTGACAATCAGTGTTTAGGATATTCTTGAGGCACACCTACAACATAGACACCTGGACTCGGTTTTACAAAAATGGGATTGTACAATGTGTTTTATAGAGGCTCCTCCCTCCCTCCCTCCCTCTCTCTCTCTTTCTTTCTTTTTCTCTCTTTCTCTCTCTCTTTCTCTGTCTCTCTCTTTCTTTCTTTCCTTCTTTCGGCATTAATTTGTTGTTCCCCTTATTTATGCATTCATTGGTTGATTCTTGTCTGTGTCCTGGTTGGGGCTGAACCCACAACCTTGGTGCATCGGGCCAAAGTTCCAACCAACTGAACAACCCGGCCAGGTCTAGAGGACATGCTCTTATGGCATGACGTGTGAATCTTCAACATCACTTATCAGAATCATGGCATTCTGCGGTATGTAGCCTATTCCCGATGGACAGATATTTAGGTTGCTTCTGACTTTGCTCTCAGCTGAGATTATATATCCAGGCTGCTTCATGGTAGCTCTTGTCCCAGCTGGACCCTCCGTCACCTGTGGCATTATTGTTTTAGAAAGCCATTGCCACTGTTGGCCAGTGGTCTCCCTCCCCATGCCCAGCCGAGAAAACAGTCATAAAGGCTCCCAAATCCACTTTCAAATATCAGCCCAACAGGCTCTACTCAGTCCATCTCCCATGCATGGAGAAGGACTTGCTTATTTACTTCTGACTTCCTAGAAGAACTCAGAAATGCTTCTGCATTGTGCTTGGGCATCAGTTGTTTATGGCTCTCAGAGTCCGCCTGCCCACCCTCTGTTGAGAGCAATTCGTGCAGGATTACCATCTCTTGCTGGCCGCCGTGAGGATGGAACTGGGGTGGGGGCGGGTGGCTGGTCATTAAAGCCCCTGAACAGCTGGCCTCTGCTTCCGTTCCTTCCCCCTGCCCTCCTGGCTCCCACAGTCCCAGGTCCCACAGGTTTGGAAGCTCCTGGGGTTGACAGGCAAGCCTGGACAGGCCACGCCCTTCAGCAAAGATAACAGCAGACCCTGGAAAGAGGGGTGTGCCACCTTGGTGGCCTTAATGATCTCCTTCCCTTTGTCTCAGGGCACGGCCCGGAGCAAAGTCTTGAAATTATAGACCATAGTGCTGCATGAGGTTGTTTTTGTAAAATTTCCTCTCATTTTGTCCCGTCATTAAACTCATAAGGGTGGCTTCTCTTGGCTGAACGCCGCCACCCCGGGTCAGAGAGGGCCTCGTTATTATTAAGCTGTGGGACAGCTGAGGGCGCAGCAGCACCCAGAAGTGACATGACCCGCCCGGGATCATGTGGCAGTGCCCCAGTGTCCTGGGACTCAAGCTTCTGATGGCAGTACTGCCAGCGGGGGAGGTGGCTCAAGTTACAGGACCCGGTAGCCTGCCAGCGGGTGGGCTGCTCCTCATTCCTCAGCTCAATGTCAGAAGATCCACAGGAGGGGGTGGCGAGGGATCCTGGTGGTCCCGCTTTAGAGGGTCTCTAGCTGCAGAGTCTGGAGATGGGGGGTGGGTGACGTCGCCCTGAGGTGCGTCCCCAGCACGGAGGATTAGGAGCTCCCAGTGTGGGTAACTCTATCGTTTACCGAGGCCACTGACAACACTATGTACTGCAGGGTATCAGCTGTTCAGCCCGAGTAATCAAGTTATAGGGAAAGAGGAGGCGGGGACAGGCACGCGGGGACTCACCCGACCGAAAGTCTACTCTGAGCCTGGCTTGTGTTCACACGCGTGTCTCACTTACTCCTTGTGCCAACCCTGAGGACTCAATCAACAACCCCGACTGCCCTCCTCCTCCTCTGGGTGGAGAAAGTGGGTGATCAGAGCTGCTGAGTGGAGAGTAGCCACGATGGGATGGAGACGGGGCTGGAATTCAGCTCTGCCTCCATTCCTGAGTTCAGCTCTGTCCCTGTGACCCCCATGCCCATCAGGGCGCCCCAGGCCAGCCCCAGTTGTGCAACAAATCTCTTTGGAGGGAGGCGCCATCCTGGGAAGGAAGTCCTCCTCCGTCTCCCCCAGACTCATTGGGTTCCTTTCCTCGCTGGCATGTCATCCGAGGAGGACAATGTCAAAAGTTGGTGTTTTTCTCTCAAACTCTTGCGGGCGGGGGGGCATCTCTCCAGACTGCAGCCGGCTCAGGGGCGCCATTTTGGCTGCAACCCGCAGAGTCTCATTTTCACTTTTTTATTGAAAAATCGAAATCCGGGGAATTAGAGCCTTTCCATATTGATTCTTCAGGGGCAAGTGAAAATTACATTCTGTGCAGGACCAAGAAAGTGCCACGTCGAGTGGTGACAGAGCCGACGCCGGGGTGACGTGGCATGCGGGGCAGGAAGGAAGGAGCACCCAGATGTGGTCTCTGTGTCATCTTGTCAAGTGACAAAGCGACAGCTAATTTTTTATTCACACGGAAAGGGTTCCTGGAAGTAACATGTATTTTATTCTGTTCCTTTTTGTTACCATGTCAGGGATGGAGGGGCTGAGTCCACCCGTGGCCTCTACCTCCCCCAAGCCTGAGACTTTTGCGGTGTGAAGAAAGCTAGCCCCTCCTCTCCTGGCTCATCTCATCTCTTTGGGGCCCAGCTAGTTCTGGGCTCAGATCTCGCTCTGCTGCTTACTACCTGGATGACCTTTCGCAAATGAAATTTCCTGAGCCTCAGTTTTTTTTAACCTGAGACTTGGAGATAATAATAGAGACAGCTGGATAAAGTTCCAGTGAGGACTGAGTAAGTATTTGTTGGCCGACAGAGCGACTGTTGCAGGTGACCCACCTGAAGCCCTGGGCCTGATAAGACAGGGGTCTGGGGGCTGTGGCCACGGCCCATTCTGGTCCGGGCTGATCCTCCAGGAGAGTGAAGGATCCTGGGACTTGTGGCGCTTGAGGCAGGTGGGCCTGTTTGAGGGCTGTGCCGCCATTCTGGGCTTTATCTCCCTTTTTCCTGTTCCATCAAAGCAAACGTCTCCTAGCTGGGTGCGGGCGAAAGCTGTTACACTTCCAAAGGTGCCCTCTGAGAAAAGACATTCTGTGAGTTCACGTCTGGAAACAATTCCTTCTTTTCTTCTTGCCTCCTCCCATCTCCCACCCTCTGTAGCACCTGAAACAAGTCCTGTCTTTCCCTTTTCCATCTGCGGGCAGATTGTTAACATCAACTGGAGCCCTGAAAGTGATTCTGCAGGAAACGAACAGGCCTCCGAGGAGCAGAGGAAGAACCTGGGACTTTTGAATAGACATGTCAGCAGCTGGGGGTGAGATGCCCACAGCAGGCAGGGGGGCGGGGCGGGGGCCGAGCCAAACCGCAGGGCACCTCTAGGTGTCCCCCAGGCACCCTGCTTTGAAGGTAACCCACCGACCCGGCCTCCACAAACATTTCGGCCAGATGTGCAGCCCCTGGAGTGGGGAGGCCAACAACTGCTTTGAAGATGAAAAGCCTCCCAGCACTGTCACCGCTGAGAGCTGGTGAAAGGCACGCTCAGCCGGAAGGGCCAAGTGCAAAGAAGAGCAGCCACGAAAATGCTGGGGGCGGGAGGAAGGGGCGGGGTGGGTGCCTGCGCTTTGAAAGGCTGCCACAGAAAGTTCTGTTCAATGGATCCTCTTCCAACCTGCCCGAGTGCAACAACTGGACGTGGCATGTGACAGGCGCTGCAGGCAGATCACGTTTCACACACGCAGCTGTAATATCTGGCGCACAGGTGTTTGGTTCAGTGTCTGCCAGCTGCTCTGCAGCGCCCTGCTTCTGGGACGGGGCAGGGGGTGGGGAGGAAGAAACCCTCACACTTGTTGCTGCCAAAAGCGAGGAGGGGGCTGGAAATTCCTGCCACCTGGCAAAGTGCTCAGCGTTCCAGTCAGTGCTCGAGTCCCCCGTGCCTGCCTCTGAGGGTCCCTGGGCCTCTGCTTATGTGGTCTCCGGGGACAGAGACTGTGACCTAATGGGAGAGGGAGCAGGGTGACCAGGAAGCTGCCAGCAAGCTGGGCAGGGCCCCGGGGAAGCCTGGGAAGGGGGCGTGAGCCCAGGCGGAGGAGGCCACTGGGAAGACCAGACTTCAGGTTTCAACTCCACCTCCAAGTAACTGTGACATTGCAGCCAAGTTTCTTAAGCTGTCTGGGCCTCAGTTTCCTAATCTGTGAAATGGGGTATGTAACACCTGATGTACAGCCCTCGGCCAGGAATTGCGCATGTAAAACACTTAGGAAAACAGTGCTACTAGGAAGGTGGGATGGGGCAGGGACTCCCCAGTCTCCAGAGCCACCGCCCTAGACACCTGTCATGTGAACTTGGCCCAGGCACCACCAGTGTCTGACACGGATCATTGGCTTCCTGCTCTTTTCTTTTCCCAGGGAGGAAGAGGGTCAGCCATGCAGAAATCTGAAGTCCTGGAGGAGCAAAACAATGGGCAGTTTGGGCAAGGATCCCTGACCCAGCCACCCAGACCACATTCTCTCCTGTCTCTGCCCAGCATTTTCCAGCTTGAGATTCCACATGGCTGTGACTGTTACGTGGACGTGTCTCTCCCACGCTGGACGCTCTGCAGCCCGTGGCTGTGCCCACTTCGCCCACCATTCTGTCTCCAGCACATTCCCTGCACAAGGGAGGGCTTGATGAACGTTTGCTGCAGGAAAGAAGGCGTGAGTGGGTGGACGAGCAGGGCGGCGTTCTCCCTGCCTCTTTCATCCCTATTTTAAGGACAGAAAACGTGCATGTTCAAAAGATGGACAGTGGCCACATGCCCAGCCCTGCGTCACTCCCCAGCCCTCAGCCCTACCCCATCCACCCTTCCCAACATTACCCTGTTCTGCCTTTTTTGGCCCCCTGGCTTCCTGCTCCATGGACGTGCTTTGCTTTGCCTTCTCCTTCTACCTCCCCTCTCAGTCCACACCTCTGTCTCCACTGCCCCGTCTCTCCTGGGTTTGGGGAATGAGACTGCTCAGGTCAGAGGAACGTTCCAGGAGGAAGAGCACGATGGGAACCCCAGGGCGGGGCTGGGTCATGCTCTGTGCTTCGGCCACGGCAGCTGACAGCTGTCTGTCTGAGTTTGCCTCTCGGAGGCTGCAAACAGGAATGAGCACCCTGTGTTCTATATCCCTGATGTGCGCATTTAAAAAACACCCATCACAGCTCCATCTCTTTTCTGGAGTCATGCTGGGCAGGGGGCGTGCCACTGCCATGGTCCTTCCTGACCTGCGCTCTAAGCCCGCTATCTCTTCCAAAAGGACCTCCTCTAGCTATAGCCCCCTCCAGGGCCCCTCTGCAGTCATGGCCAGTGTCCACGTAGATTTCTCCTTTGGCAAGGGGGAGCAGTGTGAGGAAAAGGGACTGGTGTATATTTAGCACCTGTTATGTGCTGGACCCTGTGCTAAGTAAGCACTTTATAGTTATTGGAGCAGGTGCAGCTGCTCCCCCACTTTACAGACGAGAAGACTGAGGAACACTGATGTGCAGCTTGCCCACCGTCACAGAGTTGGTAAATGGCTGGGCTGGGGTTTGAGTACTGGCCTGTCAGATGCCTCAGTCTGTTCTTTCCACGTCATTAAGTCAACAACCTTATGCACCAACTTGACCTAATAGCCATGATGGGCTGTGGGCCTGCATCTGTTCTTTCTAGGTAACAGTGTCCTCTTGCGGGATAATGCCATTCATTCATTCACCCACTCAACAAGTAGGTGCTGAGCACCTGTGGCGCACTGGGCTCTGCTCTAGTGGCTGGCGATGAAGCGACAGCCCGGACGGACAGAGCTTATAAGACAGTGGAGAGGCAAACACTGAGTGGACGAACACATAACTTAATTAGTTGATTGTAATTGTACTAAGTGCTATAAAGGAAAAGTGCTGGGAAAAAGACTTCCCAGGAAGTCTCCCCTAAGGAAGAGCCTATATTCCCATCTGTGCTGTCAACCAGGCAAGTGACTCGAAGGCAGTGATTTGGGGTGAGGATGGGCCCACGCTGATGGGGAGGAGCACCCAGATCGTGCCATTTCAGACAGACGTGGGCACTCAGGCACCCCCTGTGCCTCGCATTTGGCTCTGGAGGGAGTAACAGCTTGTTTTAAAATACCCAAGGGAGGAAAAACCCACACCAGAACAGAGCCAGTGTCTCGGCCCCAGCCGGCCAACGTGGCATCACAGCTTCTGTTCGGGTCTGTATTTTTCCTGGTGCCCAGGGGATCATCTCGGTGACCCTCACACATCATGCCACCAGGAATGGAAAATCTCTTGTGCAAACCATAAACAGAGCACATAATATAGTAATTGGCAAGGCACAGACAGCTAATCACCTTTCTCTTTTCTCTTGCCCTTCCCCTGATCCTGTTTATGGGACACAGTCCCCATGCTGTCCATCAGATTTTTGCTTTGTTCTTGAAAAGACACCCATCAGCTCTTAGGAATCCTTGACTAAATCCAGGTGGAAGCTCTCTGTCTCACAGGCTGCAGAGTCCCTAGAAGGCGGTGGGGTGGTGTGGGGGGTGGACAACCCCAGGCTTCCCCAGCCCCTCCCTCCTGCCCTGAAAACTTTGGTTTCTGATGGACTAAAACACGCCCCTGTCACATTTGTCATTATCCTCCTCCTCCAATGAGATCTGTAAATATTTCTTTTCTGCCGCATTCTGAAGCTCCCCCCCCCCCCAGTTATTTTGGCCAAAGCTAGACATTAGGTCTCTATTTATTTTTGCCCCTTCCAAGGAATGAGCTAGCTACGAGGATACAAGAAATGCTTAGCCCACTTTTCCTGTTAAGGTTTTGGGGCTCCACAAAAGACCAAAGTTGCCCCTTCCCATCAAAAATCTGGGACCCCTGGTTTATGAAATCTTAACTTATAGCAGCCAGTCCTCTGGCTGAGTTATGATTTGGCCTCAGGAATGGGGAGGTTTAGCTGGATTTAGCTGTCCCCCATAATGTTCCTTCAGCTGGTTGGAAAACCAAAGGGCTCACCTACTGGCTGGCTGTGCCCACAGGATGCAAAACAATTGGTCAGATTGCTGTTTTCAGTGTCTCCAAGTGACCGTCTTGGCTGTTAACACAGCCTTGGTCAGGGCTCCTGTCTCCTCCTCTTGGTGTAATTCACTTAAGACAAGTTGCAGGAAGACAAACGTGGATGGAGACTCTTGTTGGGTCGTGATGCAATCAGTGCCTGCAAGGAAAAGAGGAACTTCTGGGGCGACCTTGGTCCATAGAGTTGGCAGATAGTCCAGAGAAAGGATCAGGGTCTTTTTTCCTTGAGTAATTTTTTGGGGGGTTGTGGCAAGTGTTCCAGTGACACAAAGCCTCACTCCCTGCTCCTTGGAAAATCTGTTAACATCTGGTGGAACACTATATTTTCCAGAACACCATCTGGCCAGCGCTGGCCTAAAACATCAAGTCCGCACCTCTGGGCTGGGCAACGGAGTCCCTCCATAGACTTTTCGCAGCTCAACTCCCAACCTCCTGGCCCCTAGCCCTCCACTCCCATGGGGCCCTGGGGACACTTCCCCAGCTTCCGTCTCAGCCTTTGCCTCACATCAGCCTTGCTGTTGAGAGAGCCTGTCCTTTGCCACTCCTCAGTCCAGGCTCATCCCACACCCCTCCCCCTCCAGGGGTCTTGCTTGGCCACCTCTGATAAAAGTTCATTCCTGCTGCCCTGGGTGTCAGGGACCATGGTTCCCATATAATCTGAAAACATGATTTTGTGTGGCGACAGGCACTCTGAGAGATGTCTAAGTGCCCCTAAATATCCAAAGGCTGGAAACGTTTCAGTGGCTTTGGGGACAGAATAGTTGAGATCGGGCTGTCCTCGGAAACACAAGCTTGGGCCATGGGGACTTTCCCACTTTGTCTTCAAGCTACAGATTTCGCACTTATGCTCAGTGCCTGGATTTCCACTTAATCTGCACTGATGCTATGCCTTTTCTCGCTACAAAAAGCTTGTGATCCTTGAGTCCCCAGACACGTGCCGCCTCCCCCCTTGCTCTGAGCTGTCATAGTAGCAGGTGCCCCAGCCATGCTGGGGGCAGGGCGGCAAGAAGGATCAGTGGGGCTGTGGCTTGGAAATGAGAGGCCATTGCTGTGGGGGAAGTGCATTGTTTGGGGGGTGGGGATGAGGCAGGCGTGTGTGTGTGTGTGTGTGTGTGTGTGTGTGTGTGTGTGTGGGGTGTCGTCGGGGGCAGGTGCTGCTGGCCCTGGGAGCCTGCTGCGGATGCAGCACCGGGTCTGAGTCTCCAGCAGCTCAGCCTTGACATTGGTCCTATCCCCTGTGTCCTACTCAGCTCTCCCCCATGCCACTCTGTTCTCCTGTCTGAGTTTCAGTTTCACTGAAGGGCAGGCGACAGAACCTGTGGCTGCCACCTCCCTATTCAGGAAGAGGCTCGTCGGGGAAGCACTGGGCTTTCAGGACATTCGTGTCCCTGTCCCCAGACTTCTCTGTAAACACGCCAACTTCGGTATTCCAGTGAGTCCCACTTTAGCTGAGTTTCTCCGAGTGACCCGACGGGTGGGTGTCCGTCTGCCTCTGGTGTAACAGCTGGAGGACCACTCCCGTGGAGGACCCGACCCCTCTCTGTAAGGCTCACCTGCAGGTTGTGTAGACTTGAAGGGCATCCGGGGAAGAACTGTGGCCCTGGCAGCATAGAGTCTGATTGAAGCTATGGCCCTCCACGCCTCCTGGCCGCTGGTGTTGACCTCAGCCCTGATGAGTCGGAGGGAGACACTCTGCATTGCAGTGGAATGACTGAGTGCGGGTGGGGGAGGGGTGGACACATGACCGCAGGATGGCTGTTATCCCAGGGACTAATTTTCCACAACGAACCTCAAAAATGAGTCCTGCTGGTTTCCCATCTCCCCTTTCAATGCCCCCTTTCCCTCGGGAGTGGGGTTAGAAGAAATGAGACCACCGAAGGAAGACTTGTCTCCCTCAGCCTGGCTGAGGGGGCCACGTGGGCAGCATTTCTGCCTTTAGCGGGAAGCCGAAGCTCCCGCCCTGCCCTCCGAGTGTCATGCTGGCTGCCCAGAACCCTTCCTTCTGTAGGATGGGGACGGGAGGGGAGCAGGCCCGGGACAGGGACAGGTGTTTCCCTGCTGCCACCATGGAGGTTCCCTGGGGTGCAGGAAATAGAGATGTGTCCTCCTGCACTCTGGGAGCCAGCTGGGGTGTCACCAAGCCCAGCAGACAGGGGGCGCTGGCTGGCAAAGCGGAGGAGGCTCCTCTAGGTCTAGGCCAGGGGCAGGACACCGGCCACCTTGCGCTGCTTCTTTCCTTCCATGGTTAAAGCGGGGAGCTCCAAGCCCCTGCCACCCATCCCCCAGAGGGATGTGTCCTCACCCTGGAGGGCCCCCACCCCCGTCCCCTCCTTCCTTCTCCTGGTACTGAGGTTTCCCCAGCACTGGGCCTGCCACCTAAGCCACTGCCTTTGTCACTGGGCCTGTCCCTGTTGCAGCATTAACACTGTCATCTAAGAGCCCATTTCCCTGGGGACAGTCAAAGGATTCCAGATTCCTCCGCTGGCTGTTTGTCAGGACCGATTTCAGTCCGTCACGGCGGTTGTGTGCAGAATGGTGCAGGGGGGCCGAGGCTTGGAGGCTTGGCGTCCGGTTGGTTCCTTCCCAGCTGAACAGGCGTCACACGTCAGCCACTGACAGGGCAATGAGCTCACAACACCAGGGGACCCCAAAAGGCTGAGGGTAGAGTCCCTCCTCTTAACGAAGTTTGACATTGAGAGAGGCCAGTGAAACACACACACCGGTACCTGCAGGCAAGGCAGACCAGGCTAAGCAGCCCTAGAGGCTCCGTGCGGCTTCGGAAAGGGGAGCTGGGCGGGCTCCTTGAGAGGCGGGAACAGCTCCAAGGACAGGTTACAGAAGCAGCAGGCCTGAGGGCAGCCGGGTGTGTGAGCAGCGGCCACCGTGCCTAGGGGAGAGTTCTGCAGCTGCAGCTGCGAGCCGCACCTGCACAAGTCCCAATCCCTGCCTCTACCCCCAGGCTCGCGGCTGCTCGTTACTGCCCTTGACCACGTGATGGGTGCTAGGTGTGTCTGGGGAGCCCAGGGGGTGGTTCTGCGTCTCAGATGGAGCCTCAGACCTTCTCCAGGCTGGAATCTTCAGGAATGTTTCCCTGCATACGCTAAGCGAGACAGGGGTCCTTCAGAATGTCTGTTTTCCTGGGAAATGCCACTGGTAATGCAGAAACTCTTTCGACAATGGGAGATGACCAAGTTAAGAAATAAGGGCTTCCTTTCCCCCCACCGTTTTTTCTTTCTGGCAGCATCTGCTCTCTTTCCCCAACAAGTAGATTGGTGCAGGTGAGGGGGTAGCATTTCACTGTTTCCCCCTATAGCCATTCTGTGTCTCCGATCGTTTCTCTGGCCTCTCTTTAATTTGACAAAGAATCTCAATGCTGCAAATTACGTGATGTGGGACAGGCTGAGATCGTGCTTATTATAGTACATTCCTCCTCCCAGGGCCAATGAGCTCCAGTCTCCCGGCTCCTCCCCACCCAAGCCACGCAGATCACAAAGCCTCACACTGTCATCCCTCACCAATCCGCCTGGCCCATTAGGGGCCTCTCGCAGGTAGCACTCTCTGTGTCTCTGGGGAAAGGCGGTCTCTCTCCCTCCAGACAATTTGGCAGGTGGAATCAATAGCCGTCCAGTCTCCTGGGAGCACGGCCTTGGTTCATTCCAGCCACACTGGAGCCACCCCACCTGGCCCGGCCAAGGGTTTCTCCTTTGAGGGCAAGGTCAACACCACCCCTGGGTGGAGCTGGGCAGAGGAGAGGTTCTGAGGCTACAGAGTTGACAAAAGGACTGGGAAGGGACTGTGACTGACTTCTACCCTCCTGCACTGTCCCAGACTGTGTGATAGAAAGTAAAGAAGGAGGGAAAATATCTAATGGCTGTGAAACAGGGCTTTGATCGATCGACTGATTGAAGTTGACCTGTAATGTTCTATTAGTTTCAGGTGTGCAACATAATGATTCCACATTAGCATATATTATGAAATGGTCACCACAACACGTTTAGTTAACATCCATCCCCACACATTGTGCCAACTTTGTTTTTCATGGGATGAGTGATTTATTTTGTTTTGATTATTTGGCTGAGAGCTGCTGGCCAGAAGGAGATTCATATCTTCACTGTGACGTGTCTATTCACCAGGTGTGAAGGAGGGCAAACGTGAATGTATCGCTGTCTCTGTGCGTCTGGGTACCATAATTATGCATTTTTGTGGCACTGTGACATTCCGTGGTCTCCTTGAACTTGTCTCCCACCTGCACCTGCCCACGTGCCCCTGAATGTGCTGTATGGGAAACAATTTTACGTTACGTAAGCTCATGTGTTGTGTTCTTGCCACCGACACCCACCCCTTCTTTAAACTTGGAGTCTTTTTGGAATCACTCAAATTTATAAACCAAAGTAAAACAAAGCTGACTTTGGAAACTCTGAGAATTCTGGCCCCCTCCCATGAAGACCGGATGTTCTCGCTGTCGGAAGGCTGAGCCTCTCTCCTCCAGGAGGGCAGGGAGGGACCCCACCTGCTGTTCCAGCGTCCTTGGCCGGACTGGTCTAGGCCCGAGATGTGTATGTAGTGTTCTAGACAGTTCAGGCGGCTGTAATAACATACCATGGACAGGGAGGCTTAAACAACAGTTTATTTTCTCACAGTTCTGGAGCCTGGAAGTCCAAGGTCAAGGTGCCAGCATGGTTGGGTTCTGGTGAAAACCCTCTTCCTGGATTGCAGACAGATGCCTTCTGGCTATGTCCTGAGAGACAGAGAGAGAGGGAGAGAGAGGGAGAGAGAGGGAGAGAACTCTCGGTGCTTCTGTTATGAGAATACTAATCCCGTCATGAGGGAGGGCTCTGCCCCCACCCTCATGACCTCATCTAAATCCAATCATCCCCCAAAGGCCCAACTTCCAAATACCATCACACCGGAGGCTTTCCCATGGCTTTTGAGGGGAGACAAGATTCACCCACAGCGTGCAGCTTCTGTGGGTTGTAGTGTTGCTCCTGTGTTAGTGGCAAAGATGTGAGCTAACCTGCCGGGTGCCTGTGGTGCACACACCCTAAAAGAGGTATGTGTGCAGTGTTATATGGCTCCCACCCCCACCCCAGCCACACACATGGTCCCCTCGGGTCCTCACAGAGCTGGCCCACTTGTCCTCATCTGCAGATGAGGACACTGAGGTTTGCTGGTGTCGACGGCTCTGAAGTCCCTTCTGAAGGTAAAACGGAGGCGTCACAAGAATGCCACCTCCTGTTGGCTCACCTAGTCCCTTTTTACCAGGCATTGTGCATCTGGAACCTTCTTCCTAAACAGGAGGCTGAGACGGGAAAAGCAGAAACATGGAAAACAATGGAGAAGCCACTAAGGACGGCCGCATAGAGAGACGTGCCACGGGCTGGGTTGTGGGGTGAGATTGCTAGCAGCGTAGCTGGGATGGCTAGTTTGCTAGAAAGAAAACATCAGCCCTGCTTCCTTCCACTGCTTGAACTTGAGCTGCTTCCCTCCTGAGGGCCAGCGAATGCACCTCCTGGGGCGAGGGAGAGGAAAGCCCAGGAAAGCAGGCGTCTGTCCCGGTGGCATTCCTTGGCTTACCACTGGCCCCCGGGCCCAATCGGCACCTCTTCCCTCAGGTTCCCAGCCTTTCTTCTCCCGAGTGTGATTTATTGAAGTTGTTACTTGTGGCACTTTAGCTACGGGTTCCAATGGCGTCTCCCCTTAAAGAATCTTGGCCACAGTTATAGCCTCTAGTTTCTGTTTTTAGAAACAGCAAAACAACATGAAAGGACAGTGCCTCTCTGATAAGGAGCCACCTGGTAAACATCGGCTTCCTACCATTGCAGCTGTGATCAGGGGCTGTTTTCACCGCCAGGGTGGGTGTGGGCGGGGCGGGGCAGTCATACCCCCCCTCTACCAACAGCAGCCTCTCCTGCATTGCCTCTTCACCAACCCTGCCTGGGCTCCCTGCTGTCTTGTAGCCCAGATCAGAATACGTATATATTCTGATACATAGAAACTTTACAAATGTACTTGTAGATATTCATACAGGCTGACACATACATGGTATATATGCATGCGTGCATATATACAACATACACGTATACTCGCATGGGTATATCCACATACACCTACGTGCATGGTCGGGAGCGCTCACTGTATATGCCTGCCTCTACTAGTGGTTGCAATGCACCCTGGCGCCATGCTAAACACTTGGTTTATTTCACTCTCACACCCTCTGTGAAACAGGGATGGGACAGTCTTCAGATGAAGAAACTGAGGGTGGGAGACAGTTGTCAGCTGCCCAGGCCTATGTGGCTGGTAAGTAGCAGAGCAGGGGTGGATCCCAGTGCGTCCTCATCCCTGGGCCCTTTCCCAGTTCCGTTGGCCATGGGATGGTCCTCTGTCCTCCAGGCCACGGGGCCAGCACTGGCCTGGATTCCCTTTGGGGTAAACTCATGTGGCTGAGCTCTTGCTCTTTTTCCAGACGTGAACATTTTCCTTCCTCTAACGTTATCAAAACAAACAGAAAGCGTGGTTCGTGGCACTCAGAGCTTAACTTGACTCAATGTACAGACTGCACATACGCCTCAGGAATCCAGCAAAGCTAATCACATGCAGGCTGTGGGCCACGTCCGAGGAAGGGCTGGAGCCCCGTGGGCCAGGGTTCATGCACAGTTCACATGGTAGAAATGAGTGAGTCACTCATCAATGGCACGGCCAGGGCTGGATTGCCCTGTGGCTTCCTTCCTTACATGGACAGAGATTCCAACTGCCGAGTGAATAACAAAGACGGTAATGTCCCGCTGGCCAATGGGGACCGGGCCAGCCAGCAAAGGGACCGCAGCAGCTGCTTTTTTCCAGAGCGCTGGAGGCTGCAACCCTAGCCCCCCTCAGCTGTCACAGTCAAACCTTGTGGGGTCCAGCAGAGAGCACAGATGGCCCAGGGCCATTGGTCCCACCCCTGGAAAACCTCAAGAGGGAATTTGTGTCCTGCAGACAGGGTTCCCCCCAAGTGTGCCCAGAGGCCAGTTCCCTGCCCAGGGAAGCGTTGCTCTTTTATTTGAAGGGAAACAGCGCTAGCTGGCGAGGTTTTGGGCACTGGAATGCCACTAAGAATGCACAGGACACACCTTATCTCCTCCTTCAAAACTGTAACACCTTATCGACTCCTCACTTTCTCTTTCCTGCCTTCTTGTTCTGGACTCTCCATTTGTGCCTGTCTTTTGGAGTACTGGCTAAGTGCTGGGTAATTGTTCAATGTTCAATGTGCTAAACAGTCGTTGTGTAGTATGCTTCCTTGTTGATTAAAGGTACTGCAGAGGAATGTAGCCGATCGCCCCACCCCAACTTCTGATTCTTTCCGGCATAAGCAGTGAGTCTACGAAATGCTATGCTTTCATGTCCGTTATAATCACCTCTGGACATTCACTATTCTTCTTATGAAAAACAAAACAAAACAAAACAATGGTAGAGCAGGAAGAACACTGTAAAGGGAGTTGGGATTGAGGGTGAGTTCTCTGCCACTCTCTTGTCCCTTAAGCAACTTGAACCTCAGATTTCTCATCTGTGAAATGGGATCCACGATGCTGAGTGTCCTAGAGCTGTTGTGAGGATTCAGTGAGGAAATGGGGAATGTGCTGTAGTTAGCAAGCCCTTAGGAGACAGGAGCTCCATGGCCCTCCTTTTTATCCCCCTAAAGTGGTGGTATTTTCCAACTCCAAGGCAAACACCACTTAGATAGGCTTTGGCAGATAACTGGAGGCAAGCTGGCTGCCCAGAGGAATTTGTTGCCATCCCAAGGCCTCTCCATGTTAAAGGGACCAATTGTGTGGAAGCTGATGGAGCCTTTGGTTCCTGGCCAGAATGCAGAGGCATGAGGACCTCTTTCACGCTGTGAATGACCGGGGTTGGTGAGCTTCTTTGATGAGCTTCTTTGTCCACAGTCAATGGGGTCAGTGTCCCTTCCCTAGAATGGGAATGGGGTCAGTGTTCCTTCCCTAGAAACGCCGTACCCACCTCTTCGCCTCTTAAAGAGGCAGCTCTGTTATTGTTGTTTATCTAAACTTTCTTTAAATTGACCTCCTTTCTCCACAGCTTATGCTAAAATTCTGGGCCCTTGGAATGCTTCTGAAAGGAGCTCTAGGGCCATTGGTTGAATGCCAAATAAACAACTCTCCCACTGGGAGAGGACCCCGTTCTGACATCCCCAGAGGCCTGCAGAGCACGGGGCATGCTGACCGCTGCGCTCTCAGCAGAGGGAATGATGTAAGGGTCTCTCCCCAGAGAAAAGAGCCAGTCCGGCACCTGCCCTTCCAGGCCCCGGCTCTGTGTCTGCCTGCCCAGCGGCGGCGAGGCGCCCTGTGCCTCTGGCTCAGCTCCTGGTCCAGGATCCACAAACACGTGGACTTGCAGTAAGTCCTCCTGGCTCCCCAGTTCCCTGTTCCCGTTTGGGGCTGAGAGCTCTTACATGGAATTCGAATGTGGCCAAGAACCCAGTGAAGCTATTGTGGTTTGAACCCAGAGAGCCTGACCTGACACTCCACTGGGCTTGCTGGGCTGCAGCGGCTAAAATTGTCCCATGTGCTCATGGTTATTTCCTGAGACAGATCTCACCCTCCAGCGTGGCCTCACACACCAGGGTTGCGAGCCTTACCATCCCATTTGGAGGGGGAACTAGAGAAATAAGGAGGGACCTGGGAAGAACGTGAACCAAAATGGCAACAAAAGTGCCACCTTCATCGAGGAACTGTAGTTTATTTATTTATTTTTGTTCTGCTTCGCTGTATTTTCTAAATTTTCCCTAATGGTCATGTTTCATTCTGGTAATTAAAGAAAAGATAAATTTATGTTTTGAGGTAAACATCACTAAAACGGTAGCCCATAAAATACATCATTCTTTCCTCCAGGATGAGCCAAATGCAGACAGGGTTTTCTTTTCCTCAGGTATAAATCATTATTTGCTCTGTGTGAGTTGGTGAGTGCTATTTACAAGGCTATTTTAAACTAACAAGCTTATTTTGGACAGTTATGACAGACTTAGAGGGAATTACAGGATTTGAGTTGGGCAACGTCTTGGATGCAGAGCCTGTTTTGATGGACAAGAGAAAAAAAACTGCCCAGGTGCCTCTTTGGCTGAAGGGAAGGAGGACCAAGTCTTTTAATGTTTACAGTGGATTCAAATAACTACAGTTTCACATGTCAATGAAAAATCCAATGCCCCCTAAAGAGGCTAAGCATGGATCATATCTCAATTTATTCTTCTTTTCCAAGACTATTTGGTTAAGGAAGGACTTTGGCCTGAGAATGATCTTTAGTGCTTGCAAGTGTGTGTGCTGAGATATTCCTTGGTGAGGGACAAACCCACTTTTTTTTAGAAAGGGAGAGAGAAACATTGATGAGAGAGAGAGAAACATCAATCCATTGCTTCCTGTACACCCCCTGCCAAATAACAAAACCTCAATCTAGGTATGTGCCCTGATTGGAAATGGAACCCAAAACCCTTTGGTGTATAGGATAATGTTCCAACCAACTGAACCACCAGACCAGGGATAACCCATTTTTTAGAACAAGCCGGAGTTTGTATCATAAAGGTGACATGAGGAATGGCTTTGTGTCCAAGCTGAAGCCCTGGGCTCCTGTGGCTAAACCTCATGTTATGGATGCCTGCAAGAGCTTTATAACCTGCACTGAGGCCGGGAGAAGGTAGAGGGCGCTGTGGTTGGAATTCCCAGTTGTTCCCCATTTCCACCGTCAGGAGCGCGCCTAGTCTTTTAGCTCTATTGCTTTCTTTCTGTCCATGAATAATGGGACTTGCTGATAGAGTGTTTCCCTGAGAGTTTTCTGAGTCCAGAGACATACAGAGGTGCCCGCCCAAGGCCGCTGCTAAGTGGCTGGCCCCGCTGGCTGGACTTGGAGCAGCAGCATCCGGTGGTGGAATGACAAATCTTAACGGAGCGGGTAAGGCTCAATCCACCCTGTCTCTCCGCAAGCTCGGTGAGCCTTCTATTCTGGAAAGGATCAACCAGCTACAGAAAATCGGTGCTTCTCCACCTCCTGGATTTGGTGAAGACTTCATAGACGATGAGGCTGGTGCCTGGATTATAGCTAACTAGATTTCTGGAATGTTCTGGGGCTACCCCGAGGGAGAACTGCTGGGGAATTGCTCTCAGGATGGCTGAACGGAAATGATCTATTTTTCTCTGTGTGAAAGCAGACAAGCAAACACGTTTCTTCTGCATGTTATAAGTAGTTTTATATGCAGAGCCAACGGTGCAGGTTGAGATACAGGGCTTTCAGAAGAATCATAGCCCCGGTACCGGTAGCTAAAGCAGTTTTTAAAAAGAGAATGTTTAGTATCAGGCACTGTTCCCTAGGGAAATAGGATCCAACATGAAGTGAGTTTCCATCTCCGACCAGATACGGCACACTGGTGGAAGTTGGCTTTCTGTACAGTAAGAGGAGTTCCATCAAAATTGGTTATAAATTATTCTGTGGTGGTGGTGGTGGTGGTAACATAAATCCCACTTTCGTGTTGACCTACAAGGCCAGTTCATAGACTGCCAAAATCACAGGAATACATTTTCATTTGGGCCACCATAAATTCAGAATGTGTGAAAACTCAAATGCGATCTGTGATATTCAGGATTTGTGGTAACTGAAATGTGATCCGCCATCATAAAGAATACAAATTAATAGAACAAAAAACAGATGAACGAGGTTTGAAATTAATGCGAGCAACTATTTCCAAGCACTCTCAAATATTTTAGAAGAGCTAATTGCAGAAAAATGACCATTGTTCTAAGTAAATAAACACGTATTGAACACTCGGCTGGTTACTTTTGGGTGGGAGTTAAGGATAGAAAGATACACAAGACAGGCTGTGCTCTCAGCATTTAAAACCAGCTCCATGGGTTCAGTTAACTCGATACAACACAGGCTGCTTTAAATATATCCTTTTCACTCCCAACCTTCTTAAAGGAGGATGTTACATTTCTTGCTTCCTTCTTGTGCCTCGTACTCAAACCTCAAACCAATGAAGCCCAATTTCTAAGTCATAATCAGTGGGAATATTTAGCGTTCACAAATCAATAGGCCATCACTAGCCTAGCTGCAGTTCTTTTCTTGTTTAAAGTGTTAGCATCATTAGATGTTATTGGCAATTTTCAATTTCTTATTACATTATTATCCCTGTCTTCTTCCATCTCTGTGGTTTCTATCTCACCTCTGTGAATATTAATTTTCAGTCTCTTACTAGCTCTTCTGCCTTTTGTGTCTAGGTGAGAGGTTACGAGGTGCTTTAACATCAAGGTATTAAACCTTTACTTCCAATCACACCTCTTGTCGCAATCTCTTGAGTTATCTGTTTATTCACCTATGTCCTCTACCAGGCTGTGAGCTATTTGAGGGACAGGACTATGACTTTCATTTTTGCATCTTTAGCCCATAATAAGTACTATTGATTCTATGGACCACTAGAGCAGCAGTAGGATTAGAAAGGAGGGTCTAGGGAACACATGTTAATTGATAGGACTTGTTGACCAATTGCATTTGAAGCTAGAGCGGGTGGAGAAATTGACTGGTAGTGCTGAGATGGTGTTCACGGGAAGACCTTCTGCTTGGGTTTGGGATGCGTGGAGACTGAGGCACAGCGAACTTTGGATGTGGAAATGATTGGCAAGCAGATAGAAGCGCAAAACCTCGCTGATCGACTGTGAGTTATTTTCTGAAACTAACAGCATTAAAACGGGGGATTTAAAAAATGATACTCCTGATCGAATAATGGCATCCCTGGGTATAGGAAGGTCATGAAAAATCATCTAGTCCAGTTGCCTACTGATTGCTTTAATCCTTTCCAGAAGTTTCCTGCTGACCTTCCTGCACTTTGGTCTCCTTTGGTGAGCTTTCTCCTATTTATAGCAGTTTTCCTTTTTGGTTCATGGTCGAAGACTCTGGTCTCTTTTACTCCCAGTATGAAGTTTCTCTCGCCTCTATATCATAAAAGATTTTATTTTGTCAGTCAACTGTTTACAGAAAACCTTTATTGAATATTCATGTACCTGGCCTGTGTGTCCATCATTTTCCTATTGGATAGTCTGAGAACAGGGTTCTTCTAGACTCTGGAACAGAAACTTTTGAGTTAAATTGGAGACAAAGGTCAAAACTGGCTTAGCTCACAGAAACCGCCTCCTCTTTTCTCCCAGGTTTCTACCACTCGTGGGTTCTGTAACTGTTAGGGAGGCTGGAAGCTGGAGTGGGTCTTGGCTGTCTGACCTACCAGCTGAGAGGTAATCAGGCAGGTTACTTAAACCACTGGCTCCTTCCAGTGAATGAGGACACTAATGGTATTAATCTTACAGGGTTATTGGGAGGATTGAGTGGGCAATACTTAAATAGTCTCTGCCATGCAGTAAGCTTTAATAAATATTAGCCTGTATTATTCCAATCTCAGGCACCCCGTACACACAAGGAACATTCTCCACTGGGGAAACATAACATGAAGGAGAAAAGATGGCAGAAGCAGTCCTTGCCTCATCTGGTGACACAGGAAATGACTAGAATCAGTGAGGTTTAAATGCAAACAAGAGGAAGCTTCAGCCCTGAACTGAGCGTCAGTCAGCTCACGGTTTTCCAAGGGAGAGAATTACGGGAAGACGCAGCTTCCGGCGTTTAGAAGTGAGAATGTATCATCATCATTGTGAGGCCTGTTTTAAATAGTTTGGCTAATTAGGTGATGATTAAATTACACTGCTCCCATATGTTTGTGCTTTCTTCTGTGCAGAATATGTCTGCCTTAAAAGTTGTAGGTAATTGATGTTTGTGAAGGAGTTCTTTGATACTTTGCACATAGTCAGCACTCAAATGTATTGAATGTAAACTATTTCTTTAAAGCTAAAAATACTAGCAATTCACATGTTCGAGCACTTACTAGGTGCTTCACATCATCATCTTATTCAATCCTATAAAGCTGGTGTTAGGATTTCCAATGGAGTCTTGAAGAAACTAAGTTCCAGCCAGCAACGAATCCTTGGTATCCACAAGATCTCTCTGTCATTTCTTTGTTTGCATATTTGAATTTTTGTTGTTGGGTATTTTTAGAATAGAATGCACCTGCCGGAGAAATGGTAGGGATGACTTTCAATGGCTCTCTAAATAGATCAGGCTGCTACAGAATCAGGAGGGATGCATATGGCTGAGCTGAGGACAGGAGCCACGGAAATGGTGAGGTGAGAGTCTCAGAGGAGGACCCGGGATGAGGAAGAGTGAGCTGACGCACCTGTAAGAGCAGACTCAGAGCCTTGGGGCAGAGCAATTACAGGTAAGTCTGAAGGATGCAGGCTTGCCTTTCACCCAACACGATGCCACCCCATTCTACACTGACCCCCGTCAACCTGTCCAGCCTCACCTATTATTTCCTGTCCTCATGCCCTACTTTCTCAAGGTGGTAAACTCCTTTCATGGCCACAACATACTATTCATTTTTCCATGTCTCTGTTTTCACACGGTATTTCCTTTATCTGAAATACCTCTTTTTACAGTCCCAGCTGGTTCATTTCATAAAGCTGCCACTTCTCTTGTACCCATTTTACAAAGATGGTCTCTAATTCTTGAAATAATTCTCCATTATTTCCATTTTGCAGGTGGAGAAATGGAGGACTTTCTGAGGCTAAATAATAAACCAAAGGTTCCACAATGACATCAAGGGTGAGGATGTGGGTTTGTCTGATTTTAAAGTGTAGTGCTTTCTCTGTTTCCCATTCTTTTAGAAATTCACAGTCGCCCTTTAAGATGCAGCCCTAAAACTGCTTCCTCTGTGAAGCCTTAATAGAATTCCTCAGATAATTGCATATTCCTCTATAATCTTGTAATACTCTTTACACACCTATGAAAACAGTATTTATTAAGGCTGAATTCTAATTATATGTCCGCATGGCTGTCTCGCTTCCCCAGTATGGGTTTTACAGAGAGAGGAAGGGAATATGCCCCTCTACATCTTTGTAATAATATCTGCCTTCTCCTCCATCTTCCTTCCAACTAAGCCTCCCATACCGCTTGTCATATAATATGCTCTTAATAAATTATTACTGAATTAATGAATAAATTAATTAATGCTAAGGGGCTCATTTGTGAAGCTGTGAGCTTCCTCCTCTTTGCCAGATTATTGATTCTGCCTCTGAGTATGTTCCCTGTCTGCATCCCACACTAGCGTGATGAGCACTCACCAGATGGCTAGCCATGGAGGCGTCCATCCTTGGAACCCAAAGCCCGCTTCCCCAGCCAGTGTGCTGGAAACGATTGGAGACCATACCAGGCCCTTGGCTACCTGCTCTGTGGCCCCGCAGCAGCCACCACAGCTCCAAATCTAAGAACTGTGTGAATCTCTGGATTAACCCTTCAGGATCTGACCTGAAGCGGAAGTCCTTGGCTTTCCCAATCCAAACCCATTTTAAAGCGTTTGCTGACTCACCTCCCATCAGCATCATTCAGCAGTGGGGCTCTGATGGATGCTTTCTCCAAATGCATGCTGGAGCCAAACTTCCGAGCCCCAGCACTGACTGCAAGTGGATGTTTTTAATATAGGCAGAATCACTCGACCTCTTGGAGGTTCTCCTGCATTTCTTGTCGGTCATTCCCTGGCTTCTCTATCAGTCCTTGACCTACCTTCTTGAAAATTCCCCTTTTCCTTCTCTTCCTTCAAAATAGGATGTGGCTTGTTTCCAGAACAGTTGTCTAAAGGGGAGATGAGTGGATACTGAACGGAGCCAGCCCCCAGCATTGAAAGAGTTAACACTCCTTCTCTAGGGACTGGCCAAAGCTGAGCTGCTACCCAGGCAGGGGTAGTGACTGGTCTAAACACGAACTGCACCCTGAGCTCCGAAGAGGCACATTCACTGGTGCATTGGCCAAAACGTGCAATGGCAATAAGTCACTTAACTTTGATTCTCAGAGTTGTTCTGCAAAGAACATAGGCTCTTTTCTAGAGGGGTCACCTGTCCTGGTTTATGCCATTGTTCCAGTGTCATCCTGTCCAGGTCTGCATTTGTCACAGACAGAAATGTCCAGGTCTGGAAGATAGAAGTTTCCCTGCCCCTTGCTGTTTCCTTCCCTAGGTCCAGCCCACTAATAGGACACATGGACTGCACATTAACTGTAGCCAGGGAGGGTCTTATACTCTGTATCTTGGCATGGGAAGAAACCCAGCCAGCAAAGGGCAGGCAATTCAGCAGATGCGGGATCTTGTCAAGTCAAGACAACCTGGGCCTGGGCCCAGACAGGGCAGGCTGCTGTTGGGAATCACAGAAGAAGATCTACCCAAAGGTGCCCCCGTCACTGGGAAGGGTGGGCTAACCACAGAGTCACTGTGTGAGTCCACAGCTCTTGAGAGGCTGCATATTTTTTTTCTTGTTAAAGACATTATGTAAATGCCTATGGAAGACCCATTAACTGATTAACAGATGAGTGTGAATTAGCTTGTATGATGAACTGATTAATACCTATTGTGAACTAGCAGGGCCCCGAGACAATAGAGTCTGATGAAACGAGACTAAATATTTTGCCTATGCCATTACGAGGTTTTTAGGTAGACGTGTGGCATCTCATTTGGATGTGACTCCTTCTGTTATTTTGTCACAGGGACAGAAGAAATGATGCCGGGTGGGAGACACCAACCCTTAGTAAACCGGATGCGTTTAGTAAGCCCACCATCACATCACTCCTCCCAGGAGCCTAGTGAGGGAGTGGCTGCTCTTCCCACTTTATAAACGAGGTGATTGGACTCAGAGGGTCCAAAAAAAAAAACTGTCCAGAATGGCAGATCAGGACTGAGAGCCAGGTTGGACCCAAATCCTGTCACCTTTCCAGGGGGTCAGCCTTCTGCTGGGGGTGAGAAATTTAAAGGGAAAGTGTGGCTTGTTCTTGGAAGAGTTGGAAGAATTGGTGATGACTCAGAAAATGATGGTGAGAAGGATAATGAAGCATAAGTGGTGGTGGTGATGACCATCTTCCATACTCTGTGCCAGGTGCCCCGCCAAGACTTTTACATTTATAGATTCATTTAACCCTTTCAAATGCCTGTGTGGATGTTCTGAAAATGAACACAATCAAGGCAGTAACTGAGTGGCTGTGTCAGAATTTGAACACAGCCCTCTCTGGTGACACAGTCTGTGTTCCTGGCCCTTCCACTCACTGACCCCTCTTCCTGAGCTGGACCCAAGGACAGGCAAAGCTCCCCACTAAACCCTGATGCCAAGAGGCCCTGAAGTGACAAACTTCAGTAAGGGTCTAAAGTAATTAAATATGAGCTAGAAACACATAGAGTTGGTTCTAGAAATGTATATATTTCTTATTTTTGACTCTGTATTGCTTTGGTAAAATGAGATTGACAGTCATGTTTAGTGAATTTAATTGATTACTGTTGAAATAAGAAGATAACTGAACCCTATGAAGGTCTATTACAAGAAGAGGTTGACAATGGACATTTGAGACCTCTGGGTGCTTAGGGATGGGAATCTACCGAAAGAAATCTAGGATGAGGCTAGGGTGTTGGAATGCTATTTGTTGCTTTCCAAAATTTCCCAGAGATGGGGCTGAAACCCAATTCAGGGTATGTTGCTTGGGAGAAACAAATCAAGTGCATAAATAAGAAATAGGACAGTATTAACTTTGCACAATGAAGGAAAAGATCTAGCTCAATAGAATAGAATGGAGAGCCCAGAAGTGAACCCACATATTATGATCAACTGATACGCGACAAATGAGGCAAGAACACACAACAGGTAAAAGACAGTCTCTTCCATGAGTGGTGTTGGGAAAACTAGACAGCTATATGCAAAAGAACCAAACTAGACTGCTTTCTTACACTGTGTACAGAAATAAGATGAAAACTTATCCGAATGGCACTGTGCTCAAAACAGATTAAAGATTTAAATGTAAGACCTGAAACCATAAAAATCCTAGAAGAAAACATACATAGTAAAACTCTTTGACATTGGTTTTAGCAATAATTTTTTGGATATGTTTCCCCAGGCAAAAGCAACAAAAGCAAAAATAAACACATGTGACTACGACAGACTAAAAGGCTTTTGCAGAGACAGAAATTATCAACGACATGAAAGAGCAACCTACTGTATGAAAGATGGGCAGATGATCTAGCCTGCAGATGATCTAGGGGGTGGTATCTAAAATACATGAAGAACTTACACAACTCAATGTAAAAAAAAACCAAAACAAAAAACCAAAACAATCTGATTATAAAAGGGCTGAAGGAACTGAGTGGATAGTTTTCCAAAGAAGACAAACAAATGGCCAATGGGCATGAGCTGAGATGCTGAACATCACTAATCACCTGGGAAATGCAAATCAAAACCACAATGAGATGTCACCTTCCACCTTGTCAAAGACACAAGAAATAGCCAGCGTTGGCAAAGACGTGGAGGAAAGGGAAACCTATTGCACTGCTGGCGGGAAAGTAAGTACGGCGCAGCCACTGTGGGAAACAGCCAAGATGCAGAAGGAACCTAAGTGTCTGTCAATAGACAGATAGATAAAGAAGAGGTGGTACATATAAACAATGGAATATTACTCAGCCATCAAAACAATAAAATCTTGCCAGTAACACCTAGAGGGTGTTATGCTAAGTGAGATAAGCCCGGGAGAGGAAGTTAAATACTGAACGATTTTACTTGCTTGTAGGATCTAAAACACAAAACGAACGAACAAACAAAATAGAAATGGATTCATAGATGCAGAGAACGCACTGATGGTTGCCAGAGGGGAAAGGGAGGGGGAGAGGGGCAGAGTGAGTGAAGGGGTCGAGAGGTACAAACGTCCAGTTATAACATAAATAAGTCATGGGGGTGTCGTGTACAGCACAGGGAATGTAGTGAATAGTGTGATGACACTTTGTGTGGTGACTGAGGGTCACTAGATTTACCTAGCGATCATTTCATAGTGTACAAAAATATCAAATCACTATGTCAAACACTTAAAAATAATAATACTGTATGTCAACTCTAATTCAATAAAAAAGAAAGACATAGCCCCCCCCCCAAAAAAAAAAAAGATATTATAAGGGAAAAATTGATCTGGAGGTCTTAGGCATCAGTACATCGATGTTAGGAAATTATGAGGTGGGGAGACTTTCCTTCAACACCTCTGGATTCCGGTTCTCAATCTTCCCTTCACTGGGGCTTTGGGGTACTAGGTCTGCTTCTGGAGATGCCAAAACCTCAATGTGGGAAGATCTGACTCTTGCTTCAGGCTCCTTTCCCCCTTTGTCAGACACTGAAACTCTCTTTGGGGACAGTTTTCAAGTTAATGCCAGACAACAGATAGACACATCCATACAGGTACTTAGCAAGTTGCTATTAAACATTAAGACAAGAGATGCTTCAACCATCAAATGTGCTGAGCACTTTATTAGGGCGAGGTGGCAAGGAGTGGATTGAGGGTGTTGCTCTGTGTAGCCTGGGCGGGTCCCAGTTAGGGACTATGTGGCCAGACCTGAGCAGGGAGCCAGGCAGTTTCGGCAGGACAGGTGATACCTGGCTCCGCAGATGGAGAGTCATTTATGGCCAGGATTCACACGGATCCCCAGCCTCTGACTTTAGGGAGCTCACACTGCCAAACCCAGGCTTCTCCTCCCCGAGAATCTGTGTCAGAGCCCCCCTTTTGTTTCCCACAAACCCTGAGTTTCTTGAAGGCAGGAGTAGGTCTCGCCTCATGTGGAGCCAACATCTCGCTCTTAACAGGTGTTGATTAATGTCACCAACACTGGTGAGGGGAGGACTATTCACAAGTCATCTGTCCCCAGCCAGTGGCTCAGTTCTGTGATCTGAGTAACCCTGTGATCTCTATCGCCTGCATGCAGGCTCTTCTCTCCTATTCTTTAAAAAAAATTTTTTTTAATTAAAAAAAATCTATTTATTTATTTTAGACAGAGGGGAAGGGAAGAAGACAGAGAGGGAGAGAAACATCAATGTGTGGTTGCCTTTCACACATCCCCCCCACTGGGGACCTGACCTGACCTGCAACCCAGGCATGTGCCCTGGCTGGGAATCGAACCAGTGACTCTTTGTTTCACAGGCTGGCACTCAATCCACTGAGCCACACCAGCCAGGGCTTCCCTCCCATTCTTACTGTAATGTCTCTGATTTTGCACATATCCCTATATATTTTCACATGTATTCTGGAAACCCACATGTGAAATAAGTCAATAAACAAACCAATAAAGTGGTCTGATTTGTAGGATCGTCACAAACTGTCAGCGGGTCCTATTTAAAGGCCCCTTCTAAGAGGCATGGCGATATTACCACAGATCGCTTGCTGCCCAGGCGCTTGGATGGTCTTTTGCTGGACTTCCTCTTTGTAATTTGTATATCAGAATAAGAGACCATCCCCTGTAATTCCCTTCAATCCAGTCCTTATCTTCTACACTTAATGCCTTTGGAAATCTCTCCTGATGTCTCCTGACAAATGTTAGTGGCACAAATGCATTTGAGCTTTGGATTTTTTTAAATATTTGCAAATAAGGTTGAAAGAGTGCTTACCCCAAGGGACAGGACATCAATTCTGTGGAAAAACTAGGGCACAGCAGCATTAGGGGAGCTGGTCCCCAGGTCCCTGGAGCAGGAGAGCAGGTAAATCAGAGCCCAGCCTGTGCCCAGTGTTGGCCACACTGTCCCTGTCACTGAGGTGGGGAGGCAGCTGAAGCCAGGTGGGCGAGGAGCAGAGCGGCTGTGCTCTCTCTGAGGTAGCCAGATGGCAGGGAGCTGCCTGCTGGGCACGAGAATGGCCAGCCCAGGCATGGGCACTTTTTGCTGGAATTTGCTCTCCGTTATCAGGGCGCCAGGTGACATGGGTCATCTTCCACTTCAAGCCAAGTTACAGGACAACAGGAGAAATCTACCACCTGGCCGAGACACCTCGGTGAACAGCCGTGTCACATGGGCTGAGCTGGAAGTTGGTGCTCAGAGAACAAAACTCTTTCTTGTCTGGTCCTAAAGAGTGCCTCCTGTCCTGTCCTGTGCAGGAGCCTGGCCACCTGCTGGCCTCTGAGGCCTGACCTTTGAGTTCGCTGACCAGTGGAACCTTCTGGCTGACCCTGCGGTTGTGTGGTGACCCTCACTGCAGCCTGCCCCGTGCCTAGCTTGGTCCCTCACCCGACCATCTGTTTTCTCCTGTGCTGCTTATCGAAGGAATGTGAGTCACAATCGCTTTAGCAGGGGTTGACTTAAATGACTTTACAAAGAAAGACAGTTTTATATAAAAATAATAGCCTAGGAAAGAGAAGGTCCAGTGTGGAGGTAGGAATGAGGAGCTGCTGCCTAATGGAGGTTACAAGCTCTTACGGCCAGGAATATGTTCAAACCAGGAAAGGCAGGATTTGGGTAAGAACTGCCCGATGGCCCTTTTGGTCACTTCACTGTGACGGGCTGAATCTTACGGTGACTCAGGCCGACCCCTCTCTGCAGGAGCAGCTCCTGAGAGTGTTGGGTGTTTATGATGGGGTACATCCCCACAGATTTCGTTAACATTTTTAATGTTTGCATACGTTAGGAGGCCCCCTCTGCCTCCCACCCCTGCTGTAATTGGAGAGTGCCTCAGTGATATGCCAACCCAGGGCAGAGAAAAGGGATGGTCAAGTCCCTGAATGGAAAGGAAATCAGAATTTCATCTGCTCTGCATTCCAGGTTGTAGGAAGCAGATCTTCAAGAACGGGATTGAGAGTTTGAGTTAGAATAAAGTCTTGATTCTTAGTTCTGCAGAACTGCTCCTGTGTTCTTTGCAAACATGTCTTTAAGTCTCTGGGGAATGAGTTAGAGCCTGGGGCCTACGGGGAACCACCTTTATAGATGTTCATGAAGCCAGGAATAATACTAAAAATGAGACACTCCCAGGACCCCTGTATTGTCCTGCTTGGTGCTAAGAAGAATTGTCCGGGGCGGGGTAGGATCCTGGAGATAAGGAAGTTGCAGGGGCATGAGGAATCCTGCAAAGAGGGCCAGGGACGGGGGGACCCTGTGGCTGCTGGGAGGTGGCCTGGCAGGGCAGAGGGAATCGGCAGAGCAATGCTGCGTGCACATTGAAGAAGGACAAACACCCAGATCAGGCTGGAGGAGGTGAAGAAGTGACCAGCCAGGCGACGGCCTTGGGGAAGGTTCTGTGCGGGGCAGCTTCTGTTAGAGCAGGGGTCCTGTCCTGGGTCACGCTGGCTTCCACCTGCGGTGTCCAGCAGTCTGCAGAGCCCCAGGCAGGCTGGGGTGGGTGCGGCTGGTCAGAGGACCACACTGGGAGCAGTGGGCAACTCTGCAGCCTCTCTGGGCCCTTCCCAGCCTGGGGCTGGATGCCATGGTCTGGGGATTGTCTGCAGGGGCCACCCAGAAATTGCACACAGCATTTCTTATACATGGAAGCTCCAGGAAGGTTGCCCATGAGAAAGCAAGCCCAAGGCCAGGCCGAGCTGGAACCGATGGACCCCAGGGCCGCTGTGACTTCATAGGCACCGTGCTGCTTCGAGCCTAACTGGCCATGAGCTTGGGAGTTCAACCGGGAAGCTAACTGTGGAGGGTTCCCTGGAGTCCCCGCCCACCTTCCTTCCTTTGCTCTGCTTCCTCCGAGTCTCCCCAGTTTTTGGTTTCCTCACCTCTTTCTTCCCTCTTCCCTACCAACGTCTCTTCTCCCAGAAATGATTGTATAAGTTCCTTTATGCCGGGGTGTAAATGGTGGAAAGCTCTTACACATTCCAGAAGGACCGATATACTAAGAAGGGCAAAACCTTGACTCATGGGAGGGAAATCCCGGCAGGGTTCAGTAAAAAGGCCGAGCTCCGTGGGTCCAGTTTAGCACGTCGGAAGGATCCTCACGCGTGTATTGACCTGGACTGGGGGGTGGGGGAAGTCGATCCTACATGGAAGGAACGGCCAACATTTTTGAGGTGTGGTTGTGTGTGTGGGGTGGGGGAGGGCAGGCGGTGGAAGAAATGTGGCACTGGTGGCAACAACCCCTCCTGCTCAGGGTCTCTGTGCTCAGTCTTTAAACTGAGCGGCCTGGCCCAGGCAGGTGCCATTGAAGAGCTGGCCTGTTCCTGAGGTCGATGGTTCCCGTAGCACATGGGGTCCACCATTCTGCACCAGGAGAAACAACTGCAACCCTCGATGCTCCTTCTGGGGCATCTGGACAGAGATGCCATCAGTGTGGGCCCTAGAGGAATTCGAACCCCCAAGTGCTATCCTCAGGACACCTGCCCCTGGCGGAGTCTTTTGAAAGGAAGGAGCAGAGTGAGTGAAGGTAAGCTCCCGGAAGGGGGTAAGCTCCTGTGGAGCTCTGACCGCAAGCCAGGACCAGCCTGGAGGGCTGGTACCAAGGATGGAAAGCTGGAAACTGGATTCTTTCCCTGGGAACACAATGGGGGTGCCGTTCCCGAGGAACCAGACTGAACAGAAATTATCCGTCACCAGCTGCTCCTGTAATTACATTGAAATTCAGTTAAACTAATTCCTGACACTTGATAAAAGCAGTTGTCTTTCCAGATTATTCTCAGACACAACGCAAATGCGCTAGTGCAACGCAGTACAGATGCGCCCTGGCCAGGTTAGGAGGGCCTTGTCCTCCGGGTCTCCCTGTCGTGTCTGTCCTTTTGCTGGGACACGGTATTTTGTTAGGCGCTCAGGAAGCTGAACTGCCCTATTAGCATGAGAGTCTGTGACTCATTGACTCCCGGAGTGTAAATCAGACTAACATTAGATTTTAATTAATTATATTAATTTCAGGAGAAACAGCGCAACTGAAAAGTCTGCCGAGCTTCATCTACCGAGAAGCTCTGAAATGTCTTTTATTTTTAGCAAGAGCCATAAAAACATCTCATACTGAACTAATGTAAAAATCAAAGAAGGGTTGTATTACTCAGCGTGATCGCGCCCTTTAAAAGGCTTTGACATTTTCTTTAGTTTTATAAGGTTTTTTAGGAGGAAAAATATATATATACTATTACATCCACATCCACATAGTCCGTGCATTACATTGGATCTTCTCTGAAACAACAGTCACTCCTAATGTAGTTCAGTATAAGCTGTTTCTGTCTTGCATCTTCTCACAGGGAGATTAATTGCTGAATTATCACAAAAAACTTGCAGTTAGTTAGCTCTATTTAAGCTTCTGCACCGTGGTAAGAAGCTTCCAAATGCTTGTTGCATACACATATACAATTCATTCAGTATTTATTTGCTAAGCACTTTTTAAAAAGATTTCACTTAGTTATTTTTAGACAGAGGGGAAGAGAGGGAGAAAGAAACATCAGTGACGGGAGAGAAATATCAATGTGTGGTTGCCTCTCACTCGCCCGCTACTTGGGACCTGGCCCACAACCCAGGCACGTGCCCTGACTGGGAATTGAACAGGCGACCCTCCCAGTTGGCAGGCTGGCACTCAATCCACTGAGCCACACCAGCCTGGGCTTATTTATTGTTAATTATTCATTTGCATTTGTTCATTTATTTACCTACTATGTGTTTGACACCTGTGCGGGTGCTGAGGCCACACAGGTGAATTTAAGAAGACCATAATCTAGAAGTGCAGGTAAACAAGATTCGACATGGGGAAGTGACCCAATAGAATTAAGGACACAGGGCTGTGGGAGCAAAGAGGAGCCTCCGGGGGCACCTGGAAGTCACAGGAAGGACTCAGCATAGGAGACAATAAGGAAAGCCAACAGCAAAGGCCTACAGGTTTCAGTTCAGGGAGTAGCTATTATCTGCCCTGTGTGTGCCAGGTGCTGGCCAGGGCCCGGGGTTTCCAGCAGTGAACAAACTAGACATAGGCGCCACCCTTTCAGGGTTTGCAGTCTGGTTGGGAGACATCAATCACATGATAACACAGGAATTCACTTGCTATTTTGGTAAGAGCTTTAAGGAAAATTACAGGTGTGTTAAGCATATACGTTGTGGGGAGCTAAGGGATCCAGTGAAAGTAAGGATACGTTTCCCTGAGCAGGTGATGCTCAAACAGAGACCAGAGGGACAGTAGGAGAGGCCAGCCAGGAGAAAGGGTGGTGGGAGAAGAGATTCCAGGCAGAAGGGAGAGGCACACACAGCACTGAGACAGGAGGAAGCTCAGTTTGCTGGGAACTGAAAAGAAGTGGGAGAGGCTGAGACAAAGCAGGTGTGTAAGACTGTGTCTGAAGACCAGGGCTGGTGAGGAGGGCAGGGACCAGATCCTGTGAGATTTGAGCTTTCAGACAGAAGCAGGATAACACACTCCTAAGAAAAAAAGGAACTGGAGAAAGAGAATTATGACCTTAAAAGTGCCTCGCACTGTGCCAGAGGCATAAGAAAATTGGTTCTTCTTTTTTTTTTTTTTCTGTTCCCAGTTTAGGCTAGTCTAGATACTCTTCACCTTGGTCTCCAGGAGTGCATTTTGTCCTGCTGGCTCTGATTTTGATTCTTAACCTAGTGTTTCAACTTACTCCCTGCCTCTGAGCCAGCCTGCGGCTTCTGCTGCCATTAGCCACCTGGATGATGAAATAGCTCATTCATTCAATTATTCGCTCAACAAATGCTCATTGAACACCCTTTTTGTGCAGAGATCCACTCCTTATTGAGCTTAGTGTCGCAAATGCATAACATCCACACATAAAAACTACAATATTGAATGTTATACTGAAGACCCTAGACAGTGCACTAAGGCTGGAAAAAAGAAAATGAAAGGTAAGAGTGTGTTTATAGGAAATGCAAAATAACCTACAGATACATTATTAGGGAGTAAATAAGGAACTTTACAAAGGTAGCTGGATCTAATAGTAATGTACACAACTCAATTGTATTCCCATAAGTCAGCAAGAAAATATATGTAAAAATGGAACAACTAATAAATATATTTTTAAAGATATGCAAGGCCTCTATGGACCAAATTTTAAAACTGTATTGAGAGCTATTAAAGAAAACCTAAATACATGGATAAATACACCATAATCATGGATGGGAAGGTTCCATGGTGGGAAGATACTACCTTCCCCAAGTGGATTTGTAAACCCCAAGTGAGGTTAATCCTGGTCAAAGTCCCAGCAAGTTCTTCCTAGAATCTGACAAATTGATTCTAAATTTTAGGTGTAAATTAAAAGAATACCTGACTCCTTTTTAAAAATTATTGTATTTAAAAAGTTTTTATTTTGCAATTACAGTAGATAATGTTTGACTCTCTTGCAAAAAAAAAATTGAAGTGGAAGGACTTGCTTCCCCATATTCCAGTTAGAACAGAGGCAGTGTGGTCTTAACACAGAGACAGACAAGTTGACCAGTGAAGCAGAATGGAGAGAACAGAAAAAGAGTGTGTACTTGGTATATGAGAGAGGTGTCTGGCAGATCAGTGAGGGAAGAAGTGCTGAATTCCAGGCAGATTAAAGATCTAAATGTAAAAGTAAAACTAGAAAATTTTCAATGATAACATGTATCTTCATATAAGAATTACATGTAGCCCTGGCTGGCGTAGCTCGGTGGATTGAGCGCGGGCTGCGAACCAAAGCATCGCAGGTTCGATTCCCAGTCAGGGCACATGCCTGGGTTGAAGGCCATGGCCCCCAGCAACCGTACATTAATGTTTCTCTCTCTCTCTTTCTCCCTCCCTTCCCTCTCTAAAAATAAATGGATAAATCTTTAAAAAATCTGTTAAAAAAGAATTACATGTAATATCTCTTTAAGCAAGATTCAAAAATGAAAGATGCATGAATGTGACTAAGTTAAAAAATCATTAAAGGAGACTATAAAAATAATAAAAGGTCAAACTGTAGGGTGGAAGAAGATATAAATGTCATAGGTTACAGTATTTGTAATATATAACTGACTGTAAGTTAAGAATGTATCAAAACCATTCTCCATATAATAAGAAAAACTCAATCCAATAGAAAAATGGACAAAACAATAACTTACCAAAAAAAGAAATGCAAATGGCCAATAAATATATGTAAAGGTATTTTATTAGGAATGAGGGAGACGCCAATTAAAGCCACCAAGAGATAACACTATACCTGATTGGCAAGAATGAGGAAGTCGGACAACCCCAAGTACCAACAAAGATGTGTAATAATGAGAAGTCGCACAGCCCTCTGGGGGTGGGGAGAGGCATACATGGGTGCAAGTGTGGCGGTGTCCACTGCAGTTGAAGATGCACACAGTGTATAACCCAGTGCTGCCACTGACTCCTTATGTCCTAGAGGAACTCGTGTGTGTACACCAGGGTAGATGCGCCAGACTGTTTACGCAGAATCGCTTTTAATAACTCAAAACTGGAAACGGGCCAAATGTTCTTCCACAAAGAATGAATAAATAAATTGGGGTGCTAATAAAAAGAAGACCATATATCAATAACAATAGATGCAGCTTTTTGTGGCACAGATGACTCAGCGCTGAGCAAAAGGTGCAAGACAAAGGAACACATGTGATACAATTTCCGCTCCTATAAAATTTACAAAACAGGTAAAACCAAACCACTTTATTATTAGTTGTTAAACTGTGCATGGATTTAAATATTTTTCTGAATTAATAGTATATATTGCAACAATGACTTTTTAAATTGCGTGTATAATTTGAGTGGTCCCCCACATTTCTAATCTTCTGGAATTACTCTTCCCTTTAATATCCAAATAAGGATAATGAGTCTCCATCATGGGTGGCTGTTATGAAATGCTTTTAAGGCTCCTGGTTATTTTAAGTGGTCTCTCGCTTCAAACTACTGCCCCGGGCTATACCTGGGCCCCTGACCACAGGTGGTTGGCAAGCCTCAGTCCCTTGCTACATGGCCTCTCCATGGAATTGCTTTAAAACACCTCAGGTGAGCAATTGAAGGGGGAACCCCAGGTGGAAGTCAGAACTTGACCCCCTGGCCAGGACCAGCTTCATGAGCATATGACTTGAACAGTCTCACAGGGGTTTGGGCTTAGAAGGGCCCTGTACTTGGGTTAATGCTCAGCAGTATCTCCTTGGAATTCTTAAGTTTTGAACAAGGAACCTACATTTTCACATTCATTTGGCACTGACCCCTACAAGTGATGTAGCAAGTCTTGTGCCACCAGAAGCCTCCAGAAACATGTTTTTGCTACATGTTACTGGACTCGTATTAGAGCCACATTTGACCAGGTGAGGACACTTAACTTGGGGGCAATCAGAGTGTCTCTGGAAGTTAGACTACAGTCAGGAACTGAGAACAGGAATCAAGTCACAAAGTGGCAGAACTCTGAAAGTCCAAAAAATGCTGCTTCCGTGGTTGCTGCAGTAACACTGGTGCTTCCCAAGCAAGTCTGAGACATTCAGCTCTTCCTCGAATTCTGTGATACATCTCAGGCTCTTGTCGATAAATTTCTCCTTTTGCTTCACCGAAGTATCTTTGCGTTCTGTTCCTTGTAACCAAAGCATCTTAATGGATTCAACCAGTGTTGCTGGTTGGTGGCACTTTGGAGGGAACTGCGTGATAGGTTTGACCGAGTCAGAGGTGTGTTGGATGTGGTGTGCCCACACTCGCTAGAGTCAATCTTCTGTGTTTCTCTCCTTCTGTCTTTCTCATTTGTGTTCACTGATGTCATAAAGATATCTTGAAATCTGCCATCGTGGGAATATTTACGCTGCAGAAATTAGAACATGCTGCCTATCAGGAATTTCCCCCCTAGAGAGCGAGTGAGTAAACAGCTTGCCCTGGACCTAGTTCTGCTTACGGACACAATAGAGTGTTCCACGGGTGTAGGCTCTGCTGGAATGAGGCAGCCACACGCATAACAACAAAAATCCCAGTCCTTCAAATTAATGTTTCAATGGCTGTCCTTAAGACAGCTCACGGTGAGAACTGACCCCACCACACTGTGAGTTCCTTCCATCCCAATTATTGGAATGGGGTGGACATGCAACAGTGGGTAATTGTAACGGTAGGAAAGTGTAACCCACCCCACCATTCTTTTGACGTTGTTTCTGTGGTGTGGACTCTGAGTAATAGGGAGCTTGTAGATGAAGAGCGTGTTCGTATAAGAATCCTAGGAACTAACTTTAAAAGCTATGGACTCCGACCTTTTCTCAGCTCTAGGACATTAGCTGACCTTCGACCATGGAGCCAGGATGACTAACCCAAGGTGATGCACAATGGACTGTCACTCGCATTATGGGAGCTGACCGTGCTCACCTGCAACTCTCTTCCTTGATCTCCTTGGTCTGGTCCCCTCCCTCCTTACAAAAAGCCTCTTTCTCCGCTAAGAGGAGGAGATGGGCTTTGAGATGTGAGTCTCCCATCTTCCAGGTGGCTAACACCCCAAAATAAACCATATTCCTTTACATCAGGACTTGCCTAGAGAGTGCTGGCTTTCGTAGCGGCAGGCAGCCAGACCTGCTTTTGGTTACAAACACATCCTCTGAGGTGGACCAATTGGATTCTGTCTCTTGCAATTTGAAGTGAGAATTCAGACATTTCCTGTTCAAGATGGCAGAATGAGCAAAGTATTTATTTCTACGCTCTCCCAAGACTCCAAAAGACTATATAGGAACAAATCCACAACTATGAAGAGAATCATCGGCAGACAAGATATTTCAACAAATTTTTGGAGGATGAAGAGAGTTTGGGAGCCCACCGACAGACAAAACAGTGAAGATGCATCAGCCCAGACGACTCTGGAGGCTACTGCCTCCGAGAGCCCACGTGCCCCATCCGAAGCTGGAAACGCTCCGAGCCCAGTCTGCCGGTACAAGATTCTCCTTACTACATGATGGCTCCAATTGTTTCTCCAGCCTCCTCTCCCCTCTCCTCTCCATCATCCCCAGGAAGGCAGCCCAGTTCTCTTCCCACAGGCAAAACAAAAGGGGCCCAGCCAAAATGAGAATGAGGGCTGCTGGGTGGGTGTCGCTGCCCCTGGGTAAAGACCTCCCCATTCTTAGGTTTGGAGGCCCTCCCAGCCCCCAATCTGGCACCCACCTTGCCAACTCCTCCTTTGCTTTTTCTGAAGTGACGCTTGCCAATTATCGAGCCCTGCTCACATCGGAAAATTTCCCAATCATTCTGTTTCTGAAAGAGCAGGAAAACAGACATATCCATACGATGGCAAAGAAAACCCACCTAGCAACCTAGAAACAAAGCAAGCTACTCTTCCATCCTTAATTATAAGCAGGCAAGCAAAGTTAACCACACCTTAGAATAAAACGGGTAAGTAGCATGAAAAGCAGACAAAACAGAATGAAGCACAATAAACTGACCCTGAAAAAAGGAGATAATTAAAGGAATACAGGAGGCACTTGAAAATCAAAGAAATGCCCAAGACAAGCATTTAATGAGCATTCTGAGATATAAAGATATGTGATCCATATAACAAGAACAGAATGCTTTGAGAAAGGAGTAAAGCAAACAGACAAGCAGTTGCAAATGAAATAAGAAAGACCTCTGCTATGTTAACCATAAGACAAAGTAAAATTCTAATGCACATGTGGCCATTTTCTCTATGTGGGATGGGACTAAGGAACATTTTAAAACTCAGAAGCTGGCTTGACTCTCTTCCCCCATGGGAGAGCAGCAGTGGAGCAAGCCAACCTGCAGAGGACAGTGAAGAGGCAGAGTCAAGAATAAACACAGCTCTGATCAGGTACCTCAGTTGGTTAGAGTGTCACCCTGATACGCCAAGGTTGAGGGTTCGATCCCCGGTCAGGGCACATACAAGCATCAACCAGTGAATACAGGGATGGGTGGAGCAGCAAATCTACATCTCTCTCTCTCTCTCAAATCAATCAATTGATAAAAAATCACACAGAGGAAAACAGAGCGAAAATACAACTGGATTCCCAACTTTTTCCTGTTCTTATTTTGCACTTCTTGACAAGTCCCACTTCTTGCTGTCCGTCCAGCCCTTGGGTTCTGTGAGACACCCCGGTAACTTTTTAATAAATTCCCCTCTTGGTTCAAACCAGGTCAAGGTGGTTTACGTTACAAGACAAAGGAGTTGTAACTAAAACAACAGGGATGGAATCTGGAAGGTGATTCAGTCTGGAGTTCCTTAGGATCAACTGTACCTAAACGGAGGTTCAGAAGAAGAATCAACAGCAGTGTTAATCTTGTGCCCTGCAGTTGACTTTCCCTCAATATTCAACCAACATTCAAATTGCAAAGTTGGACAGCAGATGCCCCACATGCAGTGTTTCCTGCATTTACATTTATTTTCTTAACATCTTGAAAGAAAGATGGGGCTTAGCCTGCCAAATCTCTAAGCACCTTATAATAACCTATTCAGACATCATACGGAAGGATTGATTTAGCCATTTCACACATTAATACAGTCGCAAATACACTGATCTACTACTGTTCGTATAGCCAAAGCAGCCTGGGAATTTTAAATATGACTGTGGATTTACCTGAAAAGAATATATTTTCATGCTTAAAGACAGATGTAGGGGAAAAAAAATAAACCTAAACAGAAGGAGCCTCAAATAAGCAATTCAAATGGGAGACCATTACATCAGCTTCTAATTTGCTTCCTGCCTCCTCAAAGATTTTTGCCTAAATGTCCTCCCTTTGCATGGCCCTGGAAGGCACTGGAAACGGGTACAGGGGCTTTGGTGTGTTCTGATCTGGGGAGAACATGGCCCTGGTATTAT
The DNA here is from genome assembly GCA_004024845.1 of Tonatia bakeri. Lineage (NCBI taxonomy): Eukaryota > Metazoa > Chordata > Mammalia > Chiroptera > Phyllostomidae > Tonatia > Tonatia bakeri. The sequence goes on from PVIA01000108.1 coordinate 90,254, forward strand.
CCAGTTGAGGTAACACTTGAGTGGGAGAAAAAGAAAAAGACAGGTTATCAGGAAAATGGAGATCTCACAATGAAAGAAAAAATGAATTTCATGAAATAAAAGATGCAGGTGACGGGGAGAAAGAAGGCATTTCTGATCTTAAAACTGGCTTTGCCTGTTTCAGAAGGGCAGCCATTTTATTCTCCTGTGTTGAATTTTGTCTTGTTTGTTTGTTTGTACTCTGAGCTTGAGACAAGTTGCCTTCTCATCGCAGTCATAGACCTTGAACTTGTTGTTGAACCCCAACCCGATGGAGTGCTGCAGAAAAAAGAAGAGGAAACATCTCATACCCAAGCGGCCGGCACTTGAAACAAAGGGGAGTCTCGCGGTGCCAGCTCTTGGCTTCAGCCGGGCCCAGCAGGGCGCTGGTGTCCCTGTGCCAGGGGGAGGGGAGCCACCAAAGCAGAGGCTGGGCCGCTGAGAAGAACCATTGATTTCAAAGGCTCAGATTCCTCAGGGTGGCTGCCTTCCTCCTCCCCTCAGCGGGCAGCTGGAGGTAGCTGGGGGCCGCGCTGTCCACCGCTGGCTGCCAGCACAGCCCAAGTTGGGAGAGTTGTCACCAGCCTGTGGCTCCAAGCAGGTGGTTCGTTAGGAACCAGCATTGTCTAGTTATGAAGATTTATGGAGAAGCCGACATACATTAGGCTCTGAGGCAGAACTCAGGTGAGCGCTGTCTCCTACGTGGAGGATTCAGGAAGGTGGTTTGGATGATCGAGGATGATGATGTCCGTTTCCATAGTGGTGTCCCAATCCCAGGCCTGGCCCGGGAAGAGGAGCAGAGGTGAGGCATGAGTGGCTTCTGGCTGGATCCATTCTTCTTCAGGGAGAAAGAGAGAGACTGGCACTTTTTGTGGCATCTCACATGGAGGGGAAAGGCCAAGATAAATGGATAGTTTCAAGGCCATTAGCTTTCTGAGCCCACAGTTTGCTTTCTCTGCCAGAGGACTGCGTGGAGTGGTTATAAATGTTTTGCGGCTGGACCGGGGAGTCCGTTGTTGGATCTGGGGCCCTGAGACCAGCGGCCAGCGGCAAATTTGGACTCTGAGGCCATGGATTTTGCATTTTCTCCTGTCACATGCTTGCTCTGAAAGAGTTGGAGCTGCAAAATGCGGAGTCTGACCTCCGGGACACTCCAGGCCCCGTCACAGGTGACTGGCCTTCGGAAAAGGGACTTGGGAAAGGCCCAGACAGGAAGTCAGCAGTGCTCCATTAACATTCAGTGCTTCTCACCTAAGAGAAAAGGAGACATGAATGAAAAAGGCGAACCCTTCGGAAGAGAAGGAAGTCCGGGAGGGTGGCCGGCTGTGGAGCGGGTGGAAGTGGGAAGGCGAGGCGGGGCTGGCAGGGATGCGGGAAGAGCAGGGAACCGCATCCTCACTGCTCTGTGACCTGAGTTGTCGTTTTGTTTCTCTCCCCCACTCTCTGGGCCCTCCCCATTCTCTCTGACTACACCACGCCCTCACTTCTCTGTCTAAAGTCAACGGTTTTATGGTGCTCTGACATATATGGCAGGAAAAAGAAAGCCAAGTTAAAGTTTCAAGTATATCCATGACTCCAAGCTTGTCTCTGAGCCTTGACATTGTACGTGGACACATTTTCACATCAGCGGGAGCACACTGTGCTGTGTTCTGTGTGGTCCACGTCGTGTGATTCGTACACAAATTTCCATATATTAGCATAGACTCCATTCTTACCTCTTTATGCGGACAAAGGACAGGTCACTATAACGATGTCTTAGCCTCGGTCATTCCGCTCTTTCTGGATATTGGGTTGAATATCTCTATCTCCATAATTTTATTCCAGGATGAAAATACCCACACATACATTTTATATGAATTCAAAAAATTATTTTCTAGTGATAGAATTAGTTCTTTTCTTTTGCTGTACTTCTCTGAGTTATATTCTTTGAGGTCCCATTACCAGGTCAAACAAATACATTTTCATAGTCTTTCTTAACTGCTACCACTTGGTTCTCCAAGAAAGAGACACCGAACCCTGATCTGCCATGTTGGCAGCAGTGCGCAGATGCAGGTGTTTCCTCTCCTCGCAGTTGACACTGACAGCACTCATTTTCCCAGCCACCCTCTTGAGTATCCCGTTTTCCCTCCTTACACCCTGCCATTCAGGGAAGCATCCAGCACACTGTGCATTCGGCAAATGACTGGCCCCCCACGTGAACCGCCCACCAGAATGGCCCAGAGAGATACTTGCTGCTGACACTTGACCTCCAGATGCAGAATTTCAGACAAGGCCTCCTCACTTCTACTCTGTGCGGAGCCTGGATATTTTCCAAATTCACCTTCAGGGTGTGGGAGGCGGGTTGGTGGGGATAGGAGGTCCCCTGGCCAGCTTTCTGGATATGGACAGGCAGGGAGCAGGAATGATGCCATAGTCAGAGGGACCTGGCTGCTCCTTGGTCCCCTGCTCGGAAAAGACTCTGGCGGCCAGATAACCCTGCAGATGGCCTCTGTTGCATAAAGAAGAGTGAGGTCAGGCGGCACCCACACGTTCTGCAGGATGGAAAAGGCACAGCAAGGCATTTTTTTTCCTTTTTAATGGGGGGAAAAGGGCACTGGAGAAGGCCTAAAACTAGAGCTCTCTTGCAATGGGGTGACTTCCCAGGAATCTGACCTGCTAAGAACATCCCTCACTCACAGAGCTGGGCACTGTGGGATTCACCAATGAGCAGGCACTGACAATGTATAAAACAAAACAGAACACCCCAGTATGGCATCGCCAGTGTCCTCGGCACCCCATACATTGGGATGGATACAATGGGATCCATACAAGGTCCCTCTGTAATTGTGGGTTTATGATGTTGGTAAGCATGCTATCTGAGCAATTTAATGTGAGGGTGTTTCAGGAAAAAACAGCTGAGACTTCTCAGTAGAGCCAATGGGTAACGTTTGGGCTGAGGCAAGCCCTTTTCACCTGCCTCCGTGAGCATCTCGTCAGACCCACGTCCCCTGCACGCCATCCCCCATTTGGGGCAGATGGCAGGAGAGGCTGCAGTTGACAGGAGTGGAACAAACGAATAAGGAAAGATGCACTTATTGTTCTCACTTGAGTGATGGGGAGACTTTGGTCAGGAAAAAACTTGTACCGGGGACATGGGTACTTAACTGGACACCTGGACTAGAATCAGGCCTTCTGCCTGCTGGCCTGGTCCTCTTCTCCCTCCCTGCCTTACGGGTGATGACTCCTTTCCGTTCTTGCCTTCACAGGACCAATTCAGGCAACTACAGCAACATGGAGAAGAACTCGCCATCAAGTGAGCACAACATCAGACCACACCAGGGAAAGTTCTGGGTTCTCTCTCCCAGGACAGACTTTGAAAGGAAGAACGGACCCATCCCCTCTTCTCATCGGCAGCACCCACTCACCACACACTGTGTCGCGCTATGTAGCTTGGCGGTGTTCACAGCGTTTTCACTTACAGCACTTCAGTGGATTCTCACAGCAGCCTCATGGGCTCTGTTGCATTTACTGAAGAGGAGATTGGGCTGTAGAGCAGCCCTGCTTTCTCCATGATCACATAACTGCGAAGAGGCTAAGTCAAGGTCAGAATATGCAGCATTTCCCACTAACAGTCAACACCAAGGATTGGGGCCAGGTCCCCGACGCTGGAGCAACCTAGGGATCATTGTAACAACTAATATTGCTCCGAGTTAGTGCGCCCATAGCAATGGGAACTCATCTGGTCTACACATCCACTTTTCAGGTGAGAAAATCGGGTTACAGAGACAATAACAGCTTGGTCAAGGTCACCCAGCTGGTGAGCTGCAGAGATAGGATTTGAACCCAGACTGGTCTGACATTAGTTCTGGACCACTCACCATGCATCTCCAAGGACAGGTGGTGTTGGGTGTTATCCTGTGGCTTCTGGAGGACTTGCTTCTTTAAGGACAGTGTTAGACTGTGTTTCTGTCTCCCCGAAAAGCAGGGGAATGGCTCCCCCACAGAGGCAGGACAGGCTCATACAGGAACTGGCCCCACATTCCAGAACCCTTTCTGACCTTAAGGTCTGAACTCCCCAGAACAGGGAGGAGCAGGTTATTTAAAACTGAACCAAAGTAATTGAGAATGCACTGGGGAAGGATGGCCCCTGCTCAGCTCAGGGTTTCTCAAGGGGCAAGGAACACCCCCAGAAATGTGCTGTGTGTGGCCGGCAGGTCCTGGGACTGGATATGGGGGTCTGTACGGTGTCCCTGTGGGAAAACAGGCAGCCCTACAAGACACGGGAAAATAAACGGGAACTGTAAACAACTCAGATGCATCAGCAGTATGCTAGCAGCCCGAATACTCCCCTAGCCAAAAGAAAAGGAATGGCGTTTGCAGTTTTCTTTGAACCGGCGCGCTGTGGGCTGGGAGCTGCCATCCCCCAAATGTCAGAGAAGGACAGGGGTCTGCAGAGCGGCTGGATGGAGTGGCTCAGCCCTGGCTGCGGAAGGTAAGTTGGCAGGGCTCCGTGAGGCCTGGGCTGCGAGGTGACACGCATGACTGCTCCCGGCAGCAGCATGGGTCCTGACACCAAGCCCAGGAGGGCCTGGCGGCTCAGAGACCGGGCGCTGGTGCCGACAGCGCTGAGTTGGACAATTGGACTGTTCACAGGCCACTCTGGGCTGTGACGTGTGCTGCATTTTGCTGGATGCCATTTTTCCTGTTCAGAAGCCTCTGCATTCAGGGTCCCCTTATCTTTCCTTCCATTTCCTCTTCACCCTACACAAAGAAGAGGCTAAATGTTCAAGGGTTCCCTTCCCCAACATCCAGTCAATTAACTCATTCATGTAATTCACCCGTCGGTCAGTGAGGATTGTGTTCCATCATTGCCGGCCCCGACTGTGTGCTGAGCCCCGGGCCAGGCTCTGCGCAGGCAGCACAGACCTGAGGAAGGCCAGGCCCCTCCCTCCAGCAGTTTCTAGACTGTTAATCTCGGAGGTCCAAACAAATGCCAATTGCAGCAAGAAAACAATTAAGCAAGGCATTGTGAACCATTGTAACTGTTGGAGTCACAACAGAGACATAACAAAGGGCCGATGGTGGTTACTTAATGGACCCTATGAACATTGTCCCTTGGTGGCTGTCCCATGAGGTGGCCGTCTCAGATTTCTGGGTGTCTTCAGAGAGGTGACAGGAATGGAGCTGGGGCAGGTTGGAATCCAGCTAACCCTGGCTATCCTGGTGATTTTCACCTCCTTACCACCAAGGACCTCAGAGAAAGGCTAAGTGTCTAGGGTCTTCCATTGGCAGGGAGTGGATGGCCATGACTACCCGTGAGGAAGCCTGTTTAAAAGAAATCTCATGATGGAGAATGAGGATCTGCTACATCCCAGGGATTTCATGCCCATTGCCCAGAATCTTGGAACGAGCCTACAAGGTGCGTAGGCCTTATGCACTAGGAGGCTCCTACAAGGAGGGCCTTGTGACCTCCGCCTTGCACGTGCAGCCACTTGAGGCCCAGAGAGGTTACACAACCCACACTGGGTCTCAAGGCTGGTTAGGGACCTAGAGGTGTTTGAATGGACATCACAGACATATCCCCCAAACTGATGGGAGGTTCTGGTCGCTGTCCCACTGATGATAGTATAACTGGGCCACCCATACTTGGGCAAAAAATTTCAAGAAAGAATTTCCATGGATGAATCAGTGAGCTGAGCTGAGATTCTCCATAAAGGGATAATTAAGAGTTTTTTCTGGGGATGGGTTTCTGATTTCTGTGCATGTATTGAAGGATAGGCGTGGAGAACCAGGTCTCTGCCCGACCTTCCCGAATGGGGAGAATAACTTGAAGCCGAGTGGCTATAGCCAGAATTAGTTTATTAGCTTTACCTGACTCTGGTCATGTAGCAAGTACCTGATAAAGGACATTATAAACAAAGAAGGGGACAGAGACAGGGCCTGCCTTAGAGCACATACTCTGAGAGAAGGGGCTTTGGGGGGCTTGGCAGCCAGGAGACGTGGGAGGGCCTGCGTTCCTGGAGGCGGGGAGGAGGGACAGTGCTGACATAAGGCGCAGTGGACAGCCCCAGAAACCTTCAGCCACTCCGTCGTCTGCCTAGCGCTGGAGGAAAGGAGGTAAGAGGGCATGTCCCAGTCACAGATCACAGAGTCTTAGTTTTCAAGAGGAGCCTCGAGATCACAGAGGCCACCTCTCTTGTGTTACAGGTGATGATACAGGAAGGTAAAGCCACTTGTCCAAAGTCACAGAGGTAATTAGAGATGTAGCTGACTCTTGGTTACTGATTTTTTCAAACTCCCTGTTGTGTGCTATTTCTTTCACACTGCATTCTACATCACAGGTCGGCAAACTCTTTCTATGAAGAGCCAAAGAGTAAATATTTTCGACTTTGTGGGCCAGCCAGCCTCTGTGGCCACTGCTCAGCCCTGCTGTTGTGGCCCTGGAGTAGCCACCGGCCATGCATGGACAAATGTACATGATGTGTTCCTATAAAGCTCTATTTAAAAAGACCAGGTGGCAGGCCAGTGTCTTTGGATTCACGTGACTTCTGTCTCCCTCTACCTCCGAATGCTTTTCCTTTTCCTGATTCTTGGCCAGACACCTCAAAGCTATTGAAAAAACTTCTCTGGAGCTCTAGTTCGATGACCCCTGTTCTAGACATTTCTCTCCTTCACACTTACCCTCCGTGGGAAGAAAATGGTCACGGTTAAGAGCCAGAGTAATTTGAAGGACAGAACTTCATCTTCCAAAATTCAGAGCATGGAGAGTAATCAAGGCCCTGTGCTGTAACCTTAGAAGAGAAAGAAGCAGTAGGGGGGTCTCTGGATGGGAGGGGGTTGGGGAGAAGGGTGAAAAAGGTGAAGAGATTAAGTATAAATGAATAGTTATAAAAATATTCATGCAAAAACAAACAAAAAAATAGCCATGGAGTGTAAAGTACAACATAGGGAATACAGTCAATAATATTGCAATAATGACGTACGGTGTCAGATGGGTGCCAGACTTCCTGAGATGATCACATTGTAAGGTATAATAATGTCTACTCATCATGTTGTACACCTGAAACTAATATAATATGTCACCTGAAGGTGGAAAAATTAAAAATAAAAATAAAAGGAAGCAGGAAGCCAACTTTGTGGACTTGAACAAAATGAGATCATTTGAGGATAGAAAGAGGAAAGCGAGACAGCCCTGCCGAGTCGTACTTTCCAGCTCCGAGAGCCTCACTAATGAGGGGCAATGTCCAATTATAAGGCAGGGGGAATGCACGTCTGTTATTCAATTTACCTCCAGCAAGTCTCTTGAATTTTAGAAGGGGCTGAGATGGTAGTTGATTGAAGAGCTCAAACTGGTAGATAATTGTTTCCCAGAACCATTTCCATTAACCTCTCAAGGGGAAATGGGTTCCAATAGACGTTTTCAAAAGCTTGAAGGTGTCTAGCCATGTTACATCTGAGCCCAAGAACCTGGGGAAGGAAGAGCATTTGGGGAGATGGAGGAAGAAGTCCTGTGGACCCAGGAAGCCTGTTACTCGGCACAGCTGTATATGGAATAGAATAGCTCCTTTCCTCAAGACTTTGCCATAATGGGTTTATATGAGTTTTCGAATTTGGGATCTTAGGACACTTGTTGGGCTCAAACCCCAGAGCAGTAATTATCTCAAATAGCACCTTCAGAATGGACTTCATTTTCCCATGTATAATGCACACTTTTTTGCCTAAATTTTTGAGGGAAGAATAAGGATGCGTATTATAAGGGGTATAATGACTATATGCCATGGGGATGATAATGGGTATGATAATCTCAGGTATAATGTACACAAAACATGGGTGTGTATTATATGTGGCAAAATACAGTCTATTTCCCAGTAGATCATATTCCTTCTACTTCATGAAAGGAATAACCTTTGGGACTTTTGGGTCTCAGGATTTCCTAAAGAAAAGACTCCAAAGAGGCTTGTAGCCTTGTAGTGTTTGGCTCCCTTGGAAATATCTAGAACATAAACAGTAGTAGAGATAAACTGTATCAACCCTTTCCAGTTCCGACACTAAAGTTTACATAATTTCAGCCACTCCCAACTTCCTGTTTTCTCACTGTGGAGGTTACCCAGAGTTCTTGGAGCCCGGAAGACACATGGTTTCCCTCGAATCTTCCAACCCTTGTCTCTATGCATGGGAGCAGGGAGTGAGTGACAGCAGCAACTGTGGCATTAGATGCCACATGGAATGAGATGCCACTGAATGGGTCCCACGTATAACATATAGGTAGGTTCAAAACAAATAATTCTGCGTGACTCCTTTAAGAGATCAGAGGAGAAGGGCCTAATGGTGATTGCTATGACAAGCACCTATCTGAGAAGCATCATCCTAGCGGTACTGGCTGTAACTTTAAGTGTTTAAGTCAACTCTTTTCACGCCCAGAGACACAAATCTGTCTCCCTTTAAGCCTGTGAGTCTAACACTACTCATGTGAGTACCTCTTTCTCGGTTCACTTTATCAGTTCCCTATCTTCTACGCTTTTGAAAGGTGGTTAAAAACTGTTGAGCATCCCTATTAGGTGACCTCACCTTACTTTTGGGTTCCGTAAAGTGCATTTTGATTGCTAGGAGCTGATTCCTTTTTATCCCAGTAGACAGAATATGGAAACATTTCTGCCTTGCCCTTCACATTTGATTGATACTTTTCACTTTGAAAGCTAATTATATCTGATGGAAAGGGAAAATGGAATTCAGAAACATGGGTGTTTTTTTTTTTCATGAATTTTCATGGTGAAAATGTGGGTGGCCTGTTCAGTTTTCCCATGCCTGCATTTACACATGGACCAGATAAGGTAATATTCCTTGTCCTTTATGAAATGAGTTCTGGAACTGACCTTTTTCGTCCATGGTTCCCAGGTCACTCTGTCTGACTCTGCAGTGTCCACACCATGGGGTCTTCTGCCCTTGTACAGCTTCTCCAGAAACTGAGGCCTTCCATCTTCGAGGTGACCACATCATTTCTGAATCGGCTTAATTGTTAGAATCTTATTCCTTTGCAGTTGATCCCTGAACAATGCAGGGGCGAGGGGCACCCCACCCAGTGAAAAATCTGTATATAACTTTTGATTTCCCCGAAACTTAACTACAGTCCTCCATCACTAAGCATCTGCTGGAGATTATTTGTGCCCCCATGGATGCCAAAACCTGTGTGTGGATGCTCAGGTCCCTTATATAAAACAACATAGGACAATTCAAATGGTCTTCCCTCTGTATCCACAGATTCCCAACCACGGACTGAGAAACCATTTTTGATCCACAGTTGGTTGAAAATCCATGAATGGGAAACCCAGGGATACAGAGAGTGGATTGTGTATTTATTGAAAAAAATTCACAGATAAGTGGTCCTGCACAGTTCAGACCCGTGTTATCAGGGGTCAAGTGTCCTCAAACACCTTCCCGTGACATCTGCCTGTTGGTTTAGCTCTGCCTCTTGAAGCAAAGCCAGACCAGTGGAATTGCAGCTCTTCAGTGGACTCCTCTTTCATAGGTATTTTTGTAAGTTGCTAGAGACACACTGTAAGAGAGCATGTTGAGAAAAATAAGTGTAATTGTTACATTTGTCATACTCCTTCCTGTTATTAGTGAACTCTCCATTAAACAAACAAAACATGTTTCAGTGACGTGGGAGTGATCGGGGGATGTTTGTTTAACATGTTAGGTTTTGGAGACATAGGTCGCCCAATTTCTGCAGCAACATCACTGAATCCGCCTGGATGATAGCTTCTCTCTCTTCTGCAGTGTCTATATAGCTAATGAGATGGCTGCATTTTAAGTCTGACCCAGAAGTAAAGGACCTGAAAGTCCCCTAAAAATTTCAGACGTGTTTAATAAATGTTAGCACTTACTCTCAAGATACTACAGCACCATTTAGGAGAAATTTTTATTGAAGCCCTGACCTTAGGGGCTGGGGGAAGTATTGTTCAATTATTTATTCCACAAGTATTTGTTGAGTTTCTATTATGTGCCATATGATGTTCTATAGGCTTGTGTTACATCAGAGAATAGAAAAAAAATTCTTATCCTTAAAAGCTTACATTCTTATGAGGGACTTTAAAAATGTACAACTGAACATCAAAATATCAGTCAATTACGTGGTAAGTTAAAAGTGGCAAGTGCTTTAAAGGATAACAATCAGACCAAGGTCAGGGGCAGAAGTACAGGGAGGGTGGCGGTGAAGGTTGCAATTGTGAATAGGGTGTCAGGGTGGGCCTCCTTCAGACAGTGACAGTGGGACAAGGAGACTTACTAGGAATGACCAGGGACATAGGAGGAAAGCCAGGCGATAACATAAAAATGTCATCTTAAGTATTTTAAAAGTCATGGTAGGCATGTAATTTTGCTAATACGTGGAATTTAAAGAGCAAAATAATCGAACAAACAAAATGGAAACAGACTCATAGATACCGAGAACAGACTGATGGCTGCCAGAGGGGAGGGGGTTGGGGGAGGTTGGGTGAAAAAGTGAAGGAATTGAGAAGTAAAAATTGATAGTTCCAGAATAGTGACGGGGATGTAAGTACAGCATGGGGAATATTGCCAATAATATCATAATAACTATGCATGGTGCCAGATGAGTACTTGAGTTATTGGGGGGATCACTTTATACAGTATATGGCTGTCTAACCACTATGCTCTACACCTAAAACTAATATAAAACAATATTGAACGTCAACTGTGATTGATAAAATGGAATCATGGTAGAAATCATTGAGGGTTGGTTGCTTTTAGAATGCTTAATGTGATTCGGTCGTCAGGAGCCATAGTTTGGTGAAAGATCTTGCCTTGGGTATGAGTGTCCTCGGTCTGTGTGCTAAGAAGGGGCTCAGATGAGGTTTCTGCTGGGTTGCGTGTAGCAGTGCCCGGGGAGTTGAGTAATACAAATCAAGAGGTGCTTTTGCGAAACTGGAAGATATGAGAGGTAAGTCTGCATAGTCAGAGTCACAGACAGATGAAGAGCCAGAGGCAAGAAGGGTGGACTTGATCCAAGATGGCGCCTCCACAGCGCAGAAGAGGAGAAGGTCCCCCTTCCCGCAGTGTTGCCAGACACAAGATACGACAGAAGGAGAAACTCCCAGTTCTGCCTATTATAACTGAGGCTGTAGTTAAAATATACATCTCAGGGGATATCTCTCTGCACTGTTCTGAAAGCAGAATAAATCAGGGAGATAAATCGGGGAGACACTCCCCCAAACTGAGCTGACAAGGAAGGGTGTGCACAATCTCTCAGCTCCTACCAAGTTTAGAAATGTGGTGAACACTGTGTCCAAGGCCTGAACCCCCAGGATGTCTGTGCTGGGTCACAAGAAAGACAAAAGGGTGGAGCTTTTTGCCCGAAGAAACTATCAACTCAAGAGTTAATGGTCTATTGAAAAGGAGATTTAAAAAACTGGGAAATGACAAAAAAAGGACTGTTGTCCTTTGCATCTTTGGAGCCATACTTGTCACAGATCTCTGTTGTAAACGGTGCCCTAGTATCCTTTTCCACCACAGGATGGCTTCCTGGACACCTGCAGGAGTTTTGTGTGCTCCGCTGTAAGATAATGACAGAGAAACCAGAGAGCTGGGGAAACTGAGGTCAGAGGAATGCTGGTTGAGTGGACGGAATCTCCCACATGAGGTCTTCTCGCGAGGACCTGGATGGCCCATGCTGTCCGCTGGGCACCGCACAAGGTATTTAGGGGCTCGAGAAAATATTTGAGAACTGAAAATGTATCAGCCCAAAAGAAAACCCTAAAACTGAAGTCAATAAAAACTTAGTTTGCAAAACAGGATGTGATGACCCCTTCTTTCATTGCTCAATTCAGGATCCATAAAAACTACACCGTTATATGAAAACAATGTGTGGACTTTCTCTTTACAAGAATTCTTATGTAGACACAAGAGCTGCCAGGAGACCATGATTTAAATTGCTCAGAGCCAAGTAATTTCCAGAGCAAAATTATGACTGCAAAATTTATTTATTCATTTATTTATTTATTTATTTACTCTAATCCTCACCTGAGGATATGTTCTTATTGATTTTTAGAGAGAGAGGACAGGGGAGGGGGAGAGAGACCGAGAGAGAGAGAGAGAGAAACGCTGATCAACTGCCTTCGGTATGCAGCATGACTGTGGACTGAACCTATAATTTCTGTGTGTTTCCTGACTGGGAATCGAACCTGTGACCTTTCTGGTGTATGGGATGATGATTCAATCGACTAAGCCACACTGCCAGGGCTCAAAATTTATTTTTATAGCAAAAAAATAGACATACTCTCTAATGTGTGTTGTGGGTACCTTTGAATAAGCGTGTGGTATGGAGTGGGGTTGAGACCTCCAAGAAGAAGTCTAGGGACTACAAAGGTGTGAACAGAGCCCCGACCTGAGGCACGTGTTGGGTGCTGGGGGAACCAGCACTTATTTAATCTGCACACTTGGGAAGCCGAGGTGGAGAAGGACAACATAGCAGTGACATGATAGGCTTTAGAGAAAGGGTACCAGTTTCAGGTCAGGGCGGGAGGGGAGAAAGACCTCTTGGCAGCAGCTTCCTGTGCATTAATTCTGCCCAGCCCCCCACCTCACCTCTAACCCGCTCTGCCTCCCATAACACGGCTTCATTCACTGACTTCAGTGAGTCCTTTCTGGAACAAATTCTCACAGAGCAATCCTTTCCAGAATGCTACAGTGACAGGGTTCTCAAAGGCTGTGATTGATGGGCTTTGAAACACTCTTTCTTTTTGGAAATATTTATATTTGATCCCTTTTGGACAGACTGCGCATAACTAGAGCTTATCACATTGCTGGAAATCGCGGGCGGACTCTGAGAGACAGCCACCCTCAGCCGCAGAGGCCTGGAGCGTGAAGATGAATATCCATTTGTGCCGTGTCGTCCGCGGCCCCCGATCGCTGTGAGTAACGTCCGCAAGAGATTGGGACGATCATGATCTATTACTCGGTGGCAGTGATTCCGGTTGTTATTTCTTCAACGGTGATTTATCATTCTCTGTGGTGACACCAATCACTGGCCCTGCCCGCCACTCGGAATGCACGGAGGATCTGCCCACCGCAACACCGACACGTTCCTGTTTATATCCCCACATTTTAAACCTGAGCTCAACCCGACCCGCCGCTCCCATTTGGAAAGGTGTTGAACAAGCATTTTTGAAAATCTGTTTGATTTCACCGGCATTACAATAAGACTCCCTTTGCCCCTTCCTGGGGCTGGGGGAGGGGCTGTGCGGGGGTGCAGGGAGGAGGCTAATGAGAAATGCTGCAAATAGTGAGAAGGTCAAATTTGAGACACAAACCCTTTCTCCATTTTTTCTTATCTGTTATCCTTTTAGCAGAAATAATATAGCGGGTGAGAGATTCGCTCGGACTTGCCTTGCTCTAAGCACCAACGTCCCTATGAAGAGCAGGAGGGCCTCGGTGGTTTGATCTTTCCAAAGCTGAACATCAAGGAGGGTCTGGCAATCTCTCCCTTTATTTGAAGCACGTGAGGGCTTTTGTGGACACGCGTTTGTGCCCGCGTGTATGTCCTGCAGGTGGGCGAGCCAGGGAACCCAGGCCTTTCCAGGCTGCGCTTTAATGCCAGAGACTCTGAAACAGGGTCTGGGGACCCAGGAAGTCATGGGAAGCCGGTAGGAAAATGCTATGTGTCTTGGGATCTCATGCATGCCTGTGAAGTGTGAGAGCAGTAGGAAACCTTTAAAAAAATGGAAACATCTCATCTTTCCTCTATGGAAGGATATTTCTCCTCTATACACATCAACTGCCTTTTTTTTTTCATTCACATGAGCGACCCAAGGGATTAGGAAACAATATTTGAGTTGCAATTAGTCACATTGAAATGGATAACTTAAACAGCTGTGCTTCACACCAAAAAAACTTTTTTTTTTTTTTTAGGTATCTGTCCTAGATTCTCAGTTTTGAGACAGAAAATGAAATCGTGCTCCAACCCGGCAACGCGGTGGAGAGGGTGAGATTCCCCTAGGGTTCTGCCGTCACGAAAGCGCCGGCCCCTCCACCCGGCAGTCGGCACGGGCTCCAGCCTTGCCCCACCTGATGCCCTCGGTGTCCTTGCTCACCCGCAGACTGTCCCCGGTTTTCAAATGCCTGTCAACAAGCTAAGATGACAAATTTGCCTGTGATAATGTGCTGAGGCAATATGCATTTTAGCTGAAGTCTCCTGGAACCAGCCCGGCGCATGCTGCCGAAGCCTGCAGAGACTTTGACGGCGGGGTTTCAGGTGAGTGCAAATCCAGGGAAAACGGAAGCACGCTGGTATCGGTGACACCTGTCATCTCCCTTCTCTGCCGGCCACGCTACCTCTTTTCTGCCTTCCTTTTCGGATTTTCAGGTGTGGAATTCTGAGTCACTATCAGGACAATAGCAATTTCCCAAGTATTATCAGAAGTGACACTAGCTTGCTAATTTAAAGCCCAGAGGAAGAGGAACGACAATAAATTTTCACTGCGTACCAGTGCTTTGCAGAGTACTGTGTCATATATAGTGGGTTATTAATACCACCCCGGAGTCTTGGCAAACGCCATTCTTTGCCACATTCTACTTTTTCGTAAACATCTTATCTCATCCAACCTAACATAACTCCTAATACTTTATATAACCATGAAATTCAACACTCCACCTTCATGGGATAGATCTTTCTCTTCCAAAGCGCAGTCTTTCTTCAACTCACTCCATGTGACAACAACATTAATTGCTATTTTATGCACATTACAGACAGACTTCTTCACAACTTCACTTCCTGGTAACTTACAAGTACACTGGTTGACAGCACCCTCAATTAGCAGAGTCATTTCCATATCCTGGACATATACATTGATCAGAAAAGATGACAATTTATTTTTAGACCGACGCAGGCTGCATATTTTAAATACATTTCCCATTTGGCAAAAATGGCGTTGTAGCTAATGTATGCACAATATTTCCAAAAACATTGGTGCTTTCCCATAAATATCTTCCATATTTTTTTTCAGTGAGTAATAAAAAAGGTTGAGGTGGGATGTGTTTTATCCCACCACATTATATCATTCCTATTTTTCCTCTTTGTTGGATGGCAATCAGGGGCCCTGGTGCCAAGCTTTGGAAGCAACAGCATCTGGCTCCTTGGCAGATCCTGCGGGCAGACTTGTTGCCAGCCTCTGAGCTGTGTCTGGGTCTGTTGCATGGTTTGGCTACAGATGGACTCTCTGGGTTGCCTCGTGCTTCTGGAAGCCGGTCCTGGCTTTCCTTTGATTCCGAGGACTTTACTCATTTTTATTCATTTGTGAAGAAGGGCCCATCCAAATGCTTTATGAGACCAACACTGGAGAACATTAATGGATCAAATGTTGCCTTTGAAAAGGCAGAGGTCAGTGTGTGTCTGGACAGGAGATGGGGCCTTTTGAGGATGGGTCTCCCTGTGTCCATGTATCTTTCCATGAACGTCCGTTCTAAGGAGATCGGAAAGGGGCCACTTGCGTGTTAACTTCTCTCCCTTCCCCAGGATGAGCCTGTGTGGCTACGTGGAGGGACAGAAACATGGGAGAGCTCAGACTTCCTAGATCAGTGAAACCTTCCATAGCTTTTGTCTCTTTAACGAGTCAGACCCTGAGGAAATGAACACACAAGACAGAGGCCTTCTCACCTTCTCCCCTGTCCCCTATTACTGTCCCAGGAGTGAGAGGTTACGCCATGGCTAGAAAGAAGGCTGAACATTAAGTCTGAACGTGGTCTGAATGGAGCACAGATGTCAAAGCCAGATCCATTGCATGAGTGTTTCCCGAACCTCTGGCCTATTCAATTTTCTCGGCACCTCAAAACCTTGTCACTGCTGATGCCTTAAACCGCTTTGATCCACTAAAATACTCTATGTCCTGCACACACATATACACCCATTTCTTAAGTAAACATAAATTATTTTCAGGATTATTATAAGAATTTCGTGATGTTTCTTGAGTGCATTTACTCCCTCATCGGTCCATTCGTTAGCATCTCTTTGCTAAACAGAAGAAGAAAACATTGTCGTGGGGGCAGATGGGAAACGAAACAACTGTCAAATCAAGTCACAGGAGACTTAGGTAGTGACGGCGTGGTGAGGGAAATAAGACCGCTGCTTGTGGGGTAAAGAGGGCTGCTGCAGATAGATTGGGAAGGGTTATCTGGGGAAGTGGCATTAGATCTAAGACCTAGAAGGTGAACTAGTGGGAAGGTGGTGGCAATGCTGCGACAGACTACTGCAGACACAGATGCTGGTGATTCCTGTATGTGCTGAGTGATTGCCGCGCGTTCGGGACCAGGTCTGCTTTTCCTAGGGCAGCGATTTTCAGCCTCGTGTGTCTCCTGGTGCTCGTGGGCTAATTACTACCATTCTGCGGCTCACAAAAAAATGTTTTTTTTTCCTGATCTGACAAAAATAGGTGTGATTTTGGTGGATTAAAAAAAATATTGATAGTAATTACCTACCCTTTTTGCTACAAAGTGACTTTTTAAAAAATCAGGTACTTATACTTGTGTATAAGGATTTCTGGTACCAGGAATTAACCTTATTCTTGTACCAAGAATGTCCGCTACCAAGACAACCTTATGATGCCACGTGACCAGTTAGATGTAACTGTATTATATGAACGATAGATTTCTGGCTCAGGACGGGCATTCACATGGGATGGCTATTGTATTGGTTGTTGTCATTTTTTAAAATTTGACAATGTATTGGAAAAGAGTTCCTGACGAAATAGTCAGGTGTTGCATGTTTTAAACATTTTTGTGGCTCACTGGCTGAAAATCACTGTCTTAGATGGTCCTCATTAAAAAAAAACCCCAGCAAAACCTTGACTTGAGGATTACTGTCCTCATTTAATAAGAGAAGAAAACTCCACAGGATTTCAGCCTTTATAGGACTAATTCAGGCAGGGATATTGCCTCCGCATGCTGTGAGACCAAACCAGAGCAGAAAACCATTGGTTTATTTTTTGTGTATGCCCTCAAATAAGAAAGCTATGAAGTTAGAAAAGATACATGCAGATATCAAAGCCTTGCATATTGATAAAATAAACAACTTTCTTTCCTGCACACTGCTTGGGACTGTAAAAAAAATGGCAGATTGCTTTCAAAACACACAAAGAACT
This sequence comes from Tonatia bakeri, assembly GCA_004024845.1. NCBI lineage: Eukaryota > Metazoa > Chordata > Mammalia > Chiroptera > Phyllostomidae > Tonatia > Tonatia bakeri. The sequence continues at coordinate 107,398 of PVIA01000108.1, forward strand.
CAGACAGAGATCTCGGTTAATCAAAGCTTAGGGTATGTTTTGTGCAATTGAAAAATAATGAATGCAGTTCTGTTTCTAATATGGAAAAGCTGGCTTTTCCTAGAAGTCCTCACCTGGCTGCTCCTTCCCCCCTAAATTCCAATGGCCCTTGGATGCCTCTCTGTATCCCCATGAGTCATGGAAAAGAAAAACTTTCCCCCTGAATTTTTCAGATGATATATGTCATATGGCTCCAAAGTCACCAAAGGTGACTCTATTTACTTGAGCTGAAGGCTTCTGGAGGTATTTAAAAAATAATTTCTAATATACCCAGAAGCAGGAAAGGGCTCTGTCAGCATATGTGGGTATTTATTGTTGCCTCTTGTGCATTTGACAAGAGGCACGGAAGTTCTGTAAGAGAGCGTCAGTCCCACGGAGCCATGACCAGCTAACGGCAGGAAACGTGCAACCTAGCATTTGCGCATTCTCAGCTCATCAGGACTTAGCAAACTTCGCCGACTCTTGTTTTTCGTTTTTCCATCATTACAAATGTCAGTTACCCACTACTTTTATATTAGTTCTCTCTTCTGGTATCTTGTCACTTTCTATAAATAGCAGGAGTTTGTTCTCATAAACATATTAAATATCATTCAAGTCCCTCCATTAGTCTAAATAAGTCTAATCTAATTAATGCAAATGGCCCCTATTGAGTGAGCAGAATCCTCCAAGATGATGGGTTTGTTTGGATTCAAGTGATCAAATCCTTTGAATCGAATAATCAGAGACTTTTTAAAATCCAGTATTTGACTGAATTGACCGCTCATTTGCCTGAATGTATCAATTAATTTAATTAAGGAGACAGAACCAATTATGTGTATATATTCAATTATTGTATTGAAATCATTTTCATTAGAAGCCCACTTTGAAACTACTACCTTCGGGCAGAGTGGTTTCCTCTGCACTGAAAGTTTGTTCACTCTACCTGGGAGCAGATGTTTCCTCAAAATTCTGCCCCGTGGTTGCTGTCAGTTGGAAATGTTACGTCAGCTTAAAATATTATGAAATCTTCACTCCAGCTTATTATTGAAATATGTCTACTTGCAGGGACTTATCACAGACATTACTGAGTGTACTGACCTGAAGATTGCACGAGCAGTGACTTATTATTACTTCCATAAAAAACATGACGAAACAAAAAGAGGAATAATCTTGAAGATTTAAGTGTCCTTTTTACTAAATGGGCTCAAAACTTTTGTAGAACATTTAATTTTTCTGGCCTCAAACCTAATAGCTTTGGGATTTCTTCTCGTAGATAACAGGATTGTTTGGAAAGGTGGTATTGGAGTCCAGGTGATTAGGATGAGCTCCAGGAGAGAGGCGTGGTCAGAGGGGTGCTGTCAGGGCCCCCCAGCACTCCCCAGGGCCTTCCCCTTCTGGGTGGGCAGCGTTTGGTTGAGGGACAGCATGTTGTGTTATGAGAACCCCACAGTATAGCACGGTGTGGCATTCTTGTGGCGCAGTTACAATGATAAATCTTTCAGAATCATTTGATCTCCTGGATATATCATCTCTGCTGTGGTGAGCAATGGACGCTGCGAGTTCCTGGTCCTGGGACCCACCTGACATGAGCGAGGCAGGACCGGTGTGTGAAAGTCGTGAGGGTCTGTGGCTCCCACGCAGGTGGCTCTGAGGAGACTGGAGCAGAGGGTGGGAGTATGTCTAAGTGAACATTAAAAACTTGTTTACGTTTTCTCTCCTCTTTCCCCATCTGAACGTTCCCATGGACTTCCTGCTTTCACAGACCCTGATGGTGTTGAGTCCCCTGCTCTCCTCAAAGCTCTCACCAGTGGAAGCTGTTTTCATTCTACATCCTACATGACACAAGCCCCAGAGGTGCAATGGGTGTCCTTTCCTCCTTCCTTCTTCAAAGCCTCCTTCATGACTGATAGTTCCTCTTCGTGTCTTGAGCCTACTGGCCTTTCAGTGTCTCCTGGTCATTCAGAGGTGACCTTGGCACCTTGCTCACTGACCCCCATCCCTACTGTCATTGTTCATGGTGACTTCATCATGACATTGATAATCCAGCTACCATCTGGCCTTAGTTCTTCGATCTCTGTTGCTTCAAAGATCTCTAGAGGTCTGCAACAGCCTTGACCTTGTCACCAAAAACAGCTGCACTAACATCTGCACAACCCTCCCAAAATCTCACGAGCAGGCATCATATTCTCTGACCGCCATCTCCTATCTCTCCTGTTAATGTTCTGTTTTCCCTTCTAACAGCACGGTGACACTCGAGTGACTGACAATCCACTCCTTGGCCTGCCCCTACTTGTTCACTGTTTCATTGCTGCCACCACTACCGCCATCCACACATACGTATCCCCACTTCCTCTTTTAGCTTAGATTGGTCCAGCAGTGTAAACACTTCTTTGCAAACGCCCCTAACAACTGTGCCTCTTCCTTCCTCGAGCACGCATGCTCATTAAAACTCCAGTACTTGCTCAACCTACCTGTTCACTTATTCTTTGCTGGAACTCCAAAGCTGAGAGCCACCGAGCTAAAATCACTTTGCCTCCCTTGAAATGGAAGCATCCCTGCTTGTTTCTAAGGCCGACTCCTCGGTTTACGATCTGAAGCTCATCTCTCCTGTTCTTCTCAAGGACTTTGCTCCTGCAACGATCACATCTCTTTCTTCCTTAATTTCTTGTATTCATTTGCATCCGCAAACAAACAAGAATCAATAGCAAAGGACCTTGACACCTTTTCTCATTCTACGTTTAGCTTCTTTTCTGGGCTTCCCTTTATAGGAAATTCTTTGAAATAATTGTTGTGACTCACTGTTTTCATTTTCTTGCCTCTTAATCTCTCTTAAAACCAGTCCAGGCAAAATTTTGTCCCCTCCATTGCAATGGAGTGACTTTGTTCGAGGTTATCGGTTCCAAAGCTGTGAATCGGTCCTCTGCCCTCCTCCTCCTAGACCTCTCCGCAGCATTTGGTATGTGTCGTGGCCCCTCCCTGTGAAGTACTTCTTTCCCTGGGCCTCCAGGACAGCTCGTTGGCTCGGCGGTCCCCTGACCTCACTGGCTGTGGGCTAAGTCCTTCTGATGGCTCTTCCTGTCCACTCCTCTCTCTGTGTCTGGGTTCTCAGGACTCTGTTCTTGACTTTCTAATTTATTTTCACTGTCCCACAGCAATATTATCCAGTTCCATAGATTGAAGACCTCTTTACATGCTGACCATGGTATTTATTCATCCAGCTCTGACGTTCCTTTGAGCTCCAGATTCAAATGTTCATCTGCTTAGTCAACATCCCCACTCAGACAGTGAGCAGGCATCTATCTCCCAACCAACACTGTCAACACTAAACTCTTGATTTTCCCCTTCTCTCCGGTCCTTCTACTCCATCACAACTGAGCTTCCCCTTTCAGTTTATGGCATCACAACTGCTCTCTGAGAACCTTGGAGTCATTACTGATTGTTTTGTGTTCTTCAAAATCTACACCCAACCCGCGAGTAAGTCCCAGTGGTGCTCCTTCTAAGATACATCACCAAACTGATCGCATCCCCACCCCAACTGCTACAACTGTGGTCCAAGGCCCCCTGTCTCTCATCTGCCTGTGTCTCTTCCCGCCCCCTCACTGGCCACGTTGCACAGGGCAGATGAAGTAATTTCTCTAAAGCGTAAGTCAGATTATGCCACTCCCCTACCTGGAGCTCTGTGATGCCTTCCATTAGGCTTAAAGTGAAATTCCAAGTGGCCACCATGGTCTGGGTGCTGCCCTCCCTCTAATCTCCCCGGGACCCCCTCTCCCTGCTGCTCTCTCTGCTGCAGCCTCATGTTCCTTTCAACCACACTGTCCCCCTCATCCCGACAGTTTGGAGTCCTTGGCCCTCAGATCGCTGTGTGCCAGCCTCCCTCTCATTGGGGCCTCAGCTCCCATGGCCCTTCTCGGAAGGACCTCCTCATGCCCTTGCTCCAGCAGTGCCTGCTTCCAGCCCGCATCCCCAGCCGCTCTCTCTTAGAGCGCCCTGTCTTTCCTCGGGGCATGCAGACACACCTGAAATGATTCCATTAGCTTGTTTTCTAGGGTTTCCACCTGTCTTCCTTAATCCAAATATCAGATATCTCAGATTAAAAGCTAAGATTGTGTTTTTCCTTCTCTATCACAGAAAAGCGCTCTAGGGCTTTAATAAAAGAAACACACTTCTTTAATGTGACAAATCTCATCAGTCTTCCTGAAGCGAATAAAACACATAAAAAAATAAAGCACCCCCTACCGTGCTCAGGGGTGAAAGATGAGACCACAGATATATCTACATATGTATGCCTGATGCCCTTTGTATTTCCCGATGGCTAACTGGCCAGAGCGGGTGTCTGGAGACAGTGACTGCGCTTTGGGAGACTTCAGCTGAGCCGGGCACCGGTCACGGGAGAATGCTTAAAGTTCATGATCAGGAAAGGTATTCCTGTGAACTTTGATACTTTGATACATGTGGATTGCCTTTTTCCAAAGTGTAGCTTTGGCTCAGACTCACACCAGCTACGATGGATGCCTCCTGCAGACACAGAACTCCGCATGTTTAGGGGGCTGCTCCAGGCCTGGGGTGTGGGAGGGCGAGGGGGGCATGAGTTCTCAGACGGGCTTCCTTTGAGGTGAGACAGTGAAGCCCATGGGGGTGCTGGGTGACTAACCCTCAGGGACTGGCCTCTCCCAGGAGGGGCAAGGCCAGGAGGGGCAATTCCGGAAATGGTGGAAGTATTGTCACATGGCTGGAAACACCTTTGGCAAGGCTTAAGAATATTAAGAAATACAAAGTGAAGAAGGTGGGGTCACGGCAAAGGCATGCAAAGAATCCCTTTGCACGAGGACTTGGTGCAGGAGGAAATCCTCTGGGAGGGGAAGTGACTCAGAGCTTGCTCACACGCTGGGGGGCGGGGGTGAGGTGGACAATCGCACTGCGGGAGGGACTTGGTCCTTCACATCCTTGGACTTAAAAAACCCTCCAAACCTCTCCAATTTCTTCCTGCCCCACTGTGGAATCCTAGAAAAGGTGTCTCAGGGAGGGTGTTTGGGACAGTCCGTCTCTGTGCCCAGGAGCAGGTCTGGGGCCGTACTCCGAAGGACAGCTGCCCTGGATGGCACCGGGAGGAGCCCCTTGAAGGCACTGCCAGTGTACCTGGGGCCTCTCTGGGGAGCTGGCAGCTGTTCAAGAGCCAAGCCTTATCCCCTCTTGTCAGAACAGAAAACGGACGTGGGGTATGATGCACGGAGGGAGGTGGCCTGTCGCTCACATTGTGCTTCAAGTTCCTGAAGCCACCCACAGCGAGTGCTCGAAACAAACTGTGGGAAATCTTGCAAAGACCCGTCTAACGCTTAAACAAAGGCCACTCATAGACTAGAAAAAGGTCGCCAGAAAGCCGTGTGCAGTTTACCTGGGAAGCCCCAGGGGGCAGTGTGAGGGGCCTGAGGGAAATTCTCCATCCGACTTTGGGCAAACTCTACTTCACGGGGTCTCTTTTCATCCAACCTAACCTCAAACCCACTCTCAGAAATCCAGGAAAAACAGCTTTTGATTTTTCACAAAGTCACCAGTTAAAATACCTCCGTGAATGTGGGGAAGTTCTATTTAAAGGATACCCTCTGAATATACCATTTCCACCTGGCCGTGGAGGGTCTCGATGTGGCTCATTCTGCCATGGGGTATGGAATTCTCATGTGACCCATCGGTGGCCCTCGAGGATCCTGATGCTATGGCTCATCTCCTCATGAGGAAGTGGCCCACTAACGATGCAAGCAAGGCATCATGCAAACCAACCCGTGCCTGGGCAGAGAGCGCCTGACCAGCCCCAGGTGAGAAGCAACAATGTGCCCTCTGCCTCAGCACGCTGGGTCCTCCCATAGCACCTCTCTCAGCCTCTCATTTAGAATTTCACTTGCTTCTCACATAACGTCAAGGGGTGATGAGAAGCTACTTATTGCTGTGGTGGGTTCAGACCCTTGATGTATGCCATCATTTTGAAAGAGTATTTCAAGTGTGATTTAGCAGAATTTATTTGATATTTATTCAACAATCACTTGTCTATTCTCTATGGATCAGCTTTGTGGAATCCGTGGGGAACCAGAGAAAGAAAAGATGTAGTTCCTGCTGTCACGGAGCTCGTGGATGGTGAGAAACAGACCAGCAAATCATCAGTGACAATTTCGAGGGCCATGCTATCTGGGAAGCAGGCAGAGCATGTCAGTGGTGGGGTAGGGGCAGGTCAAGGTCAAGGTAAAGATGCTTAAGCTGAGTTTTCAAGGAGAAATAGAAGTTAGCCCAGAGAAGAGGAGGGAAAATGAAATCCCAGACCTGAAAGAACAGATGCTGGGGTTGGTTGTGTGAGGGAGCAAGGAGGTCCTGCCAGCAATCTGGCCGGAGGGCAGGGTGCTTGTGGGCACCTGGGAGATGCTGAGGCAGGCAGGGACAACGCCGTAAAGATCGTTGAAGGCTATACTAAGGATGCTGCCATTCACTCTACAGGCTATGGGAAACCTAGCACGATCAGGCTTCTCTTTTAGAAAATCATTCTGATAACATTGTAGACTGAATGGCTGATAACTATAGGACAGAACAAAGAGGAACAAGACCAGAGGTTTAGAATGAAGGTGAAGGTATGGGAATGAGAGATCCTTCATCAACAGAATTGACCAGAATTGATGACCCGCTGTAGAAAGTGGGAAAAGGAGTTGTGTGCAATATTCAGGTTTCAGATGTGGGCAAGCCCACTTCTGTTTATAAATGTCACATCAAAAGAATATATACTTTTTAAAGGCAACATTTTCCAAAGCAAACACTTGAAAGTTGCTCAGGCAAACTTAAATAGCTTCGTTTTACAAGCTTATTTTAGGTTTCCCTTCGAATCAAGAAGCAGAGAGATTTAAGCAGCCAAGAGGCACCTGGCTTGCAGAGTTGAGTTATGATGACTTGATGTTCGCAGGGTGTATTACAATTCCCACCTAGATGGGGTGTGACCTTGAACGCACAAAGGATGAAGATCTCAAGAATAGAGGTTCTGCTGCCGTGCAAGCGAGATGTATAAATATGAATGTCAGGCCACTCCAATGCATGAAAGGCTTTTAAAATGCCTGAGAGTTCCAAAGTGCACCGGGCCCCACAGAAGCACAATGAAATGATAATGAAGACAACCAGAAGCAAGGACCACCCACCAGCGGTTTTATTGCTGTAACTAGGAATGAAGGGTCTCCCTGGAACTATCGACACTGGATGGCATTGTCATTTCCAGCACATGCTAAAGCTGTGATTGTGAAAGGAATTGTCTCTGTTAAGCCAGAGCCAGACTATTTATGGATGCCCTGCTCTCACCACATTCCTGTACCATGGCCATAGGTAAGAAAAAATGGAAAATGGCTGCTTGGTTGCTGCACATTTTCCCATCAATTCCCTGTCCATGCTTAATTAACCGAGGAAGAAATATGCCTCAGGCCTCTTTCTGGAGGGCCTGGAGCTTAAGTTCAGCAGAGGCTCCTACCTTCCTATTTATTCCCTGGTTTCTCTGGGAAACCTTGGGTCATGGTCCCTTCTTGGGCCACCCACAAAGCGATAGGTCAAAGGATTGCCCTTAACCTTGATACGAGTTTCTTTTTCCAACTCTAAGAAGAGACAAACCACTTGCTTTTGCAGGCAGAATGCAAATATTAGATCATAATAACTCCATTTCCCTGCTTTAGAAACTCACGTGTGTGTGTGTGTGTGAACATGCGCAAACATGCATGCACACGCATACACAGAGTGCTTCTACTTGTGCTCCAGGCAGTGAGCTCAGGGAAACGATGCGCACCGGTCTTTCCATGATCCCATCGTGAAGAAGACTGGGTGTGTGAGAGTGTGGTGAGACTTCAGTGGTTTCCAGGCCTTTGCTGCTGGGTCTTCAATTCCGAGGTCCAACTGGAGGGGCAGGGAGGGAGTCTGAGTGGTGAGAACCAAGCGGCCAGCTTTGGTTTCAGCCAGTTCTGGGAGTAGGCCAAGGAAAAGGACTCTGGGGTCAAGTAAGTCGGTGCCTTGTTTTCTCCTCTGAGGAGTGTGGTTTCGCTCATGCTGTGTGCTCCATCCAACTGCATGTCTGGCTTTTTTTTTTTTTTTTTAGGTGACTTCTAGAATGAGGGATTCATTCATTGAAGAAACATTGTGTGCCCAGCACGGGAGCAAGTGAGAGTCAACAAGGTCGAGCCGGTGGAGTTCCCCTTCCTAGCACCTACCAAGAAAACTTGCTAAGACAGACACCAAATGTGTTGGTATAAAACAAAAATGAACAATCTCTGCTGAGTGGGTTAGTCACGTCCCAGGGACTTGGGGATGTCAACATGGGGGTGAAGCCATCAGGGGAAGGCCAGTGAGACCTAAAGCTAGTAGCCGATGAGAGTTCTGTAGTCTGAGACACCCGTGGAGCCAGTGCTCATAGATGAAGCTGTAACAGGGCCTGGAGACGGTGCCTGGCCACAGGGAAGTGTGTGGGTTGGGGCAGTCGGCCCTGGAGAAACTCACACCTGGCTTGGATGTAAAATCCTGCGCCTTTCACGGACTCCATAACCACAGATATGCCAATCTCATCCAGCCTCGGTTTCCTCGTCGGTAAAACTGGGCACGAAAATAATATAACTTTCTCATGGAATGAATGTGACGGGATGTGAAATAGTTCTTGGAACATCTCAGTTCAGTAGTGAATTAACTATGAGTTTATGATCCTACTATACGAGGTCAATGCCAGGAGTGTGGGTAGAGGAAGGGGCCGGGTTTAGGCTCAGAGTAAGGGAAGGCATGACTTGTGACCCTGAATTTTAACCAGAATTGTGACGTCCAAATCAGGAGTAGCGTTGGCATTAGCTAGCTCTTCTGGATATCGCTGGCCTCGTTCATCCTCCTATGCTCCCTCCAACTCACATGCACTGCCCACCTGTTTTGCTCTAACCCCGGTGCACGCAGGTTCACTGGGCCAGGTCGGGCCACTGCCACCACCAGGGAGGCCACCTGTAACACAGTTTGTTCTCAGCTCCCTAAACTGACAGGGTAAGTGAATGTCGGAGAACCGATCACCTTATGTCACCACTTTCAGCAAAGTTTTACATTGTCTGCAGCACAAATCTTGCTGAATGTCCAGCAAAAGCCCTATACTCAATGAGCCTGAAATTATAGCTGCTAAGACTCTCCATTTCCTTCCAGTGGGGAGTTTTTCTATGACCAGAGCCTGGCAGAAAGCTCCCCAGACCATAATCCTGACTTTGAATGAGCCTCAGACGTGTCTGTATCTCGTGCCCGAGGAGAGTTGCAGGGAGGACGGAATCTGGGCAAATACACCCAGCTTCCCGTTGCTAGGAGCGCAGGATGGAGGAGGGGGGAGGGGAGAAGAAGGCAGAGAGGAGGCAGAGAAAGAAGGTAGACAGAACTGTAAAAAAATTGCCTATATACTCATGATGATGGAATCTGACATGGCTTTGGAGGGAAAAATCCCTGAGTTCAGAAATAATAGCTTTTCATTAAAATTTGTTTTAACCTTTCAATTATAGTTGACGTACAATATATTGGTTTCAGGTATATGACATAATGATTAGACATTTATATACATTATGGAGTGGTCACTGGTAAATGTAGTACCCATCTGACATCATACATAGTTATTGCAATAATAATAACTTATGTAATGACTCCAGTGGAAAGAAGTGATAATTATCAGTAAATTTGGTTATAGTTTCTAAAGACAAATACATATTTCGTATCTGAAGCAGGTTACAACTATTACAGAGTGCAAAATTGAGGATACAGCATGGCAAATCATAATCCACACACAAAAACTGGATATTTGTACCCAAGCAATGTACCCACTGTTAGGTGAAATAGTCGGGGCCTGCGTGTAATGTCTGGATGTTACTTGTGACAATGTCGGGAACATCTCAAAGTCACGAGATTGGGAGACGGTAACTGACACGTCCTGATGTGAATTCGGTGGGGTTCCCTGAATTTGTACCAGCTTTTGCAATTTAAGTTTGTGTGGGGCTGAGTTAATTAGCACTTGCATGCAGTCAAGGGCTCTGAATACTCTGAGTGAGGTTAAACATTTCTCAGAAAATTCTCGGTATCTGAGACAGATACCAGTTACAACTGAGCTGTTTATCCTCCAGGTGCAGCCAGACACGGTGGCGTTATTCACAACAGCCAAAAGGTGGAAACTGCGCAAGGATCCTTCGACAGACGAGTGGATGAAGAAAGTGTGGTGGACACATATAGTGGATATGACTCAGCCACAGGAGGAAGGGAATTCTGATCCGTGCTACAGCAGAATGAACCTCACAAACATGGTGCTGGATGAAAGAGGCAAGTCACAAAAAGTAAATATTGTATAATTCCACTTACGCGAGATACCTAGATTAGGCTAACTCATAGCAACAGAAAGAAGAGGGACTGGGGGAGGATTGAGTGGGGGCAGAGTTTCTGATGAAAAAGTTCTGGAAATAGATAGTAATGACGGTTACACAACGTTGTGAAAGTACTGAATGCCGCTGAATTGTATACTTAAAAAGGGTTATGATGGGAGAGTTTTATGTTACGTGTAGTATACCACAATTAAACAGACAGAAAACTACCATTAAGCTCTCAGGTTTTGGGACCTGTTCTTTGCATCCAAACCTTCTGAAGAGCAGGAGTTTATTTTGTGTCTTGGTGTTCTAATGACAATCATTAAACTATTCCTTACAGAATGGGATCAGGCTTCTCAGAGAGTGAACCAGGCACACCCAGAGATGAAGAAAGCCGCTCCCGAAACACTCGGATTGTCACTGTCCTGCCTGAGGAGAAACCAAGTGAGGGACAGGAGGGTTTTAAATAAAGACAGTAAAAAATGCCCGGGTTTTTAAAGAGAGGAGGATCAGCAGCAGGAAATTCAGCGACGAGGAAGGAAGAAGGAAACTCGTGGAGGGTATTAGAAGCTCTGTATGTTCTACTAGCGGCTTTCTGCTCATCCACCTTTTTTTTTTTTTTGTGCTTAATCCCTTAGGGAGAAGTTAAGTTCTTTTTCTTTTCCAACATCTAGTGCTATTTTAGAAACACCACTAAGCAGTGAGTTTATTATCCTATCCCAGACATTCACTCATTGTGATTAAGATCACATGTAGCAGGGGGGCAGCCCAGTTCCCCCCGAAAGCTCATCATGGGTGGGCCCCCCTAACCCAGCAGAGGTTGCCTTAGAGCTGCCCAGACCCTCAGCTTGGTCAGACAAGGTTGGAATTATTTAGACACAGAATTCTTCAGTCTGAGAAACGTGTCCTAAAGCAGTGTTGGTGCCCTTGGGGATGGCGCCAGGGAGGAACACACAGTGGCGGACTGAGGGAAGATTATCTGATGAGCTTGGAGAGTAACAGGGAATGTTCCAGCTGCCATTGGCCAGTTCAGGGTCAGGGGACAGAGCTGCATGTGTTTGTATACATAACTTGGGGATGAGAAGTAGGGTGGGAAGCCTCACAGAGAGAACCAGAAAAATCCAAGTCAGATGGTGGTGGTGGGGTGCCTAGGTACCTTGTTCCTACAAACCCCCACCGTCCCCCTAAGGTAGGAAGAGGGGAATAACATGAATCCATCTGTGAGGCCCAGTCCCCCTGGAGACATTGACTTTGGGGAAAGAGCCAAGGATGCATTTGGGTGGAGTTACATGGCTGAAAACTCCAGGAGGGTATATAACCAGCCTCCCCAGCCACCATAGCTGGAGTCCCGTCAGCGGTGGTTAACGGTGGCACAGGCCCGTGCAGACCTGGATAGCATCGTGATGGAGTCGCGTAGGGCAGGAACACAGCAGAACTGCCTGTGACCCCATTACAGATACACTTTGATGGGACCTCAGAGATGCCCCTTCTCCCGACTGAGCGGAGAAAGAACTCCTGTGTGCCCAGAAGCCCCCGTCCAAATGACTCACGTGTAAGGATGACTTTTGGCTGGTGGCTGCAGCTGCCGTTGACAGCCTTGGGCAACTCAGCCTGCTGGCTTGCTTTGCACAATGGGGGGTCATTCTGTCCCTCCCTACCCAGGCCTGGGTCGGGTGGGCTGTTTATTGCTACTGCTGCTGCTGTTTCTCAGCTGTCCACAGCCAGGCCATATGTGTGAGGCTGGGCACAGTGTGCCTTTGAGGGGGCTCTCCGGCCCCTTCGTTGCAGCTGTCCCACCTGTGCTGGCACCGAGCAGCTGCTGGCCCCTGCACACATCCTGCCCATGGAGCCCGGCACAGGCCGAGTGCCCCTGGGCTCTGGGAGGCCGCTTCAGCCACGCCTTGCTGACTACTGTGACCATGTCTCAGCCCCAGCATTGGCGGCTCCCTCTCTGCCAGTTGTTGAGCATTTCCTGGGCCCAGGGCGTGACTCTGATGTCCCCACAGGCGGGTTAGTCACCCCCACTTGTTCTGTGACTCCAAAAGGCTCCACGAACTGGGAACCTCTCCTGACTGCAGGGGAGACGGGTGAAGGCAATGCGGTTGAACTGATGGGAAGGTGCCACTCTTGTTGCAGAAAAAACTCAGAATTTGTTGTCCAAGAGGAGCCAGATAGGAGGGGCCCCACTATTTCCCAGGGAGCGCGTAGGCCTCGCCGCCTCCCCGGGACCTTTGGTGCTGTGTTTGCCGGGGCTGCTTCAAAATGCAGTCTTGCCTTAATTACAGGTTCTGCCTCTTACTCAGCAACTTTTCAACTGCACAACAGAATTTACTGATAATTTAAAATCTTATATCATTTGTGCAAATTACTGGCTACGGGGGGCCATCTCATTGAAGAAGGCTGGAAAATGAACTCAGTTTTTGCTCATTCCAGCATAATGAGCTGAACTGAGCAATTCGATAAAAATAATCTTCATGGATTCCACGACTGTGTTCGACCTCACAACACACACCATTTCCACAGGGACGGCTTGAGGATTAAGAATTATCTTTAGAGCACATTGAGTTGAAAGGATTTCCCTAGAGGGAGTGACATTCTCTAGGTGACAGCACAGGTCACTCCAGACTTCAGTCCTTCTCACAAAGAGGCCATGTAACCACTATCATAGACAAGATACCATTGTGAATCCTGGAGCCCGGGAGTGAGGCTGAGGCAGCCCCTGGACCACGAAGACTGAGCAGGACCACCCTTGGAGGGGAAGGGGAGTGGCTACTTTCTGATTACCTTGCCCTTCCCCAAGCCAGCCCAGCACAGACTGAGGGCTTCCCAGGCCTACAGTTTCTCCAGGAGAAAAGAAAGCCCAAAGTGGATATCCAGCTCTCTGTGCATTGCACGGTGCTTCCCAGAAGGCTGACATGGGTCTCGCCTCACGAGGATTACTGGGAAAATCTGTGGGCTTGTCCCTGGAGGGCAGATAGAGATGGAAGAGGGAGGAGGGCTTACAGAAGCCAGGGCTCAGACCACACTCCTGCCTGCACTGAGCCCGGAGCAGAGAGCCCAGCCAGCTCTGCCCTGAGCGCTGTGGGTGGGGACGTAAATTGATGAAGTTGCCATGGAAAACAGGATGAACTTTTCTCAAAAAATTAAAAATAGAACTGCCATGAGATATAGTAATCCCACTTCTGGGTATACTCAAAGGAAATCAAATCATTACCTGTGACAGATACCTGCATCCTCCTATTCATTACAGCATTGTTTAAAATAGCCAAGACGTGAAACCACCGAGGTGCCCATACAGAAAAAGAGACGTGAATACACGAGGGAATATTACTCAGCCATAAAGAAGGAGGTCACCCTGCATTTGTGACAACCTGGACAAACCTTAATTGCTTTGCGCTAAGTGAAATAAGTCAGACAGATGCTGACAAATACTGGATGATCTCATGTATACATGGACCCTAAGAAAACCCAAGCTCATAGAAACAGAGAGCAGATTGGCAGCTGTCACTGGGGTGGATCAGGGTGGGGATGAAGGTCAAAAGGTACAAACTTTCAGTTATGAGATGAGTAAGTTCCAGAGCTCTAAGGTACAGCGTGGCGACTACGTTAACAATAGTGCATTATATGTTTGAAAGTTGCTCTGTTAACAGAGCAGATCTTAAAATTTTTCACCACACCCTGGCTGGTGTGGTTCAGTGGACTGAGTGCTGGCCTGTGAACCGAAGGGTCACCGGTTTGATTCCCAGTCTAGGGCGCATGTCTGGGTTGTGGGCCAGGTCGCCAGTAGGGGGTATGTGAGAGGCAAATGCATATTGATGTTTCTGTTCCTCTCTGTCTCCCTCCCTTCCCCTCTCTAAAAATAAATAAATAAATAAATAAATAAATAAATAAATAAATAAATAAATAAAAATTAAAAAAATTCCTCACCACGCACATGTGCATGCAGACACACACACTCAGTAATCACGATGTGAGGTGATGGATGTGTATGTAATGTTAGTTAACCTTGCAGTAATCATTGGACACCACACATACATCAAATCATTGCACTGTGCGCCTTAAACTTACACAGTGCTGTACGTCAGTTACATCTCAGTAAGTCTGGAAGGAAAGGGTTCCCTAGAATTTCTGAGCCCAAGTTTTGAAACAAACTAGCTTCAAGACCACATGTGTCCTACAAGCCACCTGAATAAAATAAGAAAACTGAGGTTAACCTGGTAGCCAGTCCTGCTCTGTACAAATGCAGACGAAACGAGGACGTTACCCTGTTGATCGAAAGGTGAAACAGTTGATGAAAACACAATATGAATTTTTAAAAAATGATCATTTCAGAGACTTGACCCTCGTCTCCAAGGCACTCATGGCAGAAAGGGGAGCTGATAAAGCATGTGTGACTGCAGCTCGCACCTCGAATTTCGTTGTCCCTGTGGAGGCTTCAGGGGGTTAAAGATGAATACTTGCTTTACGAAAATTAAAGTTTCACAAGTTCAAAAACTAATTTCAAGGTTGAACCTTAAGCTTTTAGGTTCAACTTACAAATCTTTTGATTCTAGTCATACGTCTACTACATTTCTTAACAATCACTTTTCGGAAACCTTTCACTACTTTATTGAATTCCCTTAAGTATTTAAAACTGCACTTACAAAAATAATATACTCAATTTCTTTTTTTAAATGCTTCAATTGTCTGATTAATAAACAAATTTTTCCCAAGGGCCTACATTGGTCTTTTAAATGGAATGAAAGAAAATTTATACATACAATCAATATTAAGCCCTTTAAATTGTTTCTTTATTGTTTATAACCTAGGTAATATCCTACTCTATTTTTCAGTTTAGAATCATAAGTCAAATTAATTAACTGAGTTTCAAATTTTAAATTATAGTGTAAACTTAGAATAACATTCTGTTTTATATTGAAATGTGCCTATTTCTTTTAAACATTCCAAATATTCAATAGAGCAAATATATATATGTGTGTGTGTATATATATATATATATTATTTCTAAGTTTAGCTAAAGTCTTAATACATTTGTTTGATTTATTTCAACATTTACATATTTAATTGTACATTGTCCAAGCTTAAAAAAACAACAACTTGCCCACTAAAGAAACAACTGTCATTCCAACCCAAGGAAGTGTATCAGGTTTCTTAAAGATGCAGAGATGCCCATTGTCAAATAATGGGACTTGATTCTTGCTGCAACCCTGATGAGACACACTGAGATCACTTGGTTGTGACTACAAGAGGGACTCCCAAATTTGATCAAGGGATCGGTCCCTTGCCCGTGTCCCCAAACTTAAATTCTATCATTACTTAATTTTCTCATCCACGTCCTGGAGTCTGCATTTCACTATCAGGATGGAAACGACTTCCCCCACCGCCTCGATTGGACATGTGTTGCTTTGACTCTCCGGAGAGATGCATCACGTCAGTGGATTCTGAACAGCCTTTCCTGCCAGACTCTGTGCGCACAACCAAAAGCACGCTAACGGCAGCAACGTGCCACGAGGAAGGCGAGGACAGAAACGTGCAAAGATGCTCTGGTGAGGGCTGCCTCACCCAGCCTGATGAACGAGGGCCAGTGAGGGAAGGGTGAAGACCTTCTGGTTAGGTGTATGTTTTGGAGAGAACACCCCGGTAGCAACGGGGACAGTTCGTTTGGCAGGACTGAAGGCAGGGAGGTGGCTGCAGAAAATCCGGCGAGAGATGACAGTGGGCAGGAAGAAGTTGAATGCACATGGAGGAGGAGGCAGATGCATGCATATTTAAGAGGTGTGGGATGGAGGGTAAAGAGTCTTTATTTCTTCAAAATTCATGTCTTAAGCAAGCTTCAAAAAGAGTTGAATTTGAACTGATTAAAAAAAGGTATCTGGAGGTAGATGATGTTGTTGCTTAAAGTGAGAACAGAAACTTCTGAATGATAGCTGTACAAGGGCTGGTTGGAGGACAAAGCTGGCACTTTGTTATGGACTTTCAAGACTATGAACTTGTACTCTCCCTCCTTCTGAAGGTCATTTTGTTAGCACGAAGGCCACTTCTCCAGGAGGGCCCTTCCCCTTCTCTCAGACTCCCTGAGGGTGCCTTTCCGCACATGCTCACAGCTCTTTCTGTCTTCCTTGACTCATACATCCAAATTTGAAATTAGATCATTATTCGTGTGATTACTTGAACAATGTCTCTCCCATTCTGTTAGAACTGGGGCCACGTCTGTCTGGTTCTCTGATAAATCTCTATCATAGTGTCTGTTATTTAACAGTTGCCCAGTAGGTATTTGTTGACCTAAGAAATAGGTGAATGGATGAAAGACTGGGAAATATCGAATGAAAGGATGGATGGATGGGTGAATGGATGAATGAATGAATTAGAGTAAATAGCACAGGTCCCTGAAGGTAGAGGCAATTCAATATGTTCTTACAATGGTCCTTTGGATTCTTTTCAAGCACGTGTGGAGCTTGAAAGAGGGAGAGTGTAAGAGGAGTTAAAAGCACTGACTTCAATGTCAAACGAGCCCAGCGTTCAGCTGCCTTTTATCACATACAACCTGGGTGATCTCACACAACTCCCTTAACTGCTTAACACTTTGGATTCTCATTTGTAAATGGGAACCAAACTGAATGTACATTATATTCAGTTTCATTGCAAATGGCAGATGATGATATAGGAAATAATCGTAAGCAAAGCAATTATCTCAAAATCATTAGTAGTCACTTTTATTTTACTTTGCTTTATATATAAACATATAGAACCTTCCAGAATCTAGGCAATGGTGTCCATTTAAAAGATATAAATAGGCATACTTTGGTTTCTCTTCAGATCGTATAAATCTTTTGCCTTAAAAGATATAAATAGGAGGAAGAAGACGGGGGAGGCAGCTTTTAGACCTGAGATGCTGGGCGACTCTTAGAACATTATATGCAGCTCACAGACAGTGGGAAGAAAAAATAATCCCTTTGGGAATTATGTTAATAAATTGATTAAAAGTAATACTAAGTTGGAAACATTTTAAATGGATATGATAATGTGGGCCTATGAGTCATGTAATCCCAGTCTTTCAAGTAAACATTTGTCACATATATTCAGAATAATAATTAGGGTGTTGCATTTACAAAATACAAATTATAGGAGAAAATTATTTTGATCACTGGGAAATTCTGACTGCAAGCCTTACATCAAAGGTGGTGTCTCAAGTCCACTGTCGGGTTTACACTACTCTGGTTTATAGAAACATTTAAAAAAGTACAAATCGTAGACACAGTTGACATCAGTGGGGCCTTCTGACTCCCACCCTTGAATTGAACATGGTCTCTCAAGTTTATTGCCCAACTTACGATTTTTATGGAGCTCTGATTTATAGTAACCAGAGAAGTTACTGTAGGACCTTCTGGGTTTTTTTATTATTATAACCATCTTTGCATGTTTGCATGATTATATTAATATTGTGCTTTAGTCGTTTTGTGCATCTAAAAATTCCACGGCCCCCAAGAAAATTCATGAGGCCTCTGCTCTGCCGATGACCCCTGGCCTTTGAAAGCAACCGATCTCATCAGTATTTATTGAAGGGGTACCCAGCTTCACAAAAGGCAACGAAGAGGGGCTGTGAACGTGTTTTAGAATTTAGTTAATATAAGCGAATGACAAATTCCATATAAATATTAAGCGTGAATCAGGATATGAAGCCAGTGACCACCTGTGGCCATCCACAGCTCATGTTGTGAGATGCGCTGGTATTTTAGAGCTTTCTGGTGGCAGCAGGAAGGAAGAGGGTTGCTGAGAGGGGGAGCAGGGTGCACAGCATCCCCTGTGTGGTGCTTGTTGGGTGCTAGTCCCCTTCCCGCCGGAGCTGTCCACAGGGACTTGGTTTCTGGCAAGGTGAGTGGGCCCAGACATGGACAGCGCCTTCAGAATGTCAGAGTTCTGGCTTGTGTGTACTCCACACGGGGGACATACTGATTCTGGCCAAGATGGGGACTCAGACCCATGGCCGTCCCTGCTTGCTCTGTGGAAGAGCAAACCGCACTCAGAGTTGATGTTCCCTCACTCACTGTACTCACGAGGGAGCGAGGAGGCCTCCTTGTCATTTCTGCAGAAGTGTGGGCTTTCCGAAGACAAGGCGCTTGGCCCCCTGCCGTGCCTGTCCCTTTCCTTAGTCACACCGACGAGCAGTGGGATTTGGAAATGTCAGAACAGTGGCCTCAACGGAGTAGGCGTGGGTCCTGCTCGCACAGCACAGGATTTGGGAAGCAGGGCTGCCTACAAGATGGGGGTGTCAGCTGGAATCGCCCCTTGTCGTCTCTAACTCCCTGAGCAAATCGGAGTGTCTATAGATATCTCAATAAGTAAGCAAAGCACAGAAAACCCACGCAGCTTGCGTGTCTTCAAGAGAGCTGTGACCCTTGCTTTGACCTTGGGCTTCTGGAGTCTGTCTGCTTTGCTGAGCTTTGCCACGTGCCTTGGAGATGAACACACTGTCCAAGCTGTCTCCACCTCTGGCTCTCGGAATGGCGACTCAGAAGGCAATGGAGTATACTCAGGCTCCGTCAGTACACTGGTGAGGCACCTGGACATCCATTCATGGTGGTGTGGACGGTAGATGGACAGGCTTGTCCACGGGCTGGAAATTCAAAGCCTGCAGTTTCGACTCCCTGCTGAGCTGCGTGTGACCCCGGGTCAGCCTGGCACTGAATTTTGACTGCTTCAGCATCCGCATCTGTGGAGGGGCGGAGGGGGGAAGACTGCGCACAGCTGGTAAATATTAGTGACGTGTCGCTGCTGATCTGATGGATGGGAGGCCCTCGGGGCTCTGTCGCCTTCCCCTGAGAGGGTGTGGAAGGGTTCCAGGATGTGAACCCTTGAAGTGTGTTCTCAGATCCTCACATAAATATGCCTCATCCCATTTCTGGATAAGACCTAGTCCCACTCCTTCATTTGTGGGAGTCTCTGGCTGCCGTTGCCTTGGAGTCCAACAACAGGCTGACATCACAGCGAGGGAGAGGCTAAGGGGGTAGAGAAAATGGGAAGGTTTGGAAACAGAGAGGCTCACAATGAAGGCTGCGCCCAGGCTAGAGGGGCTTGATGTCTTGGGGACACCATGGGTCTTAGAGCGAGACAGACCTGGGTTCAAAGCCCCCATGTAGCCATAACATCATTTTCTCCATCAAGAAGATAAAAGTCACAGTAGTGCCTACATCAGAGCATGGCTGTGGAGGTGTGGCCCATGGGTGCATGCTATTTCCTTAGCACCTGTGGGGCATTCCAAAAGCAATAGTTAATTAGGATTATTACGGCTCTACTAGTTACCAGCTGCAAGGCCTTGGAGAATGTACTTGACCTTCCCAAGCTTCTTATTTCCTACCTACCATACTACCTTTTTCTGTGTGTGTCTCGTAAACTAAACTGGGCATGGAGATCTAGCTGGGAGAGGAGATGCGGATTTATCGCACGATCTTTGCGCACCTTGGGAATTCGCCTACGGTGTCAGTGTTTCCCTGCTCACAGTACAGCATCGTCCCTGCTCTTCTCCAGGAGCTGAGTTCCTTTGGAGGACAGGCACTGAGTGTAGCCAGAGAAGCTTCTAGAAGCAGGTAGGCATAAGTGCAGATGAGCCAGGGGGAGAGAACATGTGCCAGGAAGAGCCTTCCAGGGTGACAGCCCATTGCAGGATATTACGGTCACTTGTCTGAGCTTTTTGGGGACAGGGATCCTGCTTCCCAGGGATTTCCAAGAGGTGTGTGGGCACAGTACTTAGCAGTGACCAGCACATAGCCCTCATGAAATGGTACCTGTTCGATTACTACTGCTGACTGTGCTGTCTACAATATTCATATTCTCAGGGTTTGGTTTTTAGGCGGCACTCAATATACATTTATGGAACTTGTCTTAAGTCTGTGGTGATCACTTATCAAGTCTATTTCTGTACTGCTTAGATGGGCTGACATTCTTGAGCCTACAAAGTAAAGCATAATGAAATATATTCTATTTTGTCTGCAACTCCAGGAAGTGTTGCGGCTAAATCTGGGGCGATGGTTTCCCATCATTCAAACTTGAAAGGCAAACACAGGAAGGTTCTCAAACTTCCCTAAGTCACCCAGTGTCTGAAACATCCAGACGCATTTATTCCCAGCGAAGGGGAAGGTTAAAAGTTATTTTAGTTTTCAATGAACATTGTTCTTTCATATCCACTGATATTCTGTTGAAACATTTTAAGCTTCCATTTTTTTTTTACAGGTCCAAGGATGGTCAGCTATTGTCATCGGGAGCACAGAGATGACTGTCACGAACAGGTATTTTATTGCACTGGAGAAGGGCAATAAAAGAAGAAGGTAATGGTTTGAGATAGGTGGGTTTCAGCGCCCATTTTCTCAGATGGGAAACTTGCAAGAGGTCAGCAGTTCTGGCCCGATTCAGCACATTCGAGAAGGTTCCGCTGAGATGGCCTGCACTTTCCCTCTCCTGTCTACCTGTTAAAAAAGACGTTAGTCTGAGTTTTAGGATTCATTTTTCCTGCGACTCACTGTGAAAATTACATTACCACTGAACAATTTTTAAAAAATTGGACAGATACCCAGACTGAACTTAATAGGTGCCAGACACTATTTTAAGCACATTATACATATCAACTTATTTATCCCTTTAATAGTTCCATCAGATAGGTACTGTTATTATCTGTATTTCACAGAAAAGGGAGCTCAGGTGTAGAGAAGTAGAGAAACTTGCTCCAAGATCACACAACTGTTAAATAATAGAAACAAGCTACCCTGGTCACTGTACTACTGACCCTCCATGCCGAAGGCGGCCACTACAACCATAACCAAGGATGGGCCAACGCTGAATTCTTCACGGCAACCCCAAACTGTCAATTCTCAATTTTAACTCTTCTAGGTGGTCAAAGACAAGGAATACCTACTCAGCTTACTCAATCTGTTCCACATATGCAACAACATACTAGGGTAACTGGATAAGGAAAGAGTCAAGTATTCAAAAATGGTTTTGTTGGCCTGTGTGCCCATTTCTCACCGGTATATATATTATAAAAAAAAGATTCCATGTGGTGATCGTGGGACAGGATGGAGGTAGGTGGACGAGGGTATGAATGGGTTAAATGGTAATGGAAAACATACAATAAAGACAAACTGTTAAAGAATGCAATTCAGAAAAAAGTTTACTAATGGTAAAAAAAAAAAGATTCCAAAGAAATCTAAGGAAACTTGGTATTGGAGAAAAGTACAGTCGAATTGCAGTTCTACTGTTTACCAGCTGTGAGGCCTTGGAGAATGTACGTGATCTTCCTGAGTTTCTTCCATTTTTCTTTTATACAGTGGACACAGTAACACTTTGCTCAGAGACTTGTAATGATCATAGGAAACAAGGCATGGACTGTGCCTATGACGGGGCCTGGCCCCTGATGCTGACGAACACCCGTCCATTCTATCCACCCCAACCTCCAGAGCTCTCAAGATTGGCAAGTACTGGTGTCCTTCGTGCCCTGGCCAGTTCATCTGAAATACAATTCTAGCACCTGTTTTTTTCTTGGGACATCTTTTTCAACTATTTGTAAGAATTCGGTTCTTATGCATTAAAACTGTGAGTCCTTGGGTCGAGGGATAATTAGAAAATCAAAT
The DNA here is from genome assembly GCA_004024845.1 of Tonatia bakeri. Lineage (NCBI taxonomy): Eukaryota > Metazoa > Chordata > Mammalia > Chiroptera > Phyllostomidae > Tonatia > Tonatia bakeri. Next base: position 129,407 of record PVIA01000108.1, read on the forward strand.
TAGTTTTGACATTTAAAACAAAGATACAAGCGTAGACATTATGCAACAAAATTTTAGGAAAGAAAGTCAGCTAAGGGAAAGGAAACCAGCTTCTTAAAATCAGATCTCCTTGTCGAAAGCAGAGAATGCAGCTGAGTCTACGAGGCCGTGAGTTTTTCACTGCTGGGGTTATGGCCCTATAAACCAATGTGTTGCAGAAAGTGGCATAAAGCCTCTTCTAATTGATAATCCTAATTTCTATAAACATTGCGACACTCAGAATGTGGAAATCACAATGATACAATTAAAAATTGATGTCTTTGAATGGAGAATCAGGTAGAGAATTAATATCATTACTATTTACAATAAAAAGGTAGGAAGATTATCTGACTTAGTGTTGGAAAAGGAAATGCAAGCCAACACTATATTATAAATAAACCATAATTTCACAATATTTATTATTACTAGTTTGAGCAATACAAAACACTGTTAATGTTTATCACTAATTGCTGTGCTATTTTATTTCAGGAAATATAAAGGTAAGGACAAAGCTTTCATTAATTCAATCTGTGACCTTTCTCTTGGTAATCCTATTTTTCCTACAAGATCTTAAATTCCTCAGCTGTGTGTTTTCTACCTTTGAAAGTGGGAAATGAACCGTCTCCATCTGAGGAACCACTACATGGTACATCATATTATTTGTGGATTTCAGCTGCCATGGAAAGATGCTTTGCAACACTTGATTGACAAGTCCGATGGAAGCTTTGAAATGCTAAAACAGAGAGGAAGGGCTCTTTGAAAAACTTGTTCACCACTGCTGTGGAGAGCTCAGTAAATATTTGTGAAAATGGTGGAGTGTTGTTCTTTCCTTTGGTCCCTGAAATGGCTCCACCCCCTCACTGACTGAGAACCCTGGCCAGCAATCTCAGAGCCAGCCTCCATGCTCAGGTGGGATAGCTTTTCTCAACAGGGTTTCTTGGCCCGGCCTTCCCCCTCTTCTTGGCTGTTGCTGTGATGTTCTTACTCCTTTATTAATGGTTTTGGACATTACTATAGCTAAGCTTTTATGAAAAGTTGCTGAGATCAGCCCTCTTTTTAAAAAGCTGCTCAAGGTATATTTGTAATGAAGTACTTCTTTTAACTCCTAACAGAGATGATCTCAGGTCTTCGCATTTGTTCACTCCCTTTCTTTCTTTTTTTGGAAGTGTTGGTTTTCAGGTCACTTATGCAGGACCCCACGCTTTACAATGCAGTTATTCAGCCGACTGGACACGTTTACACTCAGTGGTTTCTGCCTGCATGTAGAGGCCAGGTTTTCCAGGAGTGCTATTGACTATTTAAATGACTTCTTTGTGAATATGCTTAGACGTGCTTAGATTTGCATTTACTATAGATGCAAATTGTTGTTCAGAAGATTGCATCTTAGCTTGTGATGAGGCATAGACTTACAACAAATGGCAGTAACAGCATGAAAGAAAAACTTCCAAATTTATGTACAGGTAGCAAATGCTGCAATCATACATTAAAAGACAGGAGCAACCAGAGGAGTGATCAAAACTCTGCTTGCCTTCAACCAAAATCCAAAGCTATATCAGCATAAGAAGTCTATGTAATCGAGTCTTGAAGCTTTCTAGAGAAACAGCCCCTGCATCTAACAAGCCACCGATTTCTAAACAGCTTAATTGAATTAACGAGAAGATTATTCACTTGGCAGGATGCTGTGGGTACAGGATGGGGGTGGAAGTTGTTGATCGTAGAGCAGCCAGATTCAGGCACAATTGGCTACCGCTGTCAATTTAATTAGTGGTATAGATTCCGTGTCAAATAGTTCTTTATTCCAGTATTTGGTGTTAAAAGAAGTATCAATCATCCTTGGTCTAGTTGGTGGAGTGCGTTCAGTGACTGCTCTGCGTTTCGAAGACACGATGCTTTTTCTTTCCCATTCACTCACTCACTCGACCATGAGCACCCATGATAGCCAGGGCCTGGGGGCACAAGATGACCCAGGACCCTGAAGACCGTGCAAATGGACTCGAAGGAGAGCTCCTTACTTTGCACCCCCAGAGATTTCCTTTGTGGCTTCACTGAAAAATTTTGGGTTTTAGTTTGAAGATGTGTATGGAACAACTGATGAAAAGGTTACTATCAGCATCCTGGGATTTAAAAAACCCATTGTTTTGCCCTCTGGTTTGTGGTTTCCTCTGACTTGTAAATGCAGAGAACAGACTGATGATGGTTGGCGGAGGGGAGGGGCGGGGATTTGGGGAGCTGGGTGGAAAAGGTGAAGGGCCTGAGAAGTACAAATTGGTAGTTAACGGAGCAAGTAGCGGGAACATCAAGTTCGGCACAGGGAATAGAGTCAATGGCATTGTAATGACTGTGTGTGGGGCCAGGTGGGTACTAGACGCATGGGGGGGTAGGGGACACTTTGTAAAGTATACAAGGTCTGTCCAGAAAGTATCCAGCCACACTCTATGAAAAGTAGACACACATTTACTGAAGGAGATACAAGAAACAGTGTACATAGGACAATGATGCCTCAGTCCCCTTCAAAGTAGGCACTTTGGGGCCTCACGCAGTTCTCCCAGTTGCTATCAGGTGCCCCATCGTATTTTCCTGAATCTCATCAACAATCTGAAATCTCTTCCCTCTTACAGGTGATTTTACTTTTGGGAAGGCCAGACGTCTCAGGGTGCCAAATCTGGGCTGTAGAGGGGCTGAGTCACCCGGGCGATTTGATGTTTTGCCAAAAAATGTGCACGAGACGTGATGCATGAGTGGGAGCGTTGTCGTGATGAAGCTGCCAATCACCAGTTGCCCATCGCTGCGGCCTTCTGAATCATCCCAGTAGTTTCTGTAGAGGAATGTTCAGGCTTAATGCAAAATCTGATGCAGACTCATTGCTTTATTCAGTCAGTCATTTTGAATGTGATGACCACACGGTACACATGCTCATTTCAATGGCATCTACTGCCCCCACTGACTGGTGCAGTGAAGTTGCCATTGTTCACATCTGAGCATTCCAGTCCACTGTCCTTGGCTGCCCGGTCACATCCATGTCACGCAAACCATTCCTGTTATATTAACAATGGTAGGACTTTTTCCAGACTGACCTCATATGACTGTCTAACCACTATGCTGTACACCTTAAAATAATATAAGATAATATTGAATGTAAACTGTAATTGAAAAAAAATTAAATTAATAAAATTACATTTCCTGACATGGTTGGAGTTACATTTTCTCAGGTTGTGTTTTAACACAGTAGAATCGGGATTTCTCATAGTGTACTGCACTGGCAATAGTCTGGACTCGTTTAAAGCTCCCTAGTCCCCAAATCCCCAGCTCTCCCTGGCCTTTTCACCTGTGCGGTATTATAGCTGTGGGTCTTACCACATGTGATTAAAACGAAACTTGGGTACATTTTTAAATGGTTGGGGCCTCGGCTGGTGTGGTTTAGTGGATTGAGCACCAGCCTGTGAACCAAAGGGTCTCTGGTTCGATTCCCAGTCAGGGCACATGCCTGGGTTGCAGGCCAGATCCCCAGTAGAGGATACACAAGAGGCAACCACACACTGATGTTTCTCTCCCTCTCTTTCTCCCTTCATTTTCTCTCTCTAAAAATACATGAATAAAATCTAAAAACATAAACCATCTGGAACCTCTGCGATTGGTATCTCCTTGCCGTTTGAGCTCCCTCACAGTATGGCGGCTGTGTTGCAAGAGTGGGCATCCCAGCAGGGAAAGCCAGATGGGAGTGGTATCGCTGGTCTAGCAGAGCCTCCGAAGTCTTGTTTGGTCACATTCTCCTTGTTAGAAGCTTGTCAGTAGGAGCAGCCCCTCTTCAAGGGGAGGGAATCCAACCCCACCTCTCCATGGGAAGGGTGCCAGGGAATTTGCAGCCACGTTTGAGAAACCACCACAGATGGATTTCACTCACAATCCATTCACGGGTCCTTAAATAACTAATGAGCTGAGTGTGAGAGGGACAGGTCTGCTCAGCTCAGCTGTTTTCACATGTGGGAGTCACGTTCAGTTTTGCAAGCGGTATTTCTGTCATCTCCCTTTCCTCCTTTCCCCATGGCAGTGCCCATCCTCAAGACCTTGTACCTCTTCTAAGATTTTACAGTTCCTTACATTGTGCTCTTTCATGTCTTAACTAGTGCTAAATTATTTAAACTAATTCAACATTATTTTAAGTTCCAGTCTGAAACTTTATTTTCATCTTCCTGTCAAGCCACTTACTTAACACAATGTGGAGAAAAGTATTTGCTTAGAGAACGGTTTTTGGTCCCAAATTAAAACAAACAAAAAATAAATAAACAAACACTTAACAATCAACCAATTACAATGGTACTAAAGGTAAGTTCTGTGGAATGTGGAAAATGGAAAGTAAGATTACGCTATTGTGTCACTTGGAAGAATTTATGCTTTCCTGATCTGGTGGTTGCTTTCCTTTTCATTGATTTCAAGAGGGAAAGGGTTTGAAGAACACGGCAGACAGAGTGTTCAACCTCCTGATGCTTAAGTGATTAATTCAACGTTCTAAATGACTCTTGAAACAGTAGATGGGGAGGGAGGGAGGCTGTCGCACAGTGGTTTGGGTTTATTGGCAAGTGAGACCAGCGTAGCTGACTCTTCCTCAAGAAAGTGTGATGACATTAGAAAGGTTAACCCCAGCATGAAGACAAGGAAAAACCTGGCTGCTAGCGAAGCTCTTAAAAAATAATCACATGCAAAGGACACATGAACAAAAAAGGGGAGAGGGGGAATGGGAGGAAGGTGGGGAGGGCTGGCGGGGTAGGCTGGGATGGGAGTAAAAGACAGAAAGCTGTACTTGAACAACAATTAAAATAAAAAACATAATCACAGTGAAATGAACATTATGGTCTGGACAGAAGGAGGGCAGTTTAGGCATAAAACCCTATAGATGAATCAGTAAAACCAAAGCAAGATGTAAAGTTCTCAGGGGAGAGAGAAAATGCTCTTCAGGGAAGCATGCATGAGAAAGGGGAGAAGAAACCATTTTTCCATTTTTAGATGGGTCTTATGGGCAGAAGGCATTGAAAAGGCAGGCCTTTTTAGTAACAGCTCAGTATCCTGTTAAACAATGGGAATATTATTAAATCTACAGGTTCTGAAGGCTTCACCCTTTGCAGAACTTTGCAGATCATCACAGAGTAATGGCTCTTCTCTTTGTGACGTGATGAAGTAAAAAACAATTACAGAAGGTTCAGCACTGTGTTTATAGCATGCAAAAAACGAGTTTCTTTTGCTTGTTGGTTGGTTGCTTTTTGTTTGATATCACACATATGAGTGAACTCGTGTGGTTCTTGTCCTTTTCTATCTGACTTATTTCACTTAGCATGATATTCTCAAGATCTATCCATGTTGTCGCAAGTGGAAATGGCTCACCTTTTTCATGACCGCGTAGTATTCCATTATTTGTAAGTACCACATCTTCTTTATACATTCATCCATCAAAGGACACTTAGGTTGTTCCCCTATCTTGGCTATTGTGAATAATGCTACAATGAACACGTGGAGACTAGACTTTGGATGGTGATCATACAATGGAATATACCCATGATTTATTGTAAAATTATATACCTGAAACTTATATAATGTTGTAACCAATTGGCCCTAATAAGTTTAATTTGAAAAAGAAAGACAGGGAAAGTCTCCTAAGAAGTCAGTCTTCGAGTGTCCAGGAAGGACCACATGCAAGCTCAGCTTGCTCGGCTCACGCTGCCCTCCTTTTACGAGACATGCAGGGAGAGCAGGTGTCAGGAAGGACTCTTGAACCCCTCACCCAAGTCTCTGGTGTGACTTTGCAATAAGATGCATCCGCCTTTTCTTACGTTAATGAAATATAGTGTTACCATAACCTTTCTTTATGAGAAACTCTCTCTTCATTTTCATTTAGGAAATGAAATGTCCACGGCTTCCATTTTCCCTTAAGTCAGGAAGCCCAATCCCAGTCTACGTAGCACTGATTTCCCAGGATTTCTATTGGCTGTACTCCCCTTGCTAGGCATCCAATCATCAGGCTCTTTGTTTAAACTGTGGGGCTCCTTGCTGATTATCACCTTTAACCCACAAGACACCCTGATGCTCAAGATATTTTTCTGTTTGTTCCAAGGAAACAATAACCACTGCTACATCTTTTCTTTACTTATGCAGGATGCTTCTGCCCCTAATTTTTGAGATGCTATAAATTACAGAGAAATTCAGAGTAAATGATACTACCTTCTGCTTTGCATTAAAATATTCTCTGTGTCTTATTCTCCCTGTTACTTAAAGCTCCCAGTGGGCAGGGACTATTATTGCTTATTATTGTGTCTTTTATAGTGTTCAGTCAAGAGCATTGCACAAACCATTGTCCGCAGTACGTGGCGTTGGGTCAGTGTGTATATTGTGCATCTGTCACACCACAGTGTGAGCACCACTCCCTACCTAGATTGCTTCATATGACCTCAAATACCCAATGTCTAGCACTTAGAAAGCATGCAAAAATATGTCACTGAATGAGGTGTTGGCTGAATAAAGTTTTGTTGGATGGATGGATGGATGGAACATCGACTTAAAATACTAACCAAAACCAGAATAAATTTCAAGTTACTCGGATTTACTCTTCCTTTTAGGCAACCTTTAATCTGATTCAATGGTTATCCCATTTTAATGAACTAATTCATTTAATTATGTTAACCTTTAGGAAGTGCTTCTGTCTATAATGATAAAGGGGGGCAGGGAAGGGGCCGTGGTGACCGTGAATGGAACACTACAGTGACGTGAAGCTCTGCGCCATACCAACCCCACCTGCGTGTCCTATTCATGTGAGTCAGACACGGCTGGCCTGGGACCCCCAGAAACACACTGCAGAAACATACTGCTTCTGTGTATTTGTTTTCCAAACAGCAGCAGCAGAATGCTTCGAGGAGAGGCCATGAGCCACTCAGAGGAAGAAAAGGACCTGAAATGCTTAAGGAGGTGGAGGAAGAAGCGAGGGAGCTGAGGGATCTGGGAAGGAGAGGGCTGGAGATGCCAGGCATGAGACCCAAGTCCCCTGTAGCCACCTCTGCTGCCTCTGCCACACTGTGGCATTTCACTGAGCCTCAGTTTCTTCATTGGGAAAATTTGGGGATGGAGCTGCTTGATTTTTAAAGTTCCTCCCATATCTAAATTATCTTGGTTCTGTGTGAAGCCCAAGTAAACAAAAATGGTATATCTCCTTATACATGTGTTCCTCTAAAACACCTACTGGTCAGCATGAAGGCTGTTGCCAGCTCACTGTTTTAGAGCCACTAATTCACAAGGCATTCTGTCACGCCTGGGACATTGTTTGGACACCTTAGGAAAGCAAGTCTTAGCTGTGTGTAAGCTGGGGTATGTATGTGTATGAAAGAGAGAATGAGAAACCTTCATGGGCAGACCCTCTGTATCTGAACTATTATCACCCTTGACCTTAAGACGGCACCACCCCTAACACCATCCCATTCAGGATCTGGTTGACTCTATAATTTGCAAACCTCTACACTGTTTTAGATACAAATAGTTCCAAAACGTTGCTTCTCCTATTTTCTCTTAAAGGGGAATGCAAATTATCCGCTTCTATGGAATGCTCCCCCATTCCACTGGATTCTTTACCTCTCTTTTCTCAATCTTTTCGTGTCAGAGATATGCATACAATTTGTTGTTGTCTTAGTTTTTTATCTTTAAATACAAGGAAGTGAAAAGTGATCAACGGATTCCAAGAAAGAAAGAGATGTGGTTAACACCAAGGCCGCCTTTGGGGGTGGGACACACCTACAAGTCAAAAATGGCGATCTTCAGTGTCTTTTGCCTGGGAAAGAGAGGCAGGGAGACAGATGTTTCTCTCACTTTCATTTGGAGAACCATCGCCGCTCTTATGGGTCACCATCTGAGAATGCATGTTCAGAGCAGGGCAGCTGTACACGCCCCATTCTTGTGACTTCCAGCAGGGCCCCGGGAAGGAAACTGTGGTTTGCATTTTTTTCCTCTTAATTTAGGGGTCATGACCTTTAGAATAAAGATACTAAGCAATCATTTGTTTCTATGTGAAACACATCCCCCTTTCCTCTTTTTCTAACTAGTAGCTTACTCGATTGCTCTTGGTGAGTAGAAACTTTGTAAGAAGCCAGAAACTAAGCCAGGAAGGTGGGCCATGTCAGTGTCAAATATACACGCGACCTCCTCTGGGTCTACTTTGAAACATACATGGCATTTTGTAATAGCCTAAAGGCCCAGCTGATTTACGCTGCGGTTTTGCTGCACGCTAGCATCTTCAGACCTGGGTAATGACTATTTGGGTTCCTTACCCACTGAGAGGTGAGCTTCATTTTGTAGGGTCGCTCAAGCCCACCCTGGAGGGCTAGACCCGAGCAGCCAACAGTCCCGGAAATGCTGCATTCTTCTGTGCATCGGGCAGGATTTCCTGCAAAGGGTCAGGAAAACATACACATTTTCCCATTGTCTTTCTTTAAACTGTAGAAAGCCCCTGAGTCCAGCTGGAGACCCTGTTGGTGAGTGCCGCAGCAGCTAAGGAAGGTGGGCAGGTCACTCACTCTCTGGCACTGAAGGTCACCTTCACAACAAAAGCCAATGAGCACACAAGGTGTTTGTGAATCTGCCTCTTGGCCCCTCCGTGTTCTACTCCCTTCCATCAGCTAGTGGGGAAAATGGGAAAACGGCAGCTGGAACCAGACAGAAGCAACAAGATATGAACCCACACGCTGCAGGTGCAGTTGGGTTTGTTAGCAGCCTTGTTTCATAGCCTGTTTCATGCTACATCTCCTTCCGAATCATGCAAAACAGTATTGGTGGGAGGGAGAAGGGGGGGAGGGGGGCGGTGACTCTTGGAGTGACAGTCTCAAAGTCTTGCCTGGAAGAAATCAAGTTCTAAAGGGGTAAGTACCGATGTTAGGAGCCAGAAGACGGCTCAAGGGTGTAGAGTGGGGGATGTCAGTCCCCAGTTCGGTAGAGTGTCTAACATCGAGTTTCCAACAATGAAAATAACAGTAGGTGTGGGGAGCAGAAAGTCTGGGAGATGAATTTCAAGGTCAACAGATCTGAAGCTCTGCCCACCACAACCTGGAGCTGGCTTCCTGTACTGCAGGCATCTGTCAGCGGCGCTTCCCTTATTATTCAACCACTGTCTTCCCGCCCCCGCGATGCCCTTTAAGCAGCTTGCAGTTCGGCGACTTTACAGCACTTGTTTGTGGCTATTCAGAGAGGGACATCCACCGTGAATACACTCGGGCATTCGGTGGGTCAGCGTTTCCCAGAATGGCTCCATTAGAAAGCTCTCTTTCAAGGGCTTCTTCGCTTATCTCTTAGAGCAACTCATTTGCTGTGGTGCTGAGTGCACAGGAACAGTCCAGGCCTCCCCAAATTCTGAAAATCGAGTAGGCTGTCACAAGGCTGAAAACGAAAGCAAGTGTGTAGAAAAATATTCTCAGTGGGGTCGCATGTTGGTTTTTGACGAAGGACCTGCCTGCCTTGTAGCAAGAGTGAACGCTGATAATCCATCAAACAAATAAACCACAAAAACAGAAAGGAAAATAGGGACTGGCCACAGGTGTAGGATCTTTCAATAGCACCATGGCAGCTGGGCGTTTCCTAGGTTGGAGAGGAGGATAAACCAACCACCTGCCAGACTATCATGAATGGGGGACACTGGGACACCCTTTTCTTTTCAATCAATAAAGTCACTAGAAGGAAACTAGGAGAAACACCAAGAAATGCTAAGACTTTTGTATGTCTCATGAACACGCAAAAGGTCAGCAGTAAGCTGACTCCAGTCTGCAGTGCTATCTGTGAATTCTGTTAGGATGGAAGAAAATGAATTTTTTATTCTCATACACATTGTCAGAAATGCTGCTTAAATCAGGCAATGATACACTGACCCAGAATAATTGTATGCACACAGAGAGACTCACAAACAGTCCTGGAACAATGACCAGAGTGAGGAACTAGGTCCCTATTCCCTGACAAGTTCACAGCAATGTCTTCACGTGGACCGTGCCACAAGCTTAGGCAAACTAAGCAGGCTGACGAGTGCCAAGTTTAATGTGCGCCGTCTAAGACACGGTTTCAGGTTCTGTTTCATTTTTCTCCCAGGAAGTTACATAAAGGAACTTGCATTCCCATTATTTAAAAAGCTGGAAAAAAAATGTGTACTCACACCAGCAGTCCAGGCAGTATGTTATAATTGCCTGAAGATAAGAACTGTATGATTCTATTTATATAAAGTACAAAACAGCCCAAACTAACCTATGCTGTTAGAGGTCAGCATAGTAATTACCCTTGTTTGGAGGGTGGGAGTTAATGATTCCAGGGGGCTTCTGGGGTGTGGGTAGCATTCTACTTTTGTAGGTCAAGAAAGCTGATTATTTCTTATTAGTTCCCCCAGGAGTGCGAGTCTCTAGAAAATGACTCTTAATAATCAGACACACACACACAAACACACACTCTCAAAAATCGATTTTAAGCAAGGATTCTATGGAGACACATTTGCTCTCAACGTGAGGGAAGATTTCCATCATCATCAGTACTTGTGATTTCTAGTCCAAAGACTTCTTGAGAAATTAAATTAGCGTGGGATGTTAGCTTGTTGAATGCAGTCAGAGGGATGGGAACTAGCTTAGCTTGTTGAGCATGTAGTTAAATTTTATTGAGCACCTACTATAGTCATGCACGGTGGTGGGTTCTAGGTACTTTGACATGTTCACTCATTCAACCTTATTTAGTCCTCAGTGATCTTGTAAAATGACTGTTCTCCTGTTAAAAATGAGTCAATCAGTGCTCAGAGAGGTTAGGTGATATTCCTAGCATCATTTTTTTTTATCAAGATATAATTGACATATAATCTCATATTAGTTTCGGGGGCACGACACAATGATTCAGTATTCGAGTGCAGTGCAAAGTGATCCTCACCGTAAGCCTACGTACCATCCCTCAGCACACACAGTTACAGAGTTTGTTTGCCTGTGACACGGCTTTCTAAGGCTTACTCACTTAGCACTTTCAAACATGCCACACGGGACCATCAACTATACTCACCATGCTGCACAGTATGTCTCTGCGACTGACTTATTTTATACGTAGGAGTTTGTTCCTTCTGAACCTCTTCACCCATTTCACTGCCCCCTGCCCTCCCCAACCCCCCAGCAACCACCAGTCTGTTCTCTGTATCTTCGAGTTTGGTTTCATTTTTCTTTGCCTTGTTTTACCTGTGACCGTGTTTGTCTTGTTTTTCAGATGCCACGTATCAGTGAAATGACACAGTGTTTCTCTCTTTCTGACTGACTTCACTTAGCATAATGTCCACCAGGTCCATCTATGTTGTCACCAATGACAAGATCTCATTCTTTTTTATGGCTGAGTAGTGTTCCATTGTGAAAAAATATATATCTCACATCTTTTATACCCATTCACCCACTGATGGACAATTAGGTTGTTCCCATGTCTCGGCCATTGTAAATTATGCTGCAATGAATATGGGAGAATATACATATGTCTGAGTTAGTGTTTTTATTTTCTTTGGATAAATATCCACAAGTGAAATTCCTGGATCATATGGTGGTTTTATTTTTAATTTTTTGAGGAACCACCATTCTGTTTTCCATAGTGGCTGTGCTAATTTACGTTCCAATTAAAAGGAATACACACCAATTTGCATCATGGAATGTGGTGTTTTAAATGTACCGTTGAATTGTGGTTTGCTGATATTGTGGTAGTCAAAGATGTTTGCACATCTATGCAAATATCATAGATATTGGCCTTAATTTTCTTTTCTCGCGGAGTCCTTGTCTGGTTTTGGTGTCAGGTTAGTGCTGGCCTCAGAAAATGAGTTCAGAAGTATTCCTTCTTCTTTCATTTTTTGGAAGAATGTGAGAAGGATTAATATTAATTCTTCCTTTATGTAAACTTCCCAGTTCCGGAAGAAGAATCCTGTAGGTTGAAGTCAAAAGGAAGGGCTGAACCTTTTCAAGTGTCTTTGAAGGAAGACAATCTGTTTCAGGTGTCTTTGAAGGAAGGCAGTCTGTTGTGTGGCAGTGAGACTTTAAAACGGCCTTCCCTGCGTCTCTGCATAGCCTCCTCCTATAATACGGTGATCGATGTCACAAATAGGATATCACAGAAACGATTGTGTGTGACTTCTGAGCCTCCGCCATAAACACATTCCCCTTCCACATTCGTTTACATGGATTCCTACGAGTTTCCATTTCTAAGTGTGCTGTTTTGCAAAATGACCCTCTCATTCCGGAGATGCATCTTTTCTGAGGCCTGTGGCTCCCCATGTGCTGGGTGCCTGGAATCCACTAGAAGGAAGCAGAGTAACCAGTAAAGGGGTTTGGGGAAAACAAGAGGGAGCTTCAGCTGTCGAGGCACAGGGCATCCTGGGAATTTCCTCTGTCTGCGCTGACGTTGCTCAGTCTGCCTGCCCTCCTCACGGCACACAGGCTGCTTCAAAAGAGCCACTGAAATTAAGACTTAGGGTCAGGATCTTATAAGACTACGTTACGTGTGTGTGTGTGTGTGTATAAAACACAAGCAAATTTTGTCTAGCTATGAGGAAAAGAATTTTCAATCTTCCTCCCAGGCTGAAAGATATTTAGGTATATTCGAGCTTTGCAGTTCCCTTTTCTTTATTAATTAGCAGGGATGTCAGCATTAACACAGTATCATTAATTTATGATCCAGTGAGTCTTTTCCACCTCTAGCCTCCTTGATGAAAGAGAATGAAACAAAAAGGAGACGTTTGATCAAGGCGTCTCCTACAGATTTGAAAGATGGCCCTCGCATAATGTCTAAGATACTGGTTTTGCAGTTATCTGTCCAATTCGTTGTGAGATGGACATACTAACCCAAAATGGGGGCACTAAATTCGGATTTTGTATTCCTAACTGGTAAATGACTAATCTCTGGAAATTCTAAATGAAGCTATTTCTCAAAGCTAAAATCCCAGCTTCCTCTGAAGGATGGTCAGAAAATGTAATTGCAATGAGAAACAGTTGTTAGGCTTACTCCTTTAGGGCACTGTTCTCATCCATCTGTATCCGTTTTCTTCTCTGTCTGAGTCTGGGTCTCGTGAGTGTTTCTGATACAATGTTCTGGATACAGAGTCCTTAACCAAACAGAACCAGAAACAAAAGGAAACGTACCCCAAAGGTATTAGTTTCTGATCGCTGCAGTAACAAGTTACCACCAACTCAGTGCTTAAAAACCACTATTGTTTTTTACTGTTCAGGAGGACTGAAGTCTGACTCAGGCCTCACTGGGCTAAAAGAGTGGGGTCCACAGAGTTTTATTCCTTTCTGGAGGCTTTAGTAGACTGTCATTTCCTTGCCTTTTACGGCTTCCAGAGGCCGTCGCATTCCTTGATTTATGACCCCTTTCTCCATTGTCAAAGTCAGCTGAGATAAGTCCTCAGCTGGCATTGCTCTGACCTTTCGTCTGCAGCCCCGCCCCCCTCTCCCACATGTAAAGACCCCTGTGGTTACATGGGCCACCTGGATAATCCAGGGTAATCTCCCCATCTTGAAACCCTTAACTTAATCACATCTGCAGAGTCTCTTTGCCCTGCAAGGCAACATATTCTGAGCTTCAGAGAATAGGGCTTGGGCGTTTTTAGGGCCATGATTCTGCCTACCACAACGGTTTTGAGAGTGTCTAAAAGTAACCTTCCAACATTCATTTAGGAGGTCGTGTGTTCTTCCTCCTGAAAAAATGGTGTTTTAAAGTTACAAGAAGCAAGTGAATCCTCCATATCTGCATCCACTAAACTATCCTATGGACAGACCCGGGCAGCCAACGGCAGGGTATCTGCTTTCTGCGCAGTGAACTTCCCTCTGATCTCACCAGAAAACAGAAAAGGGGCGCGTGGCACATGCACCGGTGCTGTCTCGGGAGGGACCACGCCTTCCTCAGTGGGGGTGTCACTGCTGTTTTCAGAATTCCACCTCAGTATCAAGCCTTGGTCCTGTGGTACTGTTACATCTAGAAAATTTTATTTTAAGAATATTTGAACCATAGAGAAGAAATTGGTCTTAAATTCATTACAGAAAGAAGGAAGGCAGCCACGATGTCTCCCCATTTGGCTTTATTCTGGTCTCTCTCCACAAGAGGCAGGCGCGTCACAGGCCCACAGTTTGGGTTATGTTAACAATTTTCTCCCTAAGAGTCATTATTTATGGACTTGAGCAAGCAATGTGTTTCTTCATCATGCGCTTTTTCTACTAATACTTACACTGTGTGTTCACCTGCAAATTCATGAGTATTATTTGCATGATACGTAACCGGTAATTTATAAAACTGGAATGGTTTCATATGTCTGACAGTGTGGCATGTGCTTAGCAATTTAATATACACAAAATTCATTGGATTTTGATCAGGTTAGGAACAATAAATGAAATAGCTACAATTGCAAAGGACACATGTTTAACCGGTCAAAAATTTCGGTCAAATATACTCTCCATATGTGAATTTAATATACCTGGATATGCCACCTGGAATTCCAAACATGAAATAAGATGAAACAGTGTCCATTTGGGCTTCTCAGATAGAATCAGGGCAAACGTGAGTAAAGGAAGATTTATTTCTCTGCTGGGCAAATGGCACAGATTTCCTTTTGATGGTCAACTGTTTCCAACACAGTGAGACAGAGCTCTGGTATTGCAAGTCCCGCCCTGCATCACAAACACACTTAACGTCACAATAAGGCTAAATGGAAGACATGTGCAGCCCACATTTTCATTCCTACGAAAGTATCTTGGACAAATGAGAAGGAAAGAGAGTGTTTTAGGATTTTTCCCCTCAAATCCTACAGGTGGTTTCAGTTACTCAATCTGTTTGTCTAATTGCTCGAATGTTACCAACACAATATTGAGAGCAGATCTTCCTTTGTGAAGTTCCTTAATCAGCTTCTGAATGTGGCCTCTCCAGCATAAGTCCCCTTTTCCTGTACGCAGAGGCTGAAAAATGCTGTGTTCCTGTCTTACCTTTGCCATTCCGTTTCAAGAAGCTGGATTTGACAAGCACAGCATTAAAAAAAAAAAAAATGGGCAGGGGCCGCCACCAGCTGTTGCTAAGAAAACAACTGTAGCTTCCTGCTTAGGTAGCTGCCCCCTCTAACTCCATATCCCTGCGGCGTTGGCAGTAATTGGGAGGGGTCACAGGGGCCATTTCTCTCTCGGGGGGACCACGAGAATATTAATATTAATGCAATAGCTGCTCCTTCAGATGGAAATGGATAAGATGAAATGAGTTAAAGGAGGCTTGATCAATCATTCCATTTCTTGGCAAGAAAATGATGCCTTTGCATTTAAGAACGAACATCTGGGTGGAATCACAGTGGTTAAAAGAACTGGGTGGTTGGCAACCAAAAATTCACCTCCTTGATAGAGTTAGATTTCTCCCCTCCCTCTGGGACTTCTGGCCCTGCTGGGGGCCAAAGCAAGACTTTGAAAGGCTTCACTTGAAAAGACGTGCTCGTATTTCAGCACTCTCTCTGTGACCTCGCTGCTTCCTGATTTATTAGCACGGTCTGAGAAGGCATCTGGAGTAGCTGGTCAGCTGGTCTGATGCGGAAGAGAGGGTGGCTACCCCGGGAGGCTTTCTGACTCAGTGACCGCACATCTGGCTCATGAAGCTCTTTCTGCTCCCACGACAGCTTGAGGAGTGTCTGCGACCGAGAGCCCTTGGGAACAGCACGGACAGTTGGCCAAACCTTTCCAAGTCTGGGAGAGTCAGGAGGTACCTGTTGGCTTGCGAGCAGGGCCCCAGCCAGGCTGTGGCCCAAAGGGACCTTGCACGTGGCAGAGAGACATGGGTTTCTGAAGACACGAAGTAGTTCAAGGTTTTGCTGCTAAAAGCACAAGTGAGGCCTTATGTAGGGAACACAAAGGTGGCCTTGGGGAGGGGTGGGGATGCCCCACTCTGTTCACAGTTCTCTCTCTGAATAGTGATGACCCTGCTTGGAGACATTCGTGACCCGCAGTCACCTTTGCCAGATGCCAGACTGTCGTCCGTCAGCCGGAGAAGCGGCCTTTCCGGCAGTGGTGTTCCTGCAACCGTCCACCCTCCCAGCTTTGGGAGCCCTGGCTGGGATACAGAGCGAGGGGAGGCCCATCGGGGCGAAATCAGCATGCGACATAAATGGGGAGGATTACGGGAAAGGCAAAGGCATGCAACTCCAAGTTGGAATAAAGAGGAGGCAGGTATTCAAAGAGGGTCTTCCAACCTAATACAGTTTGAAAAATCAGAGTCACATCCTAATAGGTACAACTCATCTTCCCAAAGAGCATTCCCAGGCTCAGGACCCCTTCCCTCCACCTGGATGTTTACTTGTAAAACCTTAACAGCACACCCTCCAACTGCTACTTTTTATACAAGGAGGCTCACCCCAGAAGCGCTGGTGGAACAGCCCAGTGATAAGTGTGTCCCTTATGATGACCCCAGCCCTCTCCCTCGGCCCTTTTCTCTTATTTTTGCTTTTACCTTATGTGATTCTTGATGTTGTATCCTCACCAATTATTTAAAATATCACTAACATCCTCAGGGAACACTCTTGCTTGCATATGTGCACATGATGTGACATTTCCTGTCATTTAAAGAGAATTGTCATGTTTTCCCCATTAGACGATAAGCCCCATAATACTGCTGAGTTCCGGGTGCCTAGAATCATGTCTGGCATTTAGGTGCTCAATGCATATTTGTTGATTAAGCGAATTAATGAACGAAGGTAAATCTATCCTTCATCCCCTAAGAGCCCAGAGCCCAGCAAAGTACTAGACGTATGACCCAGAGCAGAAGGCTGACATTGAACCCGGCAGTGAAATACTGGCCAAGTTCCATTCCTTAAGACGATGATTGATTCAATTAACTACCGTTCCATTTTGGGGGCCACAAGCAGGTGAGATACTTCAAAGTCTCTCATGCAAACGTGCATCCCGACACGTGGCTTCTAAAGAAACTCTATTCTGCTCTTGAGTACATTATGTTATTGCTATGGAAACAGCAATATTTTAAAGAAGAACACTGGAACTTTCCAAATACAGTATTTATTCTTCCTGAACTAGCAAAATAATGTGTTTTGCCTAAGAACTTGTTAGGTGGCCTGCAGCTAAATATAGAGAGACAGATTCTCATCATGTGTAAGTCAAGGAGAAAATGTGGACCACCGGCTTTTCAAGATGCATTTTAAAATAAACTCCGTGCAAAGTTTTAGACATATTGAGGCCTTTAATGAAATGCTTAATATGTTAAATTTGGGTTTCTGAATTAGAAAAACTATTTGTATTTCAACCCCAGAAACACCCTTTGCAGGATTGCAAGTTGGAATTGCGTTTGGGTATCTAGAACAGCAGTCCCCAACCTTTTTGGCACCAGGGACTGGTTTCATGGAAGACAATTTTTCCACGGACTGGGGGTGGTGGTGAGGGGCGGGGAGGGGAGGGATGGTTTCCGGGATGATTCAAGTGCATTACCTTCAAACTCACCTCCTGCTGTGCAGCCTGGTTCCTAACAGGCCGGGACCTGTACCGGTCCGTGGCCCAGAACTTGGGGACCCCTGATCTAGAGGACCAACATCACACGTTACTTTTTCCTGTTACGTCATCAGCATGGTCCTAGCTTTCCTGGAGCAGCATCACATTTTGGGCAAAAGGTCATGAGCAAAAGCATGAACCCAGGCCCAGCTCCGGCAGCACAAGGGAAGAGGGCCCAGGCAGGGCTGGCTGAGTGTCATCAAAGCACCACTCAGCTCTGCACACAGAAGCTCAGCAACGCTGATGACATCCACACGTACAATTTTGCCTTCCTTACCGAACTGTTTCTAAAGCAAACCGAGATAGATGCATTTTGCAAACCTCTCTTGGTGCTGATAAAAAAAATAATTCGGAGCAATTTGTTAAGCATTGTGTGATCATAATTCTTACCCTGTGTTACGCTCAAAATTGACTTTAGCGTTCCAATGTGTTAGCACTTGATTTTCCTTCAATAAGGTATGCATATGCAGAGGTGGTAACGGCCTTCTTCTTTCCTGGTGACGGGAAGAGCATCCCTTGAAGCCAGAGAGGCTGAGGGGAGGTCGTGACCTCTACCCTGGGTGAGCTGTTTGCCCTTGAGCAGGGGAGTACCTCCCTACACTTCACTCAGTCCCCCAAATCTAGGGTCACCCAAAGGAGAACACACATAAAGAACTTGAAACAAGTCTCAGTAAACATTGTCTTCTTTTTTCTGATACAGTAAAATAACCTTGCATTTCTCTCTATTTTTTTTCTATTCTGTTAAAGTGCATCTTTCAACCTCCCAGCAGGTGAAAGTTATTAAAATCTTGTTTCCATGGACATAGCTTATTTAAACCAAACATTCCTCCTGTCCATAACTTAGTTCAGGATAAACACGTATTTGACAAGATGTATTGCTCACATTACTATAATTTATAATTATGTGATATCTTCTATGCAAGAGCTCAAAGGGCTTTGACCAGTAAAAGCCCTTTACTTAGACAAGTAAAAACACTTGCAATCTCTAAGGATATAGGTAAATACATTTCATTGATAGCTAAGTTAATAATAACAGCTTAAATGATTTGCACAAGATTTTATACTACTTTTGTGATATGCTCGAGAAAACACAAGGCTTCTGTGTCCTTGAGTGGCAAGTAGGGGGCAAGTGTGTGTGTCACTCTCCTCTTCTGAGACTTCATCAGCTGTCACAAGTTGGCCAGAAAACATTTCACCTTGATCCTCAGAATTTTCAGCACAACCATCCAAGCAGCCACCATTGAGCAGGTGGAGTGGGTTGTCAGTTAAATCTCCACGCCTTCCTTGAGTTGGAACTATTTTTCAAGTGTTTTCTGCATTAGGAATGCATTCAATAAAGGAGCGCAAAGCTTCATTAGCTTGCTTCTTTTCTATTATTTGTAAATGGTCACTAAAATAAAACCTTGGACATTTATTTACTCGTTCCTTCTCATTGGACCTGGTACAATGACATTCTCAATTCATTAACCCTCCAAAAGAGAACATTTGCTAAAAATTCCCTCCTGCCCTCCTGTGTAGATAAAATCATATCCTCCTCGTTCCCTGAAACCTCACTCGAACCCAGCGCTGGGCTGCCCCTTTTTACTTACTGGTTCCCCATGGACTCCATCTCCTTCCGCCTTCCCCGTGGCCGGCCTCCATCCCGTGTCTTCTGTTTTCTATCTTCCTGTCTCCTTTCCTTAGATCTTCCCCTACGCAGACTTTCAGAGGAAATCACCATCCCGCTGGGCTCCGCTGCTCAGCGGTTCTTCAATGGACCCACCGCTGGCCCACTCCCCCACCCAGTTCATCAGACTTCCGAATCTTCCTCTGTCTTTTGTCTCCACCCTCTGACTCTTGGACTTCACACAAGTCAAACCTGCCACGGAGAACCAAATGCCACCGAGAATGGCTTCCCCTGGGCACCGCCCGAACCTCTACGTGGTCTCGTGTGTGGCCTCCCCTTCTTTTTCCTCAGTGTCCCTCCCTCCCTGTGGCCCCACACCCCTCTGCTGATCCAGGACACTCTGCCCTTGTTTTTCCAGCCCCCCCCTCAACACACCTACAAAATCTTTTCTTGGACACATTTCCCTGAGCTTAGAAATGACATCAAGAGTACTCCACACCAAAAATAAACAACCAAGGAGGCAAGCAACAACCAAACAAATGCTTTCTCCAAACTTGAGCGTAATACCCATGTTCCATCCCCCCTCTGCGTGCTTTGTCTTACCCCAGGCAGCTTCCTCTGCCTGGGGTAAAGATCCTGCCGATTCCTTAACGCCCAGATCGGAGGTATTTCTTTTCCCTTAATGCAAATAGTCACTGCTTTCTTGAACATGGGCAGTAGCCTGTGCCTAGATTACCAACAGCATATACTCTTTCTCACGCCAAATTAAGTGCATGTCTGCTCTCATAACCACTGGAAGTTAAAGTAGGTCAGAATTGGTGGTGTCTGGTTGATTTTTTCCCTCCCTGAAGTGCTTGCTCCACATGAGCCTGTATACAGCAGGTCCTTACTTAGTCACCACCATTTAGAGAGATTAGGTGTCTAAAGCTGGACGGTCTCAGGCACTTGCTCTAAATGACAAAGCTCACAAATGGCAGAGCTGCCACAAATCTGAGTGCTCTTTCAGCTCCTGGTCTTACTCCTGTGTTCTTAAAAATGCTGCTGCAGCTGAGTCACAATTATCCCATTTTGTGAGCTGTAACACGTTTCTTTAAATGTCTATTTTCCAAAGACTTTCAAACACTTTTGCTTAATGGTATACAGAGTGGGAGCCACATAAATGTTGAATGAGTGAACCAGTGAATATTATACACTTTGGAAGATGATATCCATAATGCTTAACTTTGTCAAGGGTAGGAATCAGAAATGTTTTGGTGAGCCCTGGCTGGTGTGGCTCAGTGGATTGAGCACCAGCCTGCGAACCAAAGGGTTGCAGGTTTGATTCCCAGCCAGGGCACATGCCTGGGTTGCAGGCCAGGTCCCCAGTAACGGGGCACTTGAGAGGCAACCACACATTGATGTTTCTCTCCTTCTCTTTCTCCTTTCCTTCCCCTCTCTAAAAATAAATAAATAAAATTAAAAAACCCTGTTTTGGTGAGAGGGCATCCATGGGAGGGGTCAGTGTGCATGTACACCAAGGTCAAGTGTATGCTGTGCTGTGGACCACGGAACTGCAGACAAGGAGAAGAGCTGTCCCTCAGCCAGTCCATTCTTTTTGTTTGTTGCGTTTCCAAATTTAAGATTTTAACAAGTTAACATGTTTTTAAATTACAATGTAAGTATCACTTGCTTTTCAAATCTGGTTGTCAAATTCTGATCCTTAAGGTCTGAGATAAAAATATTACCAGTCACAAGAAGAATATTAAATGATTTACTTCTGCTTCCAAACTTCGTGCTGAGGAAGCATCTTCAAAGGTGGAGCCAAGAGAGCAATTCCAGATAATTAAAGAAAACCAGTCAAGGCCATTTTACTGTCCACTTTCTGTAAGGCCAGGTGACTATAAATTTCAATGCGGGTCCAGTTGGGGACATCTCTGCTGGAGAGAATTTGGGCAGCTTTGTTGTTCTCAGGTTATGTGCAGGAACTGATGTTTGCTTGGGCCTAAGTTGTATGATATTTGACAAGGATAGGGTTATATTCAGATCTCATGGCACCGCAGGGATTTTCGGGAAATCATGGAGAGCAAGGAGTTTGCAAGTGCTGAGGAATATACACTGTTATGGTTCAGAGCAGAGCTGCTGAAACCGTCCACTTGAACTCAGAGGAAGAGTCTATTATCTGAAGAGTGGAAGAACTCGATTGCACCTTAAAAAAAAGATTCAGCAGAATTGCCTCACTGAAAGACTCAAAATAGGGTAATCAGAGAAAGGCAGACTTATTGGTCTGGAGAGGTGGTTGAACACACGGAGGTGGGACAACTAGAGGCTGGTGGTGTTTGCCTTTCACTCCTTGTTGCAAGGAGGGAACTGTGTTTCCTGTCTGTGGGAAGGAGCTAAGGGATTGAATGTGGAGATTAAAATATGTTGTCATTGCTTTAGTCAAGCGAAGAGATTGCAAATATCCAAGGGACCTGTAAGCTTAATTTAGGGAAGGTTTTGGCATGCAGTACCAGTTACAACTCCAGTTCCCAACTACCTTACCCAACTTGTCTTCTCAAGATGGATATTTCAATCTCTCATTTATTAAAAGATGAAATGTTGGAATGTAGGGTAGATTGAAATCATTTGTCAGATCACAAAGTTCTCATAACATTTCTCAGCCTTAATAATACATCTGCTCTTAGAATGTGGTCTCTTGATAATAGCTGTCTGAAAGTGTCTGAATTTGGGGATTATTTGAGACAACAGATTTCCTTCTATTTGGAGTTGAATGAGGCATCTGCTCTGCCACCATTAGCTTTGTGTGATGGTCTCAAGACATTCGTAAAGGGTAGATCATTTTGAACATCATGAGAAGGGAAAAAGACTTCTGTTGACAATGTGAGATTTGGAAAGGGGAATTAAGAACCTTTAAAGGTAGTATTTTGTGTTTAGAAATGTCATCCCACAGATGACATTGCCCAACCTGGAGAGAAACACAGTGGCGGGAACTGAAAGAGTAATGAGGCACTCCAAAACCAGTCATTTAGAGAAGACCCTGATAGAATGCTGAGTGGAAATTCACGGAATGCTATCTGATTCGATTCAGGACTGCCAACAGAACTCCATGGAAATGGACAACCAAAATCATTCCAAAGGCCATATGCCAAACTGGTTGTCCAACTGCAGGAGCAGACTAAACAGAATAAAAAATAATAAGTAAAAACCACCTTCTCTGTTGTACTTCCAAGAGAGGATGTTCTGAAAGATGAAACCATAACAAAACCTTTATGTCCCTTCAACGATGAACCGAAGACACAAAGAAATGCAGGTCAAGAGCTCAGGCATCTTTGAGGGCGTTTGGCTCGTAAGGAAGAGGCCACTCTCAGCTTCTTGACGGCGTCCAATTAGAAAAATTATCACACAGAGTTGGGCAGGTTCATTTTTAAAGGAGGTGTTGCCCTTTTGTTTCCACACACACCCACAAAAATATTCTTTCCATTTAGAAAGATGGGAAAGGAAAATTTTAGCTAAGCTTCCTGATATTTGCATATTGTCATCCTACAGATAGCTGCACAGATGGCATTAATGGACATGTAACAACAATGAGATAACACTTTTGATTATAAAAAACACATCCTTCCTATGAATCAGTTCATATTACATGCACACACACACATATACAGATAATGCATAGAGCTAGATTCTGAGATTGTATAACTTGTGAAGCATAAAAAGTGGGTGTTTCTGAAAAAACTCCAGCTGTCCAATCACGTACCATGTAAAACAACACCTAACTGTTTGGGGAAAACTAAGGACATTATGGGGAATATCCTCCCAGGAGTCTTATTCTTCAAAGTGGACTTGTTCATTGATCATTTGGCTAGCTTTTGACGCCACGGATTACCCTTCCTTTGGGACCATTTTGTCTCTACACTTTCTGCACCTTATTTTCTTGGTGTCTCTTAGAAATGTCCTTGAATCAAGATTTTCTTCTTCCCCAGGAGTCCTAGGTTGGAGGGGCTGGAACCACATCCTGGGGAGAATTTTTCAATGTGTGGGCCTTTTCCAGTTGTCCCAGTGATTGTGAAGGGTTACTGGCATTTAATGGGAGGAAGGTACAGGAAGGGGACACACAGAACAGTCCCTAACGACAAGGACTCTATGCCAAAATGCAAACAGCACCACACTGCTGAGCAACACTGAAAGGGGAAATCAGTTTCTTGACCTTTCATTCATTATTTCTGGACCCCCACTCTTGAGCACGTTGCTTCAGCTGGTGTTAAATCTCCTGGTCTCCCATATACACTCAGGACCCCAAGTCTGTCTCTCCCATTCTGTCCCTTAGTGTCGCTCCTGGCTCTGCATGCCAGTTGCTGCGGAAGATCTCCCCACGGGCAGTTCAGGCGAAGATCCACCCAGCTGTCTGGCAGATGGTCCATCTTTTCTGCCTCTCCTTTTCCCCAGCAGCCAAGTGATTGAGTTCCACCAGTTCTCTTTAACCACAACATCTTTGGGAAATGTTTCTTTTTGAGTGCCACAGCTGCCCCTTCGCAGACACCTGTGCACCCTGCTCCTCTCTCACTGGCCCTCCCAGTCAGGTTCTGCCCTTTGTCACCCGTCCGATGCACTATCGATACAACAGCCATTCTACGGACCATGCTCCATCTGTTCTGCTAATCCATTAAAGTGAATCTCGCCTATTAGTTCTCACTGCGACCCTCCCATGGCTCTCATCTCTGTCTCCCGTTTCCCCCTTCATCTTTTACTGTCCCCTCCTTTAGACCTTCCACCCGTCCCAGTGTATCTGCTTGACAGCACAGTTTTCAGTCTTTCTCGGCACCTCTGCACCTGTCACTAATGCTGGCCCGTCCCTTCTCCCCGCTACTCGGCAGGCTCAGCAGTACTGAGTGCAGCCATAGCAGAGCCCGGGAAAGAGGAAAAGTCAATAATCCCAGTCCTGTCTTTCTTTAAAATTCTCGCATTTTGTTCATTATTAACTTTTTGGTATTGTGATTTTTAAAAATACTGCGTGAAAACCTTCTTTATCTTGATTACTGAGTTGTGGGCCTCGCTTAAATTTGGCGCCAGAAGCAAATGCCTGACTCACAGTCCTGGTCATGCTCCGTGGTTTCCTGCTGCTCTGCCCCTCCTGCGAGGCGTCCCTGATGGAGACTGTCGGAGCCGAGGGTCCCTCGATCGAATCCTGTCAGTTGTCAAGTATGCGGCGGCTGTACGTTCTTGACATCTGCAGGCTTGGGGGATTTGGCCCCCCTCTAGGACCAGAGGCTCCTGGGCGGTGACCCTCACAGGGCCAAGGACCCTGCCCTCCGCTCCGTGGGTGCTTAATCCAGGCCCCCCTGGGAGCACACAGTGATGGGAACTTCAGAGATGACATCACAGCGTGATGATGGGAATACTGGTCTTCATGAACTTAAGAGTTGGTCTGTTTGACAAACAAAAGTCCTCACATTATTCTACTACTCTCTGTGGGGGAGTATTAGCTCATCGGGAATTCTGGAAGAGTCCTTTCCTGTAAGAAGAGTAAACCAGGTAGTGGCATCTTTACCGTGGTGTGGTGGCTTGCAGGCGAGTCTGAGCAGCCTCTGGGTTGTGCGGGGTCCCCTCCCAGCAGTCCCTTCCAAAGCTGCCCCTCCCAACGGTCAGAGACCCCATCCATCCAAACAATCCATCGCTTTCACAGCGAAAAAGAGTTGGAACAGCTCCTCCTACCTCCGTGTGAAAACACACGGCTATCGAATAACAAGGTTAAGTATTTCTGAGGCATGTGGCAGAATAAATTAGTTCCATCTCACTAAAGAAAGAAGACACACCACGTTTGAAGATAAGCACCTGTGAATCTGAAAGCAGGGACGTTAGGCCCTGAACCGGCCTGGGTGTCGCTGCTTTGAAAAGGAACGGAATCAGGAGTTTGGACTCTTTAACTTCATACTTCTAATAGTTCCCTTCTCTGCCTCTCCCCTGAGAGCATTTAATTGGATTCTGATATTCAAAGAATGGGCAGTGGGGAATCTAGGTCAAACCTTCTTCCTTTTCCTCTGCCTTCTTCTCCATTTCTTCCTCTCTGTCTCTCACTGCTTTTTCCCACTGTTTTCCTCTCCTTTCCCACCCAGACCCCATCGCAGCTCTGGAAGTGGTGAATAGCCCCACAGAACAAGAGCAAAATGGAGTAAACTTGTTGCCAATAAATTATTTCCCTATGTACACACCTCTCTAAATGGTGTCAGTGTATGATATTTTTTACACAGAGCAAACACATAAATTATATGTGGGCTGTTCCAGGTACTTCTAAAAGGCAATAACTTCTCTAAGACTTGGTTATTTTGAACTTCAGACAGGCAGCAATAACAACTTTTTTTTCAGCTAAAAAGGAAGAGCAATGGGGATATAAGTGAACAGGAGTCACCTGAATACTCAGTTTTAATAGGGTTATTTAAGAGGCATTGCATTATCTTCCCCTTCGCCAGTATATGCCCAGCACCTAGCACAGGCCTTGGTACATAGGAAATGCTTAACCACTACTTGGTGAATGAATAATAATAGCTAACATTTTTGAGTGCTTTGTATGCGACAGACACTTTCCTGAGCTCTTTACATGTATTAACTCTAGAAGGAAGAGAGGGGAAACAGAGGAAGAAGAAGAGAGAATGAGAACGAGGAATGGGAAGATACATGGACAAATGTCTCTGCTTTCAAAAGGAGGGATACCAAGAAACAGGGGAAACTAAAAACTGGTAATCTCTGTATTTATTCCCAATAAAAATCTAGAGAGAATGATTAAACAGAGAGAGAGGTTACAGATGATGTGAGATCATGTCAAGCTCAGAATGGATCTATAGAAGAGCCTGAACTTAGATTCCTCCACACCTGTTCTACAAGTGTGGGGTGAGTAGGAATACTCGGGGAACAAAATAGAAATGAGAACCCAAAGCCTTTAGTCTACTGCATGCTCAATGAGTCACCATTGCACTTCACCGGGGGGCAAAATAAAAATGTCAGCACCATCTAATGCTCCAGTCGCAGAAGTGGGGTGTCCCAGTTACGGGAATGCCCATAGAATTATGGGCAACGTGGCAGAGGAGACGGGACATGGGGCAAGTTGACCGAGGTGATGTGAGCAACTTTACCTCAGAATGTTAAGGCTTTCTTTACTTACCTCTATAATACATGCTTGCAGGAGTTACTAAGAAAAATAAAAACAAAATAAGAGAGAAGGACCTGGCACATGGTAGGTTTGAATGATGTGAGTTCGCATCTTTCTTTTTCCTCCTTTCCACCTCTGTTGTACTTTCTACAAGGCCAGTCATGGACAGAACAGTGAATTCAGTTCTGGTATCTACATTTTAAGGAACAAAATGACAAACTATAGGTATGACCACAGGAAGGATACTAGAGAGGCAAAATAGCTGAAAACTACCAATAATAATAATAATAATAATAATATCATCTTATATTTCTAGAACATCTTATAATTTTCAGAAGGTTTGATCCCCCAAACAATGCTATCAGGCAAGTAGACAAACATTAATATGACATTTATGCATAAATCTATAAATTCCCAGAGAGATTAAGTGGCCCACCACAGGTCACATTGCTCATAAATAACTGAGATGGGACAGAAATGGAAGTTTACCAAGCACTCATCAAGCAATCTCCTCTTCGTTATGTTGTCTCCCTTGTGCGCAAGGCTAGAAGGACCTGGGGAATATTCTGGAGCTATCTGAGGGAAGACATGACAACTGTCCTACAATATTAGAAGGACTGTGCTGGAGTAAAGGGAATAGAGGACCCGCCCAAGTGCAGACCAGGATGAACAAGCGGAGTTTACAGGTGGACACCCTGTGGCTCCTCCCACATCAGGGGGAACTTGGGAACCCTTAGAGGAAAGCCACCGCAGACAAAGGTAGTGCGATATTCAGGGATGCAAAGCAGGGATGTCTGCATTGGGACACCAGCTGAACCAGGTCCATTCATTGATTCCATTGTTTCATACACAATTGTGGAGTGCAACCCCGTGCTAGGCATTGTGGGAGAGGAGATAATTAAGATGTCCCCGACTATGTGTGTCACCTCAAATGCCCCCTGACAACTTCAGAAATCATGAGCGCTTGACATTTGCGTTCAAACAGATTTTTGAGACATTTGGAGAACACAATTGGCATCGACAGTGGCGTCTCCAACGGCTGACTGGGGCGCCTGCACCCACCTCGACGCTGCCTCGTTTCTCAGAAGCCAATGGACCCGCGGGCGAGCGTGCCTGGCCGTGTGAGCATCGCGCTCATCCTCAGCGAGAGACGCACAATGTGACAGGGTGACGGTGGTTTCTGTTTCTCCACCCGCCTTTGGAGGGACTCATTCTCTCTGCGTTCTTGGACCTTCTAGAAGGCTAGCCGTGATTTGTAGGGAGGCCAGCTCCATTCCCCACACCTTTGACATTTAAAAAATGTAACCATGTGCCATTCTAAAGCACTTCAATATTTGCATTTCTAATTCCTATAAATTACAAGCATTTATTTTATGAAACTTGGAAGGATCACTATTTGTCTCGAATTATACCGGCATCCGAATTATGCCGGCATCATACCAGAACACAGAACTGTGGAGCATATGAGACAGAAACCTGACACTCAGTTCTCTGCGATGTGTTAAACAGAAAAAAAAAATTGTACTGCTGTATAAAAAGCTGGATAATCAGTCTCAAACCTCAAATGATAAGATTAAATTAATAAAGAAAACAAGGGGAAGGTCCGCTCAAATTGCGGAGTCTCTGACGATTGTCCAAGGGACGCCATGAGGAGTAGAGTGATGAAATAAAAACGAACCCTCTTAAACCGCTATGGCATTTATAATCTGGATTAAATATGGATTTTGCTCAGATCCATAACTCATGTATATTTTTCTTAAAATAGTGCATTGAAGTGCGTTCGGGGCGTTAGGAAATTGTTGCTGCTGCTTCTTGAAAGAACAGACTGCCGCCCTCAGTGGCATGCAGGGAATGATGTTTCCTATGACTGAAAGAAAAAGGAAGAAGACAATAATTATCTTTCCCAGTAAATTAGTTTTAAAAGCTAGCCCTGATGGTTCGCAAGCAATTTCCAGCCCACTAGATTTTCCCAGCCTTCCCTTATTTATTAGTGTCAAAATAATGATGCGTCTAGGAAGGCTGAGCTGTCAGAGCCCTAAGAATCACCAGAAAACAGTTCTATGAATCAGAGTTTCCAAATTTTATTGAAATTCTTACTTCCCACAGACCGATTCATCTCCGACTTGATCTCACAAACCTTCATCTCCCTCCAAAGTACCCAGACCTACCGTGTTAACAAAGTAGATTTCTTCACGCAGTTGGACTAATACCTTCTACAGATGTCTGTTGAATATATCTCGTATTCCTGATTCATCATCAGCTGCATACACGGAGATTTTTCCCCTTTGATGAATTATTAACTCCTTTAAAAATTAAAATTTTAAAAAAATGCTCTGTTTCAAAAAGTTGTTGTTCTATTTGTTTAAGCTTTCAGATGAAGGCACACATTTAAGGGTTATCAGTGATGGAAAAATTTGCCTCCCCTGTGGGATGAAGGAAAAGGGAGAATTTTTTTTTTCTCCTCTCAGTGACTTTATAGGGTTGAGTCTGGTACCTCCAGAACAGGAAAGAGGCTGGTCAATTTGTATGTAATTAACAAATATCAAATCAGGATAAGATCCTCTTACTTGATTCATGCCCTTCCTTCAGCGATGACTCATTTCTTATCTGAACTGTCACTTTAAGGTCCAGAATAATGGACTCTCATCCAATTTCGACTTTCAGGCTTACTGGGGTCTGCATACGTTTGGCTGCACGATGCTTCTCCAATGACCTGTGACCGAAAGAAAGTAAAGCCAGGGTACTCTTTAGAACTGTGTGATGATTACAGAATCCTACGCCCTTAAAGAGGCCTGGACCTTTCCTTTGGATCTTCACTTCTGCTCAAAGGAAAACTGATTCCATGTTTTCAAGGGCTAGAGGGGAAACAGATTCTGTCATTTCCAAGATGCATTCCTGCATCTCGAAACTCTCCATCACAGGAAGATATTTTACACCTTAACCCGCATCTTCCGTATTCCAGCAGACATCCAGTTATTCCCCTCCAGTGTACGACTTGCTCTCACTGTCCTCTGCATGAGACCATCGTGCCTGTGACAACCAGAATCAAATACCTCTGCAGCCTGCAGCCCATCGGCCCCCCGGGTTCTGCTCAAATGCTCTCATTATGAATGATTTGCCTCCAAGTCCATATTTTATGGTTAACCACTTTCAGAAATCGAAACTACATATTTCATGTCTAGTAGAGTGAGTACTGTTCTAGGTGTCAGGTCTTGATTCCCCTTCTGACTGTGATTTCATTAGCTCTGTGATCTTGGGCAAATTGTTCACAAGCGGGGGTGGGGGGACTAGTACCTTTCACAGAAGCTTGTTGAGAAAATGCAGGGAGGGAATGCACATAAAATGCTTAGCGCACTGCCTAGTAGGCTGTAAGTCCTCAATAAATAGTAGTTGATATCACTTCTTGGCTATCAAATTTATAGATTAGGTGCCAAATTGTTATAACTTTAGGGAATTACCATAAGCTGAAAAGTTAGCTTCTTTACGTAACTTCAAAACCTGTATAATATCCAGTTGAGATACAAACTTGGTTCACATTGAGGGATTCTGATAACAGAATAGGCACCAGAAATACCCTAGCACCTTGGAAACTTTTGAGCAAACAGAGGTTTAAATGATCTAGGAGATAGCCCATTCACAATGAATTTTATTTGCAGGTAGATTTTTGGGCTCTCTAGGACAGCCCAGTGTTCTGCAATTAAAAAAAAATACTGGAAAATGTTCACATTTTCTTTAACCCATACAGGGAGGGGAAGACAAGAGAGTATCTCTGTTCAAGTCAAGGGTCAAAGGAGAGAAAGGAAGCTTCTAGAGAGAAGCCTTCCAGGATATAGTCTGAAAGGCAAGAAGCAAAGGAAGGGTTGCTAAGGCCGGATTGTGGCTACAGCGAGGTGATGTCCAGAGCGCGGGTGGAATTGATCGCTGCAAGCAGCCTGACTTTGAGTGCGGTCCTGCTGCGGTCGGACAGTCAGAAGTGTGGCTGACCAATGGGTGGGAGGGAGAGTCTCAGGAACACAATCACAGGCATCTCTGGGTTGGGAAAAGCTCGGCCTCTACCTACGTCTTAGAGGAAGTTTCATGGTGCGTTAATTTGTGCTGAACTGGAGACGGGGAAAACACTGTCCTAAATTATACTTGAACTTTCCAAAGCATCAGCCATCAAATGATACTTTGAAAATACTCTCTAGGCTGCTTCACACAATTGGGGCACGACATTTCTAGTGCGCTGGAAGGCACCTTGCTCCCCCACATTGTTCTGCAGTGTCTAAGCTCAGGGCCGGTCATAGAGCCACTCCCCAGAGTGGGGACCATGGATCTTGCTCCTATCTGCACAAACACAGCTAAGAGCAATTAACTGTGCCTGGCCGCTTTCCCTCCCTCCCTCCCTCCCTGCTCTCCTTTCCTCCTGCAAATGTGGAGTGGTTGTGCTCACCCTTCAGTTCTGGATCCTCTGCAGTGTTTCGAGCATACCTGAAATGCATCCCAATGACGCAAATCTTCTCAACACAGAGGACTCAATGTAGAATATTTATTGAGATAAGAGAAAAGGAAGGCTTCTCTAATTTTATTTTTTAATTATATACTATGCATCTAGATAGATAGATCATGTATAGAATTCCAGATTGCTCTAGCTACAGTTTTAAAGTCAGGAAGAAAATGTTTCTGTTTAAAAGTGATTTCTCAGAGTAAGCCTTGTCCTTTGTCGTATTCACCAGTAAAGTAGATACAATGATAAGGTTGACCATTTAAGGAAGACCGACTGCATCTCACACTACAGGCATTGCCCCCAAAAGGAAGAACGTTGATTTCGAACCTTCCAAAGTATCAATTTCTGAAGGTTAATTGTATTAAATGATGATTAGCTGTTCTTCCTAAAGAAGACTGGACAGAGAGGGGCAAAATTTCTGTGGCTTGAAGGTGAAACACCAAAGGGGTAGGAACCCGAGTTACTTACTCACGAGGCATCAAATCCTAGTTTTGACAAACGCGTCGTTTTGGTGTTTGAGAGTCCATGTCCTGCACTCGGGGAGTGCTCGAGCTGGAAGGACCTTGGATGTCCCCTGCTCCCCTTGTCTAGTTTTACTCCGGGGACCCAAGACCCTCAGCGAGGTAGATGACTCGGACAAGGCTCCCCAGTTAGTAGTTAGCAGAGCCAGGACCGGAAGGGAGGGAACCGAGTCCCCGTTCCGTGTATTTTTTCACTACAGCACACAGCTTCTCCTCATAGAAATGGAACCTGCATCCGAAGTCTCCCGAGAGATGCCACGTGGGTTGTTTTATTATTTTTTTTAACGTGCGAGGCATTTTTTTTGTTCCACTCTGAGAAAAAGTGCTGCCAAGCTGTTCCCTGGGGAGTGGAGTCTCTATGAAAAGAGGAGGCTTTCATGCTCGGAGATCACAATGAATAATCATCCACTTAACACCTAGACGGCACCCCGAAGGCCAGGCCGCCCTGGGGAAGAGGATCAGATGGAGAGCATCTGAACTGGGTTTGGGAGAAAGAGACTGCGAGGGAAGCTGAGGGGCTTAGCAGCCCAGAGATGGATAGAATTGAAAAGTGAGCAAGACTGAAGAATGGAGGAACTATCGGTAGCAGGAGAGATGCTGAGATGTCTCTATTGCATACAAATATGATCTTTCTACATCTATAAAATGTATTTCTTTATATCCATGGAGGGCCCATTGCAGACTAATAGATACACTGTGGCTGTCCCAGGGGGCATCTTCCTGTGTGTGCATAAGCGTTTCATCCATTCAACCGTGGGGAGTACGGACAGTGTGGGACCATAAAGGAGTCTGGGTGGGGTCAGACAAAAGGAAAAACGTCTTGATGAATGAAATGGAAACATAATGGCTGAGCAGACAGGACAAGCATGAAGTGTTCTGTGTCCTGCTCAGCAGTAAGCCAGCGATCAGTTTCCTTAGGACATCAATTCTGAGAACTCCCCCCCTTAGTTTCAGAATTATAATAATATTTTACTAAACTTTTACCAAAAAAATATCACATTAATCTAAGCCTGAAGAAGAGGTCCAGGTGTTCTACTTGGTACACAGCAAAATACCAGATATGACTTTAATTTCTTTTTAATATTTACAATTTAAACTATTCTCGAGAGAGTATGAGATGTTATTGTGCCTGGCTTCCTCTTGTCCTCTTTGCTTCACCTGCAGCGGGTGCTGAACAGACAGAGACCGGTTTAGTAGCTGCCCCAGGGTTTGTTAATGACTTAAGACAATATTCCACATGCAAAAGCCAAGTGACTGGCGTATGCACAGTCAGGAAGC
The DNA here is from genome assembly GCA_004024845.1 of Tonatia bakeri. Taxonomy (NCBI): domain Eukaryota; kingdom Metazoa; phylum Chordata; class Mammalia; order Chiroptera; family Phyllostomidae; genus Tonatia; species Tonatia bakeri. Next base: position 161,970 of record PVIA01000108.1, read on the forward strand.
ATCCTTCTTGTGTTTTCTCCTCTAAACGCAGTCTCGGAATATAAGAAACCTCTTGAGGTCTTACATGCACTTGACTTCATTTTCCCTTCTTTCTTCACTGATATTGAGAGAATCCTTTCAGCAAATCTAGGGATAATATAGTTTGACACTTAACTTTTTCTTCTGTACCGCCTGACCACAAAACAGTGTGATGGTAGGAAAGAGCTCTTTGTTCTCCTTGGATCAAGTTCACATTCACTCTGAGAGCAAGACTCTGGGCATCTGCATGTCACCCTAGTGACGAATGCAGACTGTCTGGCAAAATAAAGACGAGTCTTGTTTAAGTGTCCTTCGAAGGGTCTTTGGTCCTTGTCTCCGAAAGCTGACTGTCCTTGTCCCTCTCAGACGAACGACTGGCTGCTGTCGGGAGAACGGCTCCATGGGCAGGCACCCGCCTGGCCCCCAGCCTGCCAGCATGTCCGGGAAAGGGCCTGGATGTTGCACTGAAAGAGGAGTCCTTGGTTCAGACCAAAATTTTAGCTATGACTTCCTCACCAGAGAGCACCTGAAAAAAAACAAGACCATTTCTACTCACATGAAAAAACGTTCAACAAAAATTCACCCCCGATCCAGATAAGCATGACATTTCTATTGCACGTTCGCCAAACTCAGCACCACCGCAGGCGACTTGCTGGGCCCCTGAGTCACTTACAGCTCTTCCAACAGGCCCCCAGGATGACCAAAGCAAACTTCCGAGATCAAAAAGTGACTGCGTCCTCTCCTAGGAAGGGATTTCTAGAAGGAAACAAAGGCGGCATTGTCTTTCATCCAAAGCACAAGTGATTCTAAGCAAAAATGTCTCCTTGGGACTTAAAATTAGCTTTTGATAAATTTTACTTTTTTCTTTCATTTCTAGTAAGTAGCTATAAATAAAAAAGTCATAATATTCTATTATAGCATTTTAAGCAATTCTAGCACGCTTTTTTAAATCCTCACCCAAGGACATTTTTTCCCCATTGCTTTTAGAGAGAGAGAGGAAGGGAGAGGGAGAGAGAGAAATAGTGATTGGTTACCTTCTGCCTACACCCTGACTGGGGACTGAACCCGCAACCTCAGGTTTATGGGACAATGCTCCAACCCACTGAGCCACACCAGCCAGATATATTCTAACAGTTCTTGTCATATCATCCTCTTCATCACCATCATCATCATGACTGCTATTTCCAAATTCAAAGAAGGATGCCTCCACATTGTTTATCTGGAGAACTTACACGGGATGATCCCTAAAAACACTGCTATATTTTGTTGATCCATTTGAATTAAAGTGCTCAGACTTTGGTATCAACAAGCAGCCAACAACCTTTTGAAATGCACCTAACTCACTGAATCCATTGCATTCACGATAATAAACAAAACCTCTGCAATGCTGCAAAATAACAATAATGCCTTTCAAATGATTCTGCACTTACTGGCCAATTTCAGGGCATTCGATGTTGTTAACAATCGATTTCCCGGATGTGGTAGTGCGTCGGTTTATAAATATCCAATTATATAGGTCACAGTGTTACCTTTGCAGGCCACTTGCAGAATTATATTGATATTGCACAGGACAATCGCCAGACATTGTGTTAGGATGTTTCTCTCTTTCTTCTTTTTTTTAAAAATCTGATTCTCAGCAGGTTTTTGGGCTTTTGCACTGACAATTCTCTCGAACTCCCTGCACCCCTTCGGGATCAGGTAATTAAAAGGGTATTGATGCAAAGGGAAGCCGAACACCACATGGCTTGGCAAAGTGTTTCCATAAACTCCTGTCCTGTAGCTGTGGATACAAACTCAAGCTGGCCGTGTGCAGAACCCCAGCACGTTGCGCGCACTACCCCTCGGCACCGCCAAATGTTTCAGCAGCTGCCCTTTTGTCCTGTTTCTTAAATAAACAAAGAACAGATACAAATTAATGACCTAGATTTATGGCAAAACACACTGCCTTCCCAGAGCAAATAGCCTTAAAAGAACAGATGCTAAAATCACATTTCTTACTCACAGACCCCCCAGAGAAGATACTTCTGTGAGCACGTTAGTTTAGAGTCTATAGAAATTAATAATTGGGAGAAATGTAATCGGGTTGTGCAATGTCACGCTTACCTCTGATTTCACGAGCTTCCAGGCGTGGGCACAGCACACCCTTACTTTGTCCCATTTTTCTCCAGGATCTTAATAGCTTTATTTCACTTTTGCTTTCTATGTGACTTTTTTTTTTTTTTTTTGGCTAGGAAAGATCACAAGATCATTTTCCTAGGATTTTAGATAATACTGAATGATTGGATTTGGTTGCTGTCATCACTCCTGCGGTTTCTGAAAAGCAGTGTCAGAAAATCTCCTTTGTTTTACTCTGAGGCGCAGGAGGGAATTGTAGAAAAGTAGGTTTGTTTCTGTCCAACTCAGCTCGAAATTTGCTCTCTGCTTTTTATTTTTTCCTGGGTTTTTGTTTTCGCCAATGCCAACTGCACACAACAAAACCCGGTAAAAACAATAAAAACCTCGGTGGCGATTTTGCCTCCAGAGACATAGCAGAAGCTTCATAATTTATGGAAAACGGGAATGAAGCTAGGTCACCTCCCGACAGGCCCGAGAATGAAAAGGTACAGCGTGTCATTGGCCACACGTTGTGCGTTCTCTTTATCCCACACTGTACAATATTTCCAATCTTATTCAATAATTTAATATACATTTTCTTGTCAAGCTTCTTGGCAGCAGCCTATGCAGCTTGCAAGATGGACCGAGAATGCCACAGGTGGGCTGATTAGCGGGTGGCATTTCTGAATTCTAACAAGCTGTTAGCATTATGTCTGTTTGCTTTAGGTGCAGATGTGAAATGATTTGACAGTAGATTTCAAAAGTGCGTGAGTACGTTTTTGTATGTCAAACTATGGAAATCCATTTTTTTAAATTTCACACATCGATGGTATGTATTGTATTTATTAATTTCAGCGAGCATATATCACTGACATGGCATGAAAATTAAGCAGCAGGATCCATAACGTATAAAATGAACAGATTGAATAAACATCCCACACCCAGCTAATCAGAAAGTCTTATCTCTCGCGCTTCAGAAAAAGTCAGAGGTTGGAATATCTCAGCCAGCAAAGAAGAGTCTTTGAAAAGTTTGTTTTAATTGGTTTTAGAGTGTGATGGTGAATTTTTTTTTTCAAAGGAGGGGAAAAAAAGAAAAAGAAGCAAAAGGGAAAACAACGACCACACACAACAAATGGCGTGTGGAACACTTGCCAGTCACATTGAGTGACATCTGCCCTTGTCTAAAATTTCCAAGGTGATTTCAGGATTTGCAAAGAGAAGTCTGCTTGACACACCAAAAGGAAATTTAAAGTAAATCTTAGGAATGTAACTCTTGGTCTATGCTTAAGGCTATGACATGGACTTTAAGCCACAGACACCCCCAAAGTCACAGAGCTAACTGGGAGGTGTCTACCTGTAATTCCAGGCAAAGCTGAGCCCAGGGTCGGCTGTGGGGTTTCAGCAGGGATATTTGTGCTCAGGCTTGTGGGGTCAAGGCCATGGTGGAGAAGGAGGATGCCTCCACCCCTCTCAGATGTGTCCTCTACCCCAGCCCTTGGAGAACCCCTCTTCACCAAGAGCAGCCACGCCTGTCTGTACCTGTGAGAGCTTCTTAGTGGGTGTAGATGGCAGGATGCCCCAGTCCTTCTCTGGCAGGACCTGCGAAGTCCGTCGATCACATTCCAGCAGGGTCAGAAGGAGGACCTCAGTGTCCGAACACAGCAGATACTCCAGTAGACCCCAGGGAATGGAAGCAGGAGGAAGCCCCCAGGGAAACATCGGTCAGAATTCTGCAGCCTTCGGGCATGGGGTGGAGGCTACAGGATGGAAGTGTCCAGTTAGCATGTTGGCTATCAGGCATAAGTCCCAGCCCCAAGCACCAAGCAACACGACAGCAGCTAGAATTTGGTCTCCATCGCGATCACTGAGGGTGAGAGTTCTAAATGATCTTTAAGAACATTAGCTAATATGACACCCTGGTTTGAAAGATGAAAACACCTCGACTTAGAGAAGTGGCGTGTCAAATCCCTTCCCAAGCAGTGCTTCGCTGGTTCATCCCAGCAGTGCTGTGAGGTGAGCTGAGAAAACACGCTCCTAGGGGAGAAAAACAGACACGGGATGAGCTTCTCGCTCATGGTCACTACAGCTGGGCTTCTCAACTCCGAGTCCGCTGCTGCAAAGTAATCACTGAACATCTTTGCAGTCACAGTGTCCATTCAGCCAATGCTTGCCGGGCACTGACCTGGTGCCAGGCACTTCTCCAGGTGCTGAGAATAAGCAGTGAATAAAGTCGACAGCAATCTCTACCCGGGGAGCCTGCCTTCTGGTGGGAGAGATTGTTATAAACCAAATGGAGAAGTGACTTCTGTCATGTTTGAGAAGGTGAAGAAAGGCTCTGGAGAAACCGGAGCCGGTGAAGGTGATTCGGAGTGTGGTGGGAGGGGTGACAGTTCAGGGAGGTAAGCCCTCCCTGTGGCAGTGAGCACAGAGAGGGGGACCATGTCCCAGGCAGAGGGAACCAGTCAGAAGTCCCAAGGTGGGAGCTGGCCCCGAAAGATCATGGAACACCAGTGACTCAGTCCAGGGGCTGGACTGGAACAGTCCAGAGATTGCCCAGGAGGAGCTGGGGCGTGGGGTCCTGAGGCCGTGGTGCAGAAGGAAGGCATTTTTGCGGGTGATCATGGGAACCTCACTATTGTGAAAGGCCCTTATATCCATTCTTATAGGAAGAAGGCTTTTGGAGTCTGACTCATTTAAACATGAACCCTGACCTTGGACAGGAAACAGGGTTGAAACGACACTGTTCTGTCTCAGGCTTAAGCAATTTACCTGCAAAACTGGAATATTTCTTGGTACAAAATGGATTTACAATGAAAAAAAATACCCAAACTTTTGCCATGGTTTCCCCCCCGTGTATCATGTCTCTTTCTCTTATTACATAAGAGTGTGCTCCCTCCTCATTTCCATCTCTTTCAACATCAACAATTTGTTTAAAGATTTTATTTATTTATTTTTAGAGAGGGAAGGGAGGGAGAAAGAGAGAGAAAGATAGAAACATCAATGTGCAGTTGCTGGGGGCCATGGCCTGCAACCCAGGCATGTGCCCTGACTGGGAATCGAACCTGCGATGTTTTGGTTCGCAGCCTGAGCTCAATCCACTGAGCTACACCAGCCAGGGCAACATCAACAATTTTAAAATAATAATAATCCTAGCTCCTAAACCTAAGAGACTAGGTTTTCTTGTCTTTTTTTAAAATCAGTTTTCCCTCATAAAAAGCCTTTGGATAATAAACTAATTTCTCACAAGCTTATACAGTATATTCTACCTTCTTGGATAAATCCAAACCTTAAAAGTAATAAGAAAAAGGGCATGATACGGAGCCCAGATGAACCCGCTCGACAGCCTAACCCAAGTGAGGTTCAGAGTTGTTAGCCCTTACCCTTGCCCTGGGGATGCTGCAGGCACTCAGTGAAAATCCGTTGAGGGTTAAAAAGGCATTTTCATCAGAAAAAGGCGGCGGAGAGCAAAGGAAAATTATTTTTAATTTTGCTTTCTCCATGCGATGGTAATAATGTGGAACTCACAGGCCCTTCCAGAAATAGCAGGAGCGGGGGAATGTGAGGTCACCTTTGAGAGGCGGGGAGCCCACGGGAGCCCTGTCCTCCAGGGTCAGCATCTTGGGAGGCCGTTCGTATGCAGAACGTGCATTGGGTGTGGTTCTTGGGTGACAGGCTTTGATGTTCCCTACCGTCCAGGCCTGCTCCAGGGGACGGCGGTGTCCACAAACACTGACTGACCTCGCGCGTTTTTCCAGCTGCCGCCGCAGGTCGTTCCAGCCGCCCCGCTGGAGCGCAGCTGTTGCACGCAGCCATCGCGTGCCTCCCATCAGTTACCCTGGTGGTCAGCCTGGGGGGGCCCTGCAAGTTTTCCTGCTCCCCGGACTCTTACCCCTCCCTCTCCCAACACTATACTATGCACAATACCTTTAAAAAGCTTAAGAAGTGAAGTAGACACCGGCCTACGTTTATTTTCAGCCCAAAGAAAAAAACAAAACAGTTTTCCCTCCAAATCAACACTGACATTGTTAAAGAACGTTCCTTTATCACAACATGCCCATCACTGCGCAGGAAGAGAATGCCGCTGGTTTGGAAGACCGACACCTGAGTGATGTACTTGGGGAGATGATGAATTTGCACTGATCCATTCCCACTCGCAGTGTGCCTGGTCCTCCCTGTGACCAATGGCAGGCATTTGCGAGACAGCTGGCGGGGTGAGGGGTGCAGGCTGAGGCTGTGCTACAGCTCAGTGGCCTCTGCACGGATCAAAGACTCATTAGCATCCCGCTCTCACCAAATCAGCTCATTGGCTCGGACAATCTGTATTGCTTTAAACGTTTAGACAGCTCCAGCATTTATCTGTCACCGAGGCAGGGCTAGGGTTTGCTCTCCGACAGGTCCCATCCAAAGATTTTGGGGTATGCAATCCCAAAGCCATACGTATTGCAAACGCTGTAATTCTAGTTCTTTTTTTTCCTTTTGCAAACACAGATTAATCATTATTTCTCCAAGTTTCAAAATAATCACTTTGGGTTATAAAATATGACAGGTAGGTTATTAAAAGTGCAGAAAATGTCTCACCTGGAAGGACTGGTCTCAAACTACTCAAAATAGGACTTTACCGTCTAGGATGTTTCAAGGATTTCCTGAAAGATTTACAAGATTGTAGAATTTATAGTGAGCTAGTGCACGATTTTGAGTCTACCAAATACCATTCTTTTTGGTGTGGCTTTAGTGGACACGATACAAGCGGAGAATGCAAGAGACATGGAGTTCTAATTTAGATTTTACCACCAACTTACTGTGTGTATGATAGAAGGTATTTTACTCCACCTTCTCCTAATGTTTAGGAATAAAGATGGGAATTACAACAGTCAGCGGTCTACCCTTGGGCAAGCTGTGGAAAGAATAATTTTAAAGATGGAAAAACCTCTTTATGAAATAGAAAGTTCTGACTACAAGGTAATGGAATCCCCCTTTTTTTAAAAATAAGGGACACATTACTGTTGTTATGGAAAGCTACATTCTGGCCACATAGGATGGCCCCTCCAGGCCATGCCCCGCGCAGGCTGTCCAGTCTGCAGGGCGTAGCGAAGGCACCAATCTCTCTGCTGTTCATTTTCCTCTGGAGAATCCATCAGTTCTCATCATGTCAGTGCCTGGGAGGAAGAGGAGGCAGCAGCTTGTTTTCCAACTGGAGCCTGATGTGGGCCTCAGGTCCCCAGAGCATGGGGGACCATGTGGCCTTGTGACTTCCACCCTGCAGTGGGCCTCAGGGACAAGGTCCACCTTGGAGATGAGAGGACGGTGGCAGCCTATGGCACACTTGGTCTACCTGTCCAAGTCATCGGGATGATGAGCCTATGATGGCTGGACCCTTGGTTTTGTCGTGTCCGATACAGTAATTGCGGAGGAGGGAGGAAGAACAGTCATTTAATTAGACCACCCTGAAAGCATCATGGGAGCCATATAGACATCTTTAATAGTAGTAAAAAAAGATTTTAGAAAGCCTTGTGTTGCACGGAGTGCAAGCAGGAGACGGCTGTGGAGGGGTAGGGGATGGCTGACCCTGGTGAGCCGTGTGGAGAAGGCGCTCTGTGGTCCTGGGCAGGGGCGAGGATGCTCCTGCAAGGAATAAACCAAGCCAGGAACTCCACCCACTGGGTTTGCAGTGAGGATTTGCTTCTGTGTGGGTTGCATTTTCTCACTCATCATTCTCTTTAGTGGAAAAGAGAAAAAGAAGAAGAACCTTAGGACCATTTACATTATGGGCCAATGGCGGGGAGTGCTCACATCACATTAAACTCTGCCCGTTTTAAAGCCAATCTCTAATGAAGGACCTTCCTCCTTTGCTCTTTGTGAAGCATGTAATTAGGTACTTGAATTCTTAACCAGACTATACATGCCAGATAATGGGTAGACAGTTGTTCATATGAGTTAAAATTGAGTTTAAAATTGGAGACACTCACTCGACGAGTCCTTAGATGTTTTCTGAGCCTAGGTGTTTCTGGTTCCACATCCCAGCCTCTTGATACAGTGACTCCTTATATACTATTTTATGCAAATTAAATAGTAAGTCTACAGGCATATTAATATTTTAATAAGTTAAAAATCTTTCATATGTAAATTAGATTTTTCAGATGCCTTGCCATGTATTCGTACTTATTTATAGAAGATTAAATTTCTATTAGACCAATAAGCCAGTTCCTTTCTTCAATGATAATAAAATAAAATACGTGGAAAGGTTTTTAGGGAACATTGTGCTTTCACATCCAGATTGAGCATGTTGTTAATATTGCGTTGTTTTTTTTCTTTTATCCTATACATTTTGCTAAAAATAGTTTACCAAAAGCAAAGTCTGCTTTAATTTAATTGTACTTTAAACAAAAAATTCATCTTCTGCTAGGCATTAACTTATAATAACATTAAAATTTGAAACGATAAGCAACAAAAGAGAAACCCCAAGTAAAAGAAATTTCACCATCAGGACACAGAAAGTCATTTGTTTATTGGTCTTTTCACCTTCACTTCCTGCGCTGGGTATTTCACAGTTAATGGCAAAGGGGAAGGATTTGGAGACAGCCTGGTGCCCTGTGAGGTGGGCAGAGTTCTTTGCTGGGTGCCATGGCATGACGGCATTCTCTTGATGTTGATACAAGAAGAAGGGTCATCACCATGCCAGGGCAGGAGCAGCAGGGGCAGCTGCCACCCCCCTGGCACATGCCTCTCAACTCGGTGCTTAAAAATAACAAAACAGCGCTATAGGAAGACAGACGCATTCCACTAGTCAGAGTACCCTTCCTCCAGAGAGGTGAGGAGCCTTCAGCCTGACCGAGTTCCATGAGCAATGAACGTGGCCCCAGAAAATTCCTGGGTTCCATCGTTTTCAACCACTTTACAAGGTTTTTCTATGCCTATCAGCAATTTTAAATGTATGCTCTTCTGCGGCCCCCTCCCCTGCCACGCTGAACTGTCAGCTGGCAAAGGAAGCCGAATCTCCTCTTTCCTGCGGGGGCCGCTCTTCTCGGTGATGAGAGCTGTGTTTAACGTTTAGTCTAAACAAGGAGAGGACAAGGGACAAGGGATAAAGCAAATGAGGGCAGAGGGGGAGCAAAGTGTAAAGGCAGAGAGGAAAAGCATAAAATGGCCCTGGCTGGTGTAGCTCAGTGGATTGAGCGCGGGCTGTGAACCAAAGCATCGCAGGTTCAATTCCCAGTCAGGGCACATGCCTGGGTTGCAAGCCACGGCCCCCAGCAACTGCATATTGATGTTTCTCTCTCTCTCTTTCTCCCTCCCTTCCCTCTCTGGGGATAAATAAATAAAATCTTTTAAAAAAAGAAAAGTGTAAAACGTTGATGTTTGTCTTGTGCAGAGCAAAAGACTAGACAATAGGCAACTGAAATTGTACCCACCTCCTTCTTCAGGAGAGCTTCTTGGCTTAATCAGGGAAAAAAAAACATGGAAAAGGAAAGCCAAGATGGACAAAGAAAAAAATCTCCCAAACAAAAGAAAAGAAGGACCCTGGCACTAAGATAAAAAAGCGAGGCACACAGAAGTCAGAAATTTTAAGTACATCAGGAAACGCCATGGAAGGTAGTCTACATGTCTAAACATACACACACGAAAGTCAAGGAGAAAAAATAACAAAAATGAATTTTAAAGGATTTTGATCTTAATTCATCTAAATTATTTGGCAATGTTGTCCAGTAACCTGAACTTCTTCTGGATAATTTCAGGAAACCCTTAACTGTCCTGGTGAGGCTGGGGAATCCTTCAAGTCGACTTCAAGTCATTCTCGTTTATTGCTAGAAGACCGTTTTCTCTAGTTGAGTGCAGAGGTTAGGAGCATGGGCTCCGGAGTCACACAAACTTAGTTCAGATACTAGCTCTGTTCCTTATTGGTTGAGGACTAGGAATATAACTAGCTATAAGCAAATTGTTTATAACTCATCCATATAATGGGGATAACACTAGTAACTCATTCACAGGATGGTTATGAGGATGAAAGGAGAGAATGGGTATAAATCACTTAGCACAAGGCCTGGCACACAGTAATTACTCAACAAATCTTGTTTTATTATTGTTACAATTTCCACTTTGTAGAAGGAGATATAAAAGACCTACCTATTAGTCCAAACATAGTTGCCATGTCATTTATGGCCAGGAAGAACTTGTTTTCTTGGAAGGCTCAATTGTCTCTGCCTCTAAAACAGGATGTGTTGAGAAATGGGGGAGACAGGCCAGGATGAGAGGGAGAATTGAATCAACTGAGGCTTACAGAGAGGTAGGCCACAGGTAATTTCCATAGATATTCCCAATGTAACGAATTAGAGTGTACAGGGTGAGGCAAAAGTAGGTTTATAGTTGTTCAAATGGAAAATGATACAATAATTAATAAATAATAATACAAGAATACAGTCTGTGTTTCACATACTTAAAACTATAAACCTACTTTTGCCCCACCCTGTATTTAGGCACAAAGTCATCTTTATAATTTATTTGCCATTTTCCTAATCATAAAATACAAATTTGCTACCATTTTCTGTTTTATGTCTCCCAATACTGATGTTCTAGCTGTTAATATAACTCCATGTATAGCCAATTGCCTCAAGCAGAGCGTGACACTTTTAAATTATTTTAAAACATTGTTCAGCCTAAATTACTTTTTATAATAAGACAAAAACGAAACAAACAAACAAATAAACAAATGACTAAAGCATACAGCCTAATTTTTGTGGACCATTGACACGGGCAGCAGCTGCTGGCTTCCCAAGGACCCCAAGATTCCCATCAACCCACCCGAGGAAGTGGGGTTAGCATGTGGGTCCTCCGCAAGGTTTGAGAAAGCCAGAGTTGGGGGGCAGACAGTGAAGAGAAAGTTTTCTGATGGAAGCAAATTATGGTAAGTTCAGTGTAAATACCTGTGGGGTGGGAAACTGACTTTCCAGCTTAAACAGGATCTGGGGAAATCTGCTGGGTGAGTCTTAAACAACATAGATGTTTGCAGTCCCCATTTTATGTTTTTTCCAGAAAATGAGTTTTAACAGCCCAGCGACTTCTCACATGACATGGGTATGCCTTTCTTCAGCAGGATGGACCCTACCTAGCAACCAGGAGCCGACAAAAGTCACAGCCCACGATGGTGTGACAGCAGCATGATGAATAACAATTATTACAACATTCGGAAAATTGTAGACCAAACTTCCCATAGAATGAGTCTACCGCAAAATTTCTGGCTGAAACAGGAGGATGGTTAGCTACCACAGAATCATTCCTTGCTCAAGGATATAAAATTGCTGAATATCTACCTACCCCTTTTGATAATTTTCACAAATCTCCAGTGACTTACACTGGAAACTCAGACCACTGATGTGAAATGCATTGCTTATGACACAAATGCGTGATACTTCGCAGGGCAGCAAAGTGTGTGTGTGTGTTCCTGAGAGAATGTGACTCCCTAGGTGTTCTCTGCACAGGTCGCCTTTCCAATGGTGCACGCACGGGGACCTCTGCTGCTGAGAGAAAGTGAGTTTTACACCCACCGCCAGAATGTTTTTTTTATCATTTGGGTTGTTTTGTTTCATCCCTGCTTTTTGTTGTTTAATTTCGTTTACAGTGCAAATAGCCTCAGCAGACGCTAACAATTAATTTTGGAAAACAGAGCCAGAATCTCCTTTTATTCCCTCCCTCCCTGCCCACAGGGCCCAGCTCAGCATGGAATAGAAAGGACCCTGTGCTCCTCCTCTTGCTGCTGCCGGAAGGAGAAAGAGCCCCAAGTCCATCCATGTGCTGTAGGACCGAGCGCCCAGGAGGCCCGTGACACTGGCTGCAAGACAGAGGGAGGCGACAGGAGCCAAGATAGTGAGAAGCAAGGAAAGGCTCCTCTTTCAGATCCAGAGAACCTTCCAGGGCTGGGTGAAGATGCCAGTTGGTGCCTGAGTCTTCAAACACTGCTCTGCTCTCCCTTCCCCATACCAACGGGAGCGCCCTCCAGCAACTTTGCTTAATTACCCTGCTCTGAGAAGCTAGAAAGCCCCCTCGGCTGAGTAGTCCACACACTGAGCCTGAACTGCCAGCGGAATCCTGTTCAGAATATTCATTAAGCTCCTGAACACCCTGTGCTCCTGCCTCGATAATAAAGAACTGGGATCCAAAAGAGGATGCATTTGCTAAGCAAACCTGAACCCAGAAACCCTGTCCGAGAGAGACTCCAGGCAGGGAAAGATGGAGAGCCAGCGCGTTTCTGTGCCACTGAGTTTTAAACTAGTGGCCACCAAATGGTCCTGGGTGAAGACAGAGGGGCGGAGCTGGAAGAATGCTGAGTTGGGGGTCCAAAGATCTGGGTTCCAATTTCTACCTCCACTCCTTGCCTGCGTGCTTTTGGATTAGCCACTCATCCTGGCTCAGTCTCGCCAGCTGTAAAATTGAGGAAGAAATCCACGAGACCGTTGGAAGAACCCATGAGACAGCAAGAGGGAAAGTGCTCTGTAAACTCCAAGGGGCCGTACAAACGTAAGATCTGTGTCTGTGCCTAGAATGCATGATGGCGTTTCCTTGACATGAACCAACGGGACTGAGAAGCAGGTTAGGGAAGGAGTAACCCTCTCAGGTGTACCTCTGTGATCTGTGTCTGCTACCTGGCCCCATTGAGACTGCCAAGGCCGGCTCTGAACACTCAAGGCATTGTGTATTTCCTCTTAAATAGGGAAATAGAGTGTGGTACAGATGACATATTTTGGGATCAGAGATACTGGGTTTAAAAACTTCTCTGCTTGCTGTGCATCATTGGGCAAGTTGTGTAACCTCGCCAGACCTCCCTTTCCTCAGCTGGAGAACGGGGCTGGTGATGCCCTTTACAGCGCTGTGATGCTGATTAAAGGACAGGATGTATGTTAAGCATTCACTCCAGTACCTAATGCATGGTCAAGACCAATAATGGCTGCCCAACCTTTGTCCTGGAGAGTCCACAGCACGCATCCCCACTGTTCTTCGTAAATAGAGTTGGCCCTTGAGCAGCACAGGTGTAAGTATGGGGTCCACTTAGACACTGCAATACCCACAGGACGATGGCTTGGTGTTCGCCGAATCCTGTGTTTGCAGCCATTCTATGGAACATGACTCCCGCTAATAAGATTTGCCCTCAACCCCTTCAAGGGCACTGACTCTGTCTTATTTACTTTCTTATTTTCCCATCATCATCTTTGCCCTTCCCCCCAGTGCCTAGTAGAGTGCTGTGAACATATCAGTTTTTGAAAAGTTAACTAAGTTATGATTCTGACTTTGAAGAAGCATTAATAGCTGATCATTGATTCCGACATATTACTGCTCACTCCCTCGTGGAATCCAACTCCTCTTGTGATCGTGGGGTTTATAGGAAAGACTGCCCCACACAGCGACACACAGTGATAGTTGTGGGATACTCCCCATTTCTTCCCTGATGACATGAAAGAGTACAGCAGCGAATGGTCACGGACTAACACACCTAAATTGTTCGTGATGCTCAGTCAAAGTACTGAAGACCTAGACTTGAAATTTTTTAAGAAGAAAGTTGTATAGAGTTCTAAAGGGAAGTGTAGCCAACAAAGGGGTCTGTAACTTTCAGAACACCAATGTGGGATATGCGAGAGGTTCCTATTTTAAGTCCTGCTCAGGTGAACCTGAGCTAGGGCAGGTGATCCTGATAGATTCCAGGCTAGAGTCTGCGAAACACAGACGCAGATGAAACAATTTGCCCAGTTATTAGTAGGAGGGTGGGAATGTCCATCCTATTTTAGATGAGTCTGTCTCAGGTCTGAAAAACATGGGGTGTTTTTATTGGCTCAGTCCAAAACCTTCTACTGAGCTCTATCCTGATAGTTCTGGAGTGGAAAAGAATCTGACCTGGTCATTTTATTCGTGGCCTTGGAGGAACAACACATGTCTAAAGGGAACAAAAGAAGAGGGTGCTTGGCCCCAGAATACTGTTACTCCCTCCACTCCCCCTCCCACTCTCCGCCTCCACGTTCTTGCCTCTTGACCCCTCGCTGCCGGCCCTGGCCCCTCCCTTCACTCTGCCCTTCCTTCTACGGAAGCAGGAGAGGCTGCTTCCAAAGTGGCCTTCCTCACAGTCATCAGCACAGGTCCCTAAGTAAACAAGTGAGGCTGGGACAGGCCTGAACACAAGAAAGATGCCGTTGGCATTTAATGGACAACCCGTTGGTGAAACAGGCAACAGGCATAGCGGTTAATGACAAAATGGTTGGTACATCCCAACAGCTGATGAGAGTGAGGCGTTAGATAATGTGTCTTTGGAGAAGAAAAAATGAAAAATCCTCATTCCCCTTGATGACGTGTCTCTTTGGATTCGGCTAGTAAATAACAACACGCTATTTGAATTGACAGGTAGATGGGAAAGAGGAGCTTAGGAAAAGAATAGTCCAAAAGGCCTGGAAGGAAGGTGCAGGGTGATGAACAGTACATTTGGGTGGAGTGTAGAGTATGAAGTTGAACTTGAGAGGGGAAGAGGGAATAACACCTCAATTCAACTGAGTCTTATGATAAAAGCCCACGAACTCAGAGAGCAAGAGAACCTACTCCAGCAGGCCATGGAGCTCCACTGGACGTCTCCCAGGAGGGGACTACTATACTTTGAACAGCAGTTAGAGAATGGACACCACGATGGTGCACAGAGGATGGCAGAAAGACCAGAACTGGGGAGAGGCGAGTGAGGAGGCTTTGGTGAGAGCTGACAGTAGCAAAGAATGAAGAGCATGGTTCAGGCGGGAATGACATGGAGAAGACAGAGTCTGTGGCCTTGAAAACTGAGAGGGTGGGAGGGGTGGAGAGTGGTGCAGGGGGTGAAGGGGGATTCAGCGACAGGGATTTGGAGCCCCAGCAACTGGGAAGCAGAGGAGTTTGGTGAGTGAGGTGGATGGGAGGTTTGGCATGCAGGGTAGAAGATGCTGGAAGCAATTGAAAATTGGCAGAACCTGGGTATGACTTCATCTGAATTACATTTCAGATATTAACGCACCAACTGTTCCAACTTTGTTTCTTTGTTACCTACCAGCGTTTCTCCAAGAAAGGGTGTCCAGGCTTGATTTCTGAGAGCTTGGATAATCTACACAGAGTTTAGCCCGGCTCTGATATCCTGGTGTGTTGGAGATGACGTTTTCCCCAAAAGACTCTGAGCAGAGATTGTTACTTATGGAATTAGTAAAATCTCTATCTCATCCTTTTTAGTCCTTTCCCTGTCCCCTAGTCTCATCCTACCAATCACACACACAATATTGAGTTTCTATTATTCCAAGCCTGATATTCGCATCTTTGAAGGACAGATACAGAAGTTAATAAGACACCGTGCTAGCTTCAAAAGAGCTTGCAATCTGGTGCAGACTCCAATGGTTGGCTAAATTTATGGTCACAGAGCACCAGCTGTGCACTGAACACTGATGTAAGAGGCACTAGGAGGTAGTATCGCCTAGTGGTTAGGCACAGATGGTAGTGGTTTGTAGATTGTAGGCGCTGGAGCCTGATTAGATGGACTCAAAGTCTTTCTCTAATGCTTATTCATTGTGAGAATGTCAATTAAATTGATAAAGGACAGGGAGCTCAGTTTTCCTGTCTATAAAATGGGAGTAATAATTACTCCATAGGGTTTTATGATGATTCAATAAATTAATACATATAACCTATCCCATTATGTGCTATGAACTCATACATATTCCTTACACATAATAAGCGCTCAATAAACCTTAGCTATTGTTATTACAAAGTGCCTCATGAATATGATCTCCTTTAATTCTCATATTAGCTGGGCAAAATTAGTATTGTGTCCCCATCCGTGAATGAGGACCTCAAGACTCAGGGGGAATTGCTGACTTGGCCCAGGGTGCCATTAAATGAAGGAACTGTGGTGTGAGTCCAGGCAAGTCCAGAACTCACTCAGCAACATCACAGTCCCTCTGCCTCAGGGGAGAGTGCATGAAAGAAGACGCTATACATTTCATTCTGACCTAGCATCTCAAAACTGGTGACAATTTTTAAATGGCTGAGAATTAAATCATCAATAGTGATTACAGCTGCTAATATAATTCTCTAATTTAAGTTTATCCCACAAGTAAGCTTTTAACATTATTTGATTATGATAATAAATTAGATTGGCCAGGTATTTTCCTCTTTGATTTTGTGAATTATCTCTGGAGACAGGGCTTATTGAAAAATTAGCTCCTAATTTCCCGTGGCTGAAACCAGTGTGCTAAAACAAGTAAATGAACTGCTGGATTTTTAAACGTCAACTTATAGTCAAGCATTTAAAGACTCTGTGTGATCAGGCCTAGATCAGGGAGGCTACTTAGCCAACTCATGGAACTGTGAGCTGAATATATCATGGTTGCTTTAAACAATTAAGTTTTTGTGTGGTTTCTTACACAGCCAAAGCTAACTAATACAGACTAACAGACTAACATGGGAGTCAATAAACTTTTTCTGCAAAGGGTCCAATGGTAAATATTTGGGTTTTGCAAGCTACAAGGTCTTTGTTGAAAACTACTCAGCTCTGCTCTTGTAGACCAAAAGGAACCGCAGACAGTACGGAAATAAATAGTCACGTCTGAGTTCGCCTGAGTTGTTTGTTGACCCCTGGTCTAGCACAGGAAACAGACATTACTCAAATAATCACAGAAAGAAGTGTATGCATGTAACCTGAAGTTGCTGCCTTGTGGCCAAGGCTCACTGAGCTATCAGAAAGAATAACTGGAGAACCTGGCCCCAGCTGCTAATTCAGATAGTGTCTTGGTCAGATCTCCCAGGAGCAAACCCTGAGATAAGGCTTTGAGTGCAGGCAGTCTGTTTGGGAAGTGACCTCAGGAAGCACGGTAGGAAAGTGGAGACAGGAGGCACAGATGAAGCCACTATGGAGCAAGTTCATGAGCAGGTTACCCCATGGGCAAGTGAGGCTTAGTCATCGAGGACCTTCAGGAGAAGCCCCGGGTCACCAGGGGCTGAGGGAGTTGCACTGTGTGTTCTCCAACTCCCATCCATCCTTGGAGGAGGGTGGCTGCAGGAGGAGGTGCTCCTGTGATGTGCTGGCCTCCCCCACTCCCCACACTGCTGCAGCTAGAAAAAGCTCTTGGGCAGAGAGTAGCAGCAGCTCGCTGTACGAAGCTGGGCTGGGAGGCGGAGTGCCAGGGGGCGTGGGTGGGTGCCGACGGCATCTGCTGCAGAAGGCTTCCCTGTGGGAGGCAGGTCTGAGCTGAGCTCTGAGATGGGCAGGATTTATAGGGGCAGAAGCCACAGCTGAAGCGTGGATGTGGGCGAGGTCACTTAGGCACATTGAGAAATAAAGAGAAGTCAGGAACTTAGTGTCTCAGAAACCTACGTCTAGTGTGGGATGAGCCTGAAAGGAGACTGTATTAACCAAAATCTCAGCTGCTGCAAACAACAGAAATTTATTCTGTCACAGTTCTGGAGGCCAGAAGTCCACAGTCATGTTGTGAGCAGGCGCATGATTTTTCTGGAGGCTCTCGGAGGTTCCTTTCTTGCTCTCGCCTGGCTCCTGGTGGCTCCCAGGAACCCTTCATCCTGCTTTTTGACGTCACTCCATCCTCTGCCTCCATCACCACATGGCCGTCTCCCCTCTGTGTCTGCACCCAAATTTCCCCCTTCTCAGGAGGACACCAGTCATTGGATTAGGACCCACCCTGATGACCTCATCTCAACTTGACTTGCAGTGTAAAGATCCTATTTCCAAATAAGGTCACAGTCCCGGCTACTGGGAGTTAGGGCTTGAATGTGTCTTTCGGAGGGTCTTATTCATGACCATTATACATAAGATGGAGACCGGAGAGCATTCACTGGATTGAGAAACATGGACCTGTGTTTCTTATCAAGAGCTGATTCTGTAGAAAAACGGAAGAAGAATAGCCATGGATAAGAGATGAAGAAATAGAGTGAGAAACGCTTTCAAGATGCTGGGCAGCAAAGGGGAAGGAATGGATGGAGGCGAGGGTTTACGGGGTTGAGGGAGGATATTTTTTAAGATGGCAGAGACTGAGCATATCAGTGGAAGGACCCACTTTTGAGGGACGTGTTGAATATGAAGGCGGCCAGGATAGTCCTCAGCACATGGGAGAGGGTGGACGCCGGGGGCCAGGCCCCTCTGTTGTAAGAATTAGAGGGGAGGAGTGAAGTTCCAGAGTTTTCTCCTCTCTGCTCTAGGCCCTCACTCTTCCCACCAAACGGTCCCATTTGCCCATCTCAGGATAATCCACCTGGTAACAGCTACCACTGTTTTGCCCCTGGGGAGAGGTGTTGCCCACATTCTCTTAGTATTTCCCTTCCATTTGTGCCCCTTGGCCAATGTTTATCAATAACCGTCTGTTGTGTCCACCACACCCTGTCTAAAAGGGCAGACCTGGGAGGAGCGAGCACTGGGTGTAGGGCCTTTGATAGAAGCGGCCATTATTCCACTGGCCTTGAGAATAGCCCCCATGCGAAGGCTGGAGAGGATTATTAGCCTCACTTTACACAAAAGGAAAATGAGACTCTAAGAAGGGTTTCCGAGAAGACCATGTGGATTAAAACCTACTTCCTCAGATATCTTGTTGGGACTTTTTCCACTGCAAAGAGCTGCCTCCCTCAACGTGACGCCAAGGACGGTTGAGAAGTTACATCAGAGCGGGCATATTATGGTTTCCAGAAAGAAATGGGTCACTCTTTCAAAACTCATAGAGGAACAAGAAATATTTATGGCCTTGCTTTCCTAGGGATGGTGTCTTGGGAACGAAGTTTGCCTTCCTTCAGGAAACCATAAAACCGAATGATTCTGATAAAATTGCTGTGTAAGAACTATTTCCCATCATCTTAGATATTTATTTATTTATCCAGCAAACATTTACTGAGCTCCTACTGTGTGCCAGGAGTTGTTCTAGGGACAAGGGATAGACATGAGTTGGGTATCGTCTCCGTCCTCAAGGACTTCAGGACCTGGAGAATAGCCAGGCACGTGGTGGGGTGTAGGCAGGCTACCCTGGCCACGCAGAGCAACGAACCCTAAAAACACATTCATGTGTTTGGGGAACGATGGTATTTCAAAGAAATTCTGTGAGAAAAGAGGAGAGGCAGAAGAGGAGGCCCTGAGAGGGGAGGAAGAGAGATCAGGTCAGAGAGAAAATAATAGTAGCAATAAAAATATATATTTGGGTGGCCTTGGCAGCTTACAAAATGCTCTTATATAATTTTTTTTCACTTAATCTTCACAGCAGCCCTTGGAAAACTAAACAGTAAGTCACTTCTTCCCTACACGGGTAGCTCTCGGAGATGGATGGGCTTTTCCTAAGCAGCAATGTATTCAAAATGAATCAAGTACAAAATCCACCCATCTTATACTGCATATTCATCAGACTCATCTTTCTGAATTGCATTTGACAGCTTTTGCCTAGTTGGGGAGGACTCAAATGTATCAAGCTTAGCCCAAGCAGTGCTCCTCGCTGTCTCGCCTTGAAGGTTCCCAATTCTGCCAACGAAACTCTGCAAGTTGGTTGAAGCCTCAGGCCCCGCCTCCCCTCGGTCTCTGCTTCCTCGGTTGAAGGACTGTGCTCCACCATGACACAGCGGAAGTCCTTCCTGTTCTTTGGGCCGCCAGTGTGGGCACCAAGAATCGACAGCTTCAACTGGGAAACTCATTTAGGTGGTGCTCTGAGCAAGTCTCCTAACCACGGATTTCCCTCTTAATGGATTGATTCACACACCACACATTCACTCACCTATCCATTCATGTAATAAATGTATTGAATGTCCCCCACATGCAAGACACACACAGACACCTTGTAAAGAATCGAGGTAACAAGACGTGGGCAAGGTATGTACAGTCTATTGGGAAGGGTAAGGTGAGCCAACGAAGATTTTACATGCGGTGAAGGTGATAGGTGAGAAAAGGGAGCCAGGTGTATCCATTATTATGATTTCTGCAGCACAAGTTAGGGGACAGGAACTACGCCAGGTTCCCTCCCATCTGTGATCTTATTTGACCCTCACAACAAAGTGGTAGACACTCACGGCTCCATTTTCCAGGCAGGAACATCAAGGTTCTCCTTATTTCCTGCCATGTGGAGGGGCTTCATGGGAGAAGTTTATTGTTTGGGGGGGTGCTCATTTGCTTTGTTTTATTTATGGTTGTTGCTGTTCAAGTTTGAAGTCTGCATAGGATTTTACCCTTTGAATAGAGGAACACGTAACATGAAGCCTCAGGGACCCCGGCTTCCACGGGTTCCTTTCGAGGTCCCAAGGGGGCCCCAGAATGTGCTCACACATTCATATGTTTTTGTGAACTTTGCCAAAGAAATGTATCTTAGTGTTCTTTTTCTTAAAGAGGCTGCCCCAAATTGAATATACTTTGGGTCCCACAAAATCTGGATACACCTCTGTGTTTAAAGAGAGAAGGAAGGCAGGAGGGAAAAGGAACCCACTGAGCAAATGAAGCGAGGGAGGAAGGGCCGGTGCCGGTGGGAAGAAGGGTCTGTGGCCCCTGCTGGCAGGAGCAGCTGGATGCAAGGCTGGAAAGGATGAGAGGAAGAAAGAAGACAGAGGACTACTTCCCCAGCTCCTGTCCAATCAGCATTGGCCTCCTCTTGGTAGCAGGGGGACAGACACTCCCTACCCAGACTCCCAACGGGGGATCCTCTATGGACCCTTCCCTCTACCTCCTGGATATTCATCTGTTCTGACCCGTTGGCCCCTTCCCAACATCCCGAGTTCACGATTCCCCCATTGGAGGGGGGAGGGGGGAAGTTCAGGCAGGAGGGTGGGAGGGGGAAAAGGAGGAGGAAGAAAGGAAAGAAAGAAGACGTCTTTCAAAGATTTCTCCCCTCCACACTCAGCTCTGTCTGTGTCTCCCCATTCTTGGCGGAAAGCTCCTGACGGATCATCTTCACTTACTGTTTCCATTGTCTCACCTCGAATGACTACTCAACCGTGTGCAATCTGGCTTCTCCCCCACCAGCCCCAGCTCCTCGGAAACTTCTCCTGCCAAAGTCATCAGCCTCCTCACTCGAGCCACGCACTGCACTCTTCCGTCCTTATTTTCCTTGGCGTCCTGACTTAGGACCCACTTCCCCAGGTGGTCCCTCCCTCTGCGCTCCTTCCCATGCGCCCACCCCCCCCTTAACCACTGGCTCTCTGCAGCCTCCGTCTGAGGCTGCCTTTTGCTCAGTCACAATGACTGTTTCTCACGAGTGTGCCGCGGGCTCTGACTCTCATTGTGTCCTAAGCTGGGCTCACCGGCTCGCACACCCCACCCCCACCTCCCTTGCTGATTCCAAAGTCAATGTAAGAAGACCCAAAAAAGGATTTCACGGCCAGAAAAGCATTTATGTTCTCTCAGACAGCTCTCTCATTATCGGACATGGAAATGGAGACTCAGAGAAGTTAAGCTCCTGGTCTAAAGTCACACAGCGGGTTCGTGGGAGGCTCACACTGCGGGCAAAACCAAGTTCTCTGCAGGCCTCTGCTCTCCCAGCACACCTCTTTGGAATCTGAGGGCGGAGCAACAAAGGCAAACACACAGCCCTTTAAGTTCAATTCAGAAAGATGCTGGATGGTCATAGGCCCGTTCCCCTCAGGCATTGGACCCTACTTATGAAAGTCAAACTCCAAGGCTGACACTGCTGGCTTTTTCCAGAAAGCCAAAGCAAGGTCACCGCAGCTCAGGCGATGCCAGACTTCAATTAAATGTAACCGATGCCTTGATGCGCAGCAGAGCTGAACGTGGCTGAGGCTGCCCGCTAGGTCTCGCCCCCATGGCACCGAGGAAGTCTGCCCGCTGGCAAAGGGCATGTATAGATTGGCTGTGGGTGGTCCAGAGTGTGTAAACCATTGGAAATAATGCCACTACAGTTCACTGAGTGACTCAGAGGTGACTAGGATCCTTCCTGGCACCCCGATAGGCTGCAGATGACCAGGGGTAGAGCTGTCTCCTTTCCCCCGCTGTGTGACCGCAGGCCAGCAGCTTAGCCTCTCTGGGTCTCAACTTCCACACCTGATGACGAGACGTTGGTCTGAGAGACTCTACATACTCTTCTGGCTCTAAAGTCCTTTGTTAGATCTCGTCACTTTGATTTTGGAAAGCAAATGAGGCCAAAGGAAGCTGTGGCCACATACCCTTTTAGAGTGAGTGACGAACCCCCCAGCCGGAAAAGCTTCCTGCCGCCTACCCATTGGCAGTGTTCCTGAAATTGTGGATGTACATTAGGTGAGTGAAAACTGTACCGTTAAAGTTCTAGAATCGCCCAAAGCTTAAAGGATTAAATAAACTGGATTTTTTTTTTTTTGGCAAAAGGAAAAATACTTTTGGAATGCCCCAAACTTCCTTTCATCTGTTTATTAACTTGAATTTCCTAATGCAAATTTAATGGACTTCAGAGTCAGCAGAATGGGGCTGGAACCCTGGTTCGTGGAGCTGTTACCCTCTGAACTTCAGTTTTTTCATCTGTAAAATGGGTATTTATACCTACCTTGAACCATCACTGGAGAGATTCACAGGAATTTTCCGTGAGTGACACTGAACGCGTGAAACATGGGGTGCCACTAAATGTCAGCTTTTGGGTGATGGAGCAAGACGTACATATGCACGTACTTGCCTCACCCCCAGCCTCCTTCAGGTCCTCCAGGATAGGCTGGATCTCTCACTCTTCTTGATGAACCCCACACACTGCGCCTTGCACATGCTGAGTGGGATGAATGAATTTACCAACTGATGAAATTACTCTTTGTTCTTCCCCAAGCTCTGCCTTCCTGGAGTTCACACAATTCCTTCCCTCTTCGCCATCAACATCTCTTCGAGGTATCTTCGAGCTTCCCATCAGTCTCACACACATTCACCACAAGTCTGAGGGACTGTCCTTTCATGGAGAGCAGTCCTGGCATGTGTGTGTCCCATCAGAACACATACATTTGCATGAATGTCCCCCGAGAACCTTGAAGCCCCAGGCGGCCGGAGGGTGGACAGCAGAGGTCCCCGTTCTCCAAAACAACAAACCATGAGCTCCCTGCCCCCACCGTGGGGCAGAATGTGGAGGATCCTTACCCTTGGCTCAGGTCCAGCCCCAGGAAACCACACGGGTTTATGCTCACGCTCCTAAAACATCCTTGTAAGTAAATATGTTAGTCCTGCCTCTCAGCTTCCCAGACGTGAGTATGAATGGGAGGAAGGGTGCAGGAGATGGGTGGAGGGGAAAGTTACCAATGCAACTGGAAATGTGCTGGAGAGCAGGACAGGGAGGCTGTGCTTGCTAAGGGGTGGCAGGGCTGCTGTTTCACCTCCTGGGACTCAGCGGGCAATTCCTAGTGTCCTCCTGCCCCTGGGTGAGCCTGGAGAATCTAGCTCGTGCTCTTCCTCATGCTGCTAGTGCAGATTTCAAAGTCAGAGGGTGGAACTATGAAATGAGCCAATCAGGAAAATCCATGAGCAGAGGAGAGGTTGGTTCCCTGGTGGGACGAACAAACTCAGGAGGTAGAAGCCACAGAGACCATCGGTGTTGGGTCCCCAGTCCTTGCACAATGCCTGGCCCCCTCTGAATAGTGCTCGAGTGAGTGGAAGCATGAATGCGGAAGAAATGTGTGAATGAATGAACCACAGCAGGGACTACACTAAACAAGAACCCAGGTCCCTCTTCAAGGGTCAATACCACCCACTTCACAGCGCGTGGCGTTCACAGCCTGGGCTGCGTAGGAGTAACAAGTGAGAGGATATCTGTTGCAGGTCCCGGGCCAGGGGAGGGGTGATTTGTGGGCAGGTCCCTGGAGGGAAAGCCTGCAGCTGGGGGGAGCCAGCTGCCCAGGAAGCAGATGGGAGAGAAGTAGGAGGTGGGCGCAGCTGAACCGTGGGGGGAAGTCCCGGGCAGGAAAGGGGGTTGGTCACGCAAGGACAGGAGGGGAACTAGTACATTTGAGGGGCCCACGTGGTGGTGGGCCCTGGGCCAAGCTCCCTGCCTGTGTCGCCATTCAATTCTTCTACAAGCCCTATGAAGTCAGTATGGTGATCTTCATTTTCTTGAGGAGAAAACTGAGGCTGCAAGAAAGGAAGAAACATGTAACTGAGGTCAAGAAACTGGAAAGGAGAAGACTTGGGAATTGAACCCAGGTTTCACCAATTAAAGGCAACATTCTTTCTCCCAGTACTGTCTCCTAGGAAAAATGGACGGTAAATTAGGGAGGGTACAGAGCATAACAATACACTCGATACATAATAAGCCTCCGCCTCCAACCTGCTGCCCGCCACCCCGAGGCCAATCAGCCCGAGTCCCATTGACCTGCTTTTCTGGGAGATTTGTGATCCACTTCCTTCCGTCCCTCGCTCAGCCCTGCCTTAGCCTGGCCCTGCCGCTCACTCTCACCTGAGCCACGGCCACAGTCTCCTGATGGACGTGGCCTGGCTTGCATCTCATGCTACCCGCAGCCCCTGTCCACAATGCAACTGGTGCTCTTTCTAGAGTGCAGCTTGAAGTCTCACTGGTCTCCTCCAGCATGAGGTCCAGATTCCTGGGACCTGGCCTTGCCCAGAGATGCTCTGGACTCCCCTCCATCACAGATTGGACGGTGGCCCCTCAAAAGATATGCCATAGCCTAACACCCGGATCCCGCATATGTCACCTCATATGGAAGAAAAAAAAGTATTTGCAGATGTAATTTAGGACCTTCAAAAGAGGTGAGCCTCCTGGATTAGCTGGTGGGACCTAATACAGTGACAAGTGTCCTTATCAGAGCAAAAGAGGAGAAGACACAGGCACGGGGGAGATGCGGCCTCAGGGAACTCCAGGAGCCACCCGAAGCTGGAATTCAAGTGCAAGGAAGGATTCTCCCTCAGAGTCTCTGGAGGGAGCATGCCCCTGCAGACATCTCTGTCTTGGACTCCCAACCTCCAGAACAGTGAGAGAGTAAATTTCTGTGGTTTTAAGCCACCAGGTTTGTGGTCAGTGTTACAGCAGCCTCGGGAGATGAATGCCCACCCCCAACCCTCATGACAAGCTCTGCATACACTGACTGGCCTGAGAAAGAACTCACAGGCTCCTCAAAGCTTCCCAGTCCTCTGGACCTTTGCACATGCTGATCCCTCTGCCCAAAACACTCTTCCACTCTCTTCTTGTGTGCCCAACTCCTACTCTCCTGTCACTTCTGCTGAACAGTCTTCCCTGACACATCAGCCAGGTGAGACTCCTCTTCCTGTGTGTCCCCACTTGCTGCATAACTCTTCTTTTCCTAACACTTATGATACTCTAACTTTTTGTATAATTGTCTCTCTGACCAGTAAGTAAGTTCTAGAGGCAAGCACTGTCCCCAGGGCCGAGTGTACACTTTGCCCTCTGCTGATCAGTTTCACCCTATGCTCCCACACCCAACTCAAATTCTCTTTCCCTGGGCAGGCCCGTGAACAGAAACTCTCCTCCTCCTTGGGTAGAATCCTTGGGTTCCCTGGCCCCCTGGTTGTGGCTCCTCCAAACTTTCTACAATTCTATTTTTACCTCAGGGAGGCTTGCAATAAGACTTATACTAAACTGGCTATAAGGAAGTCATCACACAGCCCCACATTTGCCTGGACATAGTGTCCGATGTCCCTGGTGACAGTGACGGGCTTGTGGGTACCCACATCATCAGGTCAGATGACAGTCTCCCCTTGGGACTTAAATACAGGTGTTCAGAAGGTACCACCCTCTTCCTTCTGGGGTCACTGGTTGGGCCAAGGCCAGCGAGTGCCATCTTCATCTGCCCCATTCCCACATCACATGAGGAAAGCCCGTATTTAGCTGTAAATACAGACATAGACCCAAGAAAGTGGGGTGGGGCTGTGGAGGAGAAGGAGAGAACTTGATGTCATCATGCAGTCCTGGTGCCCAGCCATCCGTGAGGACATGGCCATCCCAGACCTCCTCCACGGGTGAGTTAAATTTTCTTCTGTTTTCAAGCTGGTCTCAGTCCATTTTCTGTCACCTGCAAGGCAGTGACCTGCTGCTTGAAGGGTATCATCTCGCTGGTCCTCCCGACCATCCACTGGGGAGCTTGGGAATCTGTTTCAGTGAGGAAACACTGGCCCACAGTCACAACCATGAAAAGACGAGGCCGGGATCTGAACCCCACTGAGAGCACTAAGTGGTCTCCCATCCCAGCCTCTCACCAGGTTGGACAAGGGGAGGCGACAGGGACGAGAGAAGAGGCAAAATTCTTTGTCAGTCCCCAAAGCTCCCTGAAGGCAGGTCACAACCATTTGAGCAAAAACAGCAGCAATGAAATCCATATCGGTGACACCTGGGGCCTTCTGCCTCTCCACCAGGGCCACAGGGACTGAACTCTAACCAGGAGCCTCCTCCAAACTCTGATTATTCTGCATCTTTAGCAATGGGGCAGTGAGTGCCTAAGGAGTGATGAGCCAGCCCTGCGTCCAAACAGTTTGCTCCTGCCATTCAAAGCACACCATGTGCCCTGGGGAGTGCCCTGGGGAGGCAGGTGCATTTCCGCCTGTGACAGCGAGAGTGCCAGGCGGGTTATGCAGGTTTGTTAGTGCCCGCATACTGGCCCCAGGCCCCTAGTCCTCATGCACATGAACCTACATCGCCCTCCCAGTCACCCCACATTCTGGACTCGTGGATTCCTGCATCCCCAGGTAGACGACACATTTTCCTGCTGTGACCGCAGCGCTCTTTGTCACCCCTCAAACAAGGAGAAAGGGAGACGCATCTTCTCTGTTCATTGTACTGCATTGTCTGATCACCACCTCTCCTGCCCCCTCGCCTCACCCACAGGGCACCAAGGTCACTATGAAATAGGCGAGAGGTAACAGGGGAACTGAGTTCCGTGGCCTCACCAGGATGACCTAGGCAAGGATTCCATAAAAATGTACATGGACTTGATCCCAGATTACGAAACGAGGGGTAACATGAGAGAGATGAGATGAACTAAATTCAATGAAAATTAATATTTTATAGTACTTTAAAAAACATAAATGTTTCCCTTCCCTATTGAGCCATGGATTAGAAATTAATATCTGCTGTTAGACCTCCAGGGAGAATATGTTATTCTCATCTCCAGATAAATAATATTTTGTCATTGTTTCCCTTTAATTTCAGTAGGAAAATGTAATGGGCCCCTATTGCTTTGTGATCTCAGCACCAGCCCCACTTCAGGGAATTGTTCCCTGTCCTGCTCCTCCCGCACATGTGGCCTCCCACGCGCCCTAAGGTCACCGCTGGGACTGCAGGTTGGTACTAGTACCTGCCCTTGGCACAGCCCATTGGTTGATCGCTGGGTGCCCGATCCAAACCGGCCAATCAGAATACTCCCCCAGGATATGGGAAGTGCAACTGACAAAAGAAGTCAGCCCGTCCCTGGGTGTCTGAAAATGAAGACATGTGAATGCAGAAGCAGTTGGCAGCCCCGTCCCACCATGTGGACTGAGGAATAGAAAATGCCAATCAGCAGAAAGAGAATCAGAGGCAAGGAGAGGAGAACGCATCCTGACAGCTCTGAGCCCCTCCTGCAGGCTGCGCCCAAGGCCCATCCATATTTCCCTTCTGGATTCCATTGAATCCAAGTGGCCTTATCATAAAATTCTTTTTTGGCTTAAGCTAGCTTAAGTTGGATTTCTGTTCCTTGCAACCAAAAGAGTTTTAGTGAATATAAGAATGTAGTCCTATTTCAGTCTCGCTTACATGCTAATGTCGAATTCCTCAACCCTTTCACTTAGTGACTTCAGAATGAAAAAAAATCCAAGTGAAAATGTTTGAGTTGACTCTTGTATGAATTAGTCGCAATCATTCTCTTGTGCTGTTTTTTTTTTCCCCCTATACAGCATTCAGGTGGCAGTTTTCTCCATCTGGAATGGTTGGACGACATGCTGGACACACCGAGGGAGTGGCTAGATCAATGGTCTGGCTGCCGATGGTGAGACACAGGATTTTTATGACAGTCACCAGGAATTTGATCTTCTCTAATGTTCAAGTTCATTTGTGAATGTGCCGTGTTCTCTTTTGATGACCTACCTAGCGCAAAGGCTCTTCGATCTAAGACCTACCACCGATCCCCTTGGACACTCAGGATTCCATGAACTGTGCTCCGGACAGTGGCGTTTGGCTCTCCCCGTCCTGGGGAAGCTGCCTGTCTACTGGAATTAGCCTTTTCCCATGCCAGGCCCTGTCCTGTCTTGGAAGGCAGCAGGGAGCTGTCCAACCAAGACTCTGCAGAGGAGACGAAAAGCAGAAAACCGCCCTGCAGTACGAACAGGGATGGCTCCGTAGCCAAGAGCCCTCCCCACGTGTTCACAGCCAGTTCAACCAGTGAACAGCAACAAAGTGACATTGTCCCCATCACCTGCCCAATAGTAGCTGTGCAGTGTGAGAAGACATGTGCAGTGTGAGAAGACGTAGGAGCTAGGTAAGCTCTTGCCTGTTATACTTATGTCAGATCCCTCAGGTTTCTCTGATTAAAAAATAGAAACGGGTCCCAAACCCAGTGGCCTTGACCAAAGACACGGAAGCATAGGTCTTGCATGTGTCTAGCATGTGCACATGCGAATATAGCTGGATAAGAAATTCCAAAGGCCGCTGGAAATCCTCCCCAGCTCTGCCGGGGCCCTCCCTCATCTGAGTGAGTCTGCCTTTGTTCCCAACAAGCCTCAGATGCCTGAGCAGCAAATTAGTCACCGTGTCTATTCTAATTGGAAAAATATTTTCACTTATCAGCCCAAGTTCAATCAGCAGTTCAGTTAAACAGGTCAAAAATATCCAAGAATTGAGAGCTGGAAAGAACCTCAGAGTTGCTTGTCCCAAGAGGTTTATTTTAAAGACTAAGAAACTGGAGTCATCAGAGAGGTGAAGTCACTAGTCCACGATGGCAGAGCTGGCTTACGGAGGACAGGAGAGGAGAACCCGTGTCCCCCACGCCCAGCTCCAGGCTTAGAGACCAGGTTTCTTTAGAAGAGGTGCTGCCTCTTCTAAATTCTCCAGGGAGAACATTCCAAGGCACTGGGGGCCCTGTGGCAAGATTCCCACAGGCCTGCAGTGGGAGCCCTGCTCACAGGGATGAGGTCCAGATGTCCTCAGGTCCCCTCCACAGACACCGGGCTCACACTGCTGCAGTCTACCCCACGCCGCAGTCCAGCTGCACCAGGCTTCCCGGAGCCCTGGGCACTGGCTCAAAAAGCACCTAGGGCCGCAGCCACAATTCCCGCCTGTGGGGAAGGCTGCCCACTGCAGGAGCGTGAGGTGGTTGCAAAGGCCAGTCCTCTCTTCCCGCGGCTGCCTTCCTCCCCTGGCTGTTTGCTGTGACAGTGACACTGCAGGGCAAACACAAGTCACGCTGACGCCTGACCGTGCTTGGGAGAGAGGGCCTGATTGCTAAGCAGCCCCAGTGGACTGGGGAGAAAACCGTGGGGTTTTCCCAGAGCAGGTAGAGCTCAGTGCAAATCCGGAGTGACTTGCTAATCATTAGAAGTGGCACCTTCATTCCGTTTCAAAAGGTGGAGTCTCAGGGGCATGCCTTTTCCTGACAAATGAGTCTGTACAGACAATATAAATTTGTCTGAGTTCAAAATGTGAAATAAACAGATGTCGTGCCTCCTCAGCGTTCTGATTCAGGGATGCTGGTGAAACCCTGCATCTCTGGAAGCTGAGGCTCACCTGGGTAGAATTATGCGTGGTCATGGATGTCCACTGACCCCTCCAGAGGTGAGCCCGATTCTTCTAGATTCTAGACTCACACAGATGTACAGGAACAGTACCCTCTCCTTGCACCTGGCTTTCTATGGAACAATAACAGACATGCCCAAGACGTGCGGGCTTGGGAGCTTTTAACCAGGAGAAGATTGTGGAGGGTTTTGCCATGCAGAGATCTCTTCATCCCCACCTTTCCCTCTCTGTGTGTGGCGTATGTGTCAGCTGCTACCTGAGCAGAGGTGACAACTCCAGATAGTCTAGCTGACAGGAGAAAACTGTTCTCACTCGGGTTCTATAAATTACTCACATTCTCACTTTAATATCAAGTACGATATGTATTAGAGTGCACGGTTTGGGCTAGAATCAATTTGGAAGGCTGACAAATAAAAAACAAAATAGGCGAGTAAATCCAAAGTAAAATTCATGACATGATTTTACTCCCCTTGCATTTCACTTCACAAATGCATATGTTTTACAATATCTTTAATAATAATTATTAAACATAGTAAAATACTTCCAAACTTGGCTCATTGCATAATTGTACTTTGAGGGGAAAAAAAATGATCTGAAGCCTTGTCAATATGCCACTTCCTCCTCCCCCAGCTTTTAACAGAGCAGCCTCCAGTGGAATAATCCAAGCTGTGTTCAAGAAGTTGGCAAGTAGGTCCAATTAAATGTGGTTTTACTGTATTCTGGCGCTTGCATATCTAGTTTGCCAAGAAGTAATCTTTCACAAAAAAAAAAAAATCTGTACTGGCCCAGACGCAGCCTGGATGGTGCAATGTATCACATAACTTTACCCCATGACTAAGATAATCATTTTTCTTAAATAGCTGTGGAAAACGTATCACCCATCCATCATATTACTATATGAATCACAAAGCGCCGTCCTTAAAAGAGCCTCTTCCATTTATACATGGCAAACTGAAATGCATCTTCATAGCCCTGTTTATTTCAATTATTAAAAGCAAAAGGGGTTAGCGTTTCGCCACCTGAGCTGGATGTATTTATGCAGGTGTACTCCAGCCGGATTATCTGAGCGAGGCTATAAACGATCCTATTGACTATTAAATGCTGCCTTGTCAAAGTGACGTTCTTGCACATGCACAAACCTGGGTACCTGAAACTCAGGAGGAAAATGCTTCCCTAAGCTTTGCAAATGAAATCCCGGGCCTTTTTTTGGTTTGTTTTTGTCTGATGTTTGACTCACTCCTGATCTCCGTTGGGATGGGGGAGCTCATTCTCAGAGCCCCTTCCAGCCACCCGATGCTCTATGTGAACCATCAGCCGTATCCAAAGTCCAGATGGAAAGCTGTCAACCCAGAGCCTCCTTCCGCTCTGACTACCGCATGATTCATCCCTGGCGCGAGCACAGGCCCGGAGGTGGCCCCACCACCTCGACTCCCATAGGTGAGCCAGGACAGAAGCACAGGTGCCCATTCCTCGGGTCAGCAGGGAGGGATCAGGTTAGAAAATGCTGCAAAGCCCGCAACCTGGCCTTTCTTGGAAACCGCCATGAGCTCATTAAAAACAAATGCAGAAATGGTTAAACAAAATCCTCTAAACCTTTTACAAAATTGCCAGTCTATTAGAAGGACTGAGCTCACAGCACAGTCCCCCTTCCAACGTGTGCAATGGGGCGGCTAATGTCCTTTGGACTCTTCTCTATGGCACCAAGGAGAGGGAGGTGGCGGGGGGAGGCTTGTTTGTTTTTGGTTCTTGTTGTTGTTTTTTATCTTTTTAAAAAACCAAACCCTTAAATATATCCACCAAAAGGACCGTTTCACCAAGCATGTATTGTTAAATACATCGCCTTAAAAAAAGAATCTCTAGAAATTATAAAATAAAAAAAGGTTTGTGTCATTATGTCCAGGGTGGGGGAGGGGAGAAGGAAAAGGAAAATGGACGCGAATGCTCTGGGGAAGTGGCATTGCATCCAAGAGCGAAGTGGACACGCTGAACGGGGGGTTCTGAATGCTGTGACGTGGGAAAGTTGGATCCGGGCAATATTCACTCGAAGCTACAAGGAAGGTAGCAGCATTGCACTGCATTGCATTGCGGACTCACCCAGGTGCACATCCTTCCAAATGGATTTGTTTGCCGTGATCCAGTAGGCCCATAGACTGGCCATGCAGCACCACAGCGAGGTTCTGCAGTCACGTGAGCTAGCATAGCACATCAGGGACGTGAGCCTGAGAGTGAGAGGCTCTGGGCTCTCGTCTGGCATGTGCCACCTTCTCCCGGTGAGGTCGGAGCAGCTCATTCACATCCCTGGGCAAATCGTTGGAATCCCTGTGCTTCCCTGGGGAGCTGTGCCTGTTCGTTACCATTATATTATATCAATCATACTTTTGGGGGTTCATACAATGAATTGACATAAACTGAAGCTGTTGGCCTTGGTTTCTTCAGCCTTAAAACATTTCTGCATCCAACTTAGGTTTGGGAATTAGATCAATCAGAGAGCTGAAAGGCCTTTGAAAGTTTTGTCTGAAGGAACCTAGGGTGTGATGTACATTATAGGAAGTTTGCATACCAGGGCGTGCACACACCTGTGATCCCCCCTCCGCCCCGAGAACATGGGATCCTTTTTGTCACTCTGGTACTTTAATTTTCACTCAATTTCCTGTCAAGATTGCTTTCCTCAGGTCTTACTTAAAACTGAAATAAAGTTGAGACTATTAGTGTTTAATGAAGTTTGATCATAAAAATCCACATTGGGAAAAAAATCCATGTTGGCAAGAAGGCTTCATGACAAGGAGAAACTTCTTCTAGTGTAAAAAATATATATATTATTATAATAGTGACATCACCTTAAATGTACATAGCAGCTTTTTTTCCCTGAAAGCTTAATACTTTTGTATATTCTTTTTCACATCCTGCCAAGGAAGAAGGTGTGGCGGGCGCTCATTATGATTCTGGCCTTACAAAGGGAGAAATGAGGGTGTCAGGGCGGGGCCCCGTCCTTGTCGCAGTGCGAGACCTTCCCCAGCTTCCTCCTGAGTCCCCTTTCCAGCAGATGATACCGAGAGAAGGAGGTGAGAAATGGTCCAAGAAACCAAGGCTGATTTTCAGAGCGAGTGGGAAAATATTCAATTCCCTCATTCCAGCAGCAAACACGTTCTGAGGCTCCTATCCGGCTGCCACCCTCCACCGTGCGTTCATGTTTCTCCTCTCTCTCTTGCACGTCCAGCACCAGCTCTGCCAGCCCTGCAGGGACTAGCCTGCAAGTAGCAGTGCCTCGCTGTGGTTGAACAAATAACATGTTTTGGAAACCTAAGCAACCCTTTCCTGGCTGGGGAGCAGGGTGGGAGGGAGTGTCAGTCAGGGGCATCCTGCCAGGGTTTCAGCTCTTGGAGAGCCTGAGGTAGAAAGGCCAAACTATGTCCTCTGACACCAGCAAAGAGTGTGCTGCTATAAGATTTTTTTATATAGATGGTAGCATCCAAGTCAGGAAGAGAAATAGTACAATTGCAAGCTTGGGCTCAGTGGGTAAATATACAGAGTAGACAATGCTAATAAGTGCAATGATGGTTAAGTATATATTTACATAATGTGAATTGTGTCACCTGGGCACCACCAGAATGTGGATTTCAGATTCTGACTTGATCCAAGATGTGCCCAGAGCAAGGAATTCAACCTTCGTGTGCCCCTAAAGAGAGGAAAGCTCGTGTCTAAAGTGATAGATATCTGTGGTTTGGGGAATGTACAAAACGTCTACAAGTCCTCCCTTCCCTGCACCCAGCCCTGCACCTGCTGGTCCACTTCTAGGATCAGTGAAAAAATTGGCAGTGCCTCCGCCCCTCCCAGCTCCATGTTTTTGCGATTTTAGCTTAGTCTCTCTGGAAGAACATGTGGTACAGCGGTCTGTAAGGAGAGAATAGCGGACACACACCCAGGTCTTCAAATAATGGGGAATAATTGGGCCATTAGATTATTATCGAATTCTGGCCATTGGATTTTTGCGATCTGAATAACAAAATTTTTAACTCATTATTTCAAAAGCAACCAGTCCAGAATGCAAATTTCAAAATTCAGGATACAGATGTAAGCTTGGAATTGTTGTTGTTTATAATGCTTAAAAGTTATATCATTTCAGGAGAGAGGAAAATTATATATGTATTATTAAATAAGAATAGCAATATGAGGAAGGATGGCCTCATCTTCGAGGGTGTTATTTCACTGACTTTTAAACAGAAATACTTCAATCACTGAAAATCCTTCCACACTGGTCCAGTCTACCGGCCGCCGGTATTTTGAAGAATTATTTTTATGGCAAGATAAGCACCTTTGCAAAGCTAATTGAAGAACTCAAGCCCTCCCCCCCCCACCCCCCGCCCTCCTCTTCTTACACAGAGGATTCTAGTACCACTTTCAGGGATCCCTCAAGTAAAATAACATAGAAATAGAATGTGAGAGATCACCACATTTTCTAGACTTCACACTTAGTATGAAAAACAAAACTTCTTTGTGCTCCGATACCTCCTATGTTTTTTTTTCCTCTTAACCTAAAGATTTCATCCACTTCCATGTTTATTCTAACGAGCCACTGAAATGCCTCAGCTCCTCTGTCCACATGCTCCGGCCTCCCTCTCTGCCTAGATGCAGTTTGCTGGTGCAGACTGCTAAATTGGGCCAATCTCAAACGTAGTTTTCATTTCCAGTGCGTTTCAATTTTTTTTTTTTTACCAAAATGGTAGGAATTCAGATACAAAAAACAATGTGGTTGAAAAATGCAGCTGTGTTACGGTGTCAGAATCAATCAATGCATAAAGTGTATTGAAAAAGGATATGGAGAAAAACGGACCATGGGCTATCAAGTAGGACCTTTAGCTGGATTCTCCACCAGAATAAGAACCTTAAGGAACCGTCCACCGGCCAGACTTCAGTTCCTTTCGTTTTATTCAGCTGCAAAACCTGGGGGATTTTGAGGAGATCTTAAACACATATTGTACTAAGGGCTTGTGTATAATGTCTGCTTGGACTACAAACCTGTGTCATTTTTCTCCTTGTGTCACATCCTCAAGAGACCCTTTTCTCAAAGGCAGTTAGTTATAGAAATAACTATGTAAATCTGATTTTCTTGGAATATGGTTTTATGCTCCAATATCTTGCACTCGAAGTGGCACAGAGAAAAAGTTATAAATGAGTAAAAATAATGATTTTTATACCACATACAAATAGATGGCACTAACTTCAATGGCTGTGGCTCACAAACAGTAAATACTTTTCGTGAGGGTTTAAATATGTATTATTGTGCAATGATGCTTTTCTCAATGTTGTCCAGGTAGACAGCCTTGGGAGGCATGGGTGTCTAATACCTGTGCAGTAGGCATTTCGGTGTTTACAAGACCCAGGTCCAAAGAAACGGTCCCTTGCAACACATATATTTTCAGTCTGCTTTTAAAGACAAATGTAAGAGATTCACATGGAAAGCCTAAACACTCTGACTTTGATCAAAGGTCATTTCTGAGCATGAGACACACAAAAATATTAGGGTGTCTAGTAAGGCTTTCAAAGGTGATGTACACACTGCACTAAGTATGATTTTTTAACGAAGTGACTATGTCCTTCTGCATAGCTTTAAGTAGTGTATGTCTTTATATATTTTTAAATCATCCATTCTGTCAAGCTGTGTCACCTATCAAAAGTTAGCTCTGGTTGGGCAGAGCACACATGAGTGAGGGTATGTCATTTTTTCAAGTTCATTACATATGCCTTATGTATGGAAACAACAGATTCAATCGACCCTATAGGTGTTGCCAATATTCAAATACATTTTCCCACATACCACTCCATATCAACTGCAAGTATACCTGTTACAAACTTCAATATTTAGGCCAATCTGATTTTTTAAAAATCCCCATCTAGTCATTTTAAGCATGCATGTTGAGATTTCATAAAAACAACTTGATTTAATGATTAACTAAGAGATTATAACAAACTGTAAATAAGTCGTTTCCGTGAATGGACTCTCTCTGGTGTCACACCGCCTCTCAAAGCCACTGCTAATATCCTCACTGAAACTGTTCCTGACTAATGTGCTACATTTTAAAGCCAAATTGGGTTTTCACTCTGCTCCTGCCAAACCAACTCCAGAGAATGTCTCCTATAGCAAAACGTAGGCTCCACCACCAACCCACCCGTGATGGCATGGGGAGGGGAGAGGAAGTACCTGCAGATTCAGGAAAAAAATTACTTTCGAATTTCCCATAAACTGTTCAGTCCAGGAAAGTACCAAGCTTATATAAACCTAGGAATTGTGATTAACAGTATATTAGTCCCTGTTACAATTAAGTCAGGAAAGTTAGCTGGATAAACCATCCCTCTCCAAAGGAAAAAAAAAATCTATTTCTTTCAAGCACTTGAATTGTTTTAGGAAAAAAAAATCTGATCGTGAATTGAGTGGATAATTAATTCAACAATTATGTGTAAGCAGCTACTTATAAGGTAGTTGGGCTTAAAAAAATTTTTTTTCAAGGTACTGTTCCATTTCTGAGACCTCACCCTTTCCTGTTACAAAGTTGTAAGTTTAAAGGGTTCAGCTTCTTGCACAAGAAATTACAAAAATTAGTGAAGATTTTTAGGGAGTCAGTGTGCAAAAATATTGAAAGTTTAAGTTTTAAAATGTCTCTGAGGAGGAAATAATACTTCTAGAAAGCTCCAGTGACATCGATAAGTTCTCACTCCTTTTATAATATTAAGAAAATCTAAGAAGGGCTGGGGAGTGTTAGAAACATAAACTGTTTCTTTTTATGTACCTAACTTCACTTTAAGTCAAAAGATAACTGTTGTATGTATTAGACCACAGGATCGCATCGTTTTAGACCACAGGACTGCAAGCCAAGATATTTTTGCCAAGTTTCTGAAGGCAAAAGTAGAAAAATTTTAATCTAAGGGACAAAATCCTACTTGTGTAATAAACTTGGACTATAGCCAAAATGAAACCCCTAAAAGCTATCTGCTTTTAAGAAGTAAATCTATTGCTTTATTTTTAAAAAAGTATTATCTCTAGCATTGTAATGGCAAATGACTTTAATGAAAGAAATTGAGCTCTTCTGCCCTGGATTTCAAAATTCATTTGCTCGATCCACTGTCCCTTAGCAGCAATTGCAAACATTGCAATAATTACAACAAAATTTAGATTAATATCTAAAAATTAAATCTAAAATTATCTAAGTTTCCTAACCAGAGGTATGTAAAAGTTTTCCCCATTTTATATTAGAAATCAAAGAATGTTTTAAGTTTTTTTTTTAATTGTTGTTTAAGCACAGTTGTCTGCATTTCCCTTC
Organism: Tonatia bakeri; assembly: GCA_004024845.1. Lineage (NCBI taxonomy): Eukaryota > Metazoa > Chordata > Mammalia > Chiroptera > Phyllostomidae > Tonatia > Tonatia bakeri. The sequence goes on from PVIA01000108.1 coordinate 199,045, forward strand.
CACCACTCCCCACTGTTTTAAGTTCTACAGGAATAAAATGTAATCATCCAATACAGGAAATTTTGAGATCCTATGACTTAAAAAAAATCTGATCTGATACAATGGAATTTTTAAAGTCTAGTTTTAGATAATTTGTATTTTATTGATAAAACTTGGGAGAATCAAGTTACTTCTTGGGTAAAAAAAACCCAACTCTTTGATGATAGTTCAAAAAGAGTTACTTGAAGAATGAGTATTTTAGCCATTTTCATGTGAGCTATTATATAATTTTAATATAGTGTTCACCTCTTTCTAACCTTCCAATAACCTGTTTGTAAATAATTATGACAAGTCTGTTAAAGAAAAAGTCTACTTGATTCACCATTAATCTGATAGCATAATTAACTAGAAAGGAAATCCAAAACCAGTATCCTTAACATTTTATACTTCTTGGATATTCCCTAGGGTACACCTAGCATACAATGCTGGGCGCGCAGAGAACTAGGGCATAATTGATTACCTAAAAGAAACAGATGTTGTCCAAAGTAGATGAAACTACCTATTTAAAACACACGTATGTATTAGTGAGATGTCAAAGGGAGACTCAATTTGGCTTCCAACATGGTTATTGACAAATTACTTTTTTAAAAAAATGTAGCAAGGAAACAACTGATTCCTTCTTTCACCAACTCTGCAGATTTGTGTAATATTCTGTTCTAGTTATGCAAAGATTTTATCTCTTCCAAATTACGAAGACGTTGTTTTTAGAAGTATATCCAGTTGCCTAAGACAATGCTCTTCATTTTAAATTAGATGCTACACTGTTCTCAGCATCTTCAGAAAGCTTTGAGACACTGTGTATGTCGTGTCATTACCAGTCCTTTCAGAGTATGCTTGTAACTGCTCGAGAAATTACTTTGTGGAGCTCAAATGTACCTTCCCCTTTCACGTGAAACATTTAGTTGGTTAGAAGCAAGTGTGAGTTGCATGTAACAGAAATCCTGTCTCAACAGAAACAGGGAAAAGTAGAATTCTAAATTGTAAGCTATGGTGCTTTCTGATAAAAAAAAAATCTTTTTTGAATTTCCACCCAAAGCCATCGGGGGAGCTTACAACGGGTACACTTTCAAGCTCTGGACCTTATATACTGCTTTTTCTATAGAAGGAATTTAACCTCACTATAGGCTATTTAATGTAAGTGCATTTTGACAGTAGCAACGTAAAACTGTATTTTCATCTGTATGTTTAAGGCTGGGACTTATGGGCAATTACAGATTTCAGGATTCGCAAAAATTCTCCCAGATCCGTGCTGGCCCCGCTCACACTTGGGACCACGTGTGACAAACCCTCCAACGGCACCGTCAGCACGTGTGAGCGTCCATCAGTCCCTCGGGTCAGCCAGCACTGTCCTCAGCCTGACGTGCCCCATGGTACACAACCACGCAGTCGGGGCAATCGCAGGAATTCAAGAACAGAACTTCTTTTAATGGTTCCGTGTACTTAATTACATTTTTTGAATTAAAACTTGAGAATTAAAATCTGGGGGCTTTTGAGTTCACACAGCAGCGAAGAGCATGTATATATGTTGATCTTGACCCACTGAATGCCTGCTAATTCCAGCCATTAGCCAAGCAGTCTTCCAAATGAAGACATCCGGTCTCCTTCAATTTTCCACTTAAAGCAGAACACAGGAGCACAGATCTGACCAATCAACTTAGGGTAAAATTACCCATGAAAGTGACTGATGGTGCATGGGTGAAGAGCTGGAAAGCATATGACCGAAAACCCTATGCTGCCACTTGAAGTTTCACGGAGTCGCCATTTTCTGGGGAATTACCTTCCCACTCTTGATCTAGGTTGTAGAAAAAGGATCAGACTTAGAAACTGTGCAATTAGTATCTTCCCGAATGGCTACAAGCAAAAGTGCTTGCACATTTCCCTCTGAGTGATTTAAAGCATTCTAATAATTTCACAAGCTCTTAATAGAACTCACACGAAAAATAAAGATGTCATGTAGGATACACGTTGAGGATCTGTGTAGTACATAATCACAATTAAAATCACACACAGGAAATTGAGTTCATATAATTTATTGCAGTTAGCACACAGTTTAAAAATTCACCAACACACCAATAGTACAAAACTAAACAGCATTATAAGTTATTCCCCCCTCAGGAAAATAAGACATACTATGATTGTCAAAGCTAGGTGTCAGTCTAAGTTTTAGAACAAAGGAAGAATGTGAAACTAATGAAAGGAAAAGTAATCACTCACAATGACCACAAAAAGAAAACCCAAAAGAAAGTCCGTTTTTTCACAGACATTGATTGTCTTCTCTAAATTAATAAAAATTATTTTAACATAAACTGTATTTAAAAAAAAAAACAACAACTAGAAACTCTTCAAGTAACTAAAGATAATGCTCCAAGGCCATTTTCACAGCTTTTTTTGTTTGTTTGTTTGCTTTAAATGCCATTACAGCCAAATTAACATACGTTTGACCAAATATTTCCAAAACAGTCCAGCAACACACAATGGAGTTTTCCATTCAGTATCTTAAGCACAAAAATAGGCTATGTTTACAGTAGTTAAGGCGATCAAATTTTAAACAAAAGCAATTAAAAAAAAAGGGAAAAACAGCAAACGTTTTCCATGCTACTCCCATAGACCTTATTTGTAAGTGCAAGACAGGAAAGCAAACACTGTGCAAAATGCTCTTGCCCCGCGTGCCGGTCACCGCGCCGCACGCCGGGCTGCAGCCTCTGCTGCCGCCATCCACATAGTCTACTAACCCCCTTCCCCCTGTCAATCAAGGCAGTCCAGTCCTTTCAGCCTGGGGCTCTTTCAGTCCATAGAATCTTTTCATGAGTTGGGGGGTGGGGGGGTGGAGGGTGGGAGAGGGAGGGTGGGGAAGGAAGAAGGGGAAAGAGAAGGGGAGCAAAAGAAAAAAAAAAAAAAAGAATGACCTATTGTCAATTTGTGCAGTAGTTACTCTAAAAATGCTCAACTGGGTAAATGTGTACACCTAAACTTTGAGCTGGCATGGGTTCTGTGCAATTCGAAGTCAGTTATAAATGCACACTGCACATGCAAATCTTTAAGCCGTTTGTAAACATTTATATTTCTCCTTGTTATGTAGCGAAGTTATCAATTTGCAGCTTAAGTTTTTATTCAGCTTAACAGTTTCAACTTAAAGACAGTGGGAAAGTCAATTTAAATTATATAAAATAAAAGTAAAAACAGTGCATTTACGTTCTTCATAACACCAGTTTTTTTCCAAGTGGTGCTATTTTTCTAAGGAAATTAAATAATTTTAAACTCACTCGTTAAAGTTATACAATGCAAACAAAGACAAAAATATATTGAAACTCATGCATTTCTGTAGCGTTAATATTTACTTTTCAAGACTCAACTAAGAGCATCAATACAACCTGTCAAGTTCTTTGACACCCCCCCCAGCCCATGTAATCAATTACAGTATACAAGAACAGTAATTCACATTTTTCAACACACAGTTCGACACTGCTGAAGCTGCAATATCCTTCCTCATCCCGAGCAAACCTTCACAAAGACAGCGCCCCAGCGATCCCAGTGTACTGTACGTTCATAATTTCTCTCGTTGGGAACCGTCAGAAAACCAGAAGTTGCCACAGAAAGTTTTAAGTCAACTGCTTGTTTAAAAATAGATAATCCAGCATTTCAGAAATTTTCCATTTGGGTCTAAAAGCATTCAGGTTTCCAACAGCCAGAAAAGATTCATGCAATTTTAGACATATAAAGAGGCTAATAAAACTGGAGGGAATTTCTACTTGGGGAAAAAAAAAAAGTGGGGAGAAAGAGCTCCAAAGACAAGGCAATGTTGACAAAATTAAGCCCTAAGAAAGCATTTTGCGACAGGACGATTTGTTTCAAAGGTTCTTATTGGCTTACTTCCCCTACACCCTCAAAGAAAAACACCTCTCTATTCTCCAACTTGCCCTAAAGTTTCTTGTATCAATATGCTAAATTAGTAAGATTTTCATGCTATTCTAAAGTGCAAAAACAAGTTAATATCCCAACTTTTTAGTTCCAGGAAACAAGACTGCTTTTAGACCGTACCACAACTATATAGAGATCTATGTATATATATGTATATATATATATTATTTATATATATATATAAAATTATTTCCAGAGTTCTTGCGAGCTATCTTCTAAGGTCCAGTCTCTGACAGCGGGCAAGCTCAGTGCTTCACTTTTGACAGACAAGGAGTTCACCAACTCACAGTGGAACTTGCGGATGTGTCTGTACAGGTCCCCCGACTGCGTGAACCTGCGCTCACACCACTTGCACGCGTGCGGCTTCTCGCGAGTGTGCACCACGGCGTGGCGGCTCAGGTTGTGCGAGTACTGGAAGCTCTTGCCGCACTGGGTGCAGGTGTAGGGCTTCTCGCCCGAGTGAGTCCTCTCGTGGCGCTTGAGCGTGTACATGCAGGAGAAAGTCTTCCCGCACAGCGAGCAGGTGGGCACGTTGACGTCGGCGGCCGGCTTGCTGCGGATGCCGTCCTGCTCGCGGAAGTGCGTGCTCAGGTGGATCTGCAGGATGTGCGGGCTGGGGAAGACCTTGTTGCACAGCGGGCACATGAAGATCTGGCCGGCCGGGCTCAGGATGTTGGAGACGTAGGGCAGCAGGCTGCTCTCCATGCCCCCCTCCACCTGGACGCGCTCGCTCTCGGGGGTCAGCATCTCGTCGTCGCTGGCTTTGTCCTCCCGCTCGAGCTCCCTCAAGACCGAGTCCTCCCTCAGCGGAGCCAGATGGGCCGGCTCATACTGTACCCTGTTATTAGTGCTCACACTTTCTTTCACAGTGCTATGTTCCATGTCATAGTCATTAGTGCCAACATCACTCTCATCACAGGAAGCCTCTTTCTCCACCTTCACCTGCACCAGGTTGCTTCTCAGCACGTCCTGTGAAGAGAAATAAGAGCTGTTCAGATTTTCAACTCCTGAAAGGCTGGACTTGACAGACAGGTCCAGCACGCAGTCAACATCTGCTGAATCCCTCACGGAGGTGACAGACCTCTGGGACAAAGACTCTGTTGAGCTGCAGGGGCTGGCTACTGTTTTTCCAGCTGCTGTGGCGTGTGGCTCTGCCTCTGCGCCCCCCTGGGGGATGCCTGCTGAGTCCGAGGGCAATCGCATCCACATGTTCCCAGGCTCGGCCGCCAAGTCCCTTTTGCTGGGCAGGATGTTCAATTTCTCGTCTTCCCCTTCATCTTCATCGCTGGGCAGGTCGCCGGCCATGTGACTGCTGCCATCGGAGAGACTCTCGACTTTGTCTGAACAACTTGAAGCGTCTTCCTCCTTTTTGGTGCTGTCTGCCTCCGTGGTGGCTTTCTCTTTCAGCTTCTTTTTGCAGACTTTGACAATGTCATACATGTGGAGATAACTGGCAGCTGCTAGCACGTCTTCAATGGGCAAGTCTTTGAACTGGAGTTTCCCTTCATACATGAATTCAAGCAGGAGAGCGAAAGCTGGGGCTGTAACAATGTCGCTGTTCAGATGAACAATGTCTCTTTTGTCCAGCTGGTCCTTGTAAAAGAGGTGGAAGTACATGCTGCACGAAGCCAGTACAGCTCGGTGTGCTCGGAACTGGGCATCTCCCACCAGAACAGTGCAGTCACAAAGAAAACCCTGATGTCTCTGCTCGCTCAGACACTGCAGCAAATGTCTACTATGGTCTGGAAACTCCATGCTGTCTTCATAACCTGGGAAGAGAGACATTGCTCATGAAAGCCCCGTCAGGAACAACTTTACAACTTCTCCACGCCAGTCCCCACACAAATAATAATAATTCAGCTTGGCGGCAGGGGCACATGTCCCTGAATTTTAATCAGGCGTATGACCCAGAGGCTCCAAATCACATGCACGAAACCTAAATGGGAGAAGAAAAATGCACACTCTCCAAACTTCCTCACCCCAATCAGACAGTTTCTAACACATCCCTACCTTCCCTGCACTTTCAATCAAGTTTTTAAGACCTGAATTTCAGGAGAGTCTCTTATTGAGAGTAAGAATTTAGATCTCTCTCAGAAGAAATTTAGATAGCGCTATTCATCAAATTATGTCCTACAAAACCTACGGAATAGCTTTCACTGCCAAGGGAACAACTCATACAACGAACAAAGAAAAGTCCCAAACACACTCTGGAAGATTCAGAAAACTTGTCTGAACATTCTTTTTATTACTTTTGGAACTTGATTGCCCTCAGAAAGCACAATTTAAACACACACATTCAGCTGGGGGGGAAAAACCCCACATAATGAAATTGCATAATTAGTCCAGAAATTAACAAACAACTTTCTTTTAAAGTCAGTGTTACAACCACAAAAGCCCTGTGTACAAAAACAGATGTGAATGCCTCCAGATCTGCAGGTAGAGCACACATGCACGACATCAGAAGGGACTACACCAACAGATGGGAAAGATCATTTTTACTACAAATAAATCCAAATTTTTTTTTAATGCATTGAGAAAAAAATGGTTGTATTTCTTTGTAGACTCTGTACATCTAGAGAATTAGGAGCCAGAAGGGCTTCCTTTAAATCTGAAAAATCTTATCTAAACTTTGATCCTTTGCAAAAGCAATATGGGTTCCATATTAAAATGAACTCAAACTTTTAAATAAAGGCATACTATGTTCAAATGAAACTCAAAAGCTTTACGGGTTCAACATTAAAAAAGAAAAAAAAAAACCTTGCTAGAAAAAGAGAAACTATTTTTTTCCCCTGGCTGTGCCTCACCTCTGTCAACAGAAAATACTTTGTTTCAACATAACTTGATATATTTTGTTTTCCCACTAGCTTCTATTCTTTCAAATAGGCATTGTTGCCCTGATTTTCTGGGGAAGGGGGGGTGTGAAGTGGAGGGAGAGCAAAGGCAAGGCTGTACAATGGGTCAAAATTCAACTCCTTAAAACTAAAGAAAACCCAGCCTCCCCTTTCAGAAGCGAGGGGACCAGAGGCAAGGTTCCACACCACCCATCTCAGAAAGTACACTTTGGGAAGGGGTACGTATTAATTTATTACCTAAAAATCCCTTCCCTGTTTTGTCTGCACTTTGCCCACGATGGACTAAAACTTTCACCCCGACCCCAAATACCTCCTGCAAGATGCCACCGCTAGAAGAAACCAAGATTTACAATACAATCACTTTAAGTGCCCCACAGCTAACATCAATCCTAATCCTTGAGAGGGCTAAAAATAAAGATTGGAGGGCAGCTCACAAGGTAGCCGTGATCAAATTAGGAGGCTGAGAGGACAGAGAGGGACGAAGAAGGAAGCTTATAAACATCTGATCCAGCTGACTGTGGCCATATGGCAGCTGCTGCCCAGATAAAGAGATTAAGAATAGAGGAGTGCGATTACAGCTGTCTGGCCAATTCAGGCAGCTCGCATCTACAAGTTCTAAATTAGTCACTAACACAAAAACTCCTGCAAATAATTATTGTTCGGCCCAAGTAAAAGATCTCTTAAATATATATTTGAAAGAGAAATGAGGAAACCAGTCAAACTATTCTCCTGAGGACAAAAGTTTTTTTCCCCCCCCTTAAAAAAAAAAAAAAAAAAAAACAACCTTCAGTTTCAAAAGCACTATACAGCTGTATGTTTCAGTAGTGCTGCTGAATGGTTTGAAGAATAAAGTTTCACAGTGGAATTAATTACACAACAATCAAGCTTCTTAACTAGAATAATCTTCTCATATAAGTTTGAATGCTGGATTCCAGAGAGTTTACTATTTCTCCCCGACCCCAAAAGCAAAAGGAATCTAAAACAGCAGTGAAAAACAACAACAGTATAAAGCACTTTAATCCGAAGTGATCTCGAAAAGCAGTATTTCAAAGCCTTTCTTAACATTTCAAAACTTGAAATATTTGTGTATTAAAGTTATTTACTTGCTCAAGCAAAAGGGATAAAAATTACAACTAAACAAGCCCGAGACCTTCAACTCCAATAAGATGTTCATTTAATACTCAATTTCATACATTATTCCTAAACTGGGTTAGAAAAGTAATGTGATTTTTTTTTCAATTAAATAAACAAAACACCAAAACACAAATACGCTCCATCTAATCTCTTTGCTACTCCTACCTTTAGGACACATAAACCTGATTAAGTCCTTTCCTCTGAGTCTTGCTGGCTCCAGGGCTGTTACATCGGTGGAAAAAAAGCAGACCGAGAGAGACAGATGCAAAGTGGAGATGATGTTGGAGAGGAAAGAGATACCTTCTCCGCCACAGATCCGCACACACTAACTCCCTGTCTGTGTGTTAGAATAAAAGGCTGAGGGATGGCAGGCTGTCAGCTGCTCTGACATCATGTTCAGATGGAAATGCTACCTCCAGCTGTGCTCCTTTTAATGCCATATGCTACTCCTCTACACTCCTGCCACCAGCTTTTTCTTAGGAGAACTTTTCTCTTCTGTTAGTATAAACAAAATACTTCAAAGTCTCCCTTTTTTTCCAAACTTTCTAACAGAAGAAATTGAAAAACTCAGCATATGGAGTTCTACTGTATTTATGGAATAGCAACACTTCTGTCTTAAGTTGGTGGACTGGCTTACATACTGACAGCGCACTCAAGCCACGGTGCTATTCAGGAAATCCAGACTCACTTTTATTCAACTCCAACGTTTAGTTTCAAAGGCAGCTTAGGGATATTTTAAACCAACCCATTTGACATCTCCCAGTCCCATTTCAACATTATTATGGTTCTTTCTTTCTTTTTTTCCCTGCTGAGATAATGCTATACATGTCTCAGGATGTTGGGAGAATATTCTCAACTACTACTTCAGCCTGGTTCACCTTATTATTTCTCTCTTATTTACTACTTATCTACAACTACCCTCTCATGAAAATTTCTCACACTGCCAGCTAATGCAAATTTCGCTTCTCAGTATCAACAAACTGAAAGTGCACTTTCTGAAATCCTGGAAAGTACTTCAGTTCAAGAAGACAAATTAATAGTCATACAACCTGCTAAAGTCACTTAAAATGCATGCTGCACCTGCGTATCTGATCTTTCTGCTCCGAAAAAGCAGAACTTCGTCTTCCCCTTAATTTGTGTCCCATAACAATCTGTTTTTGGGTCACTCTGTAATGTTTGTGATCACACGGAAACCTTTTGGAGAGAAAGGGAGGGGACAGGTCTAGTAAGTTTGGGAACTTTTTAGCTAAACTTTGTGGGCCTTTTCTAATGGCTGATGAAATCCGAACGTAATCCAGGCTAGGCTGACCGGTGTCCTGCAAGGTGCTGCGACATCTGTGAATGTCAAATACATCTCCAGGCTCTCCAGAGGGTGAGGAGAGAAGGAGCTGGGCCTGAGGCGCAAGTGCTGCAGCCCTGGTGATAATAAGCACTCCGTTCTCATTAGAAAACCATAGCACAGAGTTAAAGAGTAACAAAAACCAACGCCTCTGTCTTGTCCTTCTCGCTTTCCCAAAGTCACAAACCTAACTTTCTCTAACTTCGCGATGAATGACATAATTATGAATGCCTATTTCAGGAAGCACTCTTCGGAGATAAATTCCTTTTCAGCCACACAACCTATTCGCCACAAATGCCCTCGCCCCATTCCAATATATCAGACATTAATCACCCCATTTACCCAGTGGGGTGGGGGCTGAGTGACAGTTTAATGAGTCGCAAGCACCGCAATGGGTCGGCGAGCGGCTCCCACTCCACAAATCAACCCCTCATGTCCGGCTACCGCGGGTTCAGAGAGGTTGGTGAGATTGGGTTTTGTTTTTCAAAGAGGTTGTGTGTGGGGGGGACCCTGGGGAGGGGGAGGATAAATGCAAATCTCTCCGTAGTTGGCTGTGCATAAAACACACGGGGAAAGAGGAAGGTTAAACCACAGGGAAGGAGGTGGAGGGCGTAGAGCCGGTGCAGCAGGAAAACACCTTAAACAACAGACGTGAAAACAGACCCGGGTCAAGGCAACAACAAAAGAAAAGTCGTAAGAAGAAGCCTGGGGGAGGCGGGTGGTTGCTACCGCTTCCCCGCCGCCCCAGCAAGCGAGCCCCCGGGCCTCCCAGCAACTGCACCAGCCCGGGGGGAAGGGTAGGGGTGGACGAGGGGCTCCCCCGGAGCCCCCTCCCCCCAGGCGCCACTGCAGCTGCACCGGTCCCCGGAGCCGCGGCCGTCCCGGGCGCCACTGCAGCTGCGGCGGCTCCCAAGCCCCCTCCCCCAGCCCGCCGCCCTCAGCACCCGGGAGGCGCCACCGCAGCTGCACCGGCCGGGAGCCCGCCCCGCGCCGCAGCTGCACCGGCCGGGGGGGCGCGGCGCGGAGCCGGCCAGCCCGCACCCCGCCCGACCCCGCAGCTGCAGCGGCCCCGTCCCCGCGCCGGGGCCTCCCGCAGCTGCGCCGCCCCAACCGCTCCAACCACACAAACTAACTCCACTCGCGGGGGCGCCCCGGCTCGGCCCGCCCTCCGCCCGCACTGCCCCGCCGGCCGCGGCCGCACAGCTGGCGCCCCCCGCCCGCTGGGAGACGGGGCGCGGACGGGGCGCCGGGTCAGAGGCCGGGGGCCGGCGCCGGGACTCACACGGAGCAGCCCTAAGTCACCGCGTCCCCGCCGCCGCCGCGTCCTCCGCCTCCTCCTCCCGGCCGTCGCCGCCGCCGGACTTGGTGGGCTTCCTCCTCCTCCTCCTCGTACCCCCTCCCTCCCGGCCCCCCCACCCCCCAATCCCGGCTCCGTCGCCCGCTCCCCCTGCCCCCTCCCTCCCACCCGCCCCCGCTGGCAGCCGGAGGAGCGCGGCGGAGCGAAGAGGGCCCCACTCTCAACGGCTCCCCATGGCAGCAGCCCAGCGGCGGGCGCAGCCTGCCAGACACAGCGAGGGAGCGAGCGAGGGAGCGAGCGCTGAACCGCCGGGCCGGGGCGGGGGGGGGGGCGGGGGCGGGGGGGGCCGGCGGGGGAGGGGGCGGGAGGACGCACCACGCACGCACGCGGCGGCGCCGGCCAGATGTTTCCCCCCCCACCCCTCGGTCCGCCCCTCTCCTCCCCCGGCCACCCACCCTCCCGGCATTGGGCTTCGGCGATTGACCGAAAGCTCCAGGACCGGCGCTCCCGCCCGCCCCCAGGCCTCAATATTCTCCAATAGGAGGACGAATTTTCAGGAGGGCGGAGGCAGTGGCGGGCAATCGTCGGACTGGCATGAGGGCCCAGCCAATGGTAGGAGCGAACTGGAGCTGCCGCTCGCCCGTCCCAATCGGAGGCAGAAACTGTTGGGGTGGGCGGGGCCCTGGCGGGCGGGGACCGGTAGCGAAGCGCTGCGGGGCGGAGTCCTCGGGCGCAGCGGCGGTGGTGGCAGCGGCGCCCCTCTGGGTGACTTGGCCGTGAGAAAGTGAAAGGAGCCCGCAGGCGGCGGCGACAGCTGCACTGGGAGGGGCCTGTTTCCAGGCTCTGAGGCCTCGGGCGCTCTGGGGGTGCGGAGCAAGCTTCTCAGCGTGCACCGTGACAACCATAAATAATACTTTAAAACATAGTGGGGCTTGGCCGCTCTAAGTTATGCAGGTATCCTCGCAAGGCAGGGCGCTCGGGGACGCAGATGAATCGAGTCCGGCATTGGTGGTTCGGTCGGCTCCCTGTGCTGTAGGTGACGACATCCAGGTCCTTGCCTGCCTGAGCGAAGGGGGAGTGGGGCTAAAGGACGTTCTTGCCCCGTCCTCCGGTGTCCCGTTTCCAGGTGCACGTCGGGACGCTGAGGACGCGACCGGCTCAGAGGGTCACCGTTTCTGAGCGTCTTTTTCCTTGTGCCGTCTTGTTACAGGCGCAGAGCAGAGCGCCTGTATTTCTCAAACAACCTTCATGTCACATGTCTGCTTGCACTGTTACAAGTAAAGACATTCCCAAGTGACCAAATTTTAGGGAATTACAGTAAAATTGATACTTGTAGAAGCCTTAGCCTGATCCCTTAATTGGTACGTATGAAGCCACAACTTTAAACTACCGAGGGAAGATGTAAGACTGTTACATAGCTTTTCCTTCCTTCAAATAAACTTCTGTTCCACTCCTGTTCTTTGCGATTAAACTGTGTTAATTACGGCCACGAAGAAATGTAGAAACTTACACCTTCAAGAAATTGGAAATCGTGTTAAAGAGGCAAGAATTACAAGTAAAAAGTTGAATAGCAAGTGAGAGGAATGGTTCAAGAATGCAAAACAGAAAACTGCAGAGTGAGGAAGTCAGCGCACTAGTCATTGTGTTTATTCTTCGCCAACTGAACCGGCACTGGCAAGCCTGTTGCTAACCAACTTGCCAGGAGACCTTTCAACTGGGCAAAATGTGCTTTCACTTTGTTGCAGGTGAAATGGGTAAACTAAGTAGGAAGTATTGTGTGGGCAAATCAGACATGTTGAATTGCTAATAAAGTCAAAACAGGAGCACAAAAAATTGTGGAACTGAAATACGTTTGGAGTGTTATTCTCTCCTCTTTCTGCAACCTTTTCATATGTCCCCATGATTGACCACTGAAGTCAAAGTCATCTCTATAACTAGAGTTTTTTATTCCATAAAATACAGGGTGAGGCAAAAGTAGGTTTACAGTTGTGAGTATGCATAAGTTTATTAGTGTATGATTTTCCATATAAACAACTGTAAGCCTACTTTTGCTCCACACTGTATATTGTTTCTGAGCTTCTGGTGAATTCTAGATCATTTACTCTATCTGTAGGAGGCCCAGTTTCAGCCTCACCTGTTTCAAGTTGGGGTAATTTATAAATGTTCTTGATGAATGAAATACCCATAAGAAAAGATGTGAATATGAGTGAATGCTTGACTAAGAAGTTTAGGGAGAAACAGAGGGGAAAAATGCATTCTCAAAGGTGTTTCTCACTTACTAAAAGTTAAAAATAACATCTCTGGATGAATAGAGTGAGTTGATAGTGCAAGGATATTAAGTAATAAATTCATGACAAAAGTAGAACGTTCAGCTTGTCCCCAAAAAGCTTAGAAACTCAGCTCTGTGGCATCTACAGGAAAATCACAGCTCTGACAAAAAGTTTTACAGACCACACCTACCCGTAGAAGAACAGATATCTGATGGGGAGACACCGATAGATCCCAAGTTGTGAGCATTGTTTTTTAGGTGTAACAGTCATTACTAGAAACCTTTTTGTGAGAGCTGAGTAGTGTAGCCAGGAAATATAGATTGAGTGGGTATTTAAAGAAGCAAGTGTCATCCCTCAATATGTAAGAGATTTTATAAATTTGTGGAATGCATGGAATATTCATATTGTCAGAGTCAAAAACATGTCTGGAGTTTTTGTTGTTTAAAGAAGGTAGTCTGATGGGGTACAGAAGAAAGCAAAAAAGTGTGAGACAGGTTCTCCTCTTCCTAAGGTTAAAGTTTGGTCGGGAAAGAAATGGCATGAACATTTAAAAATCTGAAACAACGGGGAAGCTAAATAACAATATGAGAGCATATGGATGTCAGAGCTATATCCGCCATTCAGTTGCTACGACCATCTACCCCTGGTCCCTGGGGTGGTTGTATTTTCCCTACCCCCCCCTTTTTAACTTTCTGACTTTAATGTGTCTTATAAACTTACTATACAAATGATGCTTGTAATCATCTTTGGAAAGCCATCAGCATTCAAAGTGTAAATAAACAAATTAAGACAACGGCGGTGCCATAATACAGAATGATTTCTATTTTGGAGGGCACCCACTGACTCTAAATACCTTCTTCAAGTAAGTGCCTCAAAGCAGGGTCTTTTTACCTCTGCACAACAGGTTTGGCAAATTAGCAAGCTACAAAGCTGCTTAACAGAATCGGACAGCCAATAAAAATGTCTCCTTCTTTCCTTTCTCACTGGGGGAAAAAAAAGTGCTGAAAGTACAGTCTCTAAACTATCAGAAAAATATAGCAGTGCTCCCCTCTGGAGGGATTCTAGTCCTGTATAGTTCCCACGAATCCATACCTTTCCAGGAGTCCTTATATTATAAACAACACATGTCAATCTAACCTGGTTAGATGTCTTGCCAGAGAACAGGTTTTATGTCTTAATACCTCATACATTTGACCAGCAACAATTTAACACTAATAAAATGGACCAACTAAAATTTAATTGGATGAGCAGCTCCATAAAATTAATGTGAATTACAGGTAAAATCCCTGAAATAAATCAGTGTTTTTACTACTCGTTGTGTGATAGGACATGCTGAAAAGATGTTTATCAAATAAATTTTTGAATATTGACTTTTTATAAGCTTCATGTGTAATTGGAATTTTTTTCTGTAAAAATTAGGGAAGCAAGCATTAAAAAGAAAAGAGCAGATATTTCAAAGTATACTATTTTAAATATAGTAATTATAAAATGTAATAAAATGAGTAGAGGTGAGCCTAATTTTGTACCTGGAGAGGAAAAGAACACTAACGCTCCCAAAGTAACTGCACACATGAAATTTCAATAACTTGTTGATTCTCTCTTTCTCTCTCTCTCTCTGTCCCCACACCCCATTCTCCTCTGGCTTTTACGAATGAACAGATTGAAATGACCTAAAGGGAGGAAGAACACAGAACACAGCTGAAACAATAATAAAAAAAGTAAATGAACAAACTGGGACACATGCACCATAATAATGAAATGAACAGAGAATATATTCCTCAGGCACAGTGTGTGTGTGTGTGTGTATCCCCCAAAACATTTTATATACTTAATCATTCCCCGGATTATAAATTCTGTAATGCTTGAATCTGTTTATTAAATTCCTGAACTATGATAAACCACAAATAGAGAATTTATCCAGATTCTCAGCTCTGAAGACAGAAATAATGTTATCAGAAACTTTTGAGGAAAGGTCCTTAGCAGATTTATACCAGACATTAATTGGGGATACACCCTCTATGCTGAAAGCAGAATGAGCCTACACCGGTAATTCAAACCTGTTTGAGGGTTAAGGACAGAGAGAAGCAAAAGATAGTCTTCCCAGAACTGTTTTTCCTGTGTAGCCAGTTTTCAGTTGCTTACTGTAAATCAGTGCTTTTACGTGACCATCATAAATCCAGAGGCAGCATAATGGCTAACGGAGGCTGGTAGTTCAAGGCTTGGTTGACGACATGGCTGGCCACTTCAGAGAACTCATTTAGAAAGAAAGCAAAGAGCCACCCAACCCACACCTTCTCCCTTTTTCTCAGTCTCTATTGTCTGTTCTCTCTGTCTCTCTCCCCACCCCCCATATAATGCATTATGCCTTATGGCATATGGAAGAGAAAAACATACAATGATGCTTTTTACAGTTAACTTTGCACTATAATACATTCATTATTCATTTTGTGTATGATCCCAGGCAACTTTCAAACCCCAGGCTGGCTCTCTTCCTTGCTACACAGAATGCCTTCCTGCCAAACATTGATGTGAGTTCAATCAGTTAAGAATCATTTAAATACTATCCTAAACAAAATAAATTTGTACAGACAAGTCTGCCACCCTTGAAAAATCATACTGTACCTCCAACATTCAGATATTGCTATTGCTCTCTTGTTTTGGAGGTTGCATTAATTTGGATAATAAAAAGATGCCTGCCTTGATTTCATCTGTGGGATTTTTACATTTAAAATAATCTGATGGAATAGGACTTTTCCAGATAAATGGATTCTGTTAAAGAAAAATTTAACATGAGACCTATGCTATTAATGCCTCATTTTTAAAATAACAGATCTTTGAGTGTTGATTTTTCTAAAATTCTGCAAAGATATAGTAAATAGAGGTTGATTGTTTTGTTCAAAATGAAAGAATGCACCTTCTAAATATTTAAGTGCTAATATTTTTTGTTATAATCATTTGCTTAAATTGAGACTTGTAGAAATTCAGGTGCGAATAAACTTAGAAAAGGTAAAGAGAAGAGAGATTACCAGTAGGTATGGATGCTATGCAGCTGAGCAAAAGATAGAAATATTCATGTGTCTGCTTTCCAGTACAAGGAGAAGTTTTTCCTTCCCTTTATGTGTGGTCCGCCCTTGAATTCAGCACCTCCTTGGACTTGAAACCAGCAGAAAGGAAAATAATACATCCAAACATTATTCACTGGGAACTTACATGAAGGAAATAAGGAATGCGTTCTCACAGTTCTTGTTGTAAAATTTCCACCATGTACTAGGTGCCAACGATACATGAAATACTCATTCCCTTCAGATTTAGGAAGGCTTCATTATGCATGAATGTCACCGTGAAACCGCTGGGCAGAGATAACATTTCATTTTTCTTTCAGAGGCTGCGAAATGCATACCAACCCGAACCATTGAAATAATATAAAAATGTCCTAATAAAAACTTTTCTTATAAAGAAATCCTATACTTTTAACACAAAAGTCTCGATACATACCAGATTCAAGCTATTCCTGCTAATCAGAGCAGACAGAGGGTTAAATCTCATTCCAGAAATTGACTTCACCCTTGATGATAACAGGCAATTCAGAAGTTACTTCCCTTACAAAGAACTAGCATTTATGCTTAAGACTAAAATGATTATTTTTAAAGTACCCATTTTACAATGCAAATGTGTGTCTAAATTAAACTCAGTAAAAATAAGCATTTTAAATTGAAGCTGCAGTAATGGGAGACAATAGGAAAAGTGGTTCTTAAATATGAACTCAGAACAGATTTCCAATTCCTTCTAGGTGCCTTGAGGCTTTCTTTGTTCCTTAAAGTAGTGGCACATGTTCAACAGAGAACCCATTGCCGTGAAGTTGTTTGACAAAACTGAGGCTGTTCAGCAAGCAAAAGAAAAAAAAATGTTGATTCAAAACCCCAAAGCACAAAACTGACAACTGGTCTACAATGTGAGGCAGTGCCTTAGCACTTGAACTGCGGGACAGATGCAAGAATACAGACTCACGGAGACAGAATAGCAACAAGCGTCTGTGTAACAAAGACACAGGCACAGTAGAGCATTTTAGACAGAGACAAACGACAGGGAGAGAAGAGCCATGTAAGGGACAACAGCCTTGCAGAGGAGAGGTGGAATAGTAAGAAGCTGGTGACAGTGCAGGATGGTGGAAGAGAGATAGAGAGAAGGAAGGACCCCAGGGGGAACTGGTCTGTGGTAGAGACCTTAGCCATGGAGAGGGTGCAGCAGAAGATAAAAAAAACAGAGATGTCAACTCTCCTTCCTCAGCTCTCCAGACCCTATGCCACTCTTTCATCGCCAAAGCATGTTTTTTCCCTTTTAAATATTTTATTTATTTATTTATCGATTGATTTTTAGAAAGAGAGGGAGAGAAACATTGATGTGAGAGAGAAACATCAACTGGTTACCTCTGGAACATGCCCGGACTGGCTACCTGGTCTGCAACCCAGGCACATGCTCTGACTGGGAATTGAACCGGCGAACTTCCACTTTGTGGCATGATGCCCAACCAACTGAGCCACATTGGTCAGGGCCAAATGATGTTTTCCTTTTTGTCCTTAAATAATGCTTTATGAAACAGCCAGCTCCAAAAGAAAGAAGATTAGAGTACACTTGGTATTTAATGCTTCCCAGGCATTAAGTTGCCAAAACCAGGGCACAGGTGTGCACAGGTCATTAGTTTGGCTGATTTTGCTGGTAAGACCAGCTGGATATAAATTAGATTTTCTTAATGTAAAGTCAGAGCTTCATAGCACACTCACTATGCAGTTTTAAGTTGGCCTTATAGAGAAATTGTGGGGATGTATTGAGCTTTCACTGAGGCATGGGAACTCTTTATTAACCTAACTAATACTATTTCAGGAATTCATTTGTTCAACAGTTACTAAACATCTAACACATATAGGGTCTCATACTGGGCCCATCAGCCTCCATATAAGATATCTGGCTTGGATCATAACCAGATGCAAGAATGAGCATTGGAAAGAAAGAGGGTTGAGCTACTTCAGCAAAGTGAACCAGGAAAATTCCTATTATCTAAAGAATTTTACTGACTCTATTTTTTGTTTACTATTTTCATTGACAGGATATAAGCTCTCTCAGGATGGGAACTTTTTCTGTGACATTTGTACCCTGTATTGGTAATTGGCACATAATAAGCATTCAAGAAAGTGTCAGAGGCAGGAGGGAGGGGGGAGAGTGGGAGGAAGGAAGGGAGAGATGGAAAGAAATAACTTCTACATTTGCATTTTTTCCAGAGGCTGGAGGGAATAGCAGTGCTTTATATGTTCAGCTGCTCCCTTTAAACTCAGGAAAAAGGGGGAAGCATAGCTTATTCTGTAAACTATCAGAAAAGTGCTTTTTGGGGGGAACTCTGACCCACCATAGAAATAATTCAGATGGACTCAGTGGAGACTTACTTCTGGTAAATTCATAGCAATTCTCTAGCATATGTAAAGAGTACTTCATCTTTGAGGCATTTTAGAAACGAGTTATTCCTCAAAACATCTTTCATAGGCATACGATGTGTTATTTTTGTTACTTGAAAGAGAATGTTGATACAGAATGTTAAGTGGTTTATCCAAGTCCCCAAATTTAAGATTGGTGAATTGCAGGACTAGCTAGTCATCAATTCATTGTCCTCCTTCTTCAGACATTTAGGCCAATCTGAAACTAAAAGAAAAATGTCCATTATTTTTAAATAAATCAGGATCTAATGTGCTTTGAAAAAATATATAATCTATCGGGTCTTTATCTTTAAGGAAAAAGTTCAGGATCTCAGCTGAACCACACAGACAAGCTAAAAATATAATGAAAGAAATTATTTCTGACTTTTCAAATGTAGCTTCAACCAAAGACATACGCCGTTGGTGGGTATAAATCAAGGTGCCTCCTAGCAAGATGCGTTTGCTCTTTCCAGAGATGCTATTGAGACAGTAGAGTCCTAATAGCAGTAAATCTCGTGGAGAGGAATCTATAAAACTATATATATGGGTGCATCCTGTGACTATAAGAGATAAAACATTATATTTTCATTTGCATGGTTTGCTGGGTTTTATTTGGCAGATACAATAACACGAGCTATGCGGAGGCCATAAAACAAAGTGAGAACAGCAGCTCATTTGGTGGCAGCTCATAATGGTTATGGCTAAAGGGCCTCCACAATTCATCTCAAACCCTCGTGCCTATATTTATTGTTGTTTAAATGAAAATCAAACTCTCACAGCCGTAAGGAGGAATCTGGTCAGAAATTTGAGGTCTTTCCTTCTTACCCAGCTCCTGGGGTCATCAATCCACAACACTTAAAAACAGCTCCGGAAATATCCAAGAGACAGCATACCTTACCTAAGCACAGGAGTGCTTCATTTCCCCAGTCCTCCTCCAAGCAGCTCTGAAACTCCTACAGAATGAGAGTGAGTGCAGAGAGAAGCCCTGCTCATTATTCTGACTCGCAGTTCCTAGTGAGAGAAAGCTCAGAGCGATTGTAAGCCCTGGTTAAGAGATCATGTTTAGCATTCAGATGCTGTTTAGTACAAGATAATACTTTGGGGAGGGGGGGTTGGGAGAGGGCAGCCCAAAAAGAGGGTTGAGGCACGTGATAATGGCCCAGACCATTCACACAAGTTCAGTGTCTTTTAATATTATTAAAAATATTTCTATCGTGTCATATTTCTAAAAGAAGATTTTTTAAATTCATGATTTGTAATCACTTTATTCTTGTCATGTTGCCAGAGGGAAAACTTTGGCGCTGAGTTGTGATTGCTCAAGACTGTAGATTTTGCTGTTTTGGGAAAATATATAGTTTTAAATAATTAGAACTGAAAATACTTTGTTAAAGAAAAATCTGTACCATATTATCAAATGTATGTCTGGATAAGGTTTAAAAATACCAGTGATTATCATACCAATTTAGTGAAAATGGAACTACATGGCTTAAAAAGGTATATAAAATAACACTATATGTTTACTTGGATGTAAAATATAATATTGATATAGAAACAAAAATTGTATAATGTTAATTAAAAATCGTGCCATTTGATGAGGTAGAAATGTTTAATATTATAATATTTGTACTTCAATGAGTCTTGAAAATAAAAGAATAGTTTACCTTAATCATTTTTTAAATGACCAGCATACACTCTCTATACAAGTTACATAGGTAAAAATAAATAAAAACGTATGACTTAAATCTTACCTACTATAAGCAAGTTGCTATTTTTTGAAAATGAATTATCCCTTTTGATTTTAGAAATACTTTATTATTTTGAGATAAATCAATATGGATGTTAAAGCTATTAATTCTAACTTTCCAAATTCGAAATTTTTTTATACCATTTAGATTGTTATACACACACAGGAATCAATTTGGAGGGGAAAGACAAAAAGAAAAAAAAAATGTTATTTTAAACCACTGCTAACTGCAAGTGAACAATTCATTTCTGTTTTGATTTTTTAACAAAATTTTATTTATTTTAGAGAGGAAGGGAGGGAGAAAGAGAGAGACTCAATGTGAGAGAGCAACACGGATCAGTTGCCTCTTACATGTCCCAACTGGGGATGGGACCTACGACTCAGGCATGTGCCCTGACCGGGAATCGAACTGGCAACCTTTTGCTTTGTGGAGTGATGTTCAACCCGCTGAGCCACACTGGTCAGGGCAATAATTCATTTCTTAAACAATGAGGTAATTGGCAGACTTCATCTTGCTTTGGTAGTAAGCCCAAGCAGTGTGTGTGTGTGTGTGTGTGTGTGTGTGTGAGAGAGAGAGAGAGAGTAGCTTTGATTGTGTATTCCTCAATTTTAATAGGAATCAATAAGAAAGAATACCTCAATGAACATCTCCCCGAATAGGATATTACACATTTTCATCTGAGACAAAAATGCGATTGTCAGAAATGCATCACAACCTGGTGTTTCTACTCTTGTCAGGAAGATGTTTCATTGCTCACCCATATTCCTCATTCAATCTGCTGATTTCAATGGCCTTCCAGTGGCTGCAGGGCAAATCTGACCAATGAGAAGGAAAAAAAAAAAGGTAAGGTAACACTGGTGAAGAGAATTTGAGGAAGAAAGAGGAGAAAAGATCAAGAGGTGGGGGAAAAAGAAGAAAGAAGGAAGAGAGCCAGATAAAATTAGGCAAAATTTAGGAATAGAACAATGATACAGGTTTTCAGTTAATTCATTTATCCCCATCTATAATTTCTTAATTGGAAATAAAATGCCCTAATATTTTAATGTAGGAGAAAATCTCCCTTTACTAAACTAAAAAGTGAGTCACTAATGCCTTGTAAACATGAATATTCAAATTCTCAGATTTTGATAGCTAAGGGGCTGTGCTGTTTGGGCTGCCGCACCACTCAGGCATGGGTAGACTTCTGAAACAAGAGAGAAACATGTAAGAAAACAAAAAATATGTATCTTTTTCTTTCAAAGACATTCTAGCATGAAGAAGCATTGCTTTCTGAACTGCCTGTTATCAAAGCAAGAAGATGTTAGCGTGGTCAGAACAAATATTCAGATTCTAAATGAATGAATGGAGGGATTTATGGTCCCCCCCCCCCGCCACCCGCTGCCATGCTATGTGCCTTCGAACCCTAACCTCCATCACAAATATTTTTCCTTAAGTGTTTTTTTCTTCCTTTTGAGTTCTTAAAGCATATTATCATTATTATTTTTGGTGGCACCATCCCCAACAATCCTTATTTTCACTCAAAATTACAACACAGGGGACTATGGCCAATGCTACGCAGATGGTCAAATAGAAAATAAAGACTCAGTTCATGAATAATATCCACTCAGAAAGAGGACAAAAGCAACAGGAAAAAAGAGCGCAAATTGGACAAAATGTGCGTGCTATATTTAAAAAAACCCACACGCGATCATTGTCAGAGATCATTAAGGGTGCCCTGTAGTTTTAATGGTATGCCAGTGGCACCAATTTGATGTGACTGTTTGCTCTTATAGTCAATAAAAAGAGTCATAACTGCCATCAAATTTAAATTTAATTTATTTTCTACACAGCCCTTTCTGTTTTCCTTGTTTTTTTTTTCTTTTATAACATTAACACTTTTTTTGTTAAAAAAATGTGTGAAAGATTAATTTGTAGAGTGAGGGGAGCTGTGGGTGCACGGCACAGGACAGATGGCGTGGGTGGGACATGACAGTTTTCGTCTGTGGCATCATTTTGTTGTTGCTGTTGCAAGTGAGCAAAATAAAGAGCTACCGCTACCGGGATCGTTTCTTTGGGGGGCCCCTCAGATAAAGCGTGTTGCTTTACCTCATGTCAGGCCCCTCTGCTTGGGGAGCGGGCCAACCTCTCTGTACCCTGTAATGAGCCTACCCATGGACGTTGTTAGCCTGTGAGCACTTGGGTTTTAAAATGGCATTTATTACAGAATTCCACCTGACTTTTGTGTCCAACAGAATGGCATCCACCCTTTTTTGGTAAGCTGACTGTGTTGAAATGAATTCAGGGTCTGTCCTCCCCAAGATCCTGTATGGTGAACCCAAATGCAGGAAACTACAACAACAAACAAAAAGAATAATTTTGTGAAGACGGGTATTTTTGTTTGTTTGTTTTTTGTGTCCCAGGCAAAAATTCAGCTCATGAGGCAAGGGGAGAAAGAAAAATGGTGCAGGTTTGCACATGAAGGTTTGACTTTTGCCTGGAACAACCCTAATTTACACGTAAGGGCTGTAGGAGTTCACTATTGTAAAGGTTCGTATTGAAGGATAAAGCAATTACCACAGAAAATCACTGTCATATGGCATACACAGACATGCGGGGAAAAAGTAGAACTTTGAGAAGGAGGAAAAGGGGAATTCAGGACAGCACGTGGGAGGGAAGATGCAAGTTCTTCTCATGCACAAGGAGACCCACTGACAACACCTTAGCAGTTCCCTTCTTTTGGGTAACTCAACCAACTTGCAGTGCCCAGGACATGTGAGTGTGATTGCTAGTCAGTGATCCGGAGGGAGGGTTATAAATAAGTGCCTGTCAAAAACATCTGTGGCATCATTTTGGGGAGTTGGTGGTTAATTCATGGCAAGACAAGATTTGTTGGAAGAAACATCTCCCCAAAACTTTTGCCTCAGTCTCATGCTTCTGTCGTAGGAAGGCAAGGCGGTCCACAAAAGGATGTTAGGGGCACAGAATTGATCAAACCCGTCATCCTTCCGCAGTCCTGAGTCCACTTCAGCTTTGAGATCACCGTGTTCCGATGGCTGCAGTACTTGATGTTCAAGTCATTTTAGATCGTTAGGTTATTTTCCTAATTAGATGGTAGGCTTTCCCCAAGAGGGGCTGCGCCTCACACGGAATGTGTTGCATAGATATACCGGCACTGTGGGGTCCTGGATGTAGTGCGGGCCAAGTGCAGTCAGCGCAAAGCATGATGGGGCGAGTATAAGCAGCGTCTTGGGAGGCACACCCTTTGCATACGGTGTCAGGCTGCCCCCAGCTGCGTAACTGTAACGAAGCTACTTGAACATGTCAGAGCCTCAGTTTCCACCTCTGTGGACACAGGATGGTAATAAAAGTATGTACCTTCATTATAGGCTTAGTGGGGAGTTAAGAGATAGTCCTTTGTAAAGCATTTAGACAGTGACAGGCAGGTAGTTAATCAGCCCTAGTTTCCTAGGAGTCAGGGTTTGGACAATCCCAACACCCGATGCCCAAGAGCACTTAAAACCCCCAATCTCTGATGGGAAACATTTTACTTTGTTTTCTGTAGGGTTAGTGTGGGCAGATACAGTGCTGGGATGTACATGGGTGGGTGGAGGATGAAGGAGATGATAGCTACACTTTTAAAAGCAAATATTCAGTACTGATGGGGGAGGGTGTTAGCGATGTCATAGGAAATTGGGGGAATCTGGCGTATGTACTATATGTTTATCAAAGAGAGTACACAGAAAGGACACACGATAAAGAAAAGTGTGGACCACATGTCTAATTTAAAGAGAGTTATCTATTTCAGGTTTGTTTGCGGTACCAGAATTTTCCATGATTCAATATAGTAGTAGGCATTATGAAATGGAGTTCGGCAAGTCCTTGACATTCAATCGAACAGATGCACAGACATAAACACGCAGAATAGCGATCTCTCCATGAATCAATACCTCGGCCACAATACTAGCATTGCACAAATGGAAACAATGGCAGAGCCAGTTATTTGTACTCATGTGTGCATGTAATTCCTTATTTCTATGCCTCCTAATACTTAAAATGTAGTCTCTCTATTCTTCCTTTGTTCTCTGATGCAGTTCGGTTTATTCCCCAAACACCAGAGAATAGTTAACTCGTGGATTCCGGAGGAATTCTGATGGGCCGAGATAGGGTGAAAATAATAAGCAATAGGTATTACATACTTTTCAATATAAACAAAAATCTGTGTGCATGTACACAAAGGTATATCTAAAATTACATTTTGAGCAAGTCCATTTTTCCCTTCGCAGTAAGAAGTTTGTACTTATTAAATGTAGGAAAGGCTCCTGAATTCCACCCTTACAGCTGTTCTCCCTTTCTTCTCCAGTGATAAAACTCTCCATTTTTACCCAGTACATGGCTTCCCAAAATAAAACTACATTTCCCAGCTCCCTTTTGCAGCTTGGCATATTCATATGTTCACAGGATAAGTTTTGGACAGTAAGATATAAAGTGTTCTGTAGCAGTTTAGAGAAAGTCCCCATGAAAATGGTTAATATGCCTTTTGACCCCTTGCTTCTTTGTCCCTTTCTGCTCGCTGGCGGTCATGGCTGGAGCTTGGCTGACATAATGAACCACAAGAATGACAGCTTCACTATAGGGAGGCCTCGAGGGGTAACTTCGGAGATGCTGCTGAATTTAATGACCTTCTAAACTAACCATACTGCCCTGGCTGGTATGGCTCAGTGGATTGAGCACCAGGCTGTGAACCAAAAAAGTTGCCAGTTTGATTCCCAGTCAGGGCACATGCCTGGGTTGCAGGCCAGGTCCCCAGTAGGGGGCATATAAGAGGCAGCCACACATTGATGTTTCTCTCCCTCTCTTTCTCCCTCCCTTCCTCATCTCTAAAAATAAATAAGTAAAGATCTTTAAAGTAACCATAGCAGCCCAGCACTGCCTATTTCTCAACTTTGCTTTTATAAGGGAGAAATCATATCTGTCTTATTTGAGGTCTGGTTATTTAGAGTTTCTTTAGGTGCAGCTGAACCAAATTCGAACTGATGATTTATATACGCCTTTTCCCTACAGTGCAATGGAAAGTAGGGATATAGGCACACGTCAGAGATATGGCAGACTCAGTCCCAGAGCACCTCAATAAAGCAAATATTGAAGTAAAGCAAGTCACGTGAATGTTTTGGTTTCCCAGTGCAAACAAAAGTTGTTTACACTATACTGTAGTCTATTAAGTGTGCAGTAGCAGTATGTCTGAAAACACAATGTGTATAGCTTAATCAACATACTATTGCAAAAAAACGTTAATCATCATCTGGGTCTTTAGAAGGTTGTAATCTTTTTGCTGGTCGAGGGTCACACCTCCATGTTGATGGCAGCTGACTGGTCAGGGTTGCAGTTGCTGAAGGCTGGGGTGATTGTGGCAATTTCTTAAAATTAGACAACAATGAATTTTGCCTCCTCGATGGACTCTTCCTTTCACAAACAGTTTCTCTACAGCCTCTGATGCTGTTGAATAGCATTTTACCCACAAAACTTTCAAAACTGCAGTCATGCCTCTCGAAAGCTGCCACTGCTTTATCAGCTATGTTTATATAATATTCTAAATCCTTTGTTGTCATTTCAACAATCTTCTCAGCATCTTCTCGAGGAAGAGATGTTATCTCAACAAACCACCTTCTTGGCTCATCCAGAAGGAGCAACTCCTCATCTGTTCTTTAGCATGCGATCGCAGCAATCCAGTCACATCCTCAAGCTCCATTTCTAATTCTAGCTCTCACTGCTTCCATCACATCTGCAGTTGCTTCCTTCCCCTGAGTCTTGAACTTCTCAATGTCATCCATGAGGGTTGGAATCAATTTAATGGTGATATGTAGACCTTTTCTTACAAATCACACATATTTCACACATATTCTTAATAGCATCTAGAATGGTGAATCTTTTTTAGAAGGTGTTCAATTGACTTTGCCCAGGTCTATCAGAACAACTGCCCCTGGTGGCAGCTAGAGTCTTACAGAATGTATTTCTTAAATAATATGCCTTGAAAGTCAAAATTACTCCTTGATCTATGGGGTACAGAGTGTTTTGTGCTAACAGGAGTGAAAAAACCATAATTCCATTGGGTGTCCAGGTGCCTTGTTAATGAGTAGTAATACTTTGAAAGAAATCTCTTTTTCTGTGTGCTGGTTTCAACACAGGCTTAAATATTCAGTAAATGATGTTGTAAACAGTTGTGTTGTCACCTAGGCTTTGATGTTTCATTTATAGGGCACAGGCAGAATAGATTTAGCATAATTCTTATGGTGAATGAGCTTCAACTTAAAGTCACCAGCTGCATTAGCCCCTAACAAGAGAGTCAGCCTGTTCTTTGAAGCCAGGTGTTAACTTCTCTCTAACTGGGAAAGTCCTAGATGGCATCTTCTTCCAATAAAAGGCTGTTTCATCTGGCCTGAAAATCTGTTGTATCTCAGTTTAATCTTCTAGATCATCTGCTGCAGCTTCTATGTTAGCTCTTGCTGTTTTCCCTTGTATTTTGATGTTGTAGAGATGACTTCTTTCCTTAAACTCCCCTGACCAACTTCTGCCACCTTCAATTTTTTCTTCTGCAGCTTCTTCACCTCTCTCAGCCTTCACAGAATTGAAGAGAGTTAGGGCCCTGTTTTGGATTAGGCTTTACCTTAAGGGAAGGTTGTGGCAGGTTTGATCTTCTATCCAGACCACTACAATGTTCTCTATATCAGCAATGAGACTCTCTAGCTTTCGTATTATTCATGTGTTCACTGGAGTGGCACTTTTAATTTCCTTCAAGAATTTTTCCTTTGAATTTACAACTTGGATAGTTGGTGCCAAAGGTTTAGCTCTCAGTCTATCTTGGTTTTCAACATGCCTTTCTCACTAAGCTTAGTCCTTTGTAGCTTTTGACTTAAAGTGAGAAATGTGTGACTCTTGCTTTCACTTGAACACTTAAAGTCTATTGTAGGGTTATTAACTGTCCTAATTGCAATAGTGTTGTGTCTCAGGGAGTACAAAAGCCCAAGGAGAGGGAGGGAGATGGGGAAAGAGCCAGTGCATGGAACAGACAGAACACACACAATATTTATCAATGAAGTTCACAGCTTTATGTGGGTGTGGTTCATGACACCCACAGCAATAACAATAGAAATATTAAAGACGGCTGATCATAGATAACCATGATAAATATAATAATAATAGTTAAAAAGGTAGAAATATTGTGAGAATCACCAAAATGTGACACAGAGACATGAAGTGAGCAAATGCTGTTGGAAAAATGAGACTGGCAGACTTGCCTGATCGGGGCTGCCACAAACCTTCAATCTGTAGAAAAATGCAATATCTCTGAAGCACAGTAAAGCAAAGTGCAATAAAATAAGGTGTGCCTGTGTATTGCCAGCAAGGTTTGCAACTTTCAATGGAATATGACATCATGAAAATATAGCAACACAACAAAGGCTATATTTAAATACTAGATTCTAATATCCTTCCAAAAACACATATTTAATACATGTAAAAATATTAGGGAAAATAATGTTAGCTTTTGGAACAATTCCACCCCCCAACCTCAGTCGTTTAATATACAATGGATTATTTATGATGTGACAGTCTCATGCAGACTTTTTGGGAGGAGGAAAGAATGCAGGAGCCTCTGCTCCATGCAGTTTTTCAGAGACCAAGGCTTTTTCTGTCTTAACCATCAGAGACTTGGGTCATTCTCCAAATCTCGACAGAATCAAGAGAGTGTGTAGAAGCAGACATGGTGTGTTTTTAATGGTCCAAGCCTAGAAAGGCATTTGATACTTCTGCCCAGATTCCACTAGCCAGAACTCAGTTACAGGGCCACAGACAAACTGCAAGAGAGTCTGGGAAATGTAGTTTAGCTGCGTTCCCAGAAAGAAGAGAAGGAACGTGAACCACTAGCTCTCTTGCCTAATATATCAACGGAAAACCTAGCTTTTAATATTCCCATTTCTGACTTCTTCTCCAAAGGCCAAATTAAACAAGGGCCACATGCTCAGAGATACAAGTCATCCTGGGGCAAAATACTCTTCTCTGGTCACTTTGCTATTGAAACATCTAAGCCTCCGATATTTATGATCCCAGGAGATGAGTGCCCCTAATGGTGTGACTTCAATTGCAAGCTCTGGCCAACGGCTGTTTTTTCTTTCTTTTTTAAAAAGTGTATTGTGTATATATATAGAGAGAGAGATACTAAATGCCTTTAAATTATTCTATGTAGGGTTGTAGCAAAGCATTATAGATTGGTTATGTATAAAAAGGGATCAAGTCCGATTATTTTATTTTATTTTTTAAAATTACCATGAAAAGGGGATATAAAGTATTGCATAGGGAATATAGTCAATTATATTGTAATAGCTGTGTGTGGGGTTGGGTGGGATAGATCACTTCATAAGTTGTATAAATGTCTAATCACTACATTGTTGAAACTAATACAGTATTGTAGATCAACTATTATTAAAAATTCAAAAACAACACTATGTGAAAACTTTCCCTCTAAGATACTGAGTTCAATATGCTTTATGTTTTTGTCAATCCTTTTTAATGAAACTCCAAAATAATTTTATAGCTAGATTATTATATAGGTAAGACAGAATATTCTTCCAATACAAATACTCTTTTTTTAAAAAAAAGTTTTTATCCAGCTTTACTGAGGTACACTTGACAAATAAAAATGGCATCAATTTAAGGTACACAAGATGACGTTTTTGTTTTTGCTTTTTACCTCTTGACTCTCTTCACCCATTTCTCCCACGCACCCACCCAAACCCCCACCCGGCAACCACGAATCTCTTCTCTGCGTGTATGAGCTTGTTTTTTTTATCTGCTTGTTTGTTACTTATTTGGGGGTACCTGTTTGTTTTTAGATCCTGCATATAATAGACATCACACAATGTTTGTCTTTCTGTGTCTGACTTATTTCACTTAGCATATTGCCTTCAAGGTCCACCCTTGTAAATGGGAGGATTTTGTTCCTTTTCGGCTGACTACTGTTCTTTCAATTTCTGCTACTGTGTTGTTCCTTCTTCCTGTTCACATGCTTTTCCCGTGATGAGGGGAGATTCTTTAACATCTACGGAGGACATTTTAAAAGTTTCCCTACGGCTTTACATTACTAAGCAAAACAATTAAAAATGTGCTTAAGTGTTGGTCTGGGAATATATTGCTAGAGATAACAGTGGATCATTAAGACAGACAGAGTTTTCCCATTGCCTCTTAAACCACTGTTGGGTATTTTATGAGGCTTTGTGATTATATGCTACCTGATACATGTCCAAATAAGATCATTCAGGGTATTTTTAATAGGGATAGAACTTCCAAAAACAGACTGAGAGAAAGAGAGAGAGAAACAGGGGTGGGAGTAAATATAGATAGATGGGTGGGTAGATGGATAGATGGGTGGGTAGATACTACTCTATTTTCTCCAAAAATCAATCATAATGGTTTTATTGAATTAACATTTCCATCAAATGCTGGGCAATTAACTATTTAATGAATCATGATTGGGATAAAGAATAGGAGATTCAAGAGGAGTAGAGTCCAAGATTCCATTTTTTTTTTTTTTAAGATTTCACTTATTTATTTTTAGAGAGGGAAGGGAAGGAGAAAGAGAGAGAGAGAAACATCAATGTGTGGTTGCTGGGGGCTGTGGCCTGCAACCCAGACATGTGCCCTGACTGGGAATCGAACCCGCGATGCTTTGGTTCGCAGCCCGCGCTCAATCCACTGAGCTACGCCAGCCAGGGCCAAGATTCCATTTTAACTGAATGACTAGACAGCTGTTTGTACCATAGGACCAGCAATTACTGCCCAACGCATTTTATCTTGAGAATCCTGCCTTCGTTTTTATAAAAAGTTTACCAGCTCTATTTCCAGAACTGCTCAGAAGATGTTGCTACGGTTAACTATCTTGTCTTTTCATGGTTTGATTTTGAAGTTCAGCTCTTTTCCAGAGGCTGGAGGCATAGGATAGGCAGAAGGCAAATTTGAGAGTATTTGTCTATTTCCCAAGTGAAATATAAGACAGGATTTAGTGTTTTGGATCGTTCGCTGGAACTATGAGTGAACTTAACTTTTTTACGTTAATGAAAAAAGGCTGAAGAATAAAAGGAGACAGTGTATAAAGGTGTTTTTGTAAAACCAGGAAGAATTTGAAGTTAAAAATAAAATGATTTTCAATTGACTTCTATATGTTTCAAGGAAGCCCTGATTTGGGATTATTAGATTTGCTACTATTGGGGCCACATATTAGGATTATTTTGTTACATACCTAATAAGCCTAGTGTATGGTGGGCACTCATATAGTTTTGAAGGAATAGATGGACTGACCAGGAGCCCAGGGGCCTGGGAGAAGAGTTGGGGTGGTCTTTAACTCCACTGAGAAATGAGAAGACTCCTGAGGATGTTGGGCCTCTGGCCCAGCAGGAAGCACACCTGGGCAGTGGGACTCCACCGCCCCGAGAGATGTCTGGATAAGGTTCTCATTCCGAATGCAGTGACTACTGGGCTCTTATCTGCCACGAGGGAGTCACCAAGCATCTGCCAGTGTTTCGTGGCTTAGGAAAGGAGAGATATTTTTGGCTGTCTCACCATGGCTCTGAGGTTTAGGAAAATCATTAGGAACATTCAGCCTTCCAGTGCTTTTTACTGTGGGCTAACCCTTCATTCCCTCAAGTCTTTTCCCATGTATTCAGGCTCAGAGGTCTGGCCATGGGCTTCGGTCACTAATTCGTGAATTGTAGTGCTCACTAGAATCACTTGGGGGCTTTCCCCAAAATACTGTTGCCAGGATCCCTGGCCCCTCAGCCTTATGGAATCCAAACCTCCAAGGGGAGGGGCTGGACAGGGGGTCCTGGGACTTGTGCCTAAAAAGCCTCCTGGTTGAATCTGCTGCTTGTCAAAGATCAAGAAACCCTGGCCGCCCTCACCCCTGCGGTTGAATGAAACTCAGTGTTAATTGGGACTTCGAATGCAGTTGTCACAGTTTTGGGTCCTTCATTAGTAAGTGAGTGATCATGAGGAAAATGTCAACCTCACCGCAGTCTCTGTCCCCTCCCCTAAGAGGCAGGGTAGAGTCTGGGCATCTTTATAATGTGCCACTGTATCAAGCATTTACAACTCATCTGACACCCAGCCATTTGGACTGAGTTTTTGTGAACATACAAGCATTAGAAAAAAGGAAGGTTGAGCAAGTGCAGGTGAACTATTCATAATTAGAAAAACCATAACTAACAGAACAAATACTCATTTAATACCATCAAAGGAGTTAGTGTGTTTCTTAGTAAATAAGAGGCTAGAATTCGATGAAATGCCATTATTATTATTATTATTATTTAATTTAGAAAACTCAGAAAGTAGATTATATCCAGTTATGAACAGTCTGGTCTATAACCAAAGACACTTTTAAACAAGAGGCCAGAGTCAAAATATTGGATTGCAGTTATGAAACTATCAAATAACTAAAAAAATGGAATCCTTCCCACTATTATTTTTCAAGTTCCTTTTATTGCCATGGTTTTAATAGGTTGCAGAGAGAAAGGAAAAAAAGGACCCCTTGGGAGTAATATTGTGTGGTATTTTTTATTCAGCCTGCTGTCTCTTTGAAATGCCGATTTCCATCTCAGTCTTTTGATATAGATCAGTTAAACTTGAATGAACAGAGTCTTCTCATTTAGTTTGCTTATCCAAACAACAGGAATGGAGTGTGCTTTTTCCCCTTGAATAGTTTATAAATAGTCCATATAAAACTGCCCATTACCTTTTCATACATCTAAACTCGTTTGTGAAAAATTACACCCCCTCAAACCTCCAGGCCTTTCAGCAGCTAAAGGAAACTCTTTCAACTTAAATGTATATGGCAGGAAAAATCAGCAAATACTAATGTTCAAACCCCAAGGGGGCAGCCTGCACACAGATGAAAATTGGACCATGCACGAACGCAGATTTTGCTGCGTGACACTGGGCCTAGAGGAGAAAACCACAGGCAGCACCAGAGACTGCACTCACAGAAGTAAGAGCACCCAGTGCCCAAGGGCATCCACACTCAAACAGAAACTCAGAAACTCGAAATCCTGCCATTGTCTCAGACCGTAGCCCAAGATCCACAGTGCATGCATCGCAGCACGTTTTGTTAATTTACATAGACTTGGGAATGCATTTCACTAACTCTGCAGTCAGACGTTGAGGCAGCAGGTGAAACAAGTTAGTTTTTAGGAATCTAGCCAAGGACCATTTGCTCCTTTGTGAGTGGGTTCTAAGAAGGCCAAAGCCAGGATATCAAGACAGATCATTATCTGGGCAGTGGATGCAGGGCCAAACCACCCCACAAAGGGGTACCATTGACCACACAGGAAACTAGATGGGAGACGACGTGTGGTTAATACAGGCCCATTACTATTAGGAGAAAAAGAACCACGAGCCTCAACGCTGATGGTGGTCGGAACGTTTCGCATTCAGAGAATGGCTTATGAATTGGTTTGGCTATAGGCTTGATCAAGCGGCCTGCCATGCAAAATCCATCTAAAGACTAATTTGCTTCTTAGGAAACAGATTTAGGTAAGGGGCAAACAGTAGTAGCAATTACATTCAAACTGAAATGCAATTTATTTGGTTCCTCTTGTTTCCTAACTGCCACTGGAGTGACACGTCGTAGCTTCCAGTTCTCATCAGGATGAATTAGGGCAAGTCAGAGGCTGTTTCAGGCTCACAGAGCGCCTTTGTGATGTGATATAACA
Organism: Tonatia bakeri; assembly: GCA_004024845.1. NCBI lineage: Eukaryota > Metazoa > Chordata > Mammalia > Chiroptera > Phyllostomidae > Tonatia > Tonatia bakeri. The sequence goes on from PVIA01000108.1 coordinate 231,835, forward strand.
GGCATCTGCTGGGAAAGGATGGCAATAAGAAATGTCTCCCGAAGTTAAGGGTATAGAATGCCTCGTTCATCCATTGTTCAAGAAGGCTTCATTGAACTCTTCCCACAAGGTGTGAGGGTCATCAAGACACACACAACACTGTGCCTTTTAGGCCCCTTCATGGATAGTGTCATTGATTCTTCTTTGTCGTTGTCATCGTCGTCGTCATCATCATCGTGTAAACAAATGCTCCGCACAACAAATACAGTCCCACACTTGCCATTGCTATTAATTTCTGGATGATGATTCTCATTTCAACGCCTGCAGCAGAAACAGGATTGCGGGCCATCCCAGATGGAGCCGAGCGACTCATTCTGCCCTGCCCTGGGCTGTGAGCCTGTGAATCTTGCAGGTTGAAAACTCAAAAGAAGTAACACTCAGCCTTTCAACTGTCCCTTCTCCTGCCAGGACAGTCAAGGAGGCCTCGTGACGAGATGGCAGAGCTACAGGATTCCTTGACTGTCGAGTTACAGCGTGATGGATGCACACCTGGGTGGGTCACTCAGCCTATGACGGACTTCCTGAGTGAGGAACAGACCTTCGTGGTGTTACGTCATTGACACTTGGGGGGCTGTTTCTTTACTGTAGTGTAACATAACTTTTTCTGCCTGGTACTATTTATTGATAAATGCTTATTTTGCTTAGGACTTTAGAGGAGACGAGAAATCACCAACTCCATAGAAATGGGACGACCTTTACAAATATATCTCCCAGTGGAAAAAAATCAACTTCTACCCCGGGTCTTTTCCTCACAAGCAAACCAGCCACACAGACCCTTCCCAGGAGGTCAGACTGGGACAGCTGCTGCCTCCCTCAGGTCTGGCTTCTCGGGGCACCCAGATTCCTCCAGGCATTCTGGCCTCAGTTTAGTGCAGGCAATATTGGGATTTGCCAAGCACAACCCTGTTACCAAGAAATGAAACTAAAATAAACTAAGCACAAATGTATAGAAACAGATGGGTTTGCTGAGTGTAGATTTCTAATAAAAGTGTATTTGATCCTCCTCTTCCAAAGCATTGGCAGATGCTTGGCAGCGCATGTGTCCCGCACCTATTTAGTGAAGGCGTACTAAAGCAGGAAGGGGCGATCAGAAACACCTCGTGACTTGGTCAGATGCTAGCTTTGTTTATTCCCCCCCACCCCAAATGCCAACACATAAAAAACACTGCTTTCCACGGAACAATCATATCACTTATAAGCAATATAACTCTTGAAGAGCAATAGTCTCGTTAATAATTAATTTGTGGTTTTAGAGCACTTTGCATGTTCAAAGTAATGACTATGGTAGCATGAACAATAATACTCATCATCAGATTTTAAGCCTATTCATGCACAGAGGAGAGTAAGGAAGTTCTTTATGATGTAAATTATTCCTAAGCTCTAGAAAATTCAGTTCACCCTGATAAACATTACTTAATTTCAAATCCTTCTATTAAAATACATCATTGTTGGGGCAACAAGCTCCCTGTTTAATTACCAGCTCTTTCAAAATCGAACTGTATGGAATTTTACTTTGGGTGGGAGAAAAATGGCTGCAGGTGGAAAGTTAATGTTTTCAGGGCACGGTTTAACTCCCTAGGAGAAGTAACTGATATATATTTCTAGTTTAAAAAAATCAAGTGCCCTTCCTCTTGTGTGTACTATGGTTTAATCTCTTCTAAACACAGTGTTGAATGGGGGTGTGGTACACTGGGTAAGAGTGGAGATTCTGCAGGTAGGTTCATGGATTTTAATTCTCCCTCTGCCACTTACCTAGCTGTGTGACCTTGACCGTGTCCTTTAACCCTTGGGCCTCATCTTACCTGTAAAATGAAGATTACAGTGGTCCCACCCTTAAAGCAGGACCCTACATAGTACACGCAATCAAGGGCTTGTTGACTAAAAATGAATTCATAAACTAGCTGTGAAATAGGAAAATGGTGAAAAATACCAATTCTTGATTCTCCACGATACTCCAAACTTGAATGCAGAAAAGTTTCTCATACCAACTCCCATAAATAGCCACAAAAAAAATAATGGGTATGGGAACTAGCTATTGGAACTCAGGCTTTGGGTAATTAGGTAATAGTGAATTATTCCCTCAAATACTCCAACGTTGGGCTAAAGGTTGTCTGGGGCTCCGGAGGTCCCCAGGAGCCCAGCAAGCCCAACACAGGTGCCCGACCAGACCTGGCATGGGGAGCGCAGGTGCACACTCCCACACGGGCAGCTACAGAGTCCAGAAAGTTCTGACAACCGAATGTTGCTCATTTGTTTGTTTTTAGTACACAAAGAGCAAACTCGCTTGGCATCCAAACTCCTCTGGAACAGACACGAGGCCATTTGGAGTCTTTATTTCTCTGTCTCAGTGTGAATCTTCCTGTGCCTCACTACAGAAACGATAATGCTTTCGTTATGGGTGCTTCCCCAGGCCTCGCTGGGGTGTTGTGTGATTTATGCCCTGTGGTGTCTTCCTAAAATCTGAATCCCATCTGGCCCCAACAATTTCAGATAAGAGACTATGGACCCGAACTTGCTTCCATGTGACGCTTTCTGTTTGGAATGTTTGCAAACAGGAAGGCGGTTTACAATGCAATGCTGCTCCACTGTCTCCAGGGTTGAGATGTGAGTTCCACGGAATCTTTTCTCTCGCCTCCTCAAGGCCAGAAGGAAAAAGAATGGAGCCTTCGAGAGAGGGGGAAGGGGAGGCTTTGACAAAATATTAGAATTGTTCTGGAAAGTCTTTTCTCCCAGGAAACTACTGCCGGCAAGTCTGCTGTAGAGATTTAAAGGGCTGGCTGGGTGGGGGTGGAGACCAGGACGCAGAGGCTCAGCAGCGAACTATTCCTTCTCCGTAGGCCAGGGCTGTGAGTTAGCCCTAAGGAGAAAGGAGGCAGTCCAGGGACTAGCCTGAAGACATCAGCAGACGTGACTTCACGAGTTCTAGCAGGAAGGCTGTGCTGCTGCCCAAGCCAGTTTTGTGTGTGAGTCTGAACACTGAGCTCTTCTTTAGTCTCACCCACCTTGCTTGCTTTCAGGTCCCAGAAGGCAACCAAATGAAGCTGATGGGCAGCCAGATCCTCCTGCTCATCATCAGGATTTGAATTCTGCGATCACTCATCATTTTTAGGGGTTGACTAGATGGCTTCTAAGCTTCTCACCCATAAACTCACAACCCCAACAAAACAGTGTACCTAGATGACCCCAGGGCCACTGCCACCTCTTGAAACTAAGATGATTAAGACTCAGAGCCCCAGATCCACAGCCTGTAGAAGCCAAAACCCTTTGGACAGCATCTACAGATCCTGCTGGAGTTGGTCTGTCTTTCCCACAATAACCTCCTCCCCATGTGTTGTATCTGCCCTGCAACCAGAGCCTACACATGGAACTTAATGTCTACTCGCAGAAAACACTCTCGCGTAGAGCACACTGAGTGTGTGGTGGACTTCTGCCAAGATGTGGAGGGGGGCAAGGAGGATGTTTATTTACATTGCTGCAGCTCAAACGAGTTCAACTGAATATTAGACTCTGCTGTGCATCAAAAATGAAACCATTGCCCTGATGGGTGTGGCTCAGTTGGTTGGTTGGGCATTGTCCCACAAAGCGAAAGGTCACCAGATGGATTCCTGGTTGGGGCACTTGTCTAGGTTGCATGTTTGATCCCCATTTGGGGCCTGGACAAGAGGCAGCTGATCGATGTTTCTCCCCCTCCCTTTCTCCTTCCCTTCCCTTCTCAATGAAATAAAATAAAATACAATAATAAAATAAAATAAAACCATCCCTTCGATCATAGGGACATGTTTAGCTGGTCCTCTTTATCTTACTAATGACTCTAGTCCAGCACTGTCCAACAGAAAAATAATACACATGCACAATTCAATATTTTCTAGTGGCTACATTTCAAGTTAACTTATTAATGTTTATTATTTATTAACTTATGAATAAAAATACTGATATTTTCTTTAATTCAGTGTAATTATTGGGAATACTAGAATTTTAACATGGAATCAATAATTCAAAAATGTTAATGAGACCTTTGACATGGCTTTTCATAAAGTCTTCAACATGATGTACTTTACACTTACAGACACCTCAGTGGCTCAAGTAGCCTTGACCCATTGCAAGTGCTCAGCGGTCCCACGTGGCTGTGGCTGCCTTGTTAGGGGGGCGCAGGTCTAGCCTGGTCTTCCATCCACACCCACCTCTCCCCTTGACCCCCTCATTACCACCCCCAGGGAATTCTGAATTCCTCTTGATTATGTGAAGACCTTCCCTGGTTTCTGCTCCTACACTCAGGGCTATTTCTCCTTAGTCAACTTCTCTTGAAAAAGAGCCGCTTTTCTTAAAAGTTGGCTGTTTCAAGAAGCAGCCTCTTTTCTCCCCTGGCCTTGGAAACTAATTATCATTGCCATCTCACAGATAGGGGAACTTAAGTCCAAAAGTGAGAGATTTCTCACAGATATACAATCAGGCTTTGGCAAGACCAGGTGAATCCATGACAAGGTTTTGCTTGTCAGTCATGAATTTGCCCAATCAGGCTTCTGAAGTTGGTTAGAAAGAAAATCAAGCGCGTTACCCTTATCACTGTGCTTCCAAATGCTTAAGGGAAATTAGGATTTAATGAGATGGCACTAACGGTTTAAAGGGAATTTAGTCCTTTCAACTTGAGTCCATCAAAAACTAATCCAGGTGCTTCCTCTTATTTTATATAAAATGTATTACATTTACAAACATAACAATTAGATTCGTAACACAAACTTCAAGGTTTTGGGAAACTGGACCTTTATTTGTGTAATTTTAACTTAAACCTCCAGGTCAGTTGTGTGGCTCGAAGGGGGGGAACAGGTTCACAGCACTTTGTGTCTACGACAGTTCCCCATTGAGCCTCTACACAACTGAGTTTATCCAAGAAGGCCACCGTCAGGAAGTTTCCGGCATGAATGACAGCGTGGTGATGCCACAGGATGGCCAGTGGGGCAGTGGGGAGAGGTGGCACAGAAGGAGGTTGGCTACCCAACCCCCTTCACTCAGCCTGGAGGGGGCTGGAGTCCAGAGAACGAAACAGGCTGTTATCTATCGAAAGCACCCTTTCTACATGTGCTTAGGGTGGTCCTTGTCCTCAGAGCTCGTTTGTGGCTGCCCTGTCTTCGGCTCTTGAGGACACTCATTAGCATCAGCTGCTGTGGCAACTCACGCTTCATAGGGTTCAGTGACATGCTGTCTTCGTCCACCCAGGCTGCTATAACAAAAATGCCATAGCCAGGCTGGGCCAAACAACAAATGTTTATTTCTCAAGAGTTCTGGAGGCTGGGAAGTCCAAGATCATGGCACTGGCAGACCCAGTGTCTCGTGAGAGCTCACTTCCTGGTTCATAGACACCATCTTCTGGCTGTGCCCTCACGTGGTGGAAGGGATAAGGGGGCTCTCTGGGGTCTTATTTACAAGGGCACTAATCCTGTTCACAACAGCTCCACCCTCCTGACATAATCACTTCCCAAAGGCCCCACCTTCTGATACCATCACACTGGGAGTGAGGCTTCCACACATACATTTGGGGGACACAGACCTTCAATCTACAACACGCATTCACAGCCCAGGACCACAGGCAGCAGAACCTGAGCTGAGATGTGTGCCCCCTGCTCTTGGTTCCTATGGCACCAGCACATCCCCCTATCCGTAGAAGCAAAGACCAACTTTCCTTGAAAAGCAGAGGGGTCCCATCCAGCAAACCAGACAAATCCATAAGCACGTACCATGTGGGTATCTTGAGCTAAGGCCTGCAAACTGCTTGACAAGGCTTCAGCGCTGTTATTCAATGAATGTGACTATTGTTTCTCTCAGCGGATTTCATTTTAATGACACAGCACTGTCCCCAGCAGGAGACTGTCTGGTGAGTGCCAGGAGGGCCAACAGTATTTAAATCACATTAGACATCGTAGAGAGTCCAGGATAGAAAGATTCACTCATGAAAGTTTTGCTAGATGACTGTCTTAACCATTACTAATCTCTATCAAAGCGGGGTTTCTTCCTAGTGATTCAGGGTCCTGCCCCCACAGATAAAACTCTGCTTTTGGAGGGTGTGGGGGTGCAGAGCATAGTAAAAGATATTTAACAGATGCTTCATGAAATAAGAATCGGAAAAGAAAATACATCAGTGAAGCAGTTAACCCATTTATATTTATGTTTGTTTCAAACCAATTGTAATTAGGAGACAAAACAGAAGATTAATAAATCAGACCCATTATCAGCTGTCATCTTAGTCATCAAGCCATATGCCCACTGGGCTCCTATGATACTAGCTGAACACGGGAACTGGGACGAGAATGAAGAATGTCACCGGGCTGGGGGAGGTGGTTTTCCTCCTCCCTAGAGCTAACTGTCACTTATCTGAGTGATAAAAACGATAACGTTATATGTAGGGTTGTTGGATTTAGCAAATTTTAGTAAACAAAATACAGGACACTCAGTTAACTTTAAATTTTGATAAAATAAATAAATAATTTTTAGTATAAGCATATCCCAAATATTGCATGGGACATAATGCAATAGTTAGGACATACCTATACTAAAAATTATTATTTAAAAATATTTTATATTAAATTCAAATTTCCCTGGGTGCACTGTATTTCATGTGGCAATCCTAGTTGTGTGCTTATTGCACATATACGCCTAATATACATCTTTTGAATTAGCATTAATAGAAAATTAATAACAAGTATAGCACAGACATGGTTTTTTTTAAAGATTTTTAAAAAATTTATTTTTAGGGAGTGGGAAAGGGAGAGAGAAAGAGAGGGAGAGAAACATCGACTGGCTGCCTCTCACACGTGCCCTGGCGGGAGACTGACCAGGGGACCAAACTGCAACTCCGGCATGTGCCCTGACCAGGAATCGAACCCATGACCTTTCACTTAGCGGAATGATGTGCAACCAACTGAGCCACACCGGTCAGGGCCAGACAGTCTTCTGCAGTGAGCATTCCACAGTTTAATAAAGACATTTAATTCAACTCACAAAATTTCCATCTTAGACAGGGATTCGGAGGCACCTGCCCAAGGTTGCCCAGTTCAGATGCAGTGGAGTTAGGATCCAGACCCGGGTCTGCAGAGTGCAAGCCTGCTCTTCACCATGACCTTGCATCACCTTTCAGACACCGAGCCTGAAGCCATGCAGAAAACCGCTGCTTTAAAAAAAAATTCTGGTAAAACAGATATAAGATTTACCATCTTAGCCGCGTTGCGCGCGCATTGCCGCGCGCCCAGTCTTCAGGGTCTTCTCATCTCGCAAAACCAAAAACGCTGCTCCCATTGGACACCTCCCCATTGCCCCTACCCCAGCTATTGGCCGCCAACGTCCCACTTTCTGTTTTTATGAGTTTTACTCTTCTTAGGTCCCTCAGAGAAGTGGAATCATACAGTATTTTTCTGTTTAGTACTGCTTTATTTCACTCAGCATAACGCCCCCAAAGTTCACCCATGTTGCAACGTGTGTCAGAATTTCCGTCTTTGTAATGGCTGAATAATGTCCCATTGTATGTATATATAACATTGTGTTTATCCATTCATCTGTCCGTGGACACTTGGGTTGCTTCCACATTTTGCCTTTTGTGACTAATCCTGCTACGACATGGGGGTACAAAGATCCGTTTCAATCCTTTCGGGTGTGTACTCAGAAGTGAAACTACTGAATCACTTGGTAATTCTATTTTAGTTCTCTGAGACATCGCCGTGCTGTTTTCCATGCCAGCTGCAGCCTCTGACACTCTCACCAACGGTGCACACGATTTCCAGTTTCTCCACACCCTCAACATCACTGGTTATTTTCTGGGGGGGGGGGTTGTTTGTTTTACATGATCCCTCATAATGGATGTGAGGAATTATTGCTTTCTGTTTCCCTGATAAAATAAAATAAAAATCTCTCTCTCTCTCTCTCTATATATATATATATATATTTACTGACTCAGCTATTGGATTTGCTGGAATCTGCAGAGACTATTTGACTCAGTTATTCTATTTGCCACCGTAATTGACACTAAGATCGGTTATTATTAATAACAGTGACCCATATGCATGGAGCACCTGCCGGAGGCCAGGCACTGTGCTAAAGGCTTGGCAACTGTTCTCCCGTTCAGCCCTCACATCAACCCTGCGAAGTGGAGGCCGACTATTACTGTTGCCATGTGACAGGCGAGGAAAAGGATGCAGGAAGAGAGGTTAAAGATCTTGTCCAATGTAACCTGGCTTGGAAAGCGAGGATTTAAATCCAAGTAACCTGACTGCTACCTTCTGACCCCACCTTTTGGTGGATCTTGATAAGCAAAGCACCATCAGAATCAAGTGGACCCATTGGAATAACTGTGTAATTACTTGGGGGAACTGCCGTGATGACGTTTTATATCTGTATTGTCTGAAATGCTGGCTACATATGGATATTTAATTTAAAATAATCAAAATTAAATACAATTTCAGTTCCTTGAGTCTGTCCCCTATTTCCAGTGGTCAGTATATATCTAGCATTGGATAGCACCGATTTAGAATATTTTCATCACCACAAAAAGTTCTATTTAGATAGAGCTGGTCTGGAGTCTCTGGAAAAGCCACCACTAAGGCAACTACAGTTACATGCTAGAAGGAGATAAGAGAGGAAAAAATGGTATTCCCATTTAAAAATGATTTATTAAAACAGCAAATTCAGTATACGAGGTGATTTAATTAATGCCTGCATCTATAACCATCACAGAGATGTTAGAAGAGAGAGTAATTAACAATTAATGGTCTCCCTGTACTGTTCAGAAAGGTAGAAATATGATCAAAACAGTGACAAGAAAAAAAGTAGGTATACTCTAGAGAAAAATGATTTTGAAAATCTAGTGTTACTTTTAAGGAAAAAAATAAAAGGCAGAAGCGGCAGTATTATAAAACTTCTCTGCCAAATCTCCCTGCCTCTGGCTGCAGTGACCAAGGCCTCTGCCCAAGCCCTACACTTACATCTGTGACATTGGGCCAGTTACTTAATCTCTCTTGCTGAGGTTCCCTCTGCTGTAGAATGAGAAAAAGCACGTAAAGCATGTGGACATGCATCTAGCAAATAGCAAGCATTCAACACATGCTAGTTATTATTATTATTACAAGAGGGTGACATAATATCATATATAAAAGCAATTTGTGTCACCCTCCAGGTGATGTCTCACTGCCTACAGAATAAACTCTGAGACCCCCAGAGCGACCCACATGCACAAGTCCTGTCTGTATCCACTGGGCAGGCTTTCCCTCTCAGGGATCCCCTTGAGTCTCAGCTTTGTTAATACCATACAGCTTATAGTATTTCCGAACACCGTGTTGTTTTCTATTTGCACAGCTTGCTGGGGCTGTCATCTGCCTGGAGGCCCTCTCCGGGGTCCTTGGCCCAGTTGACAGGGACCAATCTTCTTGGGTGCAAAGAAGTCGGGTTAGGAACCTCTCCCATGGACGTCCGTTGCTTCTTTCCTGCTGCTTAATAGTGAAATCATCTGTTTAGATGTCTTTCTCCACCAGTAAGTAGAAGACACTTAAAATGTGCTAGATCGTGCTCTGTGCTTTGAGAGTATAAGGAGGAATGAGAATATGGTCCCTGCCCCGACTAAACAGAGTTTGGAAGCAGGGAGAGATTAGATCTGTGGCGCCCCTTTATATTCTCAAATCGTAGCACATGCTGGGCACATAGTAGGTGCTTAAAAATGCCAAACTAGCCTGAAACTGAGATGTAGAGGAAGGGCAGCCCAGCCCAGTACTGAACTTCCTCTTAACATGTGTTTTGCTTTGTGTTTTTAAAAGAGGAATTGAAATGAGTGAGCCAGGCGAATTCCAGCTAAAATTACGTAGTGTCTCTCGGGCACACACTTCCACCCTGTAAGCTTTCTGTCGTACTCCATGAGGCCACCAGGCCTCAGATGCCTGGCACTGCCTCGGCTACCCATGGAATCCTGGCCCCCTCTCCATCACACTATTGCCTGCCTTCTGTTGCAAAGCAATGGCTAGAAATGGTTTTATTAAATAAATTTAAATATGTTAATTTCAGATTAAACAAAAATTTATTTAACACTTTAGAGCCTAAGCGTTAGTCTGGGTTCCTTTTTCTACGGTGGCAGCCTCTCTGACGGAGAAAGTCCCCTGTGAAATTCTCCTCTCACAAACAGAGCACGGAGCCATTGCCGTGTGGAATATGCAGCTGGCACTCCTGCAGTAGAAAATGAGCCCTTTGCCCATGCAGAAGCTGTATCTAGACTATAGCAAATTTCTGCGAGAAGTACTTGAGAGTCTTGATGATTTCCAGTTCATATGGTTAATATAAAGAGAAACTGATTAAAGAGATAAGCTCCTTAAAGACAATTCACTTAAGAGGAAGTTTTAATGCTGCCAATAGAAATTGTCAGCCATATGGAAAGGCAAACCTATACGGAGAAACATTCTGGGAGCCAGTGAAATCTTCCAGCATCTTCAATTACAGCTCATTTGTATTTTTCCTGGATGGGCATTAGCAGGTCAGTTTATATATGTAATATTATTTCACATTATATGGGATAATATCTTCTAATATAATTCAGGAGCTCAGTCCTACAAATATTTCAGACAATGACTTAGTCATGAGGATAGCAACCTCGCGACACCCCACCTCTGGGTGTTTCCAATATACAGCCAAATGTAAGCGGGAATCACAAGCATGTGCCCTGTTGGATGAGGATACATAGCAGCTCCCCACTGCACTGTGAATTTCAGGAAGACAGAGCCTTGGGCCCATTCATCTATGAATCTATAATGCCTATTGTGGTGCTTGGCCCAGAGGAAGAACCCAGAACATCTCTCCGAATGGGAGAAGGACGAAGGCCAGCAAAGAAAGAGAGAAATAAAATGGGACCAAGAATCATCTCAGGCTCCTCGGGGCCATAGATGGTCCCTATCCAGTCACATAAAGAGAAAGTTAGGACACGGTAAGTGGTGTCACCCCAGCCAACGAACTATAAATGGAATTCCCTTTGGTCAAAAGGTACAACCGTTGAATTCAATCAGTTTGACTAAGAGCTCTGTTGTTTTGTTTAATTATCGCTTTAGAAATTGCCCTTTCTGATTGTGCATAAGTTTCTAAAATTTCAGAGTTTTGGCTAGTTTTCTCTTTTGGCTATCAGTCCTAAGGCAACGTTAGAAAGGGTGAGAAAGAACTCTCATATTTTTAATTTGGTAAAAATTAAATCCTCATCATTTCCCCCCCTTCCAATAAAACACAAAATAGAAACAAAGTCGAGAACCAAATATCTTTCCCGGATGAATGAATAAAAACTGGGGGTTCAAGTTACGAAGTGCTCATTACTCGCTCTGAATCTTCAAAAAATGATAATTTTGTTAGAAATTTTTCTTTGCGATTTCACACAAACATAATGCCGCTTTACCTTTAAATGACCCAAAGCCCCAGTGTTAAATTATGTTTTCCTTCAAGGAGGATATAATTTCATATCCGCACAGCATTTTCAGGCTCACCGACCCTCGTAGTTACGATCTTCCTTACAGAGCAGAAACTGCGGAGTGAAGAGGGAAGGCCAGCTTAAGGTCAGGAAAGCAATTCGGTGAAGCAAAGGAACCTGGATGCTCCGCTGGGAGAGCACCGCTGGCTGTGCTTTGCATTAATAATTAGTGTCCCTGCCTGGAGAGCAGATAGGTCCAAACTTGGACTTCTGCATTGCTTCCATTTGGAGTTCAATTTTGTCTCTTCATCTTTCCTGGCTCTGGCCCTGAGCTTGCTCTTTTATGGCTGGCTCCCTCAGACAATAAAAGTAACCATTTGCAGAGTCAAACAACAGGAGTAGTTTTTAGGAAACCAGCAGCCAAACATCCACCGCCCTGGCTTCCTGCCGGGCAATGAAGATAATGCTGGGTGGCTGTGGTGGCGGTGATCCTGGGCGAGGGCGGCGTGGCTACGCTCAGGATTCCCAACGACCGCCCCGCTGGCGCAGCAAGTTAAGGAATGTCTAGGTTGAGAGCAATAACGAAGGTGACTGACTGGGCAAGAGCAGACCCTGCGTTAAGTTGCTGCATTCAAAGTTGCCATAGAAACCCTGTCTGAACGTCCTCCCTTCTGCAGAATTGATTTGATGTTTAAATGTTAATATGCCTTCCTACATTTAACGATGTATAAAATAGAAAGCAGATGAACATGGAGGAAAGAAAACATCCCCCAATGTCTGAAATTCTTAAGAACTGAATACTTTCCCAGTACTAAGTCCTCCTTTTAAACCCATGACCCCGAAGAGGCAGCATGGAGAGCCAGGACTGGGCGCTGTTCAGGGGCCTTTATGTGTTTACGTCAAATGCCGCCCTCTGGAAGGCACTGCTGTAATTCAACGAGCCCAGCTTGTACTTGAAGCCAAATGAAATGCAAAGTTGCCTTTTCAATAGCAAACCTCACGGAGGAAGTGCCAGTTCGCAATTGTGAGAAGTTTCAGCTACTGTATTTTCACATATTCAATTTTACCACTAAACATCCGTGAGAAAACATTGGGAGGCCCTGTGAAGCTGGTTGCATTATCAATCAATCTATAGCATGTTTTAAATAAATATTTCTATTCAATGTAACAAAAAACTCCAGTTGTATTGCTTGCACCTAAATTATCATCATCATTGCAAAGCAGATGCAGAACGCAAGACGAGGCAGACAATCAGCACTGTAATTTGCCCAGTAACATTGTTTTAGATCTAATTAGTGCTTATGCAGATCCTTTACAAAAATGTGAAAACTGCACCAGGATGTAATTGTTTAATGAATTTAGTGCAAAGCACATCGGCATCAATTCCATTTTCGCTGAAAAAACCAAGTTCAACTGCTATTTGCTCCAGAGCCAAAACATTGTGAATTGTGCCCACTGCGTTCTAGCCCTGCTCTGCTGGCTTGGATATTCCAAATAAATACTACAAAGTTAAAGCCTCCAGCTGCAGACCAGCCCATCTGTAGATGTTTGTTATATTTGGCAGTATTGTAGAATGATTGTGCCTTCCTGCTGGAAAAAAAAAGAAGGGGGGGGGATAAAAACAAGGTTCTGTCAGCAAAAAAAAAAAAAGGAAAAGTTTGAAATTTGCATCACCCAGCAAAAGTGAAGTCTCAAATCGGAGTCTGGTTTACCTAGCGGTGAAGTTTAAACACCTGTTCTCATACAGCCTCCCATGGAAACTGAAGGATGCCCTCTCTCCCTGCTCTCCCCAACCTTTCACTTCTGCCAGCACCACAGAAAGTGGGATCGGATGCAAATGTGATGAGGACGGAATTTGAGTCCCTTCTTTAACTTGTCAGGGATGGTGGTAGTCGCTTTTCATGATCAGTGGTTGTCTTTACGGTTTTTATTTTTATTTTTTCCCTGCGGTACAAAGCATAGAACCCAAACGTTACCCTCTTAACCATTTTTAAGCACACGGTAGAGTTAGTCCAGCCCAATCGGTGTGCAGCAGGTCTCTGAAATGTCTGTTAGGGGAATGGGAAGTTGTTCGGTGGGTGTAAAATTTCAGCTTGTGATGGGCGTTTAAATATAAAAATGCATAACTTCTATAAAAAGACATGAGTTAGTCGTGGATGTTGACATGATTGGCTGGGAAGGTAATTTTTTAAAACAATTTCCGTTCTGGCGTCTGACTTCTCGGTGTAGCGCAGGTGAACCTCCAAACCAAAGCTGTCTGTTCTAAATGACCCGTGTACACACGGCAGCATGGCGGGGGAGGGGGCGGGGTTGGGGGGGGCAGTACCGAGATGTTTGGGCCTGAGCTAGAAGAATTCTGTAAAGTGATAAACTGCACATACCGTTCTTCATCACCGCCTTGAATGTTCCAGTTGAGGCTGAAACAACCGTGAGAAGCTTACCATCTAGGTTGTTCTGTTTCTGTTAATGATCTGTTGGAGAGTCAGTCTCAGGCTGTCTGGGTTAAGGATCCCCAAGAAAATGACTCTGAGGGGGCCAAGATGTGCCTGCAGGAAGTTTGGGGGTTGGGGAGTGTCGTGGGGACCCACACCTGTGAGGAATGAGATTTTCAGTGCAGTGACAAGAGACCTCGACCAACCACGGGGTGCTCTGAAGCTGAGGTGAGCCTTCCAAGTTGGGAGGAATTGAGGTGAGGGTGCTGGGCATTTTCGCCCCCACATCAACCAGGCACCAGGTGCGGGCTGCCCCTGGGCGGGGCGTGGGCCTAGGTGAGGGCGCCGCCTTTGGCTTACTGAAGGCTGGGAAGTGAGGGCCTGGGTCCTGAGCCAGGGGTCTTGTCAGGGATTGGCAAAGGGGCTCCAGTCCAGTCCTCACATACTTGGGTCCACTTTGTGTAATAACTTCACCCCAGCTGGGAACTGGGCCCCCAGGAGTCCCATGGGCCTCTTTCCCTGCAGAAACTTCCAGGAGAGGATTAGTGTGATGAATGATACCTGCCTAGGTTGTCACCGGTTTGGGGACTGCAACCACTCCACCAGCCCCCCACCACCTGTTCTAAATTCCCCTCACTCTCAGCTAGCGCCTCTGTTAATACAGATGGCTTGCCTGGAGGGGCGAACCTGAGCCACATCCCTTTGCCCCTGGTCGACCTGCGCTTCTCAAGGCTGTGCTGCTGTTCTTGTCTGTTTATCATCAGAATTTGCCACTGACAGACACTGATGGACATCACCTGGGTGGCAAGCAAGTTCTCCCCTGCCCTGCTGTATGACAGCGACCCTACTTCTCTCCGTGATCAGGCAGTTCCTCCTGCCAGGTTGACAAGGCCTTTCCTTGCCCAGTAGCCTCTGGGCATGAGGATGCTGGAAAACACATTGGCAGGTATAGTCCAAGATCAGCGAGACTCCGGCTCTGCCCCCTGGTGGAAGCACTCCTCTGCTTGGAACCCAGACCTCTCACCTAGAATACAGCATGGGAGGGAGAGGAAGTACCGACTAGCCAAGTGAGCCACTGGCAGCGACAGTAGGCGGAGCTCTTCCTCTCTCTCGCTCTCAGCTTCCTACACCTGTGCATTCTGCCTCCCAGGAACACAGTGCCATGTAATGGTCATTGACTTCCGGTCCTACTGGGTGCTGTCCCATATTTCCAAGGAATCGTCTTCAAGCCAGTGGCTCAGCCATTCATTTTCAAGCCTGTTACATCTCTCCCTCCGGACCAGTGCAGCTCATGGTCAAATGCTTCTCGCTGCGTCTCCTTTGCTGTACTGGATCACTTGGTCCCGTGCTACGTTACATGGACTCCGTGTTGGCGGGACAAACGCTGTGTATATAGGCCTTCGGAGAGTAGTGTAGGCCCCACAGCAGGAACGCTAACCCCCCATCTAGAATATGTGTCAATCCTAATCAAGATAAACCACTTCCCTTCTGGGGTGGGAAGGGTGCAATGCAATTAAGTTCCCACTAAGTGGCTGTTTGGTCTCTCTGAGGGATGCTGTTTCAACTGGGCTGAGCATTTGTCCCTGCGGTTCACAGGGTGGACATTCCGTGGCGGTGATGACTCACTGAGCCAGCCCGGAGGAGTGGGGTGAGCCCGGGCTGGGGAGCCCATGCATAGGCTCCATCTCTGCAGTAGTGAGTGCTCTGTTTGTGCATCCCTTCCATCAGCCCTGGAGCAGCCAATAATAGAGGCTGGCTGCCCCTGACTGGCGAATACTATGGGTTTTGGTTGTTTAGTGCCCCTTCTGCAGTAGACACTCTCTGATGGGAGTGAGAAAGTGATATAAAGGACTCTGCTCTTTGTGCCTGCCCCCATAGTTCTGCCCATAGGTCCCTTCCCCAGAGTCCTTGTCCCTGTCATTTCCAGTCTTGTTCCTCCTGGGCCTCTGGATTAACCTTTAGTCTCTACATGGGCCCCCAGTCTCTCTTACCCTGAGTCTCCACACGGTCCACTTCTTTTTCCTCGGAAGTAAATGACCAGGTGCACAGTCCAAAGCTCCTCCAGTGGAGGAGGAGTTCCCCTTGCTTGTCTCAGGAGCGGCTATAATGGAATCGCTGTCTATTTTTGGCTTGCACCACAAGCTGATCTGACTCTTCCATTTTTTGTTCTGTTAGCTGATCAATAGGGGGCTCTGCAGTTCTCATGCGCACACACGTGGTCACCACAGATGTGAGCTGAGGCAGAGGAGTTGGTGTGACCGTGGTGGGTGATGCGAGTAGGCCGCCTGCTCAGGAAGCTCGCTTGTGCCCTCTTGCCCTGCTCATGCCCATCCTCGCAGACATACCACCTTTGTCCTATGATGGCTTGTGTGTCAGCCTGCCCGACCTTATGACTTGGTGGGTCAGACAGAACCCAGATTATCATGAGCCGTCTGGTCACATGACCACTCAAGGTTCGATGGTCAAGTGCTCCATCTAAACCAGGGCCCATTAGCCTGCCAGGAGCTGTTGTTTTTTCAAATGATCTATAATTCTCTGTGTAGATGGTGTACTCGTGCTCCAGAACTTTAGGGACATTGTGAATCTCCTGTTGGGCTTGCTGTCAACTCTAGGAGACATCTTTTCCCACAAGACACTCCTAAAATCAGACATTCTGCTGGTCACACAGTCCAAGCTGCAGGGCTGTTTGACTCACGACCTGGACCTGACACAGCGCTCTGTCCACCATGGCCCCCCTCAAAGGCAGCTGGAGGTCATGTGTCATCAAGGTCTCTGTGTATTTGCTGCATCTGGCTTGTGTGGACCTATTAACTTTATGTCATCAAATCAGTGGACCAGTGCGCTGCTCTTCAAATGTCCAGACAGCCCACGTTCTCTTCAGACTAAATTGCTACGGAGAGCAGAAGAGTCGAAGGTCTGAGGAGAGATGGTATATATGTGTACTGTTGTCCCCTCCAAGTGAATGCAAAGTGCTTCTGGTGCTCTCTTCTGACGGGAAGGGAAAAGCACACGTTTGCGAGATCAAGGTCACATTCATGAACCTGGACCGGTGAATGGAACGAGGGCTAGGATTAGAACCACTATCCCCAGACACTTTAAGTCTTTATGGGTGGCACTAATCTCTATTAGCCTCCTTAGCCTATAATATTGTTTTCATCAAGTATTTTGGCTGGGGAGAGGGGCCCAGCTTCAGAGTCCTCCTGTTTGGCCTTTTCTGCTACAGTGGTTATTACTCCATAGACTCACACACCAAGGATTCAATGTAAGGTTCTGCCAATGACCAAATATGTCCTTCCAATTGTATGTTCAAAGACTGAAGAAATGATCAGTGGGTGGATGCAATGAACCCCTATGAATCAGTCCAGGTCCCAGTCTTCCTTTATCACCTGGCCCCCACATGCCCTCTTGTAACTGAACGAGCGTGATGTTGCTTCAGAGCTCCAGGTGTCAATTTGAACTTAGAACTGGTGGCCAATAATCCTGGAAATGTCTGGCTATTTTCTTTTTCCCACTGTATGATTACCCAAGTAAAGTACTATAAGTCCTTTTGGGGAGAGACTGGGCAAATCACTATCATAAACAATGGCCATTGCTAAGCTTCGTGGAGTGGGTTTCTTGCCATTTCCCACTGACTTTAATCACAGGACATGATAATACTAAGAGACATCCTGAACTTACTCTTCCTTACTTCTCTGGTGGAGCAGTTGTTGGATTTCCCCTTGGTAGTCAGGACCCCAGCCAGCACCATAGCTCCCTTCTTTGCCCTTCTTTGATTCTGAGGAGCAAGGAGCCCAAAGCAGCCGGGTGGCAGCCTTAACATCCAATTCAATGGAATCATTGTTATGTCTCCTGGTGGAAGCATTCCTCCCTCTGAAACTAAGACCTCTAGGCCAGCAGAGCATAAAGTCATGGGAACAGGAAGCAAAAAGTTTGCAAGTGGGTCACTAAGGGTGTTAGTGAGTGAAGCCCTTCTCATTTCCACCCCTTGGTTCCTGGACCTGGGAATGCTGGCTATTGGAGAAAAAAAATGCCGTACCCTGGATTCTGATTCAGAGCACAGCCAGCTTTCTGGAAAACCTTGGCCCAGACCTGAAAGGTATTGCAACTTAGCTGGTCCTGTAACTGAGTCTTTAAAAGGCCAGTCCATTGTTCTATCAAGCAGGCTGCTTTATGATGGTGGGAACACAGTGAGACCAATGAATCCCATTAACCACACTTGTAACGCTGTGAGGTATGTTCCTTGATCAGAAGCGACGCTGTGTAGAATACCACGATGGTGGATAGGGCATTCTGTATGTCTGCAGATGGTTGTCTTGGCAAAGACATTGCATACAGGGCAGGCAAATCTGTATCCTAAGGTAGTGTTTATTTCCATAAGGACAAAGCATCTCCTCTTCCATGATGGGAGCAGTCAATGTCACAAACCTGCCATCAGATACCTGGCTGATCGCCCCAGAGAGTGCTGCCATGTTGAGGGCTCAGTCTTGGTCCTGCTGTGGGCAGATTGAGCATCCAGTGATTGCCATGGCCTGGTCTGCCTCAGTGAGTGGCAGTCCATCATGCTGAGCTCACGCATAGCCTTCTTTCCTGCCACCATGGCCACCTTGTTCTCGGGCTTGCTGGGCGAGGTAGGGGTAGCTGGGGCAGGAGACTGGTATTCACAGAACGTGTTGTCCCGTCTACTTGATCCTAAAATCACCCTTTGCCGAACACTCACATGGGACACCAATAACCTTCGCATTGTTTGTTCTTTAGTTCTCATCACACATAGCATTGCTTCTGATCAAAGGACTCACTTGCAGGAAGGACACTTCCTATAGGATTGAAGAGACCGCTGTCACTCACAAGGAGACTCCCCAGAATTGAGGGGCTCAATGTCACTGGTTGCATCAAGGTCTCCCCACATGCTCCCGTTCCAACTTGCAAGATCCCATTTCCCCCAGTCTGTGCCTTCACTTTAGCAGCAGGTACACATCGAGGCTGAGTGTTCCTCTTGTGTTGTAGTTCAGCCAATGGCAGGATGAGGTCCCTTGTTTGGATTTCAGCAGTTTCAACCTTGCCACTGTGGGAGAGAAGCCTCTCCTTCCAGCCACACACAGATGCTCTCAGGTCATTTATAAGGCTCTTGAGTTGGGAATTTGAGTCCCTGAGCTCATCCTTTTCTTTCACCACCTTGTTCAGCAACATTAAGAGCCACCAGCTAACATCATTATATTCTTAGTTTTCCGAAAATGTTCAGAAGCAACACATATAGAGTCACTTAGCTTCTTGCTTCTTATAAGTGTCAATTAGCAGTATCCAATGCAGATATCTTGCCTATGTCTATATATAGTTATGTGTTCTCTTTACTACTGGAAATAGTTGCTGGCATGTTTAAATCTAATCAGATAAGAGAGTCAATTCTGGAAACAACAGAACTAATTCAGAAAATTCATCCTTAAAATTCTGCTCCTCTAGAACCACTCTAGGTACCAAAATCTATTCATCAGGGCTCTCCAGAGAAACAGAATCAATAGGATGTGTGTGTATATAGCTATATTTAGGAGGGTATGCATTATAGGAATTGGTTTACACACTGATGAAGACTGGAAAGTCCCACAGTCTGCAATCTGCAAACCGGAGAAGCGAGAAAGCTGGTGGTGTCGCTCAGTCTGAGTCTCAAGGCTTGGAGCTCCATGAACCTAGTGAGTAAGTCCCAGGTCTGGTCTGCCCTTCACACGCTGCCAAGGACATCCTCTAACTTCCACTCTTTGCCTTAAATTGGTGATTCTCTGCAAGCGGCCTTTCATTGTCTTTCTCCAATGCATCGGTGGCACTCAGCAAGAGCTATCTGATGTCTTTGCACTTTTAATTACTAGTCTTCCTCACACCACAAACTCAGACACCTGAGAACACCCAGTCCACCGCTGATAAAACTTGTGACAACTGCCTCAGTACCTGATGTCAAATTATAGATGATCGAATTCCCAAAGCCTTTTAGGGAGGGTACAGTTAGACCTGCATCCTGGCACTGCCTTTGGTCAGCTAAGGAGTTCTAAGACAGCAATTCATATGCAAGAAATGTATTAAGGAGTGCCCAAGGAACAGCACCTGTGAGGGGCGGAGAGACAAGCAGGGCCCTCTTTGTCTCGCCTTCTCCTCAGCAGCCAGGCCTGCTGGTTCCTAGCGTTTCCCACCGCTCTAAGTCACCTGAAGTCTTCATCCTGCAATCTTTGTGGAAGTGACCCAGGCTGCCGCCACTTCTAAACGGATGCTACATGAGGTGGAGACCAGATCCCTCTGACTCAGAACGTTCTCCTATCAAACCACATTAGGACAGTTGTTCCTATAGTTTCTTTCTCTGTCTTTCTCTCTCTCTGCCCTCTTGAATCAGACACACACACACACACACACACACACACACACACACACACACACACACACCCTGTTTCCACATCCAGCCTCTTCAGCCATCTTTAGCTTCATACCCACACCATTGCTTCCCAAGGTATTTGGGTAAACAAAAAATAAAAATTGCCTTAGAAATGATCATTAGATCATCGTTAGTTTCTTTTTGCATATCGTTGTTCTTTACTTTTTGTCTACACTGAAGGATAAATGGGAAGAGTAGAGCTGGGCTGCGGGGCTGGGAGGGAGCAGCTGTTTTATCTCAGTGATTTCCTCCAGTCCACATTCACTCACCGAATTCAGCTGACACGCGTTGCTAGAAAATAACACGATGTTCAGTGTCTTCACTTTTTTTTTCTTTGTCTTTTGAATAAAGTCTCCTAGGAATGGAGCTCTCTTTTTCAGGAGTGTGACCCGGCTTCAAAGCCTGGTGGTTGCCCCTGCTGTGGGGCTCCCTGCCCACCGACGCAGACATGTGTAGGATCTGGATCTTTAGCACACTCCTGTTCTCACTCATTTCTTGCCTTTTCTTGGGGCAACTGTGGCTTCTGTGAACACTTGTCCTTACTTGAGTAAGTAAAAAGTTGACCTATGTTAGTAACTGTTCTCTCACATCACATCTGGAAAAGGACTGGGGGGGCCCAGGTGACTAGTTGTAATTATTTACAAATGAATTATCCCATAACCTGTTAGAAATCATGTGACTACAAGCAGAAAATCGAGCATCTGCACTAAGCGTTTACTCTCATTGGAGAAACTGAAGTGGGCAGGATGCAGGTGCGTCATTGGCCCGCGGCGTTGGGAAGACATTTAGCCATTCTGACATGTGTGTGTGATCTGCCTTTTTCTGATGGAAAGCAGGAGGGACTTTTTTTTTATCTCTTCCCTATCAGAGTTTATTAGGAAGGTGCTGCAAACCATCCCTCCAAATGGGCCCAGCACAGGGAACAGAGCCAAGTAGCCAGCATGGCGAGTCAGTTTAAGACGAGTAGTTACAATGAGTGGGAAAGCCGTTCTGTGGCCACTGAAAAGAAAACAGAAATATAATATGCCCATTGCTTCATATAGAATCCCTAGGGATTAACCTTCAAAAGGACTTGCACAGGTTGGAGAAATGGACACACAACGAGAATGGAGTTTAATGGGGACCAGAGTGGCGTCTTCCACCTGCGGAAGCAGACGGAACACGATGCAAGTAGAGTGGCCTGGCCGGTTGCTCAGCTGCTTCTCGGGAGCTGGAGTAGCCCAGTTGGCTCAGAGGTCCCCACCATGAGACTCAGGGGTGGTCCTGATTCATGGGGGCCCTGGGGGTCCTCTTGTTCCCTTTTCAGAGATTGGCCCTGGAGCAGACATGCCACCCAATTCTGGCCGGTGTCTCCAGGGGAGATCTCTTGGTGGCTTCTAGGTCAAGGACTCACACCCTTACAAAGAAACGTAATGAAAAACACTTCCTTTGCACCTGTCACCTGGTGTTGTGTCTGCCTGTCACTCATGGGCACTGTAGCAGTCTTCTTACAATGTCAGGCAGCCCAGTCAGTGGAGCAGAGCAGGGAGACGGAAGGAACCCAGGCTGTGGGTGTGGCTGAGCCATAGGATTAGCCAGCTGTGGAGTGTCCCACCTGTCCTATCTCTTAGGGGGATAATACATTTTTTTAAAAAAAGTTATTTCTTAAAACAGTTTTAGATTTACAAAAAAATTGAGAAGATAGTACAGGGAGTTTTCATATATCCCCCCCCAGTTTAATCTTTTCATTTTTAATACCTTACATTAGAATGGTACATACTTTATAATTAATGAAGCAATATTGACATACTACTTCTAACAAAAGTCTATAATTTTTATTCAGGGTTTCTTAACTTTTACCTAATGTCACGTTTCTCTTTCAGCATCTCTATCAGGATGCGTGGCATTTAGTTGTCATGTCTCCAGTTTCTCAGACTTTCCTTGTTTTTGATGACCTTGACATTTTTGGGAAGTGCTGGCCAAGTATTTTGCAGGATGCCCCTCTATAGGGGTTTTTCTGAGGGGTTCCTCATATTTATGCCGGGATTCTGAGTTTGGGGGAGGGAGACAACAGGGATAAAGTGCCGTTTTCGTCACATCATGTCGAGGGCACATGCGTACTATCAACATAGCTTCCCTATTAATAGCGGTCACTTGACCACTGGCCTGGGTAGTGTTCGTCCAACCTCCCCTCTGTTAGTTTATTCTCCCCCCTCGTGTACCATCCTCTGCAGAAGGACATCACTATGGGCAGCCAAACTTGAGGAGTGAGGAGTTACATAAATATTTAGAATTCTTTGGCACAGCAGATTTGTCTGTTTTCCTTCATTTGTTTACTTAATCAATCATTTATTTATAACAGTATGGGCTCATGGATATTTACTTTATACTTTGCCTTATCATCCAATACTACTTTATTTGTTTTGTTGATCTGATTATTCCAACTGTGGCCATTGAAGGAGATAATATGTTTTTTTAAAGTTATATTCAGTTGGGTTCTCTGGGGTTTTATAATAATTGATATAGCTTCACAAAAGAAGATCTTGCTAGATCATAAGTCAGCAAAGTTAACTGTGTGGTGCTTGTAAAAATTTTAGCGAGGTGTGTACAGACAGGCTTACTGCCTGAAAACTTCACATTTACCCTTCTTCCTGTATCACTTGGACTGATCTAATTAGAAAAAATAAGCCAACCATCCTACTCAGGAAATAAATACCAGTCCTTGACCTCCTACTAACTGGCTGAGTAGCATCTTGAATACGGCGGTCAGATTTGCCAGATGCAACATTGGAACACCATAGTCAACCATACTATAAACATTTAATTGTATGTGTGGATGCCACTGGTAATGAATTACTTTTGTTAAAAGGAGTAAAATCACAGGAAAAGAGATATAATCCAGTGAAGGTACCCATCAATGAATAGCATATTCTAATATATGACATCAGAATTTCCTTGGACACCCTCACATGTCTGATTCCCAGCATCGGGCAAGTCTCTGAGCCTCTGAGACAGGAGGTTCCTGATTGGCTAATGGGTAGATGATGTTATGTCACTACAGGAGCCACAGAGCTAATTTGTAAAGATAAACATGAAATGATAAGTGTAAAAATGCTTTTAAAAACTTAAGTAATGTCACAATTTACAATAGCTAAGTGTTGGAAGCAACCTAGGTGCCCATCAGTAAATGAATGGATCAAAAAACTATGGTAAATTTACACAATGGAATTCTATGCAGCAGAAAGAAAGAAGGAACTCTTACCCTTTGTGACAGCATGGATGCAACTGGAAAGCATTATGTTAAGTGAAATAAGGCAAGTGGTGAAAGACAAATACCATATGATCTCACCTTTAACAGGAACCTAATCAACAAAACAAAGAAACCAGCAAAATATAACCAAAGACATTGAAATAGAGAACAGGCTGACAGTGTGTAGAGGGGAGAGGGGAGGAAATTTCAGGGGAAAAGGGGAAGGATCTACAGGAACAAGTATAAAGGACACATGGACAAAAATTAGGGGCGGGGTAGAAATGGGAGGGAGGTGGAGAGGGCTGGGGGGTGGGCTGGGCTGGGAGTAAAAGATAGAAAATTGTACTTGAACAATAGTTAAAACAAAATTATTTAAAAAACTTAGCATGCTAATCCAAGATGCAATTATTATGATAAAGTTAGCTCTCAATGATCCAAACTGCAGACTAATGAGGGTATGATGTCATTAGGTCCCTACCACTTCTTTAGTCCTTTGGCAGCATTGGGCATCTCAGACATGCCACATTTTTGGCAAAATCAAATACGTGAGCATCAAGAACAGGTGAGAAGAAGAAACAAGTCAGGAAATGACAGAAGAATGTGGCATGTGTAGACGTGTATGGAGATGTGTGTCTGTGTGTGCACATGTGTGGATGTGTGTGTAACAGCGACAAGCCTACCTCCGGCCTTGCCTGGTGTTGGTAGTGGTGGCGGAGGTGTGGGACTCATAGAAGGTGAAGGGACAGTGACAAGGGATTAAGAAGAGAGAGGTGAACAGATGGAGACGAGAATTCAGTTGCTCTTTTTTTTTCCAGGCTCAATAGGGAGATCCACCTCCATCGTAACCACCGGTATTCCAAGTCTGGAGGCTCATGGCAAAGTGCAAGGCCAAGGGGAACTCATTATTTCCCAGGAAGGCCTCTGGTCCCAAGGCTTGAGATGACCATGGGGGAGGAGAAGGGCTCTCCCAGCCTAGATATTTACCGAGTTACTGCAAACCTCTGTGCTGAGTACTCAGGGAGTGGGAGAGGGGCAAACAGATTGTAATGGAAGCAAATTTGCTTCAGGCATGGTTAAATTGTGAATGAGAATTTCTAGTGGCCTAGGCAACCCTTAAAGGCTTTGGGAAGGAATGATCTTAAAATTTTGTAAGTAAGTGACCATATCTAAAATTGGAATATTTCATACTACAGTCTAGATTTCTGGCTTCTCTTGAAAGTATGAGACTTGGAAAATCTTAAGCTGAGTTACTTCTCGTGGGGACTCTTAGCTGGAGTTGAACGGTGACAGCTTTCTCCTTAGTCAGCGTGTCCTGGGTTCCCCTTCTATTGTGGTCAACTTACCCTTTTAAACTATATAAAATACTTAGTATTTTGAGCTTACGAACCCTGTTCTGTGGAGCAGGGCCAAAGAAACAAGGATGCGGGAAGACAGAGAGGGGGGAGGAGAGGTGGCTGAGGGATTGGGCTTACAGGAAAGTGAGCCGAAAGGGTTAAATAAAGGAAGGAAAATGGAGTCCTTAAAAAGACAAAACTCTTTTAGATGAGTAATGCAAATCAGATATTGGGAAATACTCCCAACTAAAGATTTTTGAGAAAAAGTTTCGGGGAAATCCAACAGCTATCTTTCTGTGATGCTTGAGCAGAGCTAACACAGGGAATGAACTAATGTGCTTTATCATAAAGGATTTTGCAACACACACATTTACAAGGCCTAATTTGGGCTCAGGATTCTAAGAAACAACCATTTCCCATAATTGGGGATATTATTATTAAAAAATATTTCCCTATGCTCGGTTCAGCAGTGGACTCAACTCAATCAGGTATTATTTCAATTTCTGAAAAAAACAAAGAATCTACTTGGTGTGTTCCTGTTCATTTTTAAAGAAGTGATTAAATTCAAGTCCTGGTTATTAGAATTGTAAAAAGAATGTAAAAGGAAGAAATGAATTTATACGAAGGTATCTAAGTAAAAATAGCCCAACTTGATTTAAAATATTCCACATATGTCCCCCAAAGCTCTTAATATTTAGGAATTAAATTACTGCAAATGAACTAGAGCCACATGTGGCCAGAGAGGCCGACAGTGAAATCAGCAAGAAACTGCTTATTCAGCCTCTTCAAACAAAAATGAATTGTTTTGATGAATGAGAATTCTTTAATGAATTACCATATGACATGCCAGTAATTTTTTCAATGTCAAGCAGAGAGAGTTTTCATTTGTTTTTTGTTGGGCTACAGCTACTTAAAAATAATGGAAGGTCACGGCCACAGAGACAACACTTCCCATTATGGCCCTCCAGAGGCAGGGTGTGCCCACACTGGACCCGAGGAGCCGGGGGTGGGGTGGGACTCGCCTCTCCAAGTCTCTGCCTTGCTCTTGCTTTCTCTCTGTGAAGAGGTGTGGCGGCATTTAGCGAACCCAAGGAGGACATTTGGCTACCATCAGATTTCATACATTCTGCAGTGTCAGCATCGTGTTGGGTGCCTACGTTTAGGACTCTGGCACATAAGTTGGGGACAGTATATGAAAAACATAAGGAATGTTGCAGGAGCGGAGGGGTGGCTTCTGGATCCAGAGTTGGAAAAAGAATGATCAAAGGGCACCTGAGGACCCTGGCAACCGACAGTCAGGAGCCAGGTGAGCAGCATGCACTGAGGTGCCCCAGCCAGGAGCCTGCTGGGGCTCAGGTGAGCTCGGCATGTGGGTGCACAGCATTGGGCAGACTCCTCTCAGGCCTGACCTTTGAAAGGCCACTGCCTTGGTCCCTTTTTAATGCTCATGTGGATATTGGGGGTCTTTCCTGCCTCTTATTGACTCCTCTCCCCACTCCATCCACCTGGGTTCTGTGGTACTGGCCCCAAAACTGGCTCCTTAGGGAAAGGGAATTCTTTCCACTGGGCCCACTGAGAAGGCAAGACTTGATGAGGCCACAGCTACTGACAGCCATTTGATGCCCTGAGCAGGGAGATTACCTAGAACCAAACTGACCCATGGGAAGGGTGGGGGGCGCTCTCAGGAGGTCAGGTGTGACGGTAACTTTATGGGTCAACTGGACTGGGCTGCCTTGTGTCCGGATATTTGGCTACACATTATTTGGGTACATGTATTTGGGTGTTTCTGGATGAGAATAACATTTGAATCAGGAGACTGAGTAAGGCAGATTGCCCTCCGGAGGGCATGGAGGGCCTCATCCAATCAGGTGAAGGCCTGAACCGAACACAAAGGATGAGTGAGGGAAAACTGCTTTCTCTCTGCCTGTCTTGGAGCTGGGACGTGGATTGGTCTTTTCCTGTCTTTGGACTCAGACTTGAATTGAAATTTACATTACTGGTCTCCTGAGCCTCTAGTTCATTGCCTTCAGATCTTGGGACTTCTTAGCTTCAGTAATAGCATAAGCCTATTCCATATAATAAATAGATAAATAGATGATTGATAGATAGATGGGTAGATAGACAGATACATGCATACATACATACATACACAGAGATGTGTGGATAACATACATACATCCTATTGGCTGTCTCTCTGGAGAATCCTAATACACAGGGTAACCTGATACTATGTAAATCAATTGTAGTGATTGTAAAATTTTTTATTACACTGTCCATGCATGAAGGAAATGATGCCGTTCTTGCTCTCTGGTTTGTTGGGACTTACAGACCATCGTGATGTTTGGTGTTGGGGGATATCAGCAGAGAGGCTGACTGGTAGTCAGCGAATCTTGCCCTCGAGCCAGGAACACAGCTGGGATGATACTAGAAAGAGGATCCAGCTCCCAAGGCGCAGGACAAAGAGGTGGCAAGTGGCAGGTGAAAGGACAGCCAGGCTGGGACTGGGGACAGGCTAGGTCCCAGGAAGAACTTGAGTGAACGCAAAAATATGGACTTATTGGTTAGAGTGAGAATCGTTTGCTTTAAAAAGAGATATTAAGAGGCCAAGTTGTCATTTTTTTGAGAAAGTGTAAGAGGAACATGTGTGTTTTCACCAAGGGAGAAGTCCCACCTCCTGCATGAGCTGGAGAGCTTGGGAAGAGTCAGTATCCCTGAGATAAAAGCATAGGTTCATCCTCCAGCCCTTGTACAAGCTCTTGGTCAGTGTCTGCAGCGCGCCTTGAAGAAGGAATGTCTGATGTGTGTACCATAGAAGTTCTCAGAGGAGGGCAATTTTGCCTTGCAGGGGACACTTGGTCATGTCTGCAGACATAGTTGCCTGTCACTACTGGAGAAGGACTCTTCCTGACCTCAAGTGGGTAGAGGATGGGAATGTTGCTATGCATCCTACAATGTAAATGCCCTACAGAAGAACAAAAAAAGATCCAATTCAAAACGTCAACACTCCTGCTGTTGAGAACCCCGCAGAATGAGCTCATTCCAAAGCACACCTGCAGGGAGGTGAGTGCACTGAGCTGGTGGATGGGTGATGCACCTCCCACACCCACCTCCCGCACGCACTAGGAAGCCAGTGTGGCTGGGGTGGGGGCTGGGATTGGGGGACAGACAGTGTCAGGTGAACCTGAAGGCTCCCAGAGTGGTGTTCCGAGGTCTTGCCTGCATGCTCATTTCCCCACGGAATGATGAACTCTTAGGACAGTCTTCTTCCTTTTCAAATCCCCAGTTGTTTATTCACTCATTCAAAGGACATTTCTTATAAACCTCTTTTGCATTAGATGCTAGAAATTCAACCATAAGTAGTGCTTGGCGCATAGCCCACAATATGTAAATCTTGTTGAATGATTTTCCTATTAAATTTGAGAATTTTTGATGGGTAAAAATACGCAAGAGGGTGAGGTGCTGCAGGGTAAATATTGGATTTTATTATGTGGCGAGATAGATGTTTAGGGTGTAGGACGTATATGTAACTATGTGCTGACCCAATGAGAGCCTACAGACAACGAACAAAACCAGAAATCCCTATCTTAAGAATCCAAGGAAGTGTCTTAAATTGATGTGTGAGCAGATGCTAGGAGTGAGTGCAGGACCAGTGGGCCCTCTGCCATTGACTGAGCTCTGACCCTGACCCTCACCCCTGCACCCCACCCTAGGAAGAACAGCCCCAGGCAGCTTAAAATATGACTTCCCATGTGGCAGATCCAGACTGGGCCACGCCCCTGAGAGGCCCCCATCATGTCTAGGGTCACAGTGCATAAACAAAGGGGGAAGCATACAAAGGAAGGACAAGAGATGGGGCATAAGCATTGGAAGCGTCAGCGTGGGCAGGAGAGGTACGGTGACTCCAAGCCATTCGGAAAGACATTGCGTAAATCCTCAGCAACCATTCTCCCCTTTTCAGAGTCAGCCGTGGTTTCCGGATCGTGGTCCATGGGTCAGCGACATCACAATCAGCCAGCCGAGGAGCTCTGAAAATCCCTCGGAAAGGCTCTGACATTTGTCCCTTCATCCAGATGACTGTAGGCCACAGCGCTCATCCCAAGTGTCTGCCCCCTCTGCTCTCAGCTGCCACAAACATTGGCATCTGCCCCTCTCCTCTGGGCCTGCGGACACTTGGACTCTTTTCTTCTGTCCTTTTTTAAAATTGAATTTATTAGGGTCACGGTTTGCAAAATCACATAGGTTTTAAGTATACAACTCAATAAAACCTCATCTGCACACTGCATCGTGCCCTCATCACTCTGAGCAAAGTCCCTTTCTGTCCCTATTTCGTCCTTCTTTGTCCGTCTCCTACCCTCACCCCCTCTCCCTGTGGCCGTCCCCACACTGTTGCTGGTGTCTGTGTGGTATGTACATCTGTTTTTTGGCTAATCCCTTCTGGATGAAAGAAGGTGCTTGGACTCTTTTCTCTGACTCAACACCTGTGGCTCCTCAGCTGCTTCTCAGCAAGGACACACCTTCCCCAGGTGTGGGACCACGATACCTCCAGATACGGGGTCCTCCTCCCAGGGCTTCAGCCAGAAGGAGCCGCCCTGCCAGAAGGAACACTAGAGCAGGGACAAAGCAGCCCCGGGTGGGCTGTGTCCTGCCCTGTGGAGGTGAGGGAAGACCAGCTGGCCTGTGCTGTAACCCTGGAGAGAGCCCAGGCCGGCCGGGGAGTTTTCCAGCACGGCAGGGCAGACTGCAGGCATGGCCTCAATTCACGCAGAAGTGACAGAACCATGGCTCTTTGCAGTCCCACAGGAAATGATCTGCTACCCATGGATAGCTGAGCCCTGGAGAGTTCTTGGTCACTTCCTTGAATTACTCTGGAGTCCTTCTTGGGGGTGCCCTAGGTAAGGGCCCCAGGGAGTCCCTCTAAGTCGCTGGTTTCCTTATGGAGGGCCCATTACAACACGATTGCTGTTTTCATAGACAGGGTTCTGGGGTGGGGCCTGAGAGTGTGCACATTCAGCAAGAAGCAGGTGACGGAGAGGCTGCGGGTCCAGGGACCAGAACCACGGCTCTGGGTGTCTGATGCCTTGGGGAGGGGGTCGCTGTGGGAACTTCCCTGTGCAGCTCCTGCAGCTCAGGCTGAGTTTGTCTGTACCAGAAAAAAAAAAAAAAAAAGGGCAAAGGGGTGGGAAGGGAACCGAGAAGAATAGACAAGCCAATGTCACCCACCGTGGAATCCAACAGGACGCTCTCAGGTCCAGGGCTCTGTCCTCCACTGGCTGTGCAGCCACTATTGCTGAACACCTATATCTATTTCTTTAATGTCAAGGAAGCTCCTGCAGTCCTGACTCAGGTGAACAGCAGGTAGCCCGGAAATGACAGTTCAAGCCCCTGCCTCGCTTTCCCACAGTGTTTCCCATACAGTTTTATGAGGTTATTAGAAAATCTTACAGCACTACACCCCATATTTCTGAGTATCAAAGTGGGGGAAAGTACCTACTTCCTTAATTTACCCTGTAATGTTCTCTGAACATTATTTTCCACTTGAATAGTTTTTATGTGACCATCTCACCCACTAGACAGAAAGAATTAATTCCATTTTCTCTAAAATCACATACAAAGGGTATGATTCCCAGGAAGACAGGCTTATCACTTTTGTCATTTGCATCAGCAGTGTGCTTGCCCCATTGGGAGTTCTAACAGTCCTTTCCAGTGAAAAAGTGGCTGAAGTCTGTAAAATCCCAGACTCAACGCTTCCTGATAGCTCCACGCCTCTCCTTCCAAAACACACCTCTGCCTCTGCGGAGCTCAAGGCTCCCGTCCGTGGGGCCTCCCGACAAGCCACCATGCCTCCGGCATTTTGGAAGTGTTGACTGTACAGTCTGTGAACTACCTAGATGCTTTGCTTCTCCTTTTTCTTTTCCTGCAGCCATTCCTTTTTTACCTCTTCAAAAACCAGGTAGAATGTTTTGTGCAAGTGGGTTCAATAAATATAGCGCTGTCTGGCCGACTAATGGCTTCTGCCTGCCTTTTCTACATGTTTCCGTTCCTAAGCTCCAGCAGAGTCGGAAAAAGCTGAAGGACACTCAGAAGAGGTGGTGATTACTAGCCAGCTCTGAGACATGTGGGGTGAAGGGCTTACACAGGCCAGAAAAGGATGCTAGTGGCCTGGTAGTCATGTTGAAGAATTTCTAGGACTGAACCATCTGGTTCTTTCTTCCCCACCTGTCACTGGGGTGGGATTTGCACTCTCCTGTCCCTTCCCAGTTATTTCACGTAATGGCCTTCCCAAACTGGTAATCAACTAGTTTAGAACAAATTTGCTCTAGAGCAAGATGCTGAACAATGAGTCAGTGCTCTGTGGAGGTCACCAAGGTAGCCAGTCCATTAGAAACACATGGAGGTAACCAAAGTGGTTTATTAGGAGCAACAGGGACCATGTGTGGCCAGAGGACATGGCTGACTATGAGCATCCCAGCCTAACTGCTCCAGTTTTTCTCTCTCAGTGAGTGGCCATCATCCATGGCCAAGCCCGAAATTCAGCAGTGATTCCTGGCACCTCCGTCTCCCACAACCCCTCCCATATCCAATCTGGCATTGTGTCCATCCAATGCAGTTTTACCACTTAACTATCTCTCACATCTGTCCATTTTCTGCACCACCCCCGTTGAACTCTTACCTCGCATCTGGAAACTGTGGTAGTCCCCCGTCTGGCTTACCTGCAGTCTCACCTTCTGATCTCTCCTCCACACTGTGGCAGAGTGGTTGTTCAGCATGAGATCTGATTGTGTTACATCTCTTCTTAGACTGGCTCAATGGCTTTCATTTGCTTTTAGGACAAAGACAACACTTCACCTGGCCCTGGACGGTCTGGTCTCTGCCTACCTCTCCAGTCTCACCCGTCACCCAATGCCTGGTACAGAGGAGACCTCCAATATTTGTTGAGTAGTGAATATGCCACATCTAACTGCGGGTTAAAAAAGTAAATTAATAACTAAATAGAGAAATGAGTATGTCACCTTCCCCATAGGACTTTGCAAAATAATCTGTCCATCCCCCAAGGGGATCTTGCAGGGATCTGCATGTCACAACAACAGACACAGGCCCTGATTATGTTCCACTGTGGCCCGGAGTTCTGGATCACAACTTGCTTCACTCATTCCATACCTTAAAGCTTTGGCTTCCTTTTCACAACCCATCCTGGGAATGATTCTATCACCTCGTGCATTTATCTTGATACACGATCTCATTTCTCAGGACTTAGTGACTCAGCTCCTGTGCCCCTTCAATGTTGACTGTCCCTCAGGGCCCTCTCTTCTTTCTTCCCACATGATGGCTCCTAATTGGTCTTTCCTGGGATCACAGACGAGACCCACACATAGCCACAGCCCTAAATTTTTCAGGTGTCAAGATCACCAACTCCAGAGATACTAGTTCATGATCTCTTAAAAGGATCACAGACTCTGTATTTTAACCAGCTCTCCAGATTTTTTTTTTTGTGTGTGTGTGTGTACTGTGTCTGGGTCATAGCACCTGCCCCAGTAGTTGCCTAGGAGTCCTTCCACTAATTCTCTGCTTTCAGCTCTGTGTCTGCCAGGATGCCAACCTTTTCTATGCTGAAATCCAAAGGAACAGTCTAAGGACATAGCCATCCCTCAATACAATATTTCTTGAACCATCAAAGTATCATTGAACAAAGTTTTATGGACAACGTAGTCCAAATTTTATAACAACCAGAACTTTAATAGAACAAGAAGACGATAGATTCTTTCTTTAGACTATATGTTCATTGTCATGAATTGCATGATCAGATTATACTTTAAGCCTCTGGTTATCTCTCCCATAAAAGAACATCTTATGAAGGTCTTAGCATAGAGTCTAGCACAGCATGGGTGCTCAATAAATATTTTGTGAATGAAGAAATGATTTAAATGTGCCCTCGCCCACCAAAAACTGTCCTCTCCAGTCGTTTTATTAATGGATTATCTTTGTAATCAAGGCTGGCAACTGTACAGACAGATGTCCTCACAAGCACGTTCCCATTTTCCATATTTAGAAGTTGAGCACCAAACCCCAGCCACCTGAATCCGGACAGCAGAGGAACTGGTTGATCTCAGTGTCCGGGTTTCTACTGAGATGAACTATTCATCACACCACTGACTAAGTTTTGAAATGGTCTCTTTTAGTACATGAACACTGTTAAAGTTCACATGAAGTCCAACGGCTTACACATCTCACTCCGAATGTTCTACCGATCATGTTGAAAAAGCCGTGGTTGAGATGAAATTAATGTTTCTTGTCTATTTGGAAAGACAGATGATCAAACGTTAAGATTGAACAACAGCAAAGTAGCCTGGGATGCCGACTCTTCCCCCTGGAATCTCATCCTGGACTGAGAGACTGAGGAAGAGACGGAAAGACTGAAGCTGCAGGAGCACAGAGCTGAGCTTAATATGGGAGGAGCGTGGTCTGGACACTGGAGCCCCTTTTTACTACTGTTCCCTTTCCGTCCCTTGCATTTGCTTGGGGTGGTCATTCTGGGCAGCAACATTAGCTCAGCACCTAGGAAAGGTGGTGCTGGAAAGGGAACATGAGGGCGGCACCAGTGCCACCAGGAAGCACCGCAGAGAGCCAGGCAGGCTGGTAGGGGTAGGAGCACCTACACCCCGTCACCACCTTCCCTGGGACAGAAGTGCCACGAGATTCCCTGGGGCACCGGCAACATGTGAAGTAGGAAAAACAGAAGTGGCGGAACAAGAGGGCAAATATAAAGGGTCCATTCACCTGGAAGAGCAGCTCCACCCTCCAAACCTAAGCTAACCTGGAGAGTACTAGCAAGCTCTTCTTCCCTTCCCTGAGGCCAACACTGGGAGTCAGTGCAGTGGGGAGTAAAAGAAGAAAAGATGAACTCACAGAGAAAAATAACAGAACAATAGGTCTGGGGAAAGCAAAAGTTCTGGGAAAGACAGAGCAGTCATTTACAGTGAGCATAATTAATAGCCTGGACACAGAGGAGGTGATTGGATGCTTGCAAGAGGAACAGTGACAATAAAGGTAGAGCCATTAGAAATACTCTATACAGAAAAATATAGTTTCCCAAGTACAGAAGTCAACAGGTAGATTAAATATCAGAATGGATTCAGTTGAATGAAGATTTAATGAGTGGAAAGACCAAGTCAAGGCCCTCTCAAAGAGAGCATCGGGAAAGACGGAAAGAAAAGCGAAGAGGTAGGAGAAACAAAACTATCGTTACCTGCAGAATAGGGGTCTCTGCAGGAGAAAAAATAATGAGAAAAACATTGGAATAAATAATTTTCATGATTAGAGGAATATAGAATATTTAGATTGAAGGGTCTCATCTAGCGCTAAGTAAGACCATAAAACTAATTGGAGACATCGCAGCGCAACTTAGGAATGTCAGAGCCTCTTGCACTCTGACGCACGCACCTAAGTGCACGCGGAAGAAACGGGACAGATGACCTTCACCAGAACAAGCAGCGGGCTGATGCCAGGATGCTTGATAGCAGTGAAGAAATATCTTCGAAGCATTGAAGTTAAGGAACTTTGAACCTAAACATTTCCAATTAGCCAGTATCATACTGAAATGAAGATATTTATGACATCCAGTGGGTCTAAGGAAAATGCGTGCTACATACAGACTTATGCCTCTTTGCAAGACTTCTTGGGAGAGAAGGAAGGGAAATTAATCCAGAAAGAAGCTACAAGGTATTAGGAAATAAAAAGAAACAAAATACTGATATATACTATAACACAGATGAACCTGGCAAACAGTCCGTTAAGTGGAATGACCTAACCTAAAGAAACAAATCGTCTATGATTCCATTTATATGAAATGTCCAGACCAGGAACATCCACAGAGTCAGACAGCCAATCAGTGATGCTCGGGGCTGAGCAGAGGCGGCGAGGAGTGATCACCAATGGAGCTGAGGTTTCTTTTGGGGGGTGATGAAAATATTCTGGAGTTAGATCATGGTGATGGTTGCACAACTTTGCAAATATGCAAAAAAACCACTGAACTGTCCACTTTAAAATAATGCATTTTAAATAAACTAGGAAAACATATTAGGAAAGTCAGTTTATAAAAAAAAAAAAAAGAGCAATGATCTACTTTCCCTTCCTGTGCCTGCCAAAAATGTACATAACACTTCAGCCTTGAAACACCAGACAACCGCAATGTGCCAGGAGGAGAGGGAGGGGGAAGAGACCAGAAACCACACTAAAAGTTTTCTTATTCAGGGCAAGGACGTAAATATGCATAAACTTCAAGCATCAATAGGGAAAAATAAACATCAGTGGAAATCTAAAGAAAGCTGGAAGTTAACCCCAGAGAAATAGCAATATCTGGTGTAGTTGAGTTCAAGCACTCACATATTTCAATACATATCATTTTTTCACAAACTACTTTCTATTTATCTATTTCCTTTAATATTTAGTAAAACTATTTTATATATGTATATATTTTATATAAATAAAATACTCCATATAGAAATCTATTTATATTTACCGTATATGAACTAAAATATTTTCTATTTATATACTTACATAAAATGTATTTAGAAATGTACTCTGTATTTGAGGTGTGTTATCTGGTTCACTTTTAAAAATTCTATTTGTAGACAGGCTATGTTATCAGAGTAATAAATGGAGGACAATGAACTTTTTTAAAAAAGAGCTTTTTGTTCGGTGGGGTTGTTCTAAACCACCTATCATCTCACTACCTGATGATATCTTTCATATTGATTTATTTGTGTGTTCCCTAGCCCTGGAAGGTAGGCTCCAGGAGTGAAGTCACTGCCTGTCCTAAATGCCTAGAAAGGCTGGGCACTCGGGAGTCACTCATGAATCATGACGGTCCCTTCACACTGCTCACTTATGCGGAGCAGAGCCTGAAAAACTTCTCCCAAGTATCCAGGCCGGTCAGCTCGAAGTCCCCACAAAATAAGGAGGAGGGGATCAAAAGCACTTTAATTGAAACAGCCCTGGCGCAACGGCTAGAGTCCCCCCACCACCACTGTAACAACGAAGGGGCTGTCTGTCCCTAAAAAGTGAAGAATGTAGAGGAAACCACTTTGGACCCAGCAACCACTGCCAGGGCCTTGGGTTTCCCCAGCTTTGCACTTGGAATGTGATTCCCAGAACAGCTTCTTCCCAGTAAGCATTGTCCCTCTGCAGAGGACATAGAGAGTCCCCAACCCCCACCTCATCCCCCCAAATTCCATCAAAACCCTGTTGAGATGGTCAGAGCCTTGGAAACAAATAGCTCAGCAATGGAGGGGAGGAACTCGGATAAGGCCCACCATCTGGCACCTTATCAGCAGCCCAAGCCACAGAGAGGACCACCCTGGTTACACAGGAGAGCTTCTGCCTGCACTTGCTGTAGGGGTGCAGGAGAAAAGGTATTGCAAGTGCTTAAGCTGTGTGGTGCTCTGTGGGCAATCAGTAACCCATTGAGCCCGTATGAAGAGTAAATGCATCCAGTCCAGTGCCTGACTCATGGTTGTCACTCAATTCAATTAAAGGCAACTCTTAGGGGAAGAGAGACGCAGAGACCCAGGTTTGAAGGAGGAGGGTCAAGAAGAGCGAGGAACCTCTGAAGGTTCTCTACAATACCTTGGAAAATAAATTTATATAAAATAAATTTATTTAGAGAAATGTCTTCACTTCATAAAGTGGTTCCTGGCTTGATAAAACATTAACCATAGATTTGCTTTAAGAGCTAAATCTTTTTCAAAATATCATTCCACATAGCACAAATTTATTCACACCCCACTTTCCAGAATAAATATATTGCTTTGATTAAATCACACATATATGAATATTTTAGTTTAATAATATAAAAATGGTGAATGAATGCTTACTGCTTCACTGGGGAAAATGGAAAGAAATTAGCTTAATTGCAGTAGGAAGGGTTTAGTGTAGGCAGGAGGAAAAACACATCGATGTGAGGGCAACCATAACACAAAGTAATTCCCAACTAAATTTATCCTGTGAATACCTTCATATACATCATTAAAGACACCAAGTGGCCCTCTGACTTTAGTGGGCTGTTTTGGAATCAAGAGAGTCAGTTAGTGGAGATCCTTGATAGTCACAATTTCTATATTTTACAGATGTAATTCCTATATGGATTTTGTAAATGCTTAGATATGAAAGGAATTTGAATGGCCATTTACTTGAATCCTAACATTTTTACAAGCGGAACCTGAAACACCAGGAGGTTAGGCTGGTTTGTTAGAGATTGCATAGACCCTTAACTTCTCAGGGCTGGGATCAATTTTCTCAAACATCATTTCAGTGTTCTTTCTAGCACATTCTGTTATTGCCATCCTTTTTTCTCTTTCATGCGAAATAAGTCCCAAGTCATTCTAAGTCTTAATTCATTTAGGTACGTCCCAGTCTGCAGGAAATCTAAGTTGAACTCACACACCTTTCTTTTTCAGGCTTTCTCACTCAGCGTCAACAGTACACCATCGCCCAGCACCTCTTTTGTTCTATGTTTTTGAAACCATAATCTCCCTGTGTGAGGGCTATATCTCCTCCAATATCGCACCTTACGGAAAATATATTCACTATGTTTAATACCAATACTCACAGTATTTGATTATAGGGATGAGGTTTTATAGGTGTAAATTATGACTTTTACCATTGAAACCGTAATTTTTAGAAATGGGAAGAGTAGTGTGGGAAAATATTCTCACCACTGGTGAAAAATCACGTTTTCACAGGGTTTGCAAACAGGGAAATATTTGTGGTTTTGTCTCATATGTTTTGCTTTTTTTGGCAAAAGCAAAAGGCAGTTTTCTTTGCAATAAAAACGGCCTTTCGTTTTCGCCAATGCTTCACATCCATTTTTGCCAAGCAAAAAGCTGTTTTCTCAGGAGGAAACAGCTCAGGCTGAAATAAAAGTGAAGCACAATTTGTAAAAATTTCCCTCTTTGAAAACAAAAATTGCAGCACTCAATGCAAATGCCACCTAAGGGCCCTTGCAAGGGGAAAGACAATGGGCAGGCCACGGTCACAGCATACACATAAACAAGCATTCTAGGACACGCAAAAATAAATCCCAAGTCATCTGGGTGGGAATTTCTAACTTGTGCCCAGAATTAACACAAAGAGTCTAACGTTCACCTCGGTCATCCAAATGTGCCTCAGGAATAACGCTTAAAACACTGCTTGGTGGGTCCATCAGCGCCATTTATTCTGGATGGCTTAGGTATTAATAACATCTTACATATTATTACTATACCATGATCCATTCTGATATTTAACAAAATTGCGCAAATGAAGAAAACAGGCATTATCATATGTCTGATGTAACTCGGCAGACACTGAATGGAAAGGAAGGTGTGTCGTCCTAACAGCTGGCTTAGATCAGGACACTGAGCTCACTGGTGTCTCTTTGCCAAGGCGATTAAGTGCCAGCACATGGACAACAACCCAGATGTTCTGGCTTCCTCTCCTCTGGGCTTTACCTTGGCAGTCTTTATAACAGACTCTGATCAGAAGTTCCAAGTGTGGGTCATGGAATTTATTTTTGTTTCTGTTCTATTTCCTTTTGCTTTACATTTTCCTAAGTATGATAATGGCCCTTGTATCCTTTGACATGTCATAGCATGACAGGTCATCCCTGTTCTCAGTGAGATGGTCACAAAAACCTGTTAAAGTGAATGACAGTGTAAAGGAAGGAGGAAAACACTTTCCCTCACTTTATACTCATTTAAAGCTTTCAGGAAGCTAACAATCAGTCTAGTTAAGAAGATACAATAAATAATGTACACAAGTGAAACACCCTTAACAATATATAATTAAGTAGTAATTTTCCAAGTGAACAATGATATGCAAGCTTTATTTTTAAACTCTTTAGATTGAAACCTGGCCTTGGCTAAAATCAGCTTCTATTTGTCCCTTGTTTTTTGGTTGTGGCAAATATACACATAAAATTTACCATAAAAAATGTATCATTTTAAGGGTACAGCTCTGTGACATAATGGTAAATTTTGTAAGGTGCACTAGAATGGATGGAGAAAGCGGGAAACGTGGGAGGCCAGAGAGGTCAGATGCTCTCAAGAGGTGAGACTTGAGCAGATGGTGTAAGACCAGGACAGACAGCGGGGAAAGAGGTGAACCATGTGTCTGTGGTTCGCCAACAAGGCTCACCTGCGTGTCCACATCCAGGTTGGAATTTATGCAAAGTATTTACTCTTATCTTTTGTGGCTGCTTGAAGTAAGTTATGAACTAGTAATTCTGGTAAATATGGAATTTAAAAGTCAAAATTCTATTTTAAACAAATTAAGACTTGAGGGTCATTTTGCAATCTGGTCCAAGATTTGTTTAAATATGTTCAATACAAAATTTCTCCAATGGCTACATCTCAAAGAAGAGCACATTACATATTGCTATTAATCAAAAGTGTTTCAATCTTTCTGTTTTTCCATGTGATAAATGGTGCACTTCTATAAAGGTGACGGTGGCTATATCATCTGATTGCAATTGGCATGGTTACTAGAAATTTCATTACCCATAATTACACTTTATATTTGTAAGGAGGAGATTTCACTGAAGCAAAAACGGAACCTACCATATGGTAGTAAACATCAATTTTCCGTAACTCACTGTAGGGTGTGGTACCTTGGACAGCGCCTCGGCGTTCTGTGGGCTTCAACATGCATTCCATGAACTGAGTGGGATATTCGATTGAGTAAGCCTTCAGAAAGCAAAGGGCTCAGGAAAGAGGAATCAACAAGGATGGGAGTAGCATGACAGACAGCGGAGCAATGATGCTCAATTAGTACATTAGCACATCTCAGAAACCCCGAGGGCACCACTTGGAACCCTGCGCTTCCTGTCTCCTTGTGTATCACAGCAGGCCAGGGACTCCCCGGAGCCTACGTCAGTCAGGTGATGGCAGCACATCTGGAGCATGTTTGCCAATGCTGAGTCGCCTACACTGACAAAGGGAGAGGGGACTGGGCCAGCTCCAGCCATGTGGCTCTACTGTGTGGCCTCTGCCCTCCAGCAGTCAATGTGGAAGTGCCATCAGTTCAGTGAGGCCATGATGGTGTCTGTCATTCTTCCGGCTCCAAAGTGAGTGTTTAGAAACTGACATGTATCAAAATAGACAAACACTTGCTCCCAGAGACATGTGTCCTGAGAGAAGGGGACATTGAAGAACATCTAGAAAGTTGGTGATGAGAACCAGAGGCTCTGGGGTCAGTGTCTCCAAACACAAGCTTTCATTCCCACCATGCATGACATTTTACTGTGCAAGACCTGCTATTATTCCCCTGCAAGAAGGAAATCCCATATCAATGATCTTATTCGGGGGTGGGGGGTGGAGGGAGCAGAGTGCAGGTTTCTCCTTGAGCTACATCCCAGAGCCTCAACCTTTTGTTTCTTGTTTCTCATGCACAACAGTTCATTTATATTCCACTGGGTTTCCGCACATAAAATTCATCTCTGTGTGGGTGGAAGTAGCCCCAAAGTCCTTCCGTGCTGTTCGCAGAGTTATTTTCATTATCAGTACACAATGTGCTATCTCTGTAACTCACTGCACTCGAGAAACAAGTGTTGGACTCTGGAGGGGCAACATCCGTTTTAATTGCCTTAACTCTCTATTGCCATCAGCGTAGAGGTTGCTCTCCATCACCCCTCATCAATGCCTGCATCACCAAACCTGGGACTCCACTTCCAACAATAAAACTGGTGTGGATTTCAGTGACTTATATTTTGAATTGTGCTCAGTGCCCTCTATTCCAATCGCACAAATGGAAATTGGTAAACTAATTTGGTGTGTTCTATATCCCCTGCTGAGAAAGTTACGGGGACACCATGCAAGATCTTGAACATAATTTCAACCTTCTGCGGGTAGGGATTTGGTCTGGCCTCAGGAGACAACACAAACGCTTATTGAGTGCCTTCTACATGCTAGACATTTTCCCAGGTCTCATTTCACTAATTACACCCACAATAGTTCTGCAGCGTGAGTAGTACTCACCTCGTCTCGTGGATGAGAAGACTGAGGCATAAAGTGGAGGTTAAATAAATTGCCAGTGGTCATGCAGCTAATAAGTGGGAGAGCCAGGATTAAAATCCAGGAGCGTCTCTTTCTACGGCGCATGTCCTTTCTGCTCTGCTGTGCTGCCTCTTCCAGCAAGTGCAGGGCCTGGGGAACAAGTGCTGCCATCAGGCATCATTTGGAGTGCAGCAAGGGAGAAAGTCAAGTACACCCTGTTCAGGAAGTCAGGAAGCCATACATGCTTCTCGTTCTGCCCTCTGCATAATGCAATGGTGCTCGCGGAGGGAAGCAGGCCTCCCTGCGTTCAAACCCCGTGGGAGGCTGTTGAGTACAGCTAGATCACTACATACTCTTTCTGTGAGGTTTCTCAGGCATCGTAAGGCACTGTTAGCCTTAAATTACTCCCTAACATCTGACTCCAGTTTTCCTGCTTCCAGACATAAGACAGTGTACCTGAGAGGGCTGCAAAAACAAAACAAAACAAAACAAAACAAAACAAAACAAAACAAAAAACCCCAAAACCAAACCAAAACAAAAAAACCATCCCTTCTCAAAACCAAGATCTAGAATAAAGAGCATGACGGTTTTTGGTCTCCACCAGCTCTGGAGCCTGCCGGCCTAGTTTCAAATACAGCTCTTCCACTTACTAGCTGATGGGTCTTGGTCCCCACATCTGTAAAAATGGAAATAACAGCAGTATATGTTTCAGAGGGGTGTGGTGGGATGTAGTGAGTTAATGTACACACAGCACATACAGATACCTAATCCTTTGAAGGGACTTTTAGGTATTGCTTCTATGTGGACAGATTTCTCCTTTACATTTGTGGCAATGACCTTGGGAGAGCTTTCCTTGCCTCCCCTAGAACCATAGGCTAGCTGACCTGAGCCCTAATGAGTACCTTGATTCGTAAGGGTTTGAAAAATGCAATTGTTGTTTTCTGTTTGATATGCTCCTGATGCAGGCCTGGGCTCTTTCCTGTGTATCCACGAAGTTATTCCTCGTGTCAGGTTTCTGTTAAGAGTGAATTTGAGGGAGCAGTGCTAGAGGCCTTGTGCTGGTCATGGTCTTCAACTGAGAATGGAACCTCTTCACATCCTTCCCACCAGCCCTCCGCTGGCATCTGTCGCGACAATATTCCGCTCTATTTGAGCCCATTCCATAGGCTCTGAATGTGTTCCATGTCCTGCAGTTTTAGTGAATTCAAAACGATTAATGAAATAAAGGCTCTTGACCTCAAGGACCTTCCAGCCTGTATTCTTTTACTTGTCTTCCTATTTCCTCTCTATCTGCCTATTGATCCACCTGCCTCTGCATTAAAAAAAAAAGAAGAAGAAAGAAAGAAAGAAAGAAAAGAAAAAGAAAAAATCCAACCTATTGATTGGTTGCTTTTCTGAAGACGGTACCCTGGCATCATGTATGTATTCAGATGAGTTTGCTGAAGGTGGCAACTTTAATTATACCCTGATAGTTTGATGCCACTGTAATTATGAGACATGTCTGACTATCTTCCAAGACAATTATTTTTAAGTCTCTTTCCTCCTCCATTTCTGTAAGTAGACGAGTTGGAAAAATAAATAACGCTTTTATAAAATTGTGTCCATTATTTAAGGAATATCAGCCCACCTTTATGGGCCAACTATTGTTCTCAGCACTGGAAAAATGTGAAGAACAAAGCACATAAGCCCTTTGCTTTTGTGGAACTTGCATTGTGGGAGGAAACAGCCAATAAGCAGGCAACCAGAAAAGCAAGATTATTTGTGTCAAGCCCTACGGAGAAAAAGGAGGGTGGGGCAGAGGAGGAAGGAGGAGGGGGCAGGGAGAGCAGGGTGACATAATAGAGGGTAGGTTACAGGAAAGGTCGCCACCTTTCTGAAGCAGTGACATTTAAGGGGAGACCTCAAGGGAGGAGAGAGCCATCCACTTAAACAGCTGGGGGCAAAGCATTCTGGGCAGAAGGAACCTGCGAAGTCCCAGGGGCAGAAAAGAGCACAATACTCAAGCCAGAGAAAGCATAGGGGGGTGGCTGAAGCTAGGAGGAGGGGGTAGGGCCCACGGCGAGGGTTTGCGTGCAATGGTGGAGACATGTGTAGCCGATTGGCAATTTATACCGTGTTCTAGGCTCTACACAAAGTTGCTTTCTTCTTCTTCTTTTCTTCCTCCCCCTCCCCTACCTCCTTCCCTTCCTCCTCCCCTTCCTCTTCCTCCTCCTCCTTCTTCTTCTTAAATCCTCACCCAAGGATATGTTTATTGATTTGAGAGAGAGAATCATTGATGTGAGAGACACATTGATCAGTTGCCTTCTGCATGCACCCGTGCAGGGATGGAACCCACGACCGTAGGCATGTGCCCTAACCTGAAATTGAACCTTTGGTGTATGGGACGACGCTCCAACCGAGTCACTGGCCAGGCAAACTTGCCTTTGATCTGGCATAGTCTGCTCCAACTTAAGCACTTGCTACACCAAATTTTCCAAGAGTGCTGAAGGAAAAAAGAAAATGCCTTGGTAGGGAGGAAACCAGTTTTAGAGAAACTTGGCCAAATTTGGATGGAAAGGTAGGGAAATAAATCTTTCGCTGAGTGCTCATATTTTTAAAGTTGTAGGAGTTTTCATCTGTCCAGTTACAAAGAAAAGGCTGGTCAGTGAACTGCCACATAAGTTCCTTTGAACAACAGCTGTCATTGTTTGAAAGTGAATTGATTACTGGTATCACAAAGGGCCACGTTTACCTGTTACAGATGCATCCAAAATCCCAGGCATAATTCATTACTGAATTCATCTAAGTAACATAACTTTTCCTGGTTGCTGAATCTGAACTTAAAACGAGACAGCGAATTTCTCTGTTATGTGCTCAAAAAATCAGAGTCCAGTGCTCAAAAGCAAAACCTAGAGTAAAAACAAATAGTAGTACAAATACTTTCAATAAACTAAGTATTAAATGATATTTTGAGTAATTATTCTGTATAATTTGTTAGTTTGCACACTGAAACTCAGTGCCCCATTAAGAAAGTATCTGTTTCTTCTAGAATGTGGTCCAAACTGTTATTTTAAATAGTAACAATTTAGACACAAACAGTATTTAGAAAATGCATGCTCTTTGTTTTTGAAGTCATTTTATTGTTTGCTTTAATTTATCTAAAGGCCCTGCTCTTGCAACGTGCAAAGTAAAAAGAATAAGAAAACCTTTAATAACAACACCACTGAGAATAGATCCCTTTCCCCACCACAATGAGTAGAAGAAAAGCCCTCCTAGATTTAGGAATAACTTCCTCTCAAAATTTAATTAAATATCTGAAGGTTAATAAAACATTTGTTGGTGGACTATTTGATTGCTTTGAAAGCAAGACACACCCCCACGTTCGTTTTCCAGATGAGAAAGTGGAGAATCACACGATTCAGGAAATGGAATCCAGGACAATGCACTTTATAATCTGTAGCCCTAAAGAAATCATCTTAACCTTCCGTTCTTTGTGCAATAAAACTAAAGCCAATCATTGTCCTTCCATGCACTGGAAGCCAGGAAGTAAAGATCCCCCCCGAATTTGGAGAATAAAATCACTTTTCTAACCATCCCTTTTAGAATGGGCTCCAAATTGCAAAATAAAAAGATACAACGCCCATCCCTTTGCCGTATTTATATCTTCTGTATTTACATCAGAAGTGAATTTTAATTTAGGAAGTGCAGCAACTTGTATTTTCAAGAACAAATTAGCCTCATTAGCTAGTTCAAAATGCTGCTCTTCCAGCAATGATTTTGAGGTTTTTAAACATCAGATTCCTCTTTCCTTTGCTATCAGAAGCCAGCCCTCAGATTAAATGACAGCCTCCGGTCACACACTGAGATAATGTGGCAGATCGATCGTTGCTTTCGGTCACTGCCTGTGCAGATATCAGGAACACCCAAAACGATGGAAGGTAAGCCATCTGCCACCAGCATTTATAGAGG
Organism: Tonatia bakeri; assembly: GCA_004024845.1. Classification (NCBI taxonomy): domain Eukaryota; kingdom Metazoa; phylum Chordata; class Mammalia; order Chiroptera; family Phyllostomidae; genus Tonatia; species Tonatia bakeri. The sequence goes on from PVIA01000108.1 coordinate 276,667, forward strand.
GAGTACACGATTACCAATTTTGAAAAAACGGCCTGAGTGGAACAAGCTTCTGGGGGATTTCTGAGGTTCTGACATCGCTCCTCTGCGTTGAGGGGTCACGGCCGGGGTCAATCTAATGTCTGTGGAATGAAAAGCATGCTAACAATGTGAACTCGTGTTTTTTCAGCCATGGCCTCCTTTTACTCCCCTAAAAGATACTTTAATAATCTCATCGCTTTCGTTCACTAGATGTTTTTCTTCTGGTAAATGTCAGTCCTCCATTTCAAACGACAGTACCTCCTTTCATGCTAATTCCGGCTTAATCCTTGACTCACAGGTAGTAGTAGGTCAGGGGAACATCCTTCAATTTAAATGCTCCATTCCTGTTACTTTTTAAAGCCAAACTGCACAGTCTATTTTTCTCATAAATCAGCCCATCTCTTGTTAATCACTTTTGTTGCTTTATGCTGATTTCCCTCTATGTCCTCCTGCTCCCACAACACACAGACCTGAGCACAATGTTTCAGGTGCGTTTCTGCCAAATGCACTAAATTACTCCACCTCTCCTTCACGCTGCGACGCCTCTCCACAGACAGCCCCAAATCACATTAGCTTTCCCGGCATATTGCAGACAAGTCTAATTTGTTGTCCACTCTCCCCCGGTCTCTCCGGCATCACTGTCGTCTGGGTTTTCCCCGCTAGCTGCTTACTTCTGCAGCTGGTTGTTTTCCCTCCAAAGCGTTAGGGTTATACCTGTCTGCCTTCATTCTCATTCTGTTGGATCCTTTTCATATTTTTAACCTCAGGAACCCGGTGTTACATTTCTCTTTATTCACTGGTGTGTTTCCAGTGCTTCTTGATTTAATTTCATCTCTAAATCTAATTAACATGCTGTTTGCTACATATTTTTTTTTCCAGGTTACAAATGGACATGCTCAGAAAAAAAACAGCGTGAACAGGGATTCCCGGGGCCCTTCTCTGCACCCCTGCTACTGGGACCGCCTCAGAAAGTGCAATTAACTTTCTCCAGCCCAGGGGATGGCTGCTCCAGCCTCTTCACACCATTTTGACGGACAGCTGGGACTCCCCCTTAATCAGGCAGTTTGGAGCCACAACAATTACAAAAGACAGCAATTACTAAATGCAGTCTGTCGTTGTGAGGATGGGGGTGGGGAGGGGGAAGAGGAAAAAGAAATGGCCCAAGTTCAGAATCAGATGATAAAGGAGATCTCAGCCCTTTGGGGGGAGTGGACCTAAATGGGGGTGGGCTCTGAAAAGTGAAGAGACCCTGAGGTTTGAGGAGGTGAAAATACACAGACTTGGTTTTTGGGCAACCCTCCAGTTCACCCCCCACCTTCCAGGAATCAGAGACTAATGATTGTTTTTTGTTGTTGTTAAAGACTCCAAGAGTTTCTGAAAATCCTGCTCTGATATTTAAAGTTACTCTTAAGATACCTCCTTATGTCTTTCTGATGTTTCTTATTAAAATGCACACATATTTCACTTTGTTTTTTAAAGTGAATGTAATGACTGGAAGCGAAGATAACGCAATCATCACCAACCCTGAGGCTTGAAGAGCTGTGCTCACACTGTTTCTTCTTCAGGCTTGGAAACAGCAAGTTCTTGATCTTTCTCTAAGTTCTCTTTAGCAGTTAGGTCAAAAGCACCGTATACTTTCTCGGCATCCAGTGAGAAGACCCCAAAACGGGATACGGATCAATGAGAAAGTATTACTTCTCAGTTGTAATGCTCAGAATCTTATCACAAGACTAAGAAAGCACAATAAGAAAAACAACACGTGTGCCTATTTACATATGTATTTCATTAGGATGATTTCTATTTTAATGTATTTTTTTAATATGGGAGCAACGGAACAAGAAAGGCCATTTCTTTCATTGGGTCATTGGAAGAAGTCATGACCAAAACTGGTGGACCTCAATAAAGAAATTCTTTCCAACATAGACTGGACATTTAGCAGGAAGGAGAGAAAAACAAACTAAAAAGACGGTTGCAGGGAAATCTTTTATGTTCGAGGGGAAGAAAAATCTCATTAGAGGATCTTATGAATATTTTATGAAAGTCTTGAACCTTGCTTCTCTCCAACTTTTTTCTCTGCTATTATCAAAGAAAGAAAAGGAAGAGGAAACCACATGAAAATCCAACTTTCCCGTGAGCATTAAAAGAAGAGAACGGTCTTGAGATGGGAGGAACCCGGCAGGGATGAGAACAGTGAAGGCAATCAGCTGTCCTCCGCCGGGTTAATAGAAGGCAGATTGTGGGAAGCATTTGCCCCAAAGCTTACTGGAATCCTGAAGCAGGTGGAGCTCAAGCTGGAAGCTTCCAGTCTGGACAGGCTGAGGCTTCAGCATAGCTGGAGCTCCACCGGTGAAGGCAAGTTAAGGGTCTTCTCTCCCTGCAGTTTAAGTCCAAATCGGATTTACAGTGATCCTGATTACTGCCTCTGGCCTTTGTTAGTCCTGCAGCCCATGCTTAAGACGTGTGGTCTCTCCCCGTCTCATCCGTCTCGTCTGTTCAACTGTCCTCTCCCTTAGGATTGTGCCAGTGACCTCAAACTTCACACAGGAATAAGACATTTTTCATAATCAAGGTTCCACAAAAATCTGAAATGTTTTCTCAATACTGAGAGTGTTCATAGTGACCATTAATCACCACTAGAAAAACATTTGATTTTATAGTCATTAATCCTAGCCCAGTAATAGTAACACTTTCATTTTGTGGGGGGAGGTGACCAGGGAACAGACAAGAATTAAACATCTTAAAGCATTTGACAGGTCTAATAAATACGTAATTGCATACGCTTCTAATTGCATTTATTCTGTGATGATCTATTTAAACCCATCAAATGTAGTATGCAGTGTTTCACAGGCTTGCAGGCTGAATGTTCAGATTTTGGAATTATTCTAGCATGCAAGTACTTCTAAGTATTTTGCTATATTTCAATTTATTCTGTTTCTTTATCAGTGATGTGAAATAATAGGCAAGTCATGTCATATCGACCATATTGAAATGATGAAATATTTGACAATCACAATGATGAATTTCCAAACAATAAATAACATGGTAGGAGACTTAAATTCATTTAGCCACTAGCATTCCTGAAACCCCTGGGCCTGTCACTTGTGGACAGGTCACATATTAATGCACAATTGACCCAATTTGGTTGCAAATATGGCTGAAATTAAGCAAACTATAAATATTTACTCTGATGACTGCAATTGCTAACTGATCAGTGACCTAGTCTATTTTTCATTGGTCAACCAGCAAATGGCTGTGTGTTTGAACACACAGAACATTTCATAATTTAGGTTTAGCCCCCAGCAATGCATGGGCCAGAAAAACACACGTGAAGTATGCTATGGAAAAATTCCAGATGCATGTGTGTGAGTGAACTTGATAATTGCCCACTGGTAGTTCTCTAAGAAAATGAATATCAAAGTATTTTTGTTAATAATTAAAGGACTCCTGGTGATTGCATAAAGATACTATGTTGCCTATATGTGGAAAGAAGTTTGAGAAAAAATGAATATAAAGGATCCAGACTATTATGCACTGGAACTCACTCATCAGTCTTAGCATCACCAAATGTGGGACAGCAGAGTGTTGTCTGTCCCATAACGTGACGAAACAGGAAGACACAGAGCAGCACCAACTATGAAATGCTCCTGCTTCAAACTTGAACCTGAATTTAACCAAGCCTGTAGCTCTAAATACCGTTGTACGGGAAATTCAGTGAGAGAGAGGCAGGTTAAATGTCTTTACACGGAAGCAATTGATCAAACTCCGAATGTAGAACATTCTAAAGACAAATGACCTGGTTTATCCCAACTAAGCAATGTCATGAAAAAGAGAGAATAAAAGAAACTTAAGAGGCATCATGGAGGTGTCATGTGGGACCCGTTTCAAATAAACCAGCTGCACAAACACACCTCTGAGGTGAGCAGGGACTGGGAGGATGGACTAGACATCAGATGACTTTGCACAAATACTGTTACTTTCGCGCATTGTGTTTTTAAAAATCGCCTTTGTCTATTAGGAATGAACACTGAATGGCTCCAGGATGAAATGACAATTTGGATTTGCTTTTTTTTTAAAGATTTTATTTATTTATTTTTAGAGAGGGAAGGGAGGGAGAAAGAAAGAGAGAGAGAAACATCAATGTGCGGTTGCTGGGGGCTGTGGCCTGCCACCCAGGCATGTGCCCTGACTGGGAATCGAACCTACGATGCTTTGGTTTGCAGCCCGCGCTCAATCCACTGAGCTATGCCAGCCAGGGCTGGATTTGCTTTAAAATACTCCAGGAAGGGGGTGGGGGACAGCGTGTGCGTAGATGATGGAAGAAAAGATGAAAGAAAACGCACAAAATGTTCATCATCTTAAATCTAGGTGATGAATTCCCGAGAGCGCTTTATTCTAATCTATCTACTCATGTTGTAGGTTTTCATTTTTTTCGTACTACAACATGTTTAAAGGAGTAAATGTTTCTACACTTGAGTTAATTGTCTATTCCCAGAATACACTGACAGATATCAGCATCACAATTTGGGGGAACAGATTGGAGCTGAAATCTTGATTTGCTTGCAAGTTCTAAACCACAAGTCCCTAACAATAAGCTCAATTCTAAGCTTCAGTGAAACAAGAGGTCACTCACCTCCATATAGGAACACTGGTTTCCATGTTTACACACACACACACACATACACACACACACACAATCCCACCTAATTCTTACCCATCTCCCCCACCTCCTTTCCCGCTTCCAACAGACTAGCAAGAGTGGGAGGTTTTGTGATTGTGTTATTGTATCTTGTTTATCATCACACAGCCTTCTGTTGTGGGTCACACAAACTAGCTTGGTGCCGTACCCGATGTGTGAGTTGACACTTACAACCCCAAAGAGGTGCCAGGACTGGGGGTCTAATCAGGGGCCTGCAGCTGTTGCGGGGGGCAGTATGGTAAAAGTGGAAGGAGGTGCCTGGATATAAAATGACCTCGATTCTTGAAATTAACATTCAAATTTCCCTTGGACTTTAGTTTCACATTTGTAAGTGGTTTTATTTTAAATGGCTATGCTTTATTTTTGTTTCCTATCTCTCTAACATAACAGATTTTTTTTTTTTTTAGCTTAGGAAAAATGTATCTTAGGTTGCAGAGACGAAAAGCGGCCCCCGGGACAGTGGGAAGGGACGACATGCAGCGACTGTTTGAGGGATCAAATGCAAGCACATCCTGGTATCTCAGAGATCAGAGAGGGAAGAGGGTATTTACATTAAATGAGACAACAGTAAATGGCAGTGTTCAATGTGCTTAGAAATAACTAGTGGCTAGGACGACAGAGGAGGCACGTTGCTGTAGCAGATTGTGTCTTTCGTGTTTAATTTTCATTTAGTTCCTGAGGAAGGCAGAGGCTCAAAGGAATGACTCACCCGCCTTCTCATCCTTCAGAAAAACTTTTGCCGACTGCTCAAATGCCAAAGCCTGGAAATACCGGTATATCTGTTACTCTTCTGAACTGGTCACTTTTTGTCTGTCTTTTATTGATTGGCGGTGATGTACTTCTGAGTTTTGGCCACCACGTGGTGTTCGAGACCAGGTGAAGAGGTACAAGGTGGACATTTCCAGCCTGTTCAACTCAACTCATTCATCTGTCGTTATCTCTGTGCCTGGAGGGAGAGAGCAGGAAGCCCTCCCCTTCCCTCCCCCTCTATCTCTTCGTTACTCTATGTCACAAAAGTACAGTTAACAAATGAAGGCATTTTATCTGTTCTAAGCAGAAACATTTTTGTCATCTCAAGTCAAGAAATGAACTAAAGTTAAGTGATAGAATTAAACTTCTGAATAATAAGAGTAGTTTCGTTGGGTTCACCATGAGGTTATAACACAGTAGAAATAATGGGGAAATTGAAATCAAATATGTGTAAATGACTTTAAACCATTTTTTAAATTACATACAGGTAACAACAATATGCAGGGCCAGCTGGAAACAAAGACAGCATGACTTTGAAGGTGAAGAACTTGACATCCAGGGAAAAATAATCAACCCTTCTTGTCCCAAGTCTTGGAACACACAAAACTATTCCACTGTGTTGCATTGATTATAAATAGAAGCTGATTTTAGTTTAAGATAAACTGGAAAACCCAAAGAATTTTGGGTTTACTTGGGGGCTAGATGACAGCCAACTAATCTTTTTTTACCTATGATTTCCCCTGAAGGAAAAAAATAGCCAAAATATATATGTCGAGTTTGAGGCTTTCAGAACTAAGAATTAATTCCCTTTGTTTCTTCATCAGCCATTAATATGAAGGGCAATTATTGATTTTATTTTAATTATGAATTTTAATATTCCTTAGGCCATAGGTTCACTTATTCAACAAGAATTTATGGAGCACCTACTATGTTCAAGAGAATGGACATACAGCTTTAACACCATTATTTAATCCTTTAGTTTTTAAAAATTGCTTTATAATTAGGTAATAGTTTTTGGCTTTACCATTATATGAACAAACTCTTATTACAATAAAAATATTAGAAAAAAACAATGATTCCTAGCCACTAACAAACAAGTTGCTTTGTTCTCTCCACTTTTCATCTGTTATTAAATGTTGTTGCTCAAAAGATTATGCTATATTATATTTTTAATTCAAATCCAAATTATAGCATTTTCGATGAAATTAGAGCCAAGTCCCACTGGTATTAGCAAGTGGTAATGTCACGATTTCCCCATATTACGTATTCCAGCATTTTTTCTGTTTTCCCAACCTGTTCTGTGGACAGGTTTCCAACTCTTCACCACATCTTCAAGTGCGATTCCACAGGAAATTTCGTATGATGGGGAAATATTCGCTATATTTCAGGAACAAAGAACCCTCTGAGTTGATCATGAATTTTGGGTTAAATGCAAAGTATACTTTGATTTCTAGAATCTGGCCCTTATTTCCCACAAAACTCCTAGGAAGAAATTTCATTCACGAGCTTTTATCTATATCAGAACAAAAACTATCTAATTGCCTCTCCTATGAAGTCTGTATTTATCAATTATGGCTTTCTCAGGGAAATTCTAATTTGCAAAAACGCTCTATATTCCAAGCTTTAACAGTTGGAGGTGGATGTCCTTAAGGATGGAGGGGGAAAAAGTTCTTTTTTAAATGGCACATTTACTAATTATAAAATGCTCTTATCTCTCTGCAGCCAAAGCCAAAATGAACATGTGCCTTGTACTAAGAAATCCCAGGGTTGTCACAACTTGTGCCAGCTGTTGCGGTTATGACACCTGTGCCAGCATCGCCAGCTCTGCCCACTGTCATCTGTTCCAACTGTTCCATCTGCACTGTTTGTACCAATTCTCCCATTTCTGCATCTGCACCTTCTGCAGAAATGTTTCCAACAATGCCAGCTGTGTCATTGGTGCCAAAGATGCCAGATGTTCTATTTGTCCACCCTGGGCCAAATCAATGCAGTTTTGTGCTCATTAGTTTTAGCTGGTAGATTCTATTTTACAATTTTTTGAGATGTATTTAGATTGAATCCAGGCAAAAAAAAAAATCCCCCTTACAACAATTTTACATCTATCTATCCATCTATTTTGCCACCCCAACTTTATCTGATGACATAAAGTAGGTCAATATCGTCTTGACCGTGAAAACCAGTTTGATGGGAATTGTGGCAGGCCATGTCCCACAATGTAAAACTCCATCAAAGCAAATATTCAAATATCGCAAAATCTATGGGACACAACGATAAATTGGCAAGTAATTAAAAAAGAATAAACTTTGTTCTGATCAATGAATTGAGAATGCTCAAAAAGCAGTATGTTGAACGGATTAATCTATGGCATAATGTTCTATTAAGCTGCCTGCTTATTGGTCTTTAAATTGACAAAGCTTCACATGTGGTTTAATGCATATGTCATACACTCCATTTCCTGGGTTCTGCTCTGCAGAGCACTAACCAAAGGTGCACATGCGTGGTCCAGCCAGACCTAACGCACCTACCACTTCCAGGTCGAACTAAGCAAGTTCTGGTCCTCTGGCCAGAAGCTCACCTCTCTTTCCTCTCTCAAATGTCAGTTCTACCAGTCCCAACAGAAAGAAGTCCATGAATAAGAATGCTCTTGTAGCTTTAAAGGGGCGGGGGGAAGGATTTTCTTTATTGTTCAAGATTTTTTATTGTTATTCTAGTACAGTTGTTCCAATTTTTCCCGCTGTGTCCTCCTCCACCCATCCCACCTCCCGCTCCCACAGTCCCATCCCCAAACTGTCGTCCCTGTCTGTGGGTCATTCACACATGCTTTTTGACGAGTCCCTTCCCCTTCTTTCCACCATTATCCCCTCCCCCTCACCTCTGGTCACTGTCAGTCTGTTCCATGTTTCCATGCCTGTGGTTCTATTTTGTTTGTTAGGTTGTTTAGTTCATTCGATGCCTTTCATAGGTGAGACCTTATGGCATTTGCCTTTTACCGAGTGGCTTATTTCACCTAGCATACCATACTCACAACCTCAATATTCTGCATCATCAGAACCCAAGAAGACTGTTTTCTCTTTCCTTTCCTCATTCACCCTTATTCAGGAAAGCCTTTTCTTAAGGAAAGCTAGCACTTAATCTCTGGATTCTAACCTGGATTCTTTTCCCTCAAGTCATTTCCTGGTGTGCAGGATGAGCCTAGAGCCCGTCATTTGAAAACTGATGTTTTACCAGGAATGTGAGGTCCAGAGGACACCAGGCCACCTCCTGTTTACTCAGCTTGGATTGTTCAACTCGCCCTCTCGATGACGAAAGCTGGATCTGTTTGCTGCCGCTGGAACGTGTTAACGATGAAGGTCTTGACAACGGGTAAAATGTCTGCTCACAATTCTGTCTCAAGATGCGCACTGGCTGTACGTGCGACAAGGTACAGCAAGAAAACGTCTCACAGCTTTATTAGGTTTCCAGAATCTACGCAAATAACGCTAAACTTTCACAATGAATCACTCCACTACCCTAAAATGAACAAAGCTTATCTAGATCTTAGGCTAAAAATCCTGGTGATGTCATTTCTTCTCAGACAAGGGCCCATAGGCTAAGGCTCTGGACGCACAGGGCCAATGGTCTCTGTACGTGCCAACCTTTCTGCGTGGGCAGAACACCCTCCGCTCAGTCATACTTTCCTCTCCTAAGGCCAGCAGCTGTTTCTCAACACCTCGAGTCCGTCATTCTTCTGCCCAGATTTTATCTGTTTCTGACCTTTTTCTCTGTACTTTTTCCCTAATCTTCTCTGAACATGGACAGGAGAATGAATAAAGGTTGGTGAACTAACATGCTGGCTTTCTATCAAAATATACCTACTTCCTAGTTTGTGAGCTCTAATCTGACCCTGTTGGCCTTGCTTCTAAAAATGCCACAGACTTTTCAATTCTAATTCCCTATGTTGCTAGATGCTAGGAGGTAGCATCCTTAATTGGGATTAAAATACTTTTATGACTCATTGGGAGTGCACCCTGTACCTCCTCAGAACATTTTAATTAATATAACTTCTGCTCCCTGCTGACAAAGATATTTCCAATGGTGTTTTGCCTCAACATATTTACCGCCTTCATTGATGTGAGTCATTTGAATACTTGAAGGAATCCGTAAACTTCATGGTTTTATGTGAAATAGAGAATTGAGTGTTGCAAGTGCCAGGTAGACACACACAGCTGAGAATCCTCTCCATTATCTGTCTGGCCTCCTTTACCCCAGTTCTTAATGCAGTAACAATGAGAACACCCAGATTTGCAGGTAAAGACTCGAAAAACTACACATTTCAAGGTTCCAATAGCAAAGCAGAAAAAAGGACCTGAATGATTTTGAAATTTGCTATCATTACATGTAGCTTGCCTTTAGAGAGTTTCACAAGAATGGATATGTCACCAGGAAAAATACTAGCAATTGGTTCCTAGTCATTGAGAGTAGTAAGCCCTACCTCAGTCCTCTTAAGTTGCTTAAATATTTTTTTCCTAATATCACTGCCCACACTTTCAAATTTGGAAAGAGAATGGAAAGTTTTAACTTTGTAGTTGCAGGATTATTGAATGCATTAGGATACTATCAGTATCATTCTTTAAATCAGAAATATAGTAGTAGTTCTATGATCAACACTGGTGAAAAGATTATAAAAGTTAACAATAACTTACACCATGGCACCACGGCTCAACTGGTTCTATTGTCATTTTCCTCATTTTCTCACTCGTTTCTACCTATATTATTTTCAGGCAGACAATGTTGCTTGACTCACTAATGTTCCAAGCAATTGTATTCCACTCCTAAATGATAGCCCCCAAACTCCAGGGTTGACATGTATAGATATGCAACATACATCTAAAGGTGAAGGAGGTCTGTCAAAATGTAGAAGAGTTTGAGAGAACAGGAAAAGATGTTCACATAAAACAAAGTAGAGCATCAATAGAAAAGAATGAATGACTGCACCAGGTCAATAAGATAAATTGGCAGAAGTGGGTTGTCTCAGTTCAATGAGACAAAGAGGGTAGAGGTCATTCGGAATTAATAACTCACAAAGTTACCGCACCACCAAGTAGAAAGGAGCTTTGGAGACTCACTGATCCAATCAGAAAACAGGTCCTCGGAGGTTAAGTGACATGTTCATGCTCACACGGCTAATTAAATCCAGAACCAACCCATCCGAAGTTCCTCATCTATAAAATGAGGGTGATAATAATAGTATCTAACCCACGGAGCTGTTATGAAGAGTCCATGAGTTCATGGCTAAAACATTTAGAAAAAGATAAGGAGATGCTGTGTGTCAGCTATCATCATCATCACCACCATCATCATCACTGGCAGTAGCAGGGTACTCTATAATCCTACTAGCTAAATCTTGCAAATCTCAACATCATTTAAAGCCATATTTTATCTTTGGCTAAACCATCTTATTTCCATGCTTGTGTTTGACCATCAAATTTGTCCTCTGACCAAAGGAATTTAGAATATGAGTCTGGAATTAAACAATGGCTCAACCACTTGATTTCCTCTGCCCTACCTGGCACACAGTGCATTCAGTCCATGCCGAGAACTAAGGTGCCCACGTTCATGGAAGAAAGCAAAGGCATGGTTAATCTGCACTAATGAAGGACAGAGAAACAGCAGCATTTGGCTCTAGAAAGCAAGTATCTCTCAACCAGTAGCATGCTCACAAATACTCATGCAGAGTCTTTCCAGTGACCTCCTTCCTGCCCACAACAGGTATGCGGGGACTTGCCGGGCAGTAGGAAGAGTAAGACCACAGGGACCCCAGAAGAGAAACCTCCACTCCAAGTGGACTGAGTTAAGCCTGCTGGGAAATTAGGAGGAGAAGAAGACAGAAAGGAAATGATTGTGGTCATATAATACAATGAAGGTCTCATGTCTGTGAAGCCCTTCAAACTTCTCAATTATCTTCTGATTCTGGGCTTTAGCATTCGGTGGAAGAGCAGAACCACCTGGGGGAGGAAGCACTTGAAAAGTAGTGTGTCAGGCCAATCAGATCAGGGTCCCTCAAGGAGGAAGACCTGGTGTCTGTTTCTAAGAGGCTCACCAGGCTACTTAGATGTGTGAGCAGGTTAAGAAACACTTTTGTAAGTCCAGTCAGTCCTCTTTCCTCTTCATTAAAGCAGCCTCCTCAAAAAGACGTCTAAATACATTAAAATTAATTTATTTAGAGCTTCAGTATTTTGAGCTTTAAAAATGAAATGTTACTTCAGGAAAAAGGCCTGGGTTAAGCCGGGTTGACTTTTCCTTCCCTGGTTTCTGTTTTCATCTTCATTGCTTGCCGTATTTCAATACATTCAAGTTGGACTGAATCACAGAAGCCAGAGACAGAACATTAGCTCCTGAATCTGCTCCATATGCTCCTGTAGGAGTTTGCCTCATTGTTAACCTTGTTACCACTCAAGATCCATCATAACAAGTGTTGTGATGAGTGATGACACAGACGGAAACGTGCTGGAGAGATAGGTCACCGCGCTGGTATTTAGTGCCATTGCAAACACACAGTGATCTACCCAAACCTCATTCAGAGCATCCTAAGTATGAATCCACAGTGGGCTGGGCATATACTAGACAGCTTTTTTCAAGCAAATCATATTTAAAACAGTTCACAGCACTTCCATGCATGGAAGCAGAGTCTTTCAGCCCGTGGACGATGGCACACTCGTGTGGCCCAGATGGCTCATGGGTGTGCCAAGACAGTGACCCCTTCATCCCGGGGGCAGCCAGAGCTTCTGGGCTACTCGCCTTCAGACATTAGCAGCCTCACCCCATTGGCCATACAAATATGACCATTTTCTGTACGTGCCATGACTCGAAGAACGTTGGAGAACACGGAGCAGCAAAAGCCAAGTACTGGGCAGAGTTCCCCAGATGAGTTTTTATTTTGTTTATGTTTCAAGTTTTTATTCTAGATATGGACACAAAGCCACTGTGACCTGTGACTATCATTTCATAAAATAAAGGGGATTATTGAGCTGCTTGCTTCTAAAAATACTTTCATTTAAAACTAGTTTGTGTCATGCAAGAGAGTACAGTCCAAATATGTAACGCCAATACAATATTGTAGCAAGAAGAATCAAACCTTTTCTTCCTGATTTTTACTTGGAGATTTTTTTCAGTCCTACTGAAAAGCTGAAAATACATCATAATAAATATCCATATTCCATTTACCTAGAGTCACAAATTGTTTCTATTTGACCTCATTTATTTCATCTCTGTCTAGCTTTTCTTTCTGTGGCACCATTTGAAAGTCACAGATGTCACACCACTTTACCCCTAAACACTTTGCCACGCTCCCCTGGGGCAAAAAAGAAACAAAACATTCTCCCAAACCACCACAACCCTGTTGTCCCTCCTAAGAAAATTAGCATGTGTTCAAGGTCATCTGATAAATAGTTCATACTCAAATTTCCTCAGTGGTTTCAAAAATCTCCTTCATAGATATTTTTCCCATCCAAAATTCAACCCAGGTCCATACATTGGATTTGGTTGTTACATGTCTTCAGTATCTTTTATCTAGAATGGTGCCCCATGTGCTTTTACAAGGTCATTTGTTTCTCGTGATGTCAACTCTTGGGAAGAATCCAGGCAGGTGGTCTTGTAGAACATTCCACATTCTGGAGTCATCTGTTTTGTTGTACTTAGATTCAGGGAGAAAGGGCATTGCCAAACTCCTGAATATAGGGGAAAGAGTAATCTAGACCAGGGCTGTGCAACCCTTGGGCGTCTCTGGGCCACACTGGAATGAGAGTTGTCTGGGGCCACGCATCAAGTACATTGCGACACATAATCACAAAAAAATCTCATAACGTTTTAAGTGAATTTATGATTTTGTGTTGGGTTACATTCATAGCCATTCTGGGCCCATGGGCTGCAGGTTGGAGACGGAGTGCATGCATGGAACCTGGTGGAAAAACCCCCTGCACAGTCTGTATTTTACTCCCTGAGGAGTGTCAGGGACGCAGAACGATGCTTTCCACAGGCCAGCATTAGATAACCCCATTCTACAGAATAAAAGGGACCCATCACAGATCACCTACCGAGAAATGGCATCCCTGGGAAGAGGGGCCAGGTCTTCGGAAGACTTACAGGGGTTAAGGCAGCTGCTAATCCCAATAAATGTGTTAGGCTGAAATGGCCTTATCTTACCCTGGATATTGTCTACGATCAAAGCAAAATGCAGGCTACTAAACAGTTGCCAAAAAGAGACTAGAATAGACAAACAAACAAAACAGAAACAGACTCATAGATACAGAGAACAGACCGACAGCTGTCCGCGGGGGTGGGGAGGAGGGAACTGGCTGAGAGAGGTGAGAGGATTAGGCAGCACAGATTGGCAGTGACAGAACAGCATAGCGACCGTGGTCAATAATATCGCAACAACTATGTATGGGGCCAGGTAGGTCCTTGAAGGGGTGGGGCACCACTCTGTAAAGTCTATGATTTTCTAACCACTTTGCTATACCTCTGAAACTAGTACAGAATAATAGTGAATATAAACCATGATTGAAAAATAAATTTTAAAAGGTAATACTTTTTTTTTTTTAAATAAAAAGAGAGACTAGAATTTGGCACCTTTCAACTTGCGGAGGAGCCTCGTGCTGTGAGAGTGTCTGAGCCCCTGGCACTCTGGAGGACAGGAGGGATGAGGCTCGCAGGTGACACAAGGAAGAGAGGCTCTCGATGCCCCGTCTCCCACCTGCCTGCTTCACAAACTTGCTGGGTGCCAGCAATGTCCCATCATCCACCCCGTTTGTTACAGAGCTTTTCAATCGTGGACAATGAAATAGGAACACATTCAAGCTGGAGCGAAGAGCTCTGTCGTGGTACACAACCTCCATCAAGGGACTTCCATAGTTATGCTGATTAGGGTTATCGAGTGTGACCACAGAGTCCAGGTCAGGGACAGACTCCAGGCAGGGCCATTGTTCCCTCTCTGGGCAGAGGGCCCCAGCTCCACCTACCAATCTTGGCAGTGCCGACTGACATTCTCCCAGGAGGGGACTACGGCCCTGGGGTGCTGCCCTCCACGCCATCAAGTGTGTTCCCTCCTCCCTATAAGGTGCATTCAGTGGGCAAGTTAGAGGCCAGCTGGTAGGTCTGCCCCCTCCTCAGCCTGTCTTCCACGCAGCTGCTGTGTGTGCAGCAGGGTGAATGAGAGGAGGGCAGTGCATGTCCCAGGGTCACGATGCAGATGCCGGTTTACTTTCAACAGATACTCGTGGGCTTCTGTAAAAGGGTTTGCCCGAGGCTTACAGAACAGGCACCTCTCACCGTGGTCACTCCTCTTTCCCCTGACTGCTGCTGCCTCTGCTCCGGGCCGTTCTCAAATTCACTGCTTCTCCACCACCTTGGCAGGCGACTGCTTCCCAGACCCGGATCAGCCAGACACGGCACTTATGAGCCCATGGCCTGCCCCCTTGGCCCTGTGTCCTTCTGTTCATTCACTTACTGTGTGTTCATCACCCACTGTGTCTCAGCAGGGTGGAGATTGAGCTCCAGATCTTGAGACACGAGTTATAATCAGGCTGGAGACACGGATACAGTGTTGACAGAGAAGGTGGTGAGGGTCTTACAGAGGGAGGGATTCTAGCTACCTGCAGTAACGGGTCATTAGGAACCACAGAGCCTTTACACTTGAGCCAGAAGAGATGGTATGAGCATTTTTCAGGGAATGGTCCCTGGACACACTATGTAGGCTTGACATGGTGACCAATCAGATGTGGGCAGTGTCAGAGAGAAGGATCAACTGACATAGAGGTTTCTGGCGTGACAACTTAATCTGAATGTCAGTGCCATTAACCATGAAAAGCAAGTCTGAGAGATCAGGTTTGGGGCAGGGCAGATGAGCCTTTTATTCATTTACCTTTCAAAAATACATCCTTCGTACCTTGTGCGTGCTGAGGACTATGCTGGTTTGTGACACATTGGTTTTTGAGGTAGTATTAGAATACCTAGAGGAAATGTTAATTTAACAAATTTTAAACATGAACCAAACTCAAAAGAGCAACTGTGGATGAAAATTTTATTTATTTATTTATTTATTTATTTAGATGCCACCATCTTGTTTCTGGAACTCAACACACCAATGGTCAAACCAAGGAGACACATCTTCTCTGTTGACCGTATCCCTTCCGTGGACACGCTGGCTCTGCATCTGAGCTGCTGTTTGTTTATTCAGCATATTTGAATATATTCTCCCCTGCTTGTGCACTGGGAGAAAGACTGTGTGTTACCTTTCCATTATGGTTGATTGAATCATGTTCCGAGTTGGAGAGGGATCCTACTATTCCAGCCCACAGTCTCCAGGCAAGTTCACTACCGGTTAAAAACAATAGTTGGAGTGTAAGAGTGAAACTTAAATAAATGGATAACACTTTGGGCTCTGTTATATAAAAGGATCAAACTTTACCGAGGTGCTCACTTTCTTATCTCCTGCTATAATGTCACCCACGCTGCCATTTTACAGCCAGCATGTTCACCTCGCTTTGCAAAAAAATAATAAAATGTGGTTGTAATCTAGACCTTGGACAAAACACATGGTTTATGATGGTCTAGACAATCACCACCAGGATCTAGGGATAGACTATCCTAACTTTCTGCCCAGTGAAACCTGCAAACCACAATAAAATAAAACAATAAAATTATATAAAACGCCGCCATCTTGTTTTATATCAAACACTGCCATCTTGTTTCTGGAACTCAGCAAACCAACGGTCAGACCGAGGAGGAACATTTGTTGAAGATAAAAGCCAGGCAACCCTGGTTGGGTCCACCTCACTGAACTCTCATCCTTCACGGGCATCCCAAATGATTAGTTCACTTACGATGGAAGTTCTTAAATTATTAACAACACAGCAGCACAAGTCTTTGAGACCAAGTTCCCAACCATTGGTAACAAACAATGTTGCAGTCCTCTCTGGCTGTGTCACGCAAGCCGAGTAACCTGAGACTCTGGCTGACATTTCTCCGGAATTCCATGCATCCCATGAGATAAGAAGTCACCAGTGTGACTCAGCTCGCCCCTATCAGAAATCACCACAGATGCTCAGAAACCCTTCAAAACACAAACACTGTCTTAGGGACCCAACATCTGACACACACACTTAGGAGAAAGAAGATGTGTTAGTTTCTTAAAGCTGCCACAATGAAGTACCACACACTGGGTGGCTTAACACAACAGCAATGTATTTCCTTGTGGCTCTGAAAGCTTGAAGTCCTAACTCAAGGTGTTTGCAGCCACAGAGGACTCTGGGGGAGGATTCTTTCTTGCCTTTCCAGCTTCTGGTGGTTGCCAGCAATCCTTGGTATCCTATAGCTGGAGGCGTCGTACTGCCAATCTCTGTCTCTGTCGTCACCCGGCGCTCTTCCTGTGCATCTGTGTCTACGTTCAAATGTCCTTCTTTTTATAAGGACGCCAGTCACTGGAGTCGGACCTACCCTGGTCTAGTGTGACCTCGTCTGAACTTCATTACATTCGCAAAGACCCGTCTTCTAACTAAGGTCCCGTTCACTTCACAGGTAGGGGGGTGAGGACCTAGATATGCCTTTTGGAGGACACACTTTGACCCACAATAAAAGGAAACTGCAGCTTTTCTGCCTTTGTTCTGTGCAGTAAGAGGAGACATAGAAATGGTTTTTACTAAGCTCAGGATGCCACTAAAGCTTCTGGGGAAAAGTATTTTAAAGTTACATGAAATAGATTATAACTTTAAGATGCCCACTAAAAAATGAAAAGATGTAAACATCTGAAAATGTTACTTGCTTTCTTTGATTTTATTGTGAACTTCTCATGTGCGGGTCACATAGGCGACAACCTGCATGTGACAAATTGTGACAACCTGCAGGGACAGACACACCACATGGTGGCAGTTGGGTAGATCAATGGGCAGACATGGGAGTCAAAGTGAACATTGTTTGGGCTCCAAGATTGGAAGTCACGGTTTTAGCACCTCGAGAGATTATCAGTCATTTCCAACATTTAAGATCCTCCTTATGGAAACATAGAGTTGGAAAGCTGAGGTGGTGTGGCTACTTGTAATCTCATACACTAGCCTCACGTTGAGCACCAGAAATATAAGAGGTACCTCCTGTGAGCGAACACTAGGCGCGGATGCCCAGACCCAGAGTTTAAATCAGCAAAGACAGCACTCCCCCCCTGCTTTGAGAAGAATTACCAAACGTGATACACTTTCGTACAATCATCTCTTTCACTGAAACCAAATTGTTCCATCATCTCTCAATCCAGATCATTACAGTGAAAATGGTTTCAAAGCAATTTGCAGCGTTTTGCTGCTGAGGACCACACCCTGCCTGGACGGTCTGCTTTTAGAGTGATCATTTTCTCACGAAGCTAAAAGGGGGAGCATTAGCCCCTGGGGTACCGGAATCCTGAACAAACGCATTTGTGGCCACGCTAAGATTGCAGGCACACGCTGGCACTCCAGCTAATACCGGAAATCACCGCGTGTGTACAGGGCAGCAGGACTGTCAGAAAGCAAAACTCGGACAGCGTTAAGTCACTCCGTCTTTGGCTTCCTCAGCATCAGCCCCACTGGGTGCTGTTTCCCACCAAGGTAGGACTCTAGGATAAATTAGCAGTCGCTTTTTCTACCATTCATCTGGACTCCTGAGAAATAGTTCCAACCCAGGCCTGACTGGTGTGGCTCAGCGGGTTGGGCATCATCCCACAAAGTGAAAGGTCACTGGTTTGATTTCAGGATAGGGCACGTGCCTGGGCTGCAGCTTTGGCTCCCGGTTGGGGTGCATGCGAGAGGCAACTGATCCATGTTCCTCTCCTTCTCTTTCTCCCTCCCTTTTCCTCTCTCTAAAAATAAATAAAATCTCTTAAAAAAGAAGAAGAAAAGAAAAAGAAATAGTTCCAATCCAGCCTCTCCCTAGTTGAGAGCAAGAGGAGACCTCAGCCATCATCTGGTCCAGGGCAGAAAATCCCGAAGAGCAAGAGCCGACCTCCTAAGTCATCGGTCACAGCCTCCCTCGGTCAAGGTGCACAGGAGACTTTTCAAGGGTTGTTGTCTGAAGGACGTGCTGAGATTCCTCCGTCCTGTGGTATTGTCTTTGCCAGCTGGAACCAGTGTTAAAGTTCCCCCTTGCCTTCTCCCAGATGCTCTTTCCAAACGCCCTGATTAACCACACTGAGCGTCTGCTCTCCCCACAAGGTTACAGGCTGCTCCAGTCAGGAGTCAGGGACCTTCTCTTAGTGACCCCTGAAACCCCCAAGGCCTAATTCAATGACTGACACGTGGTAAGCGTTCAGAAAGTTCTTGCTCAATAAAAGGATATGTCCTTTTTAGGTCAGTACATGAGGCGTGCCTTCACAATCTGAGTATAAATCCGCTGTATTGAAATTTATCAAAGCAGTTATTTCACAAGTCACAGAGGGAACGAGAGGTCATCTCGTGGCATATGTTTCCATAGGGACAGCAGGAAGAATGGAGTTATAGTTTAGGGACCTATTTAGAAAAATTACAGGTTTAATAGCAAATTCACATCATCAACAAGGTGGGACGGGGTGGTTGCTGGGGCTGGCTGAGGACACTGGGGGGTCTCACAGGGTGGGCAGAAGCTTCAAGATGGAGAAGTCGAGGGCCCTGGAAGCAAGCATTTCTCCACCTTGTAAAGTGTCTTAAGACTGTTCATACTATCGCTCTCCACAGCAGGTCAGGCTAGTTCAAGCATATTTGACATTGAAGGGATTTAACATGCATTGCCCATTGTGTGGCCTGCGCTCTACCTGTCAGCGACCACCATCACCTTTTACGGATGAAATCAAGAAAGCATCTTTGCTGCCATCAAAGAGAGGAGACAGAAGACCTGCCACTTGTCTGCCTTGGTTTGCCCTCCTTGTCTTTCCCTGCACTGGCAGTCAAATTCAGTCTTGCCCTTGTGGTCTCTCTGGCAATGAACTTCAACCTCTTTCATTCTCCCTCAATGTGTGATCCGAGTTGGGTGTTCCTATCTTGAGTCAAATTAGGTCATAACCTGTGTGAGCAGCCCTGTATGAGGGGCCTGGCGCACAGGAAGAGGGGCTGACAGGTGAATACAGTTTAAGATTCGGGGCCCTTCACTTGCCCAGGATTCCTCTGAGACCCTGGGGGGATCCTTAGCAAGTTTGCACTTGTCCTTGTGAAGCGTTCTTGACAAGTGTGAATACGTACACATACGTACACAGACTTACGTTCTGTACATCTTGGTCCCCACGCCAGCATCCATCCCTGGTCTTGCGTAACAGTCCTACATAATCACAGCCCTTCTCAGGCTAGCCGAGCTGTCAGGCAGCCGACCTGGCCTAGAAAATCTCTTTCCCAAATCCAGTCCCTGAGGCTCTTCCCAGGCCCCTCTGCCGACCGCAGCCTTCTAGTCCCCCCATCTGTTTATCACAGATTACGACTTGTCTCTGATCTCGCTGAGCTTTTCTTGACCAGAGTCTGGGGTTGTGCAGATAAGAGCGTTGTCTCTGCCTTGGCTTGCTTCTTTGTGTTTTTTTTTTGTTTTTTCTCTAAGACTTCATCTTTCTAGTCATTCCCCCCGACCCTCCCCCCCACACACACACTGAGAATATGTTTCTCTCCTGCTTTTAAAGGCACATGTCATGGTGCAAAACAGAATTCTATTTGGTGGTAAAAAATCACAGCCCTCTCGAAAGTCTGGGTGTAAACTAGGCAGTGAAATTCCAGGTCCGCCTAAGACAGATTTCTGAGCATTTTTGCCTTCTTTTGAAATGGTTATTTGACATAAATTTTGAATTATTAGCCTCAGTTATTCAGCTAGCTCCTCTTCACTTGGCCTTTCTCTCTCCGCAGGATGATGTCAGAGAAGCAGCTCTCACAGCCTCACCGTATAGAAGCCTATTTTAAATTCTTCCAGGGAGCAAGCTCTTTCCTGCCCAGGACATTGGAACCCACTTTCCCCAGCCCAAAGCACACTTGTCCTATACTCGTGAGTATGCTGGGTCCTTCTCATCCTTCATGGCCCAATAATAAACATCATCTTAAAAAGAGACCTTCCCTGACTGTCTATACTAAATCCACTGTCATCCTGCCTTTGCATCTTTTCTTTCCTTATCAGACTATGGAATCATACATTATTTGTTAGTTTATGTCTTTTTCTCTTCTGTGCCTTCCTTCAAACCATAAGCTCCACAAGGGGAAGGACCATGCCCGTCTTTTCCTCACAGTCTTTGAAACACAAAGCATCATCTGAGGAAAGATCGCCATCACCATGGCAATGGGCCAGATCACCTGGCTTGTCCTGGCTTTTCTTGAAGTCCACACAACAGGGGTGTACACTGTCGCAGGCTCCCGGTGGCGGGGGGGCGGGGCTTGCCAAAGGGGCGGGAATAAGGGAACTCGGTTGTCGGCATCGTCACTCTCAGAGCTCAGCAGTTTCCTTTTAGGGGTCACTGGTGCTCATTTTGAATCTCCAGGAACCTCATTTCCTCTCCTTTTGTGACTTCCCCAACAGGCCAGCTCTTCTGCGCTTGCTCGCTGACTCAGATGGGTCAGGCCAAGGCCAAAGGATCCCATCATGGTCTGGCTGGTTTTACCAAGCTCCCTGGGACTTGCCTCCACAGCCGAGAGGGGCGAGGATCCGCTTCAACACCAAGGACAGCTCCCCCAGGCATAAGGGAGTCAGGGGGACTCCCAGGACCCTGGCGCAGAGCCTTTCTGGGACCCAACCCTCTGTCCCTGCCCCTCCTTTTGTTACAGCTTTGAGCCATTCTTCCTCTGTAACAACTTCAGAGGCTCAGAGAGCCATTAGAGAGTTATTCTGGGTTCAAGGCCAGGCTTCACCCAGCCACAGACCTCAGGAACTTCCCCTTGGAAGGGGTATCACAGATTTATACCTGGGTAGCATGGCGGGGTTGCGGGGACAGGGCAGGCTCAGATTCCCAGCTTCTTCTATCAGGAATTTTGAGACAGAGGGGAAGGGAGGGAGAGAGAGAGGGAGAGAAACATGGATAGGAGGACGAAACATCAATTGTCTGCCTCTTACATGTGTGCGACTGGGGACCGAACCCACAACCTAGGCATGTGCCCTGACTGGGAATTAAACCCACAACCTTTCAGTCTGTGGGACAATGCTCCAACCAATGGAGCCACACCAGCCAGGGCTCCATCAGGAATTTATTGTCTGGCCAAGTCCAGGTTAGTCTTCACAAAATATTAACTTGGAAGTTATTTGTTCTGTCTGACTTTCCCTTCTGTTCATGTCTACAGCATGGGATATTTATATGAATGCTGGCTCAGAATCTAGACCTCACCCCTAAGATTAATGGGAACATAGGAGGATCCTTACATGTCTTGGAAATTTCTAGGATCCAAGTCCTCCATTAGCCTTTAAGGATATGAGTCCTTAGGAAAATGGGGGTCAGAACAAGACTCGGAAACAAGGACTATTGTCCCTGAAACAATCACTCCAAGGCAGTTGTGACATGTCTGTGGCTCTTAGTCCAGCATAGCTCTGTGGCCAGTGTGCCTTGAGGTGTCTATGGAGATGACAGCTCAGAAGGGGACAACCTGGTATCCCTATGAGCAGTAGATGGGAGGGAAAACCGTCAGCAAAGATTCACATCTGATTCGGAACAAATGGTTTCCTAGGAGTTCTGCAATGCAGAATATTGGAACCCGAGGGAGGTAACAGAAAGCAACGGTAAAAGAGACCCTTCTTGGACTTCAACATTGTATTGTGTTCTACTTGTATTTTTGATATCCGTGGAGAAAATGCAGAATGACAGAAAGATGCTAGAAATTCCGTAGTGCCTTCAGATGGATTTGTACCTAGTCAAATTAGCTTCAGAAGCACCTACACACATTTTCAAACTACCATGTGCATAGTTACATAAAATAGTTCACATTCAGTGGACACTCAGTCTGTGATGGACAGGTGGATGTCTGGACCCCTGGCAACCCCTCAGCACTGTCCAGGCATGACAGCGCTCATATTCGAGCCATCCGTCTAAGATACGATGTCAAAGGGCTTAGTCCTTCAGGCATGACAGATAGGCATCAATAGGGCTGGGACAATGGGGTGACAAACACAGGCAGTAGTCATGCCCTCCGAAATCAGAAGCCAAGTGGATGTTGGGACTGCTGACCAACTAGGGGCAGGCAGAGGGTGTGGGTCAGCTCCAGGGAAAAAAGCTAGCAAGAGCCAGGTGTGGTATGAAAAACCCATCCAGCAGGCTGGGGCTCAGGGCAGGACTCCGCTCAGTAGAGGCTGTCAGAGGTAGGAGTGTTAGAACAGGCAGGCAGCTGACAAAGCACCACGGTGCATGGCAGGATGCACTGTTCCAGGGGCATCCAAGAGATCGGGGCTTATCCTTGGGGTTGGTTGGGAGCAAAGGACATTGGCAGGCATGGAAAGTTAGCAGCTGTGGCACAGCTGTGGCATCCTGAGTCTGCAGGGCATCTGACTTAGTTCCCAGAGTTAGTGGATGGTGGAGAGGGCTGAGATTGCTGACATCTTTGTATCGTTGGGATTGATTCAGGACCTGGGGCCAGACGGAGCCAGCCAGTGGGGGAGGCAGAAAGCTCAGTTTGAAGGGACTGAAAGCAGCAGCTCCAGCAGCAGCACGGTGCTCCCAGCAAGCCTTAGAGAATCACAGAACATCCCAGACTCGAGAAACAGTCTCACCCAGACTCACAACACATCAGCAGACACTCCCTAAAATGGTGAAAACTCAAGTAAGTTACTGAGAGAAAGAGAGAGAGAGAGAGAGAGGATAATTTCTGAGCCTCCTTTCTTTTATCACTCTATGTGCATAATTGCATTCAGTGGAGGGAAACGTTAATACTTGGGGCCTCACTTCCAAAAAAAGAAAACGAGAGTGAAACAGCTTTAGGGGCAGAATCTTTGTGGGCTCTCTCGATTCAAATCCTTATTGTAATTCAGGAGCCAAAAGCTTTTCCACACCGCCCCCACAACTCAGCCAGAAGCTGCCTCTCCAGACTGTAGAAATGCAGAAACGGCTCCTGGAAACAGCCCCCCTCCCCAAGCCCAACAGAGCATTTCCACACCCTTTGTCTATGTATCAAAAACAGGATGATTAATGTAGATGGCGGCGATGCTTGAAAAAGGATCCCTGAGACCCAGGGATGTTATCTAACTGCAAGTGTCTCAGAAATGTTTTCGCACACCTCAAAGCCCTCTCCAGGACACGCGCCCAACGGAGCAGCCACGGAGGAAGGCCAGGACAATAAACTGAAATGAGTGGTGTTAAGAATAGTAAAGAGTCCTTGGCATGGCCTGGAGTCAAAACTGCATCGTGGTGGGGAGGGAATTCTGCCCAGAGACCAGCATTCATGAAGGGTAATAAATAAAAACTTTGGAGAGAAGGCAGCAGCCCAAGCCAGGAACAGGGCAAGCGCACAGCTGGTTGGGAGCCTCGTGGCGACTCTGACAGGTGACACGCACTGCCCACTGCACCTGAGAAGGGTTGCTTCTGGCAAGAGAGGACTGTAGTTAGTTCAAGGGCAAGTCTGCAGGGGAAGCCCCTGAGCTTTCTGTTCTGTGCTCCCTCAAATCCTTTTGAAGCTGTTAAGGACCCCTATTCAGACTGGAGGTCCCACGTGGCCCATGCATGAAGGCAGGACCTTGGAGTAGGACCCTGACCCAGAAATTCCTTCTAGAAATTGAACAGGGATCTGCCTCAAAGTGAAAAAGAAAAGCTAATTCTGTCCTTCTGGCCACTCATCATAGGATGGAGTTTCCACAGGCAAGAGGAGACATGGCTGGTCCTCTCCCCACTCCAACACCCCTCCTCCCACAGAGGCAAAGTTCAGAAAGTTTAGTTTGTCCCCCCAGTCACCAGCCTTGAATAAACAGTAACAAGGACAGCGCCCTTTACTGTTCACCAAGTGTGGGCCCCATGCCACATGCTATCCACAGGAAAGTGACTCCCCAGTGGTTTCTGGTGTAGGAGACACCTCTGGTTGCCTCTCCCACCCCCTACTTCTGCCTTCTTTCTTTTAGGGGATCTTGGATCAAGCTCTCCTCAGTGAGGGGCAAGTGACACATTAGAAACTGATCCTTTCCCCACCCAGGTGCCTGTGGGTCACAGTGAGCCCATTCTCCTTGCCAGAGACTGGCTCAGGAATGCAGACACCAGCTCATGGCCTTCCTCTAGCAGCTGTTACTATTACTAGTTTAGGGGTGGTCATGTGACCCAAGTGGGCCCAATCAGCCCAAAGGAAACAGTTGATCCTCTCTCTCCCTCCTGCCCCTGTTGCCGCTGGCAGTTAACTTAGGGCCCTGAGGAAAGCCATTCTGAGAAAACACGTGGACACTGCTTAGGAAGGAATCACCTAGAAGTGGAACCAAAGGTCTAATCATATTGCACCTGGAGCCTGTCCACCCTCAGGGCTTCTGGATGCGTGAGGCTATAAATGCCTTTGTTATTTAAGCCAGTTGGAGCCAAACAGGCTGTTACCTGCAACCAAAAGCTCCTTAGCTGATATATCTGAAGGGAAATTGTTTCTGTCCCACATTCTCTCTCTCTCTCTCCATTCTTTCTTTCCTTCCTTCCTTTCTGAGGAGGAGGTCTAGCTCTGCTGTTTTCTAGCTGTGTGACCTTAGGCAGGTCCATCAACCTCCCTGGTCTGCAACGTCCTTGTCCAAAGATCTTCCAATGAAGGATCTGAAATAGAACGATGGGTAAGATCCCTTTAGATTCTAACATTTATGATACAAAAATTAAATAGTATAATACTTCTATTAAAAGGACAAGTGTTGTATGGAGTAGGTAAACCATCGAGATTAGTCCAAACTAGTTCAAGCTCAAGGTGGAGAGTTGCCAAAGCAATAAAACAAGAAGACTTGAGAAGACATAAAGCAACCTCCCATACACAGCAGGCTTCAAGTCGATGAACACAGAAAATCAATGAGGCGAGAACCATGTACCCCTGAGAATGAATGAGGTGAAAATAAATTGACCACAAAATCATATGTTCCCTCTTCTACTTGGCCAAATAGACACTATGTTCCCAGCCACTCAGTCATGCCCCCTGGCTCCGGCTACTCGAAGAAGATAAGAAGTGAGGGACCCAGTGCCTTACTCATGAGGAAGGACAGGAAGCACTGCAATGACTGGAGAAAGAAGGGACTGTATGTGAGCCAAGGGCATCTGAGAATAGATCTTAGTGGCATTTTTTCCCCTTTGCCACTGATGTGGACATTTTGTTCACAGTCTCCAGGGCACACACAGCAAGGACCAAAGGCTGCGTCGGCTGAGAGGTTTTGCCCCCGTGAAGGACTGTTTGGAGAGGCTCCCCGCCCCTGCCGACCTGCTACCTCTGACGAGGCAGGCAGCAGTGGAGGAGTCACGAGCACACGTGACTGCAGGGCGGGCAATTTAAGGACAGATGTGCTTAAGGACCAAGGGACAGTGAGGCATTCTCTGTCCAGAGTAACCACGCAGGGAATGCTCAGGAGAGGTGCCTTTGGGACTCAAGCCAGGAATGGAAGAGGATGTTTACTTGGACTGCCTGGGATTCCTTACAGAATGATGCGACACTCCATCGCTCAGCAGGGTCGTGGCATAAAAAGAAGTATCGATGGCTGAAGTGGGTAAAAATACATAGATATCAATGAAGATGCTTCACAGCAACAAGGTTTAGGGGAGATTGAACCAAGGTAGTAGCTGGGAATTGTACCTGGAAAGAATAATGGACTGGAGACCAGGGTGGCGGAAAGATATTTATACTAGAGATTCTCAACTTTGGTTGCACTTAGAATTAACTAACTGAAGGGTTAAAATATAACAGTCATGATGCTTGGACTCCACCCCAAGGAATTTTGACTTGGCTGATCTGGATCTGGCTTCAAGTTTGGGACCACTGGAGGGAGGACAGAAGAAAGCGTGGTTTGAATGAGTTCTTATGACCTGCTCTTGCAGCTGACCTGGTCCTAACAAGCAGTTGGCTGGGCGATTTTTCTAGTAGGAGTGTGTCTGTGCTTTTGTCTCCACACGCCACCACCAGAACCGTTCTCTGAAAGCCTTCTACTCCAGGACTGCCACGGCTCCCCATTACTTGCAGGTTAAAAATTCCGGAACAAATTCATGGCTTTCTCATGCCTTCCATTCTTGTGATTCAGCAATAGTGGTTGAATTCTTTCCACTTAGACATGTCCCCAGGAGGTTCCTGAATTGCAAAAATAAAATTAAAAAGAAAAAAAGAACTTTTCAGAAAATTGAGGTATGAGCAATTGCTTCAAAGGAAGAATCCAGAAAGAAACCAATACAAAGATTTGTCTCTGGGTGGATACACTTGTAGAAGAAGAGCAGGGGCTAGATAAGAAATTGGTTGGAGAGCAGTAGATTCTTGACTGACAGTCCACTGAGTGGGTGGGAAGCTAATCTCCCAGAGGCAGGCTCTCTTTAAGCTCATTAAAGTTTATTTTTAAATTACTTAAGCATTTTATCAGGAATATTAATTTCTTCCCAGGGGGAAATTGAGAAATATAATACATCACATAAAATGTTCTACCCAGACCAGCTTTGGGACACTTTTTCCTTTCCAGAGAAAATCTCCCAACTTTCTGAGAAACTAAAGCAACTTTCTTTGCTTAAATGGCTCTTAAAGCAAAGAAAATCATTCTAGTGCCATCTGATATCCAACCCTAAAGACAGGAGACTGTGAGCAATGCTTTCAGACTTTCTAGAAAAAAAGTTGTATGATTCAAGATTTTTATACCTGACAATAAATTATTTCTATGTTCCTATGTAAGGGTAAGACTAAGAATATAATTCTGAAATTATCCCGTTTTACCCTTTCTGAAAAACTCACTCCAGGAAGTGCTCTAGCAAAACAAAAATAGAATGAACAAGAATTTCTAGGAAGAGGGTAGCACACTGTCTAAGAATTATGGTAAACAACTGAGTAAGTAAAATTTAGTGTTAAATAGGCAACGGGCAGTGTTATTGTAAAATGTAAAGTAAGTGCTAACAAAGACTCCTCAAAAAGGTAGAAGCACATAAAAGAAAAAACAGCCCCACTCCTTCCACCCTCTTCTCTGACTTCCTTTCCCTCCCTGCTGTTTCGCCACATGGCACCAGGGAGTCTAGAGGTCAGTGGTCTATGAGTCTTCTGCCCAGTGGACCGAATTTTTGTTACATACTCATCTTTCCTCCAGCAAAATGCCTCTTTCCTCCAGCAGCATCAAAGACTGAGGTGTTCTCAACTCATTCCTAGGCATGGCGTCCTTAGGAATAACCCTAAAAAGACATTAGAAAATAAAGCAAGCACTGAGAGTCAGGATTTGCCCTCCTAATCTCAAAGCACAGAGCAAAGATCAACTCTTTCAAGATGTCTTCCATAAAGAGGTCTGGCGCACTATAGCCAACCCATATTTTTTTTTTAAAATAAAGGAATTAATAGAAACAACCAATGTACTTGATTATGTTTCAACTCCAATATTTGGTTAAGAATACTTTTCATAAGTCATGTGACCACAGTAAATAATAGTAACGGGTCTCATTCCCCTGATTTGCTAGATAGAAGTCAAATCACAGTTAGAACCCTCACCTTTGGTAGGAGTGCTCCACCCTTACCTGTGAGCTTAGAACTGGGACATTTGGGTGAGGAGGGCCAGGTGGAAGGGGGTCGTGAGCATCCCATAGCCAGAGGAGCAGGTCACATGCTCAGCCACAGCCTGCAGGGTCTCAGCCCCTCCCCACCACACCCTTGGAGCCCCTCCCTACTGCCCACAGCCTAGGGTCCTGCCCCGCCCTCCTTTTGTCTAGCTAAAGGGAATTTGAAATTCAGAGGACCCACTGAATGCAGCCGTGGTTGGAAGTTACGAATTTATCTTTCTTAACATTTTCACAGATGTTGAAAATGTTAAGCTAAGAAACCTCATTCCTTAGACACACACACACACACACACACACACACACACACACACCCCTTCTCTCTGTGGCACCCACTGCTCCCTGATACAATAGCCCATTCCAGCAATCTGAATTACCGAGGGCTACATTGATAAGTGACCTGAGCTCACTCACCTGGCCCCCAGGAACCAACGTTCCTACTAGGTACTTTGGGAGGCGTAACAGAGTAGAAAGCTCAAACCCCTTCTAATCCTGGTCCTGCTTGTTGCTATTTTTCACTCTGGACCCTCTTATCTCTGAGTGATAAGGTACAGAAAGTGCCTAACACCCAATGTCGCTGTCCTGCTAAGATGAGTCATGGAAAGTTTACCATTAGATCTAAACCTGTATCTCCAGAAATTTCAAACATATGCTTGGAGTTTTCTCTTTGGCATGTTCTCATCGCTCTTTTTTGGATACAGTCCCTCTTGAAACATCCAGCAGTTTTCCCCAGATGCTGTATAGCTTGCCGGCCGGGCGAGAATTCAGAAAGGGACAAGAAATGAGCCCTCAGCTTGGAATGTAGGTGCCCTGCGGCTAGGGCGGGCTTAGCAGGTGGGACCTGCGGGCCGATCACTGCCGGTCTGATCTCAGATAGGGGCTGTTTTCCAGCTCACCCTGGGGAATCTTGAGAGGAATGGCAGGAATGAGCTGAAGTGATAGCAGCACTTTCATAGGCGCCTGGTGTCCTTCAACCACTAGGGACGAAACTCCCTCTTTGTGCCCCAAGGCACTGCTAGTTCCTCCACTTCCTCCTAGCTGGCTCCTTAGGTCCCTGTCTGATCGAGTTCCTAAGCTACCCCACACTCCCACCTGGAGTGATGCTGCATTCTGAGGACAGTGGAACATGTGGCCCAGCCAGATCCTGGGTCTGCGAGGGGCCGAGATGCCCATCATCAGAACCTTGAAACAAAAACACTTTCAGGCCCCTTGAACATGGACACGGCTCAGCTTTAAAAAGTTAAAAAATGAAAATAAAGCTGAATTCATGCTAGAGGTCGAGGGGAGAGGATTAGAATGAGCTCTTTCAGATTTACTTATTCATTGCTCAGGATGCCAAGAATTGGTCCAAAATTCCAGGGGCGAGAGCAGAATGGGGCTGGGACTGAACTTTCTACTTTGAGATGACTATTGGCCTGTAATATCCTGGAGGACACCACAAGGTAAAATTTAGAAGAAGAGAGGCCCGTAGGAGAGAAGGAAAGAAGACAGTGGTTCAGAGGAGGAGGGTGGACAAAAGCTGACCATCGGCGAAAATGATAAACCGTCACTGAACACTACCTGCGGGCCAGATGATGTTCTAGACCGCTCCATGCAATGTGTCACTTAACCTCCCTGCATTTCTGAGTCGGGGGTAGATCACATTATTCCCCTTTTGCACAGGAGGCTGCTGGAGCACAGAGGTACTAAACAAACTTTGGATCCAGTGGAGATTTGACCCACCCATCTAGCTCCGGATCCGTGAGCCGCGCCCAGCAGTACTTCCCTTTTCTACTTTGCAAAAGCAGGCTGGTGGTGGGGGGTGGAGGGTGAGAGGGGGCCCTTGGGAGTGTACCTGGTTTTAGGTCAGTTCTAGCTCTACGGCTTAGACAAGCCGCTTCATCTCCGAGTCCCAGTTTCTTTATTGGGAACGAGGGCAGTGATTGTTGACTTTTCAGGAATGTTGTGAAGATCAAATGAGATCATGCATTTGCGTTTGGTTTGCTAAGGAGAAGGCACTCACCAAATATGAGATAATGTCCCATTGTCCTGGTGCATCCTGGGATGGAGGCCTTAGAAATACCTCCTGAGAAGGGCACGCATGGACACCCACAGCCCTCAGAGAAACTTCCGCCCACACTATTTATTACACAAACGTGGAAAAAGCCCCTATTCCAAGTAAGCCTCCTTCCCCTTTAACAGAATGTTTTGTTCAGTGTCTTGAATATACTACTGAATTTAGGTTGCTTCCCACAGGTATTCCCTCATAACTTGGAAACAAATTACTAGACAGCATGTCAGTTCTATGGTTAATATCCAGGTCTGGGGTGGGGGAAAATCTGAGTTTTGTTTTGTTTTTTTTTTAAATACAAGGTCCAGCTTAGGAGACCAGCTACTACCTCCTTATTCATGGCCTATGTCACAGCTCCACAGCCGTCGGGGAGTAGGGGGTTTCCCAGGCCCACCCCTGTTTCCTACGTGGGGGTGTGTCTGAGGAAATCAGCCAGGAAAGCTCAGAGGAGATGGTTCGGGAAAGGACAGGGCAGCGTGCAAGATTGGGCCCAGGGCTGGGGCATTCATTTGCTAGGGCTCCTGTAACAATTGTTGCACCACAGACTGAGAGGCTTAAACAACAGACATTTATTCCCTGGTTGTGCTGGGGGCTCCAAGTCCGAGACCAACGGACCAGCAGGACCGGTTCCTTCTGAGGGCCAGGAAAGACGGATCTGCTCCCTGCCTCTCTCCTGGCCGTGCAGGCGGTCACCTTGTCCCTGGGTCTTCCTTCTGTACAAGTCTGCGTCCTGATCTCCTCCTCTGGTACTCGGACACCAGGGCCACTGGATTCGGGCCCACCCCAGTGGCCTCATTTTAATTTCATTGCCTCTGTAAAGATTCTATCTCCTATTATAGTCACAGTTGGAGGCACTGGGGGTTAGCATTTCACCTGAAGTGACACCTTTTGGGGGGACACAATTCAGCTCATCCCGGCTAGCCAGGGAAGGGCTACATCCTCTTCAACACAGTGAGGGGAGAGTAGACGCTCCCTTAAAACCAGCCCATAAAGATCTGACCCTGTACAACAGAATCCCTCCGGTGCGCTGGGCAAGAGGCACAGGGTGATATAAGTAGGAAGCCTCTGCCCTAATCCTTATTACTTAAGGTTGTTGCCTAGGGCCTATTGCAAGGATCCATGGCCTCTGAAGGTACACAGTAGGAGTCTTACCAGGGCCTGAGGGGCAGAAGACACTGTATTTTTTTAAAAGTGGCATGTTTTTGTTGCCACAAAAATGTGACTTCAGAAATTGAGACCATTTTACAATTTATGATTATTTCCTTATATTCTAGCTCTGGAAACCAGGCAAGCTGGATCCACATTTGTCAATCTCGATAGCAGGATACGATGTTTATGACCTAGGTATCGCCATGCTACCTTGGATTATGGTCTTCCCAATTCTACCTACATTTTCTCTAGACCCGATTCTGTATTTATGTGTGTTTCCCTATAATTATACTAGCTATTGTACCCAACCCCTGGTGGTACATGTAAGGAATAAAATGAAGTTCTATGACCCTCTAACTGGGACCCATAATAAAATGTCACCAAAGGAAGAAACGCCGGTGTTCTGTGCCTGGCCCTTCCTTTCACCTGTGGAGACACTGACTCATAGGAATTCAATGAGAATTAATGGGAGAGAACTTGAACTACTTCAGATGCAGAGAATTTATCAATAAAGCCACAACAACCAAGGAAGTTAATATTCTTCTGAAACCAAATAATAGGCCATCTCTCTCTCTCTTTCTTTTTTTTAATCCTGACCAGAGGACATTTTTTTCATTGCTAGAAAGGAAGAGAGACGGAGGGGGCGGGGAGGGAGAGAGAGAGAGGACAAACTGTGTTTGACAAATCAAATGCACAACCTGGGTATGTGCCCTGGCCAGGGATTGAACCCATGACCTTCCAGCACAGGATGAAGTTCCAACCAACTGAGCCATGCCAGCCAACGCCAGTCCAGCTCTTGATCCTAATCTGCTCTACTTCTCCCCCCAACTCAGCTCCAACTCAGTTGCTTTCTTGTCACCAGATCTGTGGGGGAATCACTAACCCCTCCCCCCACCAGTAACTTACAAAATTGCCCCTTGGGATCCTAACTTCAGAACATCTAGTTTGCAAAGCAAAACTCCAATGATCAGAGGCAATACTGTGTACTGTTGTCACGATCAGACGGGTTAGAGAGTCTGCTTTTGTCTCAGGCGCTGTACAGAAAAGTAAGGTATGCTGTCCAGATATTTTCCACGGAGGTGGCAGGAGATCACACACCCAGCACGAGAGCTGGTGCCACCTGAAGCCACATGGTCCCTCAGTGTGCACAGTGGGCAGCTGAGTTCCAGAAGTCAGCATCAAGCTTCTCGCTAGCATGACAAGCGATGGCCATCTGTCCCCGCAAAGCCAGGCGGCGTGACCTTCAGCTCCAGGAGTTGCTAGCACCGCTGCTTCCCACGATAAAAGATGAGAGAGCTGCCCTGATAATCTGTTACCAGCAACAACAAAAACCAAAGTGCCTGTCCTTATTTTACTACATATTTTCTCCCAAAAATATATATATGAAGACTCAGTGGAAACCTGGACAGCAAGTTAAAGCTTGGCTATGTATGATTCTATTTTCTTGGAAAGAAGACGCATGCATAGAATTAATATGCAATGAAGCAGAGCATATGCATTGCACCAGAAAATTCCTCCGTGTTTTATCAATCGAAACTACACGAAAATATGTAGCTGGAACAAAAGCCACACATCAAAACCTCAGGCCACTAAATCTCTATTGACAAACAGCAAGTCACTCTCAAGTTGGTGGCTGCTGCTGTTGGCATGGAGACAGTAAACAATAACAGAGGTAGGTGAGAACAAATCGCTACAAAGATATAACCTTGCCAGTGAGGGGTTTGTCATCTAGATTGACTCGTTAAACCCTCATGTGAATCGAGTGCACTCCCCATTTATCTCCTGCATTCTTTTCTGGGTCTGTCACACTGGGCATCGTTAGCATCCTCGGAACAAAAAGTGGGGAATAAAAGCAGGCGGCTGCTTCTCAGTGGGATCGCATCATGTGAAAGAGAGTAACAACCGTGTCCAAGATCAACAGAACTGGAGGTTATAAAATGTTTCTTTAAGTCCCAGTGGTTCCCACAATATCAAGCAAATATGTATGCTGCATGTTATTTTTGTAAAGAATCGCATTTTTCCATAACCTCTTACTTAACTCTGATTTTTTTAAAAGTTGGTTTTTAAAAAAAAATGTAAGTCATTCCCTAAGAATGTGGTGTCATAGATCACTTAAAGGAAGTAAACACATAAGAGTCGTTGGTGTGCATCCTTTAGCAAGAGTTTTGGCACGCAGAAAGCGCGGCCGGACCGTGGCTTAAGCTGTAAGGATGGGTTATTGTTGGCCTCACAAGAGTCTGGAGGGACAGGGGACTTCAGGGGACTTCTGCAGCAAAGAGTGGACCCTCAGAAGCCCAGACTCTTCCCACTCTTCTGTTCCATCAGCCCCTGTGTGCTGGCTTTTCATCCTCATACTCATCCTCAGAGTGCAGAGTGGGCTGGCGAAGCTCGGGAAGCGTCTTCTCATTGGCATCCCAAAGCAAGGAAGAAAGGGCAGTGGCACTGATTGGTCCTTGCTAGGATCCCTCTTTTTCCTGGAAGGGATGCCCTCTGCAGATTTCCCTTTAAATCTCGTGGGCAGAGCAGGTCTCTTGTCTCTCTGTAGACCAGTCACTGGTGGAAATGAAAACAGGTTTAGACCAATCATGATTCCCTTCCTGGATGAACTCTTTGCCTGATACCTGCTAGGGGGGACAACATGGGCATTTGGCGATTGGAAGGCAAGGAACATGACCCATCCCAAAAGGCCAGGTCCCAGACCTCTCCCCATTCTCCAAAATCTCCCTGCCGTGTGGACTTCCCTCAGACCTTACCAAGCATGGCTCATGTGAAATAGCTGCATACCAGGTGGGATATTATATTCAAACTCTGCTGCCTTTCTGTTTCCCCAGGCATTTTCTTACTATTTTTCTATTGGTCTTGCTCTATCAGCTTTCTTCTGGGCGCATCTGTCTGTTACTCTTGGCTTTGTCTCTCTGCCTTGTCTCTTGCTGCCTCCCACGTTTGAATAACCTTGTCCTTGTACACTACAGACCCACTTCTCTCCCACTAAGATAGAACACTCAGGTGGGTCTGCTTGTAGCCCTACACTCGGATTTACGTTGTTGAAGCTGTGACGTCAGTCTGTGGGATCAGAGCTGAAAACAGCCAGACAAGTGCCCTCAACTCGGGAGGCGGCGCAAAGGCAGGTGGGCGGAGACGGGGACTCACTGGGGGCTCTTGTTGCTGGACTAGACCCTATAACCCACTCCGCCACCAGTGTTCCTTCCTCATTGATCTCCCGTGAGCATCTATTAGATGCAATTAGTTGGGGGCAGGCGCAGGAAACACCTTATTGAAAGGAGGGTTCCTGTCACTGTCCGGATACCAAAGCTGCTTTCTGGCCCTCCCCCATGGCAGGCCACACCTCCGCCCCAGGTCTCCGGACCAGGGGCAAGCCTGACTTGAGGCAGGACATACTCGGTCACCTCCACTCCTATAGTCTGTGGCTCTTGTTGCTCCTCCAATCCTAACAGAACATTATCAGATAACTATTGGCTTCCTAAAAAAAAAAAGGAAACAAAGAAACCCAGATCAGCCCCAGCAGGTCCACAGGGAAGAGAGACTCTCCCGGCAGGAAGAGCAGCCGGCCCTTGAGGTCCAGAGCAACCTACTCTGTGAATCGTCTGCACTGTTGTCTTCCCCATAAGCCAGGCTGCGCTTGCTGGGGCCACGGCGGGAGGAGGCTGCACTCTGTCCCCGAGGCCTGAGTCTCTGCACCTCCAGTTATTTCCTCTAGGTGTCCTGTGCTGAAGTGGAGGCCAGGGTGCACCATACAAACAAAACTTTTCTAAGGAGGCAAGAAAAAGGAAATAAACAAAAATGATAGCAGGCGATTTAGCTTACTA
Organism: Tonatia bakeri; assembly: GCA_004024845.1. NCBI lineage: Eukaryota > Metazoa > Chordata > Mammalia > Chiroptera > Phyllostomidae > Tonatia > Tonatia bakeri. The sequence continues at coordinate 311,799 of PVIA01000108.1, forward strand.
CAGATGTGCCCTGTGCTCACTTTCCTGTATCAGAAGCCACATGCAGCAGGACGCTAACCCCGGGGCGCACTGCGAGGAGGGGCGTCCAAATGCGGATGCTTCTTGACTCAGGTGGATCTTGCCCCTCTCCTCCCCTGGGGATACTTGGCAATTTCTGCAGACGTTTTTGGTTGTTACAACTGGGGTGATGCTACCGATACCGACCTAATGAACAGGGGCCAGGGTGCTGCTCAACCTCCTACCATGCACAGCGTGGACATAAGGGACGTGCAAACCTGTAGAGAATTTTTATACGAGTTTATCTGAGCCACAAGGACAACATATGCCCGGGAGCCAGATCGAAACCGCTCTGGAGAAGAACAGTTTTGCAGCTTCACTGATGCATTTGAAATGAAGGAGGGACTTGAAAGGGAGATTAGAGAAAGGGAGTTAGGCCTGGATTACAAGATGGCTAACAACATTGTGTACTCTCCAGAGGGTTAGCCCTTCTTCAAGGGGCATTACTTCTGGTATTTGGGTGGGGTGTTAACTTAGACACAGAAGAACAACTAACTGGACCAAGTGGCTTAAAACCACTCACTAAGGAAGTCGCAGGCCTGGGGCGTGATGACTCACCAGGACCTGCCCAGTTAGGAATTTATGATCAGATCACCCTGAGGGGTTCCTTTCCATAGAAACCCCTTATTTTCCTTTGTCCACAGCAGGACAGGCCTTCCAGCAAAGAACTATCTGGCGCCACACGTCCCTAGTGCTGTGTCTGAGGAAACCTGCCCTACAGACACCAGCTCACCTTTGCAGGAATCACGGGGAGGCTGTGGCCCTGGCTCCACCATCAGCCCGTCCCCTACCTGGAAGCCTATAAGGGCAGCAAAGGGGATGCCAAAAGGGCCATGTCTGAGAAAGTCATCCGTGCTCTCTTTGGGTCCTGGGAGACGGAGGGTCCCCTTTCCTCTCACTTGATGCCCAAGAGGGGACTTCAAGAAACATACCCACCAACTTAAGGTGGGAAAAAAGACCTGGCATTTGGCTTTCCTGGGGCAAAATAACAAGTACAACTGGCTGACTAAAGCTGATAGAACAATAAGAGGAAGAGATGTACTGAGAGCAAGCTACCCTGCTACCAGCAGCAGAAGAGGCCTGGCTGTCTTCAAACAAAAACAAAACAAAACCCTACCTGCAGGGATCCTTCGGAGGAGCAGACCTCCCTAGCTCAGGGGTGGATGGCTAGGTAGACTGAAGGATGGGCCCCGTTCCCTGGGTGGGGGTGGGGGGCAGGGAGAATTCCCCTGTGTTCTCTCCCACCACTGGAAGCTGAACCCCGGGGGTGCAGCCTGGTGAGAGTGCGTTACAGAGGGAGAGTCTTGAATCTGCCCTCCTGCGTTTTCTTTTCCATTTCAGTCCTTGGTTTCATCATAAATTACTTGTGAATACACCTCACAACAAATATTCACAGTCTGGTGATTGAGAACTGGAGGCAGCTGTTGAAAAGGAGTTTTGACCTGGATTCAAACCCTGGTCACTGGATAGCAGGGCCTTGTGCCCTTGTAATCTCTGTGTGTCAGATATCTGTCTAGTAGGTCTGCAGTTTTTGTGCGGGTCAATATGATAAAGTACTTAGCACAGAACAGGTGTTCAATAAATTGTATCCTTCTGTGCATGTGGATATGGCCTAACATGGCACCCATGGAATTGGAGCACATGGGATTTTCCTTCAATTCTGCCTGGGTTCTTACCGTAGGACAAAATAATTAAATTAAATAAAATGATGAGACTCTTCCTGCTCCTATTGCCAAACCAATGTATATGTCACAGTGCTTCCCTGGCTCATGTGTGTCCTTGAGGATGTCTTCAGTCACGAGAACAGGAAAGCAAACTGAATGCATCTTAAGGCATAGAACATTTATTAGCTCACATAACAAGACTGCAAGACTCTAGGGGTAATGGGCAACCAGCTCTTTGTAATCGGGAAGCTTTCTACTCTCCCATTCCTGATGTTGCTGTGCCTTTTTTCCTCAGCCTCATTGCCTCAGGACCTCAAGATAGTTGCAGTAGCTCCAAGCATTTCATCCTTGCACAATACCCTAGAGAAGTAGGAAAAGGAGGACTTTCTCTAATGTTTTCTTTTGAAAAGCAAAAACACCTTTTCACAGATCATTACTCAGCAATGTCCCTTTCACATCTAATTGGAATTGGCCAGAATTGTATCACATGCCCCTACTTAATCACTGGCCATGGGGAAATGAGACCTCCAGAAAAGTCTTGGGCCAATCAAGATTCGCCCCAGGAGTGAGGTGGGCCTTCTTCCCTGAGTATAAGGACAATGGGAGATAAGTAGACATGTAATCGTGGTTGTTACACTGCTCAAAATATCTCCAGGCCAAGATATTGTGAGATCACCATGAATTTTATCCCCGATGCTGGGGATAAAATGAACATCTTGAGGAGGGGCTATGTACCCTATGAATTGAAGAGGGTATACAAATCCCCTTAATTTAATTTTAAAAAGTTCCACCGTAAGGTTAGATTTAAGGGAATCTTTGCCTGGAGGTGCGGCATTAAATGTTAATGCAACAGAAGGAACAACTTCTTTCCAATGTTCAGCAATGAATTAAGGATTAGGAAGAGAAAATAACCAGAGGTGATACGAGCTGGGGTAGTATTTGTCAGAAACTTTAGTTCTGAAACAGAAAAAGCTGAATATCTCCTCAGTTGAGAAAATGAATAAGTCTTTCCATCCTTGTCTTTCGGCAGCCAACTTCAATGGCTAGTTACCAGGCTGAAAATAGAAAGGGTCAGTTGCTTACACTTAGTTCTGTACAATAACATTTCCTCACAGAGCATCTAGAAGGCCTTTTCTGTCACTGCTGATCACAGGACAAACCTCCATAGCTACGTATGTTTGTAATGTATCTGCAAAATAATTATGTGTACTTATAAAATAAATATTCACATATCTGTCTAGAGTTTTACAAATGACAATTCACATTTTATCTAACGCTTTGCATCAGACATTCCACAATCCCTAGAAAAATATTTGACTAGCTGCATTCTGTTGACTGGATACAGTCTAGCAGTGTCTGTGTGCGTGTGTGTGTGTGTGTGTGTGTGTGTGTGTGTGTTGTTCTTGGAAGGGACTCTAAATCAAATACTGTAATGCATTTTCCCCCTCACTGATTTCTACTCCAGTAATAAAAATGTCAGGCTAAAGGAATAAACAAATTCTAGATGTAAAGGCTTTCTACATAGCTGTTGCAGAAATACCCACTATATACTTTTGGAGCAACTCCATTGACCAAACTGGGCCTTTCTCACCTCTGTTCCACTTGCCCACACGGCTCCCTTAGCTCCGCCCACCTCCCTCCCAGCACCGCTGCCGCTCTGCTCTGAATGGGACCAAGTCTCAGCTGTACTGCCTACGACCAGCTCATCCATTACCTTTTTCAGTACAGGTCCCCTGTCCACCCTCAGAACGTCTCACTCAGTAGGTGGGGGATGAAACCAGGGAATATGAATTTTTGCCAACTCCCTAAGTCATTTTAAAACATACAGTGAGACCATTGCTGTCACCGTCCTCAAATGCCACTTTCTCTTGGAAGCTTTGCCTAATCTCCTCAGCTTCTTCCACCTTCTCCCAAGCACCCCATACACACATCTTGTAACCTGTGTCTTAGCACCTGCTTCTCCCCTCTGGTCCCTTGATAGAGAACCCTTAAATCGGGATCTCCATCACGTGACTCTTTCTGTCCCTAGCACAAGGTTCAGAATATTGAAGCCCGTTGTACATGTTTGTAGAATGAATTAATAAGTACGCGAAGCAAGAAAAACGGTCCACGGTTTTTGAAGATGAAAGATTAAGAGGCAGTCCGGTCCTTGGTACTCAGGTGTATCTGCTGAGACCCTCTGAGTTTCTCCTCCCAGGTAGTCTTGAATCTTCTGCAGGTCCCTTCCCGCAGCACCTCTCCACCCCTAACCCACCCTCCAACCCCTGTCCGCCAGAGGTGGCCCTTCTTCGAAAAGCCCAGACTTTGGGGGCACCTCTCCAGATGGTTTTTCTTTCCTTTTGACCAGAAGTGGGGTTGCAGTGTTAAATTTCAATGACGAATGCCTAATCGTGCAAAAACTGCTGTCTTGAGATTTCAGGCACTGAAATGTATCAAACTTTAATGAAAGAGAACTACATGCAATTTGGGGGAGAGTTCTAAGTACATTTTGAGAGGGTTCAATCCACCACTTTATCTTCTGGATTCCACAAACACCATACATAACACAGTTGTCCTTTCCTGAGAGCTAACTGTTAAGTTGGACGTGTGTGGACAATTACCTATAAACAATCTTCTGAAATCCTCACGGGGATGGAGGGCAAAGTGGTTGCAGGAAGAGAGAAGAAACAAAACAGAGGAAGAAATGTGCGAACAAGGGTATAATGCTCTCCAAACGCTCAGTCTCGTTTTTTGTGGCCAGAAAGGCGGCCTTCAGCAGCGTTGCTGTCTGTGACAGGCCTGAATAAATGGGAGGGAACAGTGCCCCTTCCAGAAAAAAAAAAAAAAAGTAAAAAGCAGCCAGAGGACGTAGCTGTTTAGGAATGCCTGCATGCAGGTTTCCATTTACCACGGCGGAGTTTTAAGCCTCGCTGCCTACGCGGTCACAATATAAACAGGAAGGATTAGAGTGACCCCACGTCCCCAAAGACCAAGCCGTCCGGGAACAGCTCTGGTTACCTTGCATCCTGAGCAGCCTGCCCCTTGATGACAAATGTCCCAGATTCGGGCGTTCTTTTGTAGTCCATGGGAAAGCCCGACTAATCCGTGCAGCCCTGCGCGCACACACATCGGCTCCATTCAGCTCGGGCGCACAAAGCGCTGGCTGAGCTCCCGGGACGCGGGGCCCCGACGACAGCGACGGCGGCGGCGGCTCCTGGCTCTGGGCCGACCCTGACCCAAGCCCCCTGGCCCGCGCGCCCCGCTTCACCTTCACGTGGGCGTGCCACAGACTCCCCCCGCCCCCACCCCCCAGCCCTGTGTGCAGAAGGGGGCAGGGGCCGGTAGAGTCAGGGGAAAAAAAAGAACACTTCCACCCCTTCAGGGGTGAGTGAGGTTTTCGAGCAAAAAGAAACATAGAACTGATCAGGGGGGTCTTAGGCCTCCATCCTTTCCTGTTCTGTTCTACCGGGATTCACCCCGCTTTTAAACCCTCCACCTTCTGTGCCCCAATTCTCTTTCATTCTCTTGGTTCATTTAACTTTAAAAAAAGTATTGACTTTAAGAGAGAGAATCATTGATTTGTTTTCCACTTATTTAGGCACTCCTGGGTTGTTTCTTGCATGTGCCTGGACCAGGGATGGAACCACGACCTTGAGTTTACACCACGAGCTCCAGCCAGCGAGCCACGCAGGCCCGGGCTCATTTAGCACTTCTAACACCAGGCTCTGTTTTAAAACCTCCCCCGGGGACTGCCTGACCTAACAGTCAGAGCAACCCTGTGACATGGGTACATTTCACAAGTGAGGAAACCAAGGCACAAACCAGCCCTGAGGCACTGGACACGGAACCAGGCTTCCAGAACTCAGAGTCTTGGCCACCAAGCTCCCGGTTGCTCGGGGCTGCCCCTGGCATAGAGACTTCCAGTAACCTGCCCTGGAAGCCTCCTTGATTTAAATCCCTCTGTGATCTATGTTTCCATCTCCACAATCTCATTTGGAGAGACCTAGGAGTTCCCTCGCCAAACACACCAGGCGGGGCCGAAAAGGCAGGAGAAACGGGTCACAAATCACCCAGTCCTCTTCACCTGCGAAGGCAGGCCAGAAGGGATGGTTCCTTGCGGATGTGAGTGCAGGTTCCAAGAAAGCCCTCACTCCCAGCCCTAGCTTCCTTCCCCATTAAAGGAGTTGAGGAGATGTCTCTACCTCTGAGAACAGGGGTTAAAAACCAAGCTATAAAAATGTGAGCCATCGGTCTGTCCTGGCCACTCCTCAGTTGGATGGATGAAATCAGAGAGGGTGGCCTACAGGGGTTTCTTAACACTGGTGACCAATGATCTCCTTGGTATCCTGGAAAAATGCCGAAAATACTATGCTAGGTACTCGGGAGTAGCTTGAACATTCAGAAAACAGCAAGGCAGTGACCAAAATCCTGAAGGTCCAGGCAGATTTTTTAAGGTTTGGGGACGTATCGGAAAACCGTGCTGAATATGCGTGTTTGGGGATGGGGAGGGGTCATCTTTTTAGTAATTCAAGAAATAAAATTAAACAGGAAAAAGATACTGAATTGTGAATTTTGACCTGGCCAACAACAATAACAACAAATGAAGCAGGGTGCGCCAAGTCACACATTGCTAGTGAGAGTGCAAACTGGACCGACCTTGGAAGAGGTGATTTGGAAATACTTATCGAAAGCCTTAAATTGTTTTTGACCCATCAGTTCTACTTATGGAGTTTTATCCTAAGGTGATAATTTCAAGTAGGTCAAATAATTTGGACAGAATTTTGGTGCAGTTCATAGTACAGGAAGAATAGAAACAGATCCAGATGTCCATCAATAAAGGACTACTTTAATAAGTCATAAAAATCTGTTCAAAGGAAAACTGCCTGAAATATACTGATAACAGAAGAAAAGTAGATTTTAAAAGAATATGTTTTTTTAAAGTACAAAAATGTCTTGAACAGCATATAAAATGTTAATAGTGGTGTGAGCTTTATTTTCTCCTTTCTGTTTTTCTGTGTTTTTATTTATTTTCCACTAGTATGACAAGGAATAAAGAAAAACACCACACTTATTTGTAAGGAAAAAGCAAGTCTCTCTCGTTCCCCCCACAATCGTGAAAGCGAGCAGCCTCTTGAGTCCTTGGTGGGACAGGCAGCCCTCCACGTGGGCTCGCGCGCTCTGCAGGCTTCAGGACTCCCGTAGTGGAATGTGAACCCCGCCATCTGGGTGTCTGGGGCCCAAGCAGAAGAACTGCCCTCAGTCAACAACCCAATGCATACATGGGACTCGGGCTCCCCCGGCAGTTTAACTGCGAAGTGTAGTTATCCGACTCTGCAAACGCCGGTCCATGAGATGTGCGATTTCTGAGAACAAACCCAAATAAGGCGCTAACCGGCCACGGCTCCTGTAAGCGCAGCGCAGTGCTCCGCACCAATCAGACCCTTAGCTCTGCGCGCCCACCGCATCACATTAGTGTTCCCCAGCAGTGCCTCTGCCGGGGTATGCTTTCATGTTCTCCCCTTTGCCTTCTCCCTGGCTTTAAAATGAAACGTGCGTTTGAGGATTCCCTTTTCTAGAAATCTTTTGCTGCAGGCTGTTTTTGACGTCAAGGGATTGTTTGCTCCGGGTGTGGACTCTCCTGATAAAGCCCCCTGCAGAGATTGTGGTGTTTAACCTGGGCTCCCTGGAGCTGCTTGGAGGCCAGGGCCCGACCCCTGCCTCGCTAGAGGACTCCTCTTTGGCTAGTTCTGCCACGGATGCCAACTATAGGGTAGTTTCACCCCCTCCAAACTTAACCCTCCAAAAGAGGAATTCGCCGAACATCTCTTGTATTTATTTTTTAGCACAAAATATGATTTTGGAAGGACATAGGCTAATATCATCTCAGTCAAAGCTGGTCTTTAAAAATTGTTTTTAAAATTTAATTTATTTTTAGAGGGAGGGGAAGGGAGGGAGACACAGAGGGAGAGAAGCATGGATGTGAAAGAGATACATGGATTGGTTGCCTCTCACATGCCCCCAACGGGGGACTGAACCTGCCACCCAGGCCTGTGCTCTGACTGGGAATCGAACTGGCAACCTTTGACTCAGGGGGATGCTGCTCAGCCAACTGAGTTACACTGGTCAGGGGCAAAGCTAGTCTTGAACGCTTTTAAATAAGGTAAAGAATCTTGCCAAGCTTGACAAGTTTTAGAGGATCATAACGGGAAAGTGGAATGTTTATTATTTCCCAGTTAGAGGAAATCTTGAGTCTATGTATTCTATGCCAATTGTGTGGTTCTTTTAAATCTGTAATTTCCTAAAACTAATTAGAGTTAGACTTTACATAGTTAGCTTTTGCCAACAGTTTTAAAAGCTAAAATAGGGGAAAGTGTAGAATAAGTGGATTGTCACTGCTAAAAAATTAATGGGGAAAATTTTCCAAAAGTATTACTTCCTTCCCTAAATATTGATTAAAACATTAAAGTTATTTCTGTGTGTTAAAAAATAAAATAAGATAAGATAAATAAATTTCACGCAGATTTAAGTAGCTATTTCTGGAAATATGACCTAACAATTGGAAATTTCTGGATGCCTTTTAAAGATCATTTGTTAAAAAGCAATAAAATAAATGATTATGTTCTACAGGCCTCAAATATGTACTGTATTTTTTCCCTAGGACTGTCATAACAGAGTCTCACAACCTGGGTGGCTTAAAACCACAGGAACTCAACGCCTCCATGATTCTGGAGGCTGGTACTCTGAAACGAAGAGGTCGTCAGGGCCGCGCTCCCCCTGAAACCCGTAGGGGAGAACCCTTCCTTCCTTGTCCAGCTGCTGCTGTTCTTGGTGATCCATGGCATTCTCGGCTGGCCGCTGTGTTATCCCCTCTCCGCCTCAGCCACCCTGTGGCTATCTTTTCCCTGGGTGTCTCTTGGCTCTTCTTGTTGATTGTTGGCTCAAGGGCCCACTCGTTTCCAGTATGACCTCATCTTGACTATATCTACAAGGACACTATTTCCAAATAAGGTCACATTCTGAGGCACTGGGGGTTAGGACTTGAACATATCTTTTCCGAGGACACAAGTCAACTCATAACATATCTCTACAGAAAGCATTAAAAAAAAAAACCCCAACTCTCTGGTCTTGTATAAATCATATCTATGTCTTGAGATAAAATTCCAATGATTTTGTCCTACAAAGACTAAAAAACTGCTGGATCCCAAATAAATGAGATGAACAGATAATGTTTTTGAAATAAATGTGGCAGATGATGCAAAAAAGCAGTTCTGATGGGTAATGATGCTGTAGAATGGTTCATTTTAGGTGTTAATGTGACTGGCCACAGGGTCCCCAGCTTAGATATTATTTCTGGGTGTGTGTTTGGGGTGTTCCTGGGTGAGATTAGCATTTGACTGAGGCTGCCCTCCCCGTGGGAGTAGTCATCATCCAATCCACCGAGGGCCAAAATGGAATGCAGTCGGAAGGAGGAATCCAGCCCTTTCCTGGGACTCACTGCTGGGCTGGGGCTGGAGCATCTATTTTCTCCTGCGCTCACACTGGGATGTCCACCATTGAGTCCCCCAGTTTTCAGGCCTCCAGACTTGGGCTGAATTATACCATCAGTGCCAATTACATTGCACCAAGGTAATTTTTATTTGTATAATCACATCACAGAGTTAAATTTTACAGCCCTGTAAATCTACACCAATGAAAAGAATGGCTTTTCTGAGTCTCTACCTTGCAGACAGCGGACTGAGGGGCTGCTTGCCCTCCATAATCAGAAGCCAAGTCCTCATCATAGATTTCCTTCTGTATAAACATAGAAAATTTAAATATGCAAATATGTCCAATGATCCTATTGGTTCCATTTTCTGGAGAATTCTGCCTCATATTAATAATTCATGTAAAGAGTTTAAATAGACTTATTTCTTAATATTTGAAAACAAAAAAGCACATGTTCAGAATTAATATTCTGTTTCACATTAATATATACATTGAATTTCCAGGTGATATTTCATTTGAAAAGGATCCTATGTTTTTAAAGTATGAAAATAATCCCGGACTCTTGGCTTGGTATCTTAGTATATAGTATCTTCCCATTCTGTATGATCTGCACTTTTTAATCTGTTTTTTAAGGAACCCTATCAATGGGTGCCATATATATATATATATATATATATATATATATATATATACGAAAATACTTGCTAGACACAGGGGAAATAGTGAATAAAACAGACATGCTTCTTGCTTCTAAGGAGTCCCCATTATTTATAATGAAAGTTGCATTTAATTCTGTTTAGAGGTGGATAAATTAACACATAAGACACAATAAGAAAGAAACAATAAGAGATTCTGAGAAGAAGGGACAATGCAGTGAGGGTTACTGGTAAGTAATACTCAACATCTCCAAAATGACTAATTTTTAGAAATCCATGGTCAGTTTCCTCATACCTAACCTGGTCAAATAAGAACTGGGAAAGAAAAAAAGGGCGTTTTTCTAGCCAATCATTAAAATGAGCTCTCCAGCCGTGACTATGAGCACAGAGTGAGCTAACCCAGGATTCTTATCAGCCTCGTCGTTCCGGGCCCCGGAGTCGGTGGCCTGCTGTATCATGGCTCGTTGGGCTGACCAACATTTTTTTTCTTATTGTCTTCCCCATCCACTACCACAGACCTGTTCCCCCACTATTCTTCTTGGCAGAAAATGGCACCACCGTCTGCAAGGTTACTCCAACGGGCAAATCAGTCTCAACTCCTGCCTCTCCACCATGCCTATCAAATTAATCTCCAAATTGGGTGTCGCTACCTAGTAAGTGTCTTCTGAATTTGAGCTCGTATTCCTTATTCCCATAACCACCGCCACAACCCTTGTCTTCAAAGTAGAGATTAGCATTTAGTCTATCTCAGGCATAGTTTAAACTCTATTTATATGAACTCTTTTTAATCCTGACTACAGCTCTATGCAGTAGATACAGCTATTATCTTGATTTTGGAGATGAGGAAATGAGGTGAAAAGATGCGAAGTGATGTTCTTAAGGTCACATAGTGAAAAAGTGGCAGCCCAACTTCAAACCACGGAAGACTGTGTGCAGAGCCCACGCGCTTGGTGACACCACTCTTCCCTGAGTGCTTGCTTCCCGTGTCAGAACTGAGCATTTCAGTCCTCATGTTCCCCATATTCTTCACACCTCCTTACTCCTTTCCTCCCTTCCTACTCTCAGCAGGTGACCTTGCCTTCCTCGAGAAAAACGGGAGCTACGGACTCCACAAAACAGCCCTCATCAGTCCCCATCTTTGCTAGGTCCCCGGTTATAATGAAAGAGGTGCAGTGGAAGAAATTCTAGAGTTTTATGAACTTAATGGGAAAATATGACATTTCTGTTTTTATTAATTGAACAAGCTGTGGTTATATTAGCAAGACTTGAAATCTCTATCAGCAGTAGACATCACAAGAGTTTTGCTCTGGCTGGGTAGGTCAGTTGGTTGGACCGTCAGACTGTACACCGAAAGTTCACAGTTCAATTTCTGGTCAGGGCACATACCTAGGTTGTGGGTTCGATTCCTGGTCAGAGCACATACAGGAGGAAACCAATTCATTTTCCTCTCTCTCTCCTTTCTTTCTCTCTAAAACCAATGCAAAAATGTCCTCAGGTGAGGATAAAAAAAAAAAAAAAGAAATCACAGCTGTTTTGATATTACGCTACAGTTTTGCAGATATCTCCAAATAGCATTTATGCTTCATTACAACTTTAAAATTACAGTATTTATTAGACCCACTGTAAGATCTTGTAATGTAATACATTAATAAAGAAACACACCGTGACTATATAATAACTTATCTCTTTTAAAACTGTATTTACTGTCAAACTCCTCCCTCAAGGTCCAAACTCATAGAGCCAACTGCCCCGTCGTCTCTAATTAGGTGTCTAGTAAACATCTCAGAGTTCATACATCTGAAATAGAGGTCTTGATTTTTCTTCCCAAACCTGTTGCTCTTCTTTCGTCAGCCACATTGCAGTAGATGGCTCTACCATCCACTCAGTTGCTTACACCAAAACCAAGGAGTCCTCCATTCCTCCCTTTCCCACCACACCCATTACCAACTTCACCTCTTAGTTCGCCCCTGGCATGCTGTTCTCCCCATCACTCTGCCTCACAGACATTTCTCCTGTCCCTGAACACTGCAGGTGTCCTCTCTTCTCAGAGTCTTGGCACTCCCGGTTGCTCCTGTCTGCATCCCCAGATTTTCACCTGCTCTTACTTCCTTATCCTCCTCCAAGCCTCAGCTCAAATGTCCTGACAGTAACTCACATTCTCATGTATTTTGCTTGTTTCCTGTCTGTCTCCCCTCTAGAACATGAGCTTTGTGCAGACAAGGACCTTGACTGCCCTATTCACCGCTGTGTCCCGAGAGCCCGGGTGTGGATCCCATAACACGCCAATAAATATCTACTGAATGAGTACATGAATGTGTGGCTACTTTGAAAATTAATGAAAATAGTGCCAGTTCATCCCTCTGCACTGTCCCCCCATGTGGGAAGTGCTCAATTTCTTTTACCCAGCGAGCCTTCAATTTCTCACCATAACAGTGGCATAATGATAGCTTCAGGTAGCTCTGACAAATGCGTCCTCCTGATGGCACAAACATCAAGCTGGAATTTAATTAAAGTCACAGAAGAGGACACTGCATGCACAGACTGAAAAATATCCTTGGGTAAATTTAAAATAAATGCATATGAGGGGGATGGATTTTGGTGGCAGGTGGTCCTGCGTTCAAGTCCCTGTTCCTTTCCTTCCCAGGTGTGTGTGTTGGCAATTTCTTCAAGGTGTCTGAGCCTTGGTGTCCTTGGCTGTCTAGGGGGGTAACAAGCTATGCTACAGATTGTGAGAGCCCAGTGTTACAATAGGCTAAGAGGAGTCAACACACTGCATGTCCTCTTTACAGTGTCACTTTCCTCTGCCACTATAACAAGTCCCCTTAAAAAGATAAAAAACAAGCACTTAAGAGTTGCGCAGAAGCTGACAGAGCATTTTTGATGTTTAATGTCATACATAATAGAAGTCTTCTTTTTTTAAAAAATCTACACACTTCACAAAACAGACTGTTGCAAACAAAGATAATTTACCAAGTATTTAGGCCATACAAATTTTTTTTTCTTTCTTGCCAAAATTGCATTTGAATGAATCCTTTCCCCAGTAATCATGCTGACATGAATCCATATCTGTATTCAGCTTAGACTCCCACTGTTCTTTAGGGATAATTTTCAAATCTTTCTACACAAGTCGACACCTGGTTCCCATTGATAAATAACAGCCTCGCCGTTTCCACCTCCTGCGTACTATTTTGACAGATCACCACCTTGAAGAAGTTTCTTGTGTTTAAGGAAAGTGATTTGTCTAAAGAAAGAGGGTATTTTCAAACCACACTTGTAAAATACATCAAATAATAGGAATAAAGGGGAAAAATGAGCTTTGGAGTAAAAGCGATAGCACCTGAATAAAAGAAACCTCAAAATAAAAGGAATAGAAAAAAAAAATCAAGAGATAACACGAAAAGGAAAGTAGGAACCTAAACATTTATTAGAGGTAAAAAATGGAAGTGTAAGTGCCTTCTTATCTAGTGGTGAGAGTTTTAAATTACTTGGCCATATTAATGGAACAGGAAAAGTGATATTTCAAACCAGTGGCTTTGCCCTTTGAAAAACTGTCTTTTTTTTTTTTTTTAAGAATTTCAGGTTAATGAAAACCAATTGCTGAAGTTAATACACAGACACGATTCCTACAGTTGGAGTTGGCTGATTTTCCATTAGTAATTTTAATAAAAATTACAACTTCAAACAGAGCTAAGAAATTAAGTGACAGTCTAACCCCTGAGTATACCAAGATGTGAGTCCTAAGACGTTCTGTTCACTGAAGTTCCGATGACTTGTTGGTGCTCAGAGGCAAACTCTGTAAGCCCCGCCATGATTCTTTCTACACGATATTGACCTGCAGCCTGTGTTTTGTTTATTTCTTTGTTTTTGTGATAATAGGCTTTAAAACAAAATCCAAAACAGATATTAACTTCAGAAGGGAATTTCTTCTTGGCCAAACCCTTGAAACTAGTTTCTTAATTAAATGGAAACCCTTTTTCCCTAATAATTCATTTCTTAGTAACGCTTCATAGTTTTTGTAAGCCTATCTTTAAGGTTCTTTTGTGAATCACTTGCATTTCCCTTCTCAGTGTTGGTGTGTTACTGCTGTTCAACATTCTATCTCCTTATCCTAAAGAATCGATTATCCTTCCTGTTAGAGACACCTCTGCCTGGGCAGTAAGATGAGACTTCCATTCCAAACAACCCATTCTTGTAGCTGCTTAAATCTTCATCCCTGAGTTTGGTTTATATATATCAGGGCTTTTGCTAACCAAGCTCTTTTAGTTTGGTGAACAGTTATGGAAAGGGGGTTAATTCGGTGAAGACTAGTGGGTACCCGCTAAGAATGCTGTCCCTTTGAATGCTTCCAGGGCAACTGATACTTCAGTTATTTTACTTAAAGTCAAGGCATTTGTAAAATTTTCAAAGACGTTGGCAGAATTACTTAGATACTTAATAATTATGCACAGTTTATGGCATGTAGTATGAAACAATATAGAAAAAGCAACAGCCATGTAAAACTATAAGGCAATAATTTACACTAAAGTGTGGCATTTAAAAAAAAAGAATATTGATCCCCTGGCTGGTGTAGCTCAGTGGACTGAGCACAGGCCTGTGAACCAAAGGGTCGATGGTTCGATTCCCACTCAGGACACATGCCTAAGTTATAGGCCAGGTCCCCGGTGGAGGGCGCACAAGAAGCAACCACACATTGATTTTTCTCTTCTTCTCCTCTCCCTCCCTTCCCCTCTCTCTAAAAAATAAATAAATACAATGTTTTAAAAAATAAAACTAAAGAAGGAATACTGAAGGATGCTGGGTTCAAGTGAAAGATTGTCATGGTAGTCCTATCTGTACGTCTGTCAATGGTTTCCATGAAGAAACATTCCAAAAGATTAATATTTATTGGTCCAACCTGGTTTTACACATAAATGATGCAAAGCACATTGGTTCTGTTAGCTATTGGACATAAGATACATGTATGTGATAATAAAGGCACAGTAAGAGACAGTGAAAATCCAAAGTTGGACACTGAATTCTTTATGCTTGAGTAGCCTATGCCACAGTCAACAACTTCACTCACAAATTTTGCCACCTTTTTCGTGTTCTCCTTTACTGTTTTTATATGCGAATAGGAGCTCACATATGTTATGCGTCTATGTTGTAGGTATGATATGGTAAGCACTTCATGTACATTCTTCTTCACCTGTTGTGATTTCCATTTTATAGATAAGAAGCTTGAGGCTTATAGAGAATAAGGCACTTGCCTATGATCACCCAGCTTTCAGATACGGCCAAGAGCAAAGAGAGGCTATGTGGATAGAACCACAGCCCAAATCATGCCACTAAACTAGTCTGGCTGATGCTACTGGGCAGTCATGTCAGACATGAGTCACAGTGACCGGCAGCCCCAACAAGGCCAGCACAAGTCACCAGACACTGGTCAGCCTCGGGATTCTCGGATCTCTGGACACTGGGTGTTGCAGCTACCACTGCCACCTCCAGAAGGAATCTTTTATGTTACCTGCTGCTTAGGTTCACCAGATTCCAGTCGGAAGTTTGGGGCAGGTGAGCCTCACTGACTGAGTCTTGGTCACGTGTCTGGGCCCCAGCTGCAAAGATGGTGGAGAGGTCAGTAGCCTGGCCTTTTTACTTCACTAGTGGGAGGTGGCCTCTAACTTGTCCAAGATTCTCAGGATGAGAAATTTCCCCCAAAGAGGAAATGGATCATTCCCTTTTGTTCATCACCATCTCTCAAGCATCTAGCACAATACTGACACTAAGTAGATGTTCAATAAACACATTTGAAAGAAACACATGAGTGCATGGTCCAGTCGTCTGTGGGAGAGGCACAAGGAAAAGCAAGAAAACACTATCAATAGCTGGTAGCACTATGCAGATGGGCAAACAGGTAAACCAGACTCGACAGAAGGTTCTGGGTGGTGGATGAGTTAAACTGGAGCCTTTACCCCAGAACATGAAACTGAAACTGACAAGGGATGGGGTGGGTTGGCTGGGCTGCTTCCTTACTTCCTGGGTATGTCATTCTCCTGGAAGAGAACAGCGCTGAAGAGCCCCTGTACTGATCACTACAGCTGTCTTCAGCTAGGGCAGAACCAACTCATTTGAAAGCATGTAGAAGCAGTGGGTGCTCGCTATTATGCACTAAAGGTTTTGCGTGCATCATCCCATGTAACCATCAGAACAACCCTGAGGAGTAGCTACTGTTCGTAGCTCCATTTGACAGAACAGAAGAGCAAGAGCAAGGCTTGGGGAGATTGCCTAAGGTTACAAAACTAGGAATTGGCAGAACCTGGCTTTGACCCCAAATCTTATCGACTCCAAATCCACCCTGTTAAGCTATGTGTCGATATACAATGGAAACAGAGACTGCAAAAGTAGGCTATTGTGCAAAGGCAGTTATGTTACTAGTTTCACTGTTAACTTATCCCATTGTTTCTTATTTCATAGTTTTACAGGAGAAATCAGCCTACTTTTGAGCTAGCGGCAGTGAGGGAAACGGAGGGTTGAGTCCGTGCTCTCCAAGGTTCTGAAAACCAACATTTTCAATTGTAAATGCAACTGCCAGAGTAAAGGTAGCTTAATTTTATACTGGCTCTTCAGTTTTTACACCCAGGGCAAAGCCATCTGTGAGCAGATGAAAAATGAAATAATTATGAAATTGAGGCAGTTCTTAAGAAACTAAGTTTTCAACACACCCACATCCATTCACTAAAATTAAGGGAGATGAACTCGGAAAACAGACTTCTTTTATACACAGTTGGCTTCCCTCCACAGTTAGGAAAGTCAGCCCATGCCAGTAATGTCTGAAATCATGATGGGAATTTTCTGAGTGCTGCAGTAAATATATCCTCCTGGTTATGCATCATCAGCCCCGGAATGTGGCGGAGGCCAGGGTAAGCATCTGGAACCAGGGAACCTGGTGGTACAGGCAAGAAACAGCCAGTGGGGTGAGTGAGGATCAGAGTTAGAATTGGCAGCAAGAGAGTCTGCAAGAAGAAAAGAAATCAAAGGGAAAGGAGAGGAATCATGATATGAAATAAAGAGCAAGGAAAAAAAAACCCTAAAAGCTTGAACGGGGCCAGTCAGAAAGGAGCTGAGGTTGCGGCCATGGCAAGTCGAGGCTTTCAGTTAGTTCATGGGGAGAAAGGTATCATCTGCTCTCTCTTCAGTCCTAATACCAACTGCAGCGATCTTGTTTCTTTCCAAGTCTTTCTACATAGCTCCACAGGGGTTGACACTGGGCTGGGCTGACATCTGCTGCTACTTCTTGCTGCATTCTGTGCTATTTGGAGATATTCTATTGATATCATCCTTCTTTGACCTTGCTTCACTCCTCCCCCTCCCAGCTCTCCTTCCGCTGTCCCATTTGCAGCAACTGCGTTAGCACACTAACAAGGGCCCTTTTATCTATCGGTCCTGCTCCTGCTTTTGTTTCTCTCGTCTATTTGGAGTTAGCTTCTGGATATAAAGCCAGCACGAATTCTCTCTTGCCCTTGAGAAACTGTTGAACAGAGCTGACTTGCTAGGACCGGCAGGTAAAAGAGTAGCGTCCAATTCTTATAGTGGATAGTGGTCTGTTAAGCAGCCTTAAACTTTAGATAAGAAAATAAGCATTTTCCTTTGCAGAAATTGTCACTGTGCCCTTGTAATCAGAGTCCCAAACCGTGAGTTACAGAGACCACATGTGTTTAGAATAAATAAATAAAAAGGACCAAGCTCTTGTCATATGGATTCTGGCGTAGGCTGTTTGGGCCCTGCCGCCACAGCTGAAGATGGGTTTCTGCTCACAGAATACTAATTGCTGTGACTATTCTGAACCGATCCGTCTTGGGAAAGAAAAACATGAAAGCAAAGCTTATTTTGGATTGGTCACCCAAGATCGTAAGCTGAGTTGGTAGAAATTCTATGTGCCAGCTATACAGGGGCAGAAGTAGGTTTACAGTTGTTCCTACAAATACATAGGGCAATAATTAACAGATAAAAAAAATACGAGGATAAACTGTAAACCTACTTTTCCCCATCCATGCGTGTGTGTGTGTGTGTGTGTATGTTCCCAGAGTTTTTACGGAAGTACCTGCGGATTTGTGCCACGTCAGAAGCATCATGACTTCTTAGCTGTCATTTAGGTTTTGTGTGCCAACTTTGCCACAGAAGTCTGTCGCCAGTATTTACCGAGGGCTCGTTTGTACACAGCGGAGGAGAAGGGTGACCTGCCTGTTTGTCTGATTCTGTTTGGACAGAACAAATTGGTCTACAAGCGTGTTTACCAGAGAGTCACCGCTGATCATGTGTGATGTGCCTTCCTGCAGCGGATTGAACATCGGATGTCAGCAAACCGGACGATGAGAGGGGAGTAGGAACTGGCGTACCCAGACGCAACCTAGGATTCCCGTCGGGGGACCTAGGGTTAAACCCTGGCTCCGGTGACGTACAGGTTGCTTTAGCCGCGAGTAACTTAATATTGTTGAGCTCTCGTTCACCGTCTCTAAAATAAAGGCGCAAACCCTGCGCTGACTATATCACAGGATTATGGTGGGATTAAGTGGGATCACAACGGAAACCAGCTTTTGTAAACTGTAAGATACCCTACAATGTCAGGGATTCGGAACCCTGATAATAATTTAACATGGTGACTATGAAATGCACAAGCTGTCAGGATTCAAGATCACAGATCAGGGGATGGCCACTTTAAATTGTCAACCTGTTTTCCCCCAGTACGAGTTAATAGTATTCTAATAAATTCACGATGTGCTTCAACTTTTTTCCCTCTGGGGTTTCATTCCATTGCATGAATTAAAACTGAAACATCATTCGTACGGGCTGAACGTAACTTACTTCAACAAAGCTCTTTTCATTTTAGCAATATTCTTTACCTACATGCACGGTAGAGAGGATTTTTCAAATAATCTAAAATGTATCTGAAAGCATCACACCCAAAAGTGAAGCAATTCTACACATTTCCAGTTAGTTACCTCCTCCTAGGCACCCAATGCAGCAACACCATTGGTGAGACTTCTGAAGAGATGCCTTGAAGGGAGTTCTTAGAGGCCTCAGAGAGCCTTCTACGAACACTCACTCCTGAGGCGTGGTCCCTGGGAAATGCGGTATTCCCTGTATTGGGCAGTGATCTTGCAAAGATGAAGTGAAATTACCACAGGAGAATTGAGGAGGGGTACAAATGCTAGACAGAGGTTTGGACTAGATCAGTAGTTCCCAGTTTAGAGCCATCAACATTTTCCCCTGAAATTAGAAAAAAAATGCCCTGGTTGGTGTAGCTCAGTGGATTGGGCACCAGACTGCGAACCATAGGGTCAGAGGTTCGATTCCCAATGAGTTGTGAGCCAGGCTCCCCAGTTGGGGGTGTATAAGAATCAACCCATCAATGTGTCTCTCACACACCAATGTTTCTCATCCCCCCTTACCCTCTCTCAAAAAAGAAAAAGAACAACCATCACAAAAATTTCATTTTTTAGAAAAAGCATTATCTGCATATGAAAAGTGGGATAGCTATAAAATCACAGAATAAACAACAGTCTGCAAGTATAATCACTTAGCTTATTGGGAAAAAATCACTACATTGGCCTTAGATTTTTCCTTTTATTGCAAAGCAGAGAAACTTCCTCTCACCTGGTGCCAGTTTGGGGTTGATATTTGTAACCGTTCAAGCGTCCTTGAGTAACTATGATCACAAAGACATATTAACACACAACTATTTCTCAGTCTTCAAGCACAAAATAATGCTATTTGGTTAGAGTGTGTGAGCAGCTATTTGTAAGATTAGGGATAATTTCAAATTTTAAGAGCCTCTGCAATCACTTTGAGTTTTGATGAAAAACGGTTTGATACTTGGATTCTGGTCACTCACCACCTTACAATGAATTCCCTTACAGAGCACACAGAAGATTAGGGAGAGAAAAATAAACCAGAGGATCCTGCAGATTTTCTGCATTGACGGTATTGCACCAGCTGTTCAGATATTGTAAAAGAGGACATTTGACATTCTCTCCAGGCGGAAGGAGGCGGAAGGTGCGGTTTCTCAGGAGGCCGCACCAGTGATTCCAACTGCACTTTGCTGGAAGTATGGGGTTCATCCGCTCTCTTCTATTTCTATTAGCTGCGAGTTTCTCTGTGTTCAAGTTCCGGCTGAGAACCTGACTAAACTTAGCTCATCCCAGAGAGAACAGCTCCTGCTGGGAAGGTGTCACTGGATTAAGGTCTCATGACCTAGGTACATGTGAATGACAAAGCTCTGCCACTTTGCTCAGCATGAAAGAGGAAAAAATATATATGAAAATATGTTTTCATTATTCCTAGCCATAACCAGATATTCACGAGGCTGGACCATTTTATATGGAAGCTCAAGAATCAGGATAAATTGTTTCTTAACAGAACAAAGAATTTTTTTTAAAGACAAGTGATGTATTTCCTGTAAATGGCATGAATAAGATTGTGGCTGTGCAATAATATTTCAAAACCTTATAAATGTGTTATAGATGGCACAGGTGTCGAGGGTTCCAGGCGCTTTCTGCCTAGTGCAGTGGCTGCAACGCACAATAACTGTCCTTTCAAAATCAGGTTCCCTTTAAAGCTCCTGAAGGGACAGAGTGGATTTCTTTCCTTGTTTTCTCCCTGTGTTACAGCGTGTCCTGAACCTCAGCAAATGTAGGACCGTGATTTCAGGGAAAATGAACCCCAGCGACACTGATGCTCACGTATTCATTCACTCACTCAGTCTCTCGGCGAGGATTTGCTGAGTGACTAAGCCATGCAAAGCACTTGTGAGAAATTCTGAGATTACCAAGATGAAGAGTTTATAGTGTGGGGGGATCTCAGTTAGCACCTATCAGCTCCAAAGTAGTTAGGACAGTATTTCTCAAAATTGAACCTTTTTTTTTTTACTACAATCCCCAGTAAAAAATAAACTTTATTTTCCAATTTGATACTCATATACATAACTTATTGCACAAACATGCAAACACCCATGTAACCAACACTCAACTGAAAGAATATTTAATGAGTCAAACTTATTCTTTGTACCCACAGCACACTATACTATTTTCTGTTTCCTTTCATTTCATTTTGTCAAAGGCTGGTATGACTGACTAAATTGACTTCAGAGCCCACTATCACGTCATGCAATTGGGAAAAGAGTGGTCTCAGATAAGTCAGCATGCAGCTAAAAATATCAAGAAAATTGTCCAAAAATGTCTGGGAAATAAAGGTCCTGGGTTCGGTCCCTGGTCAAGGTGCATAAGGGAGGCAACTGATGTTTCTTTCTCATGTTAACATTTCTCTCTCTCTCTCCCCCACATCAATAAACATATCCTTGGGTTAGGATTTTTAAAATATGATAAAATAAAATAAAGCACAGGAACCAAGACCAGGAACAATGTTGTTCTGACTTCATGAGATCTGCCTGTGTAGTGGCGGCCATGTTTACACGTCTGCCTGCTTTCCCTGTGAGACCTTCTACTAGTCCCCTTGAAGCAAGCAAGTCTCTATCCCTTAAACCTGACAGAGGCTGACCTTGCTCACCTTTTCTAATCTTCCTCCTATGTGACTGCAAGTGATTCTGCAAAATACTAACGCAGAGACTCGTCCCTGCCTCGCAAGTCTCTAAGGCTCCCCTTCCCAATAGAAGAAAAAGTTCAAGTCCTGAGTGTGTCCTGATGTCCTGCCTTTTCTCCTTGGGCCTCAGCTTCTGGCCACCAGCCCAGGTGAACACTAAGCTGAGGTGTCTCACATGCGCAACTCTGAGACTCTCTTCCTTTGGCCCCAAATCCACTGTCTTGTCCCCCTGATAGACTTTCTTGTTTGTCAAGTCTCAGCTTACACACTTTTCCTACAGTAACACCTTTCCTGTCTCCCAGACGGTGCCAGATGCTGCAAAGTTCCCTGAAAGCGACCATCATGTTCTCTGTACATGTTCACAAATCTGTCTAGTCTGTCTCCAGCTAGGATGGGAAGGCGGGGCTTGCTTCGTAGTTCCTAGCAGTCTTTCATTCTTTCCCTTTTTTTAAGCAAATACTTATTGAACACTTAACTCTGAACTAGCCTCTGAAAATGCAATAACTAAGATAGTCTCTGCCCTCCTAGAGCTTGGAAGGAAAGATCAGCATTGAATAACACAATGTGATGGGTGCTTTTGCAAAGATAGAACAGGGCCTCCTGGGAGCTAACAGCACAGCTGGGGAAGGTCTTCCTTGACCTAGTGAGGAGCAAGTTCAGCAGGAAAGAGTTTGGAGGGAATGAGGAAGGGGGCGGGATTGGGGGTGGGCAAGGTAGCAGAAAAGGAAGCAGCAGGTGCAAAATCATTAATAAGAGAAAGTTTGGAAGGTGGTAGAAAGAGTAAGATCCTCGGAGGCTGGAGTGCCCAAAGGCGAGCGGCAGCCGGTGAGATGGGAGAGGCGGTAAGCTGTGTCACTCTTGTTGTGAGTGTGGCATTTTCTTTGAAGGGCAGTGATGGCTTTTGAGCAGACTTTATTTACATGGTCAACTTAAGTATCAATTTGAGGGGAGAGGCAAGGTGAGTTGGAGGCCCTTTGGAGTAGCTGGTGGCAGTGGAGGTGAGAGAAGTGAAGGCAATTAGGAGATTAAGAGTCAGAGTGACTGGAATTTGGTGACTGATTCGATGTAGGTGGCGGCTTTCCCATGCATCATGTTGTCTAGGTTGAGCTCCCAAGAACTCCCTCTCCTGTGTGGTCCCTGTTAAGGTGAGCCACAGGGAGATTCTCGTGGGAAATCTGGGGGATGGAAGTTGTTAAATTAATTAAACAAGGCGGCCGTCAAGCTGGGTGACTCCAACTTCCTGGAGGCCAACATAAGGCAAAACAAAACCTAATCTTGTAAATGTCTCAAGGTGACAAATATCACAACCCTCAGGACAGCCAATCAAAAGCCAACGAGGCTTTCAACTATAGCCAATCAAATAATGTCCTTTCTTTGCTTCTACACTTTCTCCATAAAGTCCCTGGCTCCTGACCACTTCAGGCTTGGCACTGCCTGGTTGTAATTGACAAATACTCAATGAAACCCTTAAAATTTTTAATATGTGGTCCTTCATATTTAACAAAGTGAAGCAACAACCATTTCATAGCTCACAGGCGTCATTTGCAGGCTCGTATGCCTCTCTGTGATTAATTCAAAAACAATTTATGTCAAATTAACCCTCTGTGTTAAATTGATCTCAGGCCTTTGGATTACAGTGTTGCTTTTTCAAATGCTAGCCTAGCAACTTGTCCAAATTATTGCACCCTTCAAAATGGCTTATTATTCTAAGGGAATAATATGTATTTGGAGAGCCTGTTTTATTACAAAAACGCTCTTGAGATTTTTCTTTACTGACCTAAATAAACAGTTCATTGGGGCGCATTTGCAAATTCCCACTTTCAATATCAGAATTCCAATATTTAAAGAGCCTTTCCCAAAAGTCCTTTAATAAATTAAAAGAATTCTATATGATAAAATCTTAAGCCTTTGTTTTCTTTTTTATAATCTTTTACAAAGTAAAAATACTATATAATCTCAATCTCCTATATTAGATACTTAGTTCATTCTCACTGTTCTTCATGAGACAGGTCAGTATAGAGTTCTCATATTTTCCAGGGAGGAAGAAATACCCAGAAGACAGGTGACATGTGACAACATAATAAGCAGCTATGTCAAAACTAGAATTAGCCATTTTTAATTCTCAATACCCAGGGTATTTGATATAGTCCTACACGGCTCCCTTTTCAGTAATAAATGTCAACAATGTTACATATCTGACTTGCAAAATAAAAAATCTGCTATAGAATTCCATTTACCATTTTAACTAGAAAATTGGAAAACACAATCCAGGAGAACGCAAATATTAAAACGGTGGATGATCTTTTTACAAATTGAAAACAGCTTCCTTAAGCAATTCTGTTAGCTAATGACAATCCTCAGCTGTTGGAAATAACCATCTTAATAATCAATACCGTGTTGAGACTTTCACCTAGCATTTATTTTAAAGGATGTCTTGTTCTCGAACAATCATTTTAAATCTGAGTAAACTGAAGAATTAATTGGAAAGCACAGAGGCTCAGCAAACTAATACTTTAGTCTGTCCAACCATCTGCTCAGGAGCCCCCTCCTCAGATCTTGGCTCCGCGAAGATGGAGCACGGTGCGTCCGATGCGCACGGTGGTAGACGAGTTGTCCCTCAGCATTTAACCACCCGTCTTACGAATGCTCATGAAGAAACTCCATCTTGGGAATATGCTCCTACAGGTTCTGCTTCTTTTTGCACTGCAGTCAGGACCACAGTGAGGTCAAGCTTTCTTTAAAGGTGAGGATCTGATGAAAGATGATTTACCTGCCCAAGTGACTATTGTCCTTTTCAAAACAGGCCTCTCAGGAGTTGGTCTTCGTCTAATAATTCTTCTCCTCAGATCGTTTTTCAGGTTCCATTTTTGGAATTTTGTTTTGCATTGTTTTGCCCACTCTTTCTCAGATAGTGGGGAACAATCCTAATCTATTTTGTCGGGTTAGATATTCCATGGAAACATGTTATGTAATGATGAACTAAGGAGGCAACTTTCATGTTATAGTTTGTAAGCTGACTCAGTTCAAAACTGGAGTTTGAAAAAACAAACAAAAAAACAAACAGTGTTGAGTAAAAGGCACCATGATTTGGATAAACATATAGCTTCTTAAGGGGGCTGCTCCTGGTTGAGTGCAAAGGACTTGTCTAAAAAGAAAAAAAGTCTCATGTCCTTAAAAAAACCCAACATTCTTACCCCTTGAAGTGTAAACCAGTTGCTTTGGCTGCTCAGCACCTGTCCTTTCCTCCTCTGATGACATATCACTGATTTCCTTTGGAAATGAACCCCTCACCCACTTTCCTTCACTTAACTCCTGGGGAGGGTGGACCCGTCTGGCCGGACCAGTCAGGTGCTTTTCTGTCCCCAAAGCTCCTGTAACTGGTGCAGAGGTGGGCCCCCGACCCAGCCTGAGATCAGTCCCAGAGCTGTGGCAGAAATTATTGTAAAGGAGAAACTTGCTGTCTTCTGAGGTTACCAAGTTAAAAATACGAATCTGTAACTGCCAGGAACCATCATGGGGAGAGGCCTTCCTGATGGTGAAGCCAAAGACGGAGAAAGGGAACCTTGATGCTATCGTTTGAGTGGTGAGGTCTGGCTTCCACCCCAAGCAGGGCCCCTGAACTTCTCCGTCACAGGAGCCGAAACATTCATTTCGTAAACTTACACCCACTTAAGCGTGTTTCCCTGTATAATGGGTTCAGTCAAGGCATAAAAAAACAGGAAATGTTGCAACTTATACAAATATAAATGCAACATGGCTTATGTTGTGCCCACTTATCTTGCCATTAAGTTTAGTTTCACATCTTTAATCATGTATATTTCATTTTTCAATTTCCTATCCACACAGAGTGTTTTTAATTTCCGGTTTATTTTACAAAGTAGGAGGTCTAGCGGTAGGGGTGGTTAATCTTGAAGACTATTTCCATCAGTGACTCCTGAAGTGCGGGATATAATGGTTTGGAATAAGATGTGTTTGGAGTCAGCAATGTTACCTTCACATGCTAGGAGAATTTAAACCAGACATCAACGCTGACATCTTTCACATTCCCTGCGTGTGACAGCCTTTCGGGTCAGCCGCTCCTTAAGTCTTTCTGGCAGCATACTTCCTGGGCTATCATAAAAAAACACTCCTGGTCTATCCAATCCAGCACAGTAAACCCATCTGCAGGCTGTTTTTCTTGAAAAAAATCTGATCAATACATCTGTTTCCCCAGGGTAGAGAAAGAACAAACAGCCGGTCCCGATAAGCCTGCTCTGGCTTTGCTCATTTCCTCAAAGGCTATACATGGCTCACACTTCTTACTTCAGGCCTCTGCTATTAATAAGCCTTCTCAAGGAAGCACTGAAGCTCTCATTCCATCCAGATGCAAGCAGCATGCAACCCACCCCCGCTCCTCATCCCTGATGTTCTAGTGACGTTACCCAGAGCCCATCGTGACTCTGCATTCCCGAAAATTCCGCTGTGTCCTAAAACCTGAAACCAGGGAATCTGCAGCAGGTGGCCTTTGGGCCATTGGCTCTTCAGCTCCTGTAACTGATATCCCACCGGGCTGCAACATTGTGTATATTCTCTCCCCGCAGAGGAAGGCAAGTTAGCATGAACTAGCTCAGGACTTTGGTTGCATGTTGCACAGTTGCACATCATTCAAGTCACTCAGAGGAAAATGACAATGCAACTCACTGCAAACTCCCAGTATCATCAAAAGAGGACATGCAAACAAGTCCTGTGCTGTGGATTCCAAAATATTACCGCATTCCACAGCAGAGCCAAAAACGTATTATCCTGTCAGGTGCCACGGAGAGAAATGAGCATGCATGCACCCGGCAGTCTCTTGCATGTCGAATGGAACCCTCAGACACAATGGGATGATGACCCTCTGATTTCTGTCTGTTTCTTTTTCTGCAGGAAACAACCTCCTGGTCCCTAGTCGCTTTGCAAAACTTACCCCTCTGTCTTTTCTCCCGTGCTTCCCACTCATAGCGACATGTATTCTGGGTAGTATGCGCTGCTGAGCTATCCAAGCAAGAGCATTGGATAACTAGCGAGTTTTTTTGAGAAGAGTATTCTGGAAACTTGGCAATAAAATGTTTAGGAAAAACTATTTCAACCCTTAAAACTTCTTATATGAAGAACTTAACTAGACCCCACTGTACATAAACGTACCTTAAGGGGGAGTACCTGTTCAGAAGAAAAATAAATATATGAGAGACCACTGCTTGTGTTTGAGAATAACCACTTGCTGTTTCAATAAGGTTATAGCTGGCGGAGGAACAGCAAACCCTGGGAGGTTTGAAAAGGGCAGGGTTTTCCTGGAACACCCATTGCCCTATCAAGGATGTTTTGGGGAGGGCAAGTAGAGATGAGGAAAGGTAATAGTTTTACTAAATGAGTGAATGTTCTTGTAAAATGTCATTGAGGAAAACACCACTGAGCCAAGAACTGCTGCTTCTTGAATTCATTTCAGATTAAGCTGTCTGTTTAGGATCTTCAAAAGTAAATTTATACACCTCACACTAGCGGTTTGAGTTGTCTTCTGTCATTGCATAATTGCCAACTTGGAGGAAACTAGTAGTATTTATAGACACTATTCACAAATTACGCAAATCAAAAAATGCAATAGACCTTTAGCTGCAAATGTCCGCACCACCACATAGAGTGACTGATTTTTCAAATTAGTGAAGGAAGCTAGAACTGTGAGTCAGGGAGTGGATGCCCTGATGAATGAAAGGAAGATTTATGCTTCTCCCAGCTGGACTGCATTTTATTTTTAAAATCTTTATTTAGGCATATTAGCTTTGTACCTGAATTTTGTTAATAGTTTCCCCCCTGTATATGTCTCCACTCTTCAGTATGGGATAGTTGTTATACATCAAGTCTAATATTGAGTCAGACCGGAAATGGGCATTGCCAGATATACAGACATGTGAATGGTATGGTCTGTTCTAACTTACCCAGAAGTACGGACAGATCACCACATTTTATACCACACTGCAGAAGCATCACAATATGTATCATGAGCATTAAGGCAGGAAAGCAGTGTTCCACTGCTAACCTAAATGTCACCTACTGAACTATAAAAACAATAATGAAATTATGTAGATGTCTTTTTCTTCAGACCTTGCCAAATTTTACATGGAATTAGGTTTGTGTAGCAGGTCTTATGCTATGACAAAAAAAATCTTATTTTAGACCACAGCATGTTGCGTATTTATGAAGCAAACATTCTTGAGCACCTACTGTGTGTCTGGTGCTGGTGTAGGTATTGTTATGAACAAAGAAAAAGGCACAGTCTCTGTGTTCGAGGAGGTGCATCCAGGATAGAGGCAGTCGTGTAAACAGGTGTGATGCGTACAGGCAGAGCACCATCGTGTGCTTCCGAAAGGACTCGGAAAGAGCCACTGAGTTCACGATCTGCAAACTAGAAATTACGAGGTTCTAGTATCAAAAAAGCAAAGAGTTAAGATGAAGAGAAGCAGCTGGGGCAACAATGGATGTCTTTTAAATTTACCAAAATAAAAATAACACCAAGATTCTTGAGACCAACATACAGAGATCGATAATGTGGCCAACAATGTTTTTTAAAGAGCAAAGTTGAGGTCCAAAGGGAAAGATGCTGAAAAGCCTCAGGGACTCGCTTTAGTAGCAAAGTGAACTAGAAACGGAGAGTGTAGAACAAATGCTGTGAAGGGCTTTTGTTCTATATGAACACCAAAGTCCTGGAGCTGTGTAGGAACCCGAGCACAGTTAACACAAACCTGATGTGATGAGCACAGTGCCATCGAGAAAATAATGAAGTCACCTTTGATTAGGGCAGCTGAGTATCCCCAAAAACCTCCTCACACCTACCAGTGTTAAAGTCACAGAACCGCGTAGAAGGGGTCTCACTCTAAAAGTGACTCAGCTTTGGCTTGAGTTCCTCCTCCTATGGGTTATCGTTGAATTCTAAAGGAAAGTGGGGCTGGGATAATTAAAGGTTACAAGTAGATTGATTATAAAAAGGTGCTACAGTCGCCTAGGTATTTACATTTCTTTAAATTTTCCTCTAGCATAGCCCAGTGGACTGTCCTGTTCTTTAATGTGTGCAAAGCGATTGAAATAAACATATTTGTATAAACAGATGCATGATTGGAACTAATAATTTTTTCAAATCAGTTAATTATGGTTATGGGATACCTGGGTATGTGGTAGCCAAAATACCCATAAAGCAGCACCCTTTCACACACTTATCTAGAAGGCAGCTTATCTTAAATGTAGGTGAGACATCTGAAATAACAGGAAAAGCGGACAGCTGCCGGGTTTTTGCTCTACACCAGGCACTGTGTTAATGCTTTTGCATGTTGAATTTTTATTAATTCTGTCAACTACCTTAGAATTTAGGAACCATAATCATCACCATCTAACATATGAGGACACTGAGAAGAAATTTTCACAAGTTTGCACACTCCACAAGTGCAGAAGCCAGACTTCCAGTGTGGAGGAGACCCGTCTCCAGAATCTGCTGGGCGCAAACTCGTTTGCGTTTTTGAGGTGTAAGGAGCAGGTGGGGACTGGCTTCTAAGTACAAAAGAGAGAAAAGTGTTACAGGTAGGAGCACGAAAGTGGAATAGGAACGGAAGTTGTGAAGAACAGAGAGACAAAGAGCGGAGGGATCCCAAAAAGGGACACAGCAAAAAACATGGAACAGATTGACAGCGACCAAAGGGGAGGAGGAGGGTGATAATGGTGGAAAGAAGGAGAAGGCACTAAAGAGTAAGACACAGAGAACAGTGCGGGGAACTGACTGTGGGGGCGGGGAGTGGGGTGGGTAGAGGAGGGCAAAGGGGGAAAAGCTGGGACGACAGTAACAGAATAGCGACAAAAATTTAAACAGTAATGTGGTCATCAAAAATAACTTTAGTGAGGGCTTCCCAACCACCTCACTCCCTTCTCACCTTCGTCCCTGTGACCAAAGTCTCTTTGTGTCCTTCCAAACACTCATCACAATCTGTATTTTTCCTTTATTTTTAATCTCGATTCCCTCCCACACCAGAAAGTCTGTCCCCCCCGCCCCCCGCCCCACCCAGTGTGCAGATAGCACAGAGCTCTGCCTGGCACGTAATCGGCAAGCAAGAAGCATTTATTGAATTAATAATTAAATCAATCAGTTAAATAATATGATTTTCATAACTGGAGGCTACGTGCCCAGTAACGTTTTCTTTTTTTCTTTCCTTTTTTTTTTTTTTACCACTCAGCTAAGAGTTATGTCTGCTAATCACTCACAGCAAAAGAGACACTACCCAAAACATACTCTCACAGGCTTGGTCTCTGCCTCTTGGGAGGACAATTCAGAGTCGCTTAGCAGTCAAGACTCAGGGACATACGGAACGGAGGGGACCGGGTGTAAGGGGGAGAAGTATGGGCCTCTTTGAGATTAAAGATAGATTCTCTTGATTAGTAGATTCTGTGCTGCTTAGATTTGTCATCGGAATGGCTGCAGAGTTGCGTGCCCAGGAGAGGTGAGCTCTGCTGGAGGAGTGTGTAGGAGAAAGGTGATGTCAGATGGAGGAGAGAGTTTATTTCCACCATGTGGGCCCTGCAGAGGGACGCGCGGGGGCAGGAATGCAAGGGGAAGGCGGGTGTGGTGAGCAGCTCTGACTGCAGAGAGTGGAGGTAGCAAATGTGGAAAGAGAGGGGAGGCAGGACAGAGCGGAGCAGTGGGTTTAACAAGCTGGCACTGCACGGGGAGCTAACGAGGCCCACCTGGAGTGGTGAGCGACAAAAGAGACATTTGTGACTCACCGAGAAGGTTTACTGGAGGAGAAAATAATAGGATGTTTGGCCAGCATGAGGCTCATGCTGTATCTTGGACCCAGATCCTTCTGGAATTTTGAAATGGGCAAGGAATGACTGACATGTTGGTGCTTCTGGATTGAAAACTTGTTTCTTCACTGATATTCCAGCACCGCTCCCCTGCCAACACTGTCCTTGTGGGCTCCACAGCAATTCTGCCTTGCCTTTCATGTTTCTTAACATGAGACATTTTGTAACGACTGTCTCCCTTATTAAAATTGTTTTGTTTTAGTCTTTAACTTCTTGGCACAGATGTACTTTTTGGATGCTAATGATAGATTTGTTCCTTTTAACTTTTTCTTTTCAAGCTTTTCCATGAAGAGTTCAACTTTGCTTGGTTCCTCTTTTTGCTGTATACATATAAAAACCTGCCTTCCATTTTTGGTCATAAAAACCAAGTCTGAGGATTCATTCACCTTAGAGATTCCAACACCACTTTTTTGCAAAGCCTACAGTCCATCTGTTACCATCTCCTCTGATATTAAATTTTATTACCCTTTGTCATTTCCTCCAACTTTTGGCAGAAGAGACGATTCTCCAGTAAGCCCACTTACTTTAAATGACAAGAAATGTATCGAATTTTTATCAGCTTTTGCTGCAGATACATCATTAAGCATGCCCCCAAACATCTACATTTGCCACTTATTTACGTCACCGATGCATTCCAGGGAGCAGGAACATCTCACCCCATTCTAATAAGGCAGACTTACGTAACCCGAGGAAATGTGCAGGGTTGGGGGAAGAGACCACAGAAGCCAAGGAAAGACCCAGACATCAGAAGGCTGTGTTAGCTATCTTCTGCACTATAACAAGTCCATGGTATAAAACGAGGTAAATGTACTGCCTCACAGTTTCTGTGGGTTAGGAGTCTGGGCACTGTGTGGCCGGACCTTCTCTGGGTCTCCCAAGGCTGCGATCCAGGTGTTGGCCAGGCTGCTTCCTCTCTGGCACTCGGGGTTCCTCCAGCCTCCTGTGGTGGCTGGCAGAATCCTACTCCATGCAGCTACAGGACGGAGGTCCCTGTCCTCTTGCTGGCTGTAAACAGGTCCGCTCTTGGCACCCAGAGGCGAGGTACATGTCTTTGGCATGAGAACCCTCACAAGTCCTCCTCTTACATGACAACTTAGCAGGAGAATCTGACTGCATTCTAGAAAGACAGACTTACGTAAGCTGCGGTAGTCATAGGAATAAACTGTGTGCAGCACCTTTGTGACTGTGCTGTGTGCACGGAGACCTCGCCATCAGTAGTGACCAGCTGGTCCTCGATATCCCCTCCTGGGCTGTGTCTGAGGGGGCCTTCCGTCTCTGCCTCATACTATACACAAAATTTTAACCCAAAGTGGCACCAGACATAAATGTAATAGGCAAAATTACAAAATGTTTAGAAGAAAAAAATGTAGAAAAACATCTTCATATGAAGATTTTTTTTAGATGGGACACACAAAATACCAATAAATTGGATTTCCTTAAAGTTAAGAACTTCTGTTCTTCAAAAACACCATTAAGAGAATAAAAGGAAGGCAGGCTACCAGCTGGGGAAAAAATATTAGCAATTCTTATATCTAACAAAAGATTGGTATATAGAATATACAAAGAATCTTACAACTTAAATAACAAAAACAAATGTTCCAATTTAAAAAAATGAGCAAATGACTTGAGACGTCATTTCACAAAGTAAGATGAAAGCATAGCCAACAAATACAGAAAAAATGCTAGACATCATTAAAATGAATTAAAACCAAAAGGTACAGAGAATAAGTAGCACAGATTGTAGATAGAAAATAATGAGGGGGAGGGCAGAATAGTATGGGAAATGTAGAAGCTAAAGAACTTATGACACATGAACTAAAGGGGGAGAATGTGGGTGGGAGGGGGTGGGCAGGGTGGAGGGGAGTGAAGGGGGGAAATGGGACAACTGTAATAGCATAATCAATAAAATATATTTTAAAAAATTGTCAAAAAATGAGTTAAAACCTCAATAAGATAATGCAGTAGCCCCAATAAAATGGTAAAAATTAGTATGACTGGTAATACTAAGTGTTGGCAAGCACAGGGAACAACTGGAATGCTCAGACATTGCTGGGGAAAGTGTAAAATGGTACAGCCACTTGGGAAAACAGTTTGGAGTTAAGCATATAATGCATGTGGCCCAGCTATTACCTTTCTAGCTGTTTACCAGAGAGGAATGAAAACATACATCCACCCGAAAACTTGTACAGAGACGTACATAGCAGCTTTATTCCTGATAGCCAAAAGGAAGAAACAACTACATTGTCCGTCTGCAGATGAATAAACATTGTGCCATATCTACACAGTGGGTGGTATGGAATGACATGTGACACTGACAATAGGGGTGCCTTGAAGACAGTGCGATGAGCAAAACAAGCCAGATACGAAAGAGTACATATTGTATGATCCCATCTCATGTGAAATTCTAGGAAGGGCAAAACCAAGTAAGTAGCAGTTGCTGAAAGCGGGTAAATAGTTACCTAGGACTGAGGAAGCGGGGTGGGGTTGCCAACTGGCAGCAGGCACGGGGCCACCCGTGTGGGGGTGGAAGTGTCTGTTATTGCCACTCTGGTGGTGGTCGCCTTTACATAAATCTCTTAGCATTGTGCACTTCAAAGCACTTTTTTAGGTGATGGAAATAATGCCTTAACAAAGGGCAATTTTTCACAAAAGAAGCCGGAAATCCAAATGTTAAAAATGTGGCAGCTAATTTAAACTTTTAGAAAAATACTGTTAGGAGACTTAGGCAATAAATGCATCTGTGACCCAGAATTCGTCCCTAGAGTTTAGTAAGCTCGGACAACTTTGCTACAATCATTGATCTAAATACTATTATTATGTCCATTTTACAGATGACAGAACTGAAGACTCATTACATAGTTTGTCCAATTTCACGTACTAAAGCTGGGAAGCAAACCCAAATCCTGAGTCAACTCCTTTATTCATTCACTCTGTTATGTAGTTATTTGCAGGCTTTTCTAAAAAACATATTAATCCTGAACCTCTTCTTCCTTATTGCTCTGAAGAAGTTAATGAGCGAGTGACCTCAAACAACATTTCTTATCTTTTTCTTCTTTTGTTCAATAGGAATAATCTTAAAAATTGTTCTTGGTGTTATCACACTTCCCTGGAGTTCTTTATATTTACTGACTATGTAACAGTTCCTGGCATTAAGTCTCTCCCTAATCCAAAGTTCTTAGGAATTTTAGTGATTTCTTAATGACTTCCCTTATTTTATTCTCACAGGATTACAATCTTTTACCCTTTTCTATCATATACTGTTAACAAGTGTAACATGGCAGAAAAAATGTCCTAACCTCCATGATCTAAAGAATAAAGGAGCATAAAATGTTATACAATTAATAAATATTTTATCTCCAGAGAGAGCACTGCCTCTCCATACTATGTCAATGAATGTGAGTCACTGGAAAAAGAGCTACTTATCAAATGGCAAAATAATACAAAATAATATTCCTTAATAAGATAAATATAATAATTTATCTATAAATTGTTATACTTATAAATATGCATACACATATGTGCTGCACAGTTACTATACTCAAAACAAATTCTGAACTTGATAAAGTTTATAATGAAGTTTTGAATACATTTCTAAGTCGGAAGTATTAACCAACCTAGAAAAAAAAGAGAAAGGTTCTCCTGCTACAAAATATAAATATAATTAACAGAAGTTCCAGTTTCTGGTAAAGGTGGGTTTGCACATGAATAAATGCTTTCACAGCAAAGTTGAGTGTACATATGTCTTAGGACCCAACATTCTCATTCCTGGGTATTTACCCAAACAAAATACATACGTTTGTGTACCAAATATCGTGCAGAATGTTCATAGATGTTTTGTTGATAACAACCCCAAACTAAAAACAATCTAAATGTCCATCACCAATGGAATGGAATTTATTTTTCAATGTGATATAAACATACCATGTAATACGATACAGTAATGACAATGTACCAAATATTGCTATAGCAACAACACACGAATCTCAAAATATTGAGAGAAATATGCTGTATTTAAAAAACACACACAGTGTAATTCCACTGATGTAAACTTAAGAACCAGGCAAAACTTATTTATATTAGTAGTTAGGACAGCGGTTACCTTGGGAGAGGGAGGTAGGGGCAATGACGTGGAGGGGGAGGAAGGGACTCCAGGAGTTCTGGTCATGTTTTATAGGTTGACTTTGGATACTGACCTACGATTACATGGGCAATCTGAATTGTCATAATTTATTGAACAGCGCACTCATAATATGTGCAGTTGTGTGTGTGTGTGTGTGTGTGTGTGTGTGTATTGTACTGCAGGAATAGCTTAATTTTAAAAGTGAAGGTTTTAAAAAGACGTTTCATCCACATAAAAATTGAGCGTGCATTACCAGCAGGGAAAGGCTCACTAAGGAAAATGTTAAGGCAGTTCTACTCAAAGTCAGGTCCATGGACTAACACCTGTCCATGAGCGCTGGCCACCAGTCTAGATGAGAGACGTCCAGAAACTAGGAGTAAACATTCAGAGAACTCACAGCAATTTGACACAGTACTTGTATCTGTTGAACATAATAAAAAAAAAAGTGGGGTTTATATTTTGTATGTCTTTGTCTTTTTCATTTAACATTCCAGTAATTCATTTTATTGTACCTAAAACAATTAGCCTATGGTGGTTTAAAGATAAGATGTCCTTTGCAGTGGCTAGTTGGGGAAGCACTGGGCTGAGAACATGCTTCTAGAAGGAGACCACTGGAGGTGCACGGGGTGCTGGAGAGCATGGAGAACGGTAAATGCGTGCCTAAGTAAAACAGCCACCAATGGTACAAACATTAATAATAATGTCCTGTAGGGATTTTTTTAAAAAAGACATTTAATGAAGATGTATGGTTACAAAAATATACTAATTTGGTAGCTGTGGAAGAAATTTGATTCAAGCCTTATTTTTGCTTTTATTTATTATTTTGCCTCCCCCATTCACTCCAAGAGGAAGAGTAAAGGTATTGATTCACTTTGGATATTATGTTAATTGTACGTGTTGTAATTTCTAAAGTGATTACTAAAATAAGAGACAGAGAGAGTGATTGCCAAATCAATAGAAGACCAAGACAGTGATAAAAAGTGATCAGTCAGAAAGAAGGTAAGAAAGGAGGACCCGCTGAGGGAGCTTAGGGAGCTCCAGAAAGTAGGCAGAATGGAGAAAAACCATCAAAGAGGACAGCAGAATCCTTAAAAACCCAGTTTTGCTGATTGTTGTATGCAATGTAAAAGAATTAGGTGCTCCAGTTAGAAGAGAAAATTGTCAGGTTTCTTTTTTTAAAATCCGTATAAAGCAGAAGTATACAGAAAGGCTTAAAGAAAGATTTAAAGTAAAAGGATGGAAAAAATCATGTAAATACTAACCAATAGAAAGTTATTATAGCTTTATACACACACGGTCCTCTCTCACTAAATAGACATACATATATATATGTATATATACACACACACATATATATAAAAACTTTAATATGAGACAAAATAGACATTATGGTTAAAAACATTATTAGAGATAAAGGAGGCCTCTTCATAATGATAAAAGGTTGAATTACTCATGAAACTATAAGAACTCTAATTTGTATGCTTCTAATAGCATCACCTTAAAATAGATTTATCAATTTTTTTAAAACTTCAAGAAAAAAGTGATCAATCCAGGTTATAGTGGGAGATTTTAATATCTGTCTCTGAGGAATACAGAGACTAAAGAAATCAGTAAAGATATAAAAGATTTTAATAACATGGTTTTTAAGATTTATGTACATGGAGATATATACATATACATATATCACCCAACACCCAACAACTGCAGAATATATTTTTTTAAATCCACATGTGGAACATTTTTGAAAATGGAGCAAAAGCTGGGACACAAAACAAGTCTTGATAAATTTAAAAGGATTGTAATCATTTAACATACACTTCCACATTTGGGGGAAGTAAGAAACCTAATTCTAAGCAAAAATCAGAGCCCAAATAAAAATTACTTTGAACTAAAAGATAATGAAAATATGACCTCTCAAACCATATAAGACATGGATAAATAAATCATTAGAGAAAAAATGTATAGCCTTAAACAGATACTGAAAAAATAAGAAAGCCTGCAAATGAACCAAGTTATCATCCATTCCCAGAGGCTAGAAAAAAAGCAAGCAGAATAAAACCAAAGGAAGGTATGAGACAGAAAAGGAATAAAGGTAGCAGCAATTCATGAGTTATGAAACAAGTACCGGTTGTTCCCTCTCCTGGCTGCACTCTCCGTCTTTTCTGAGTCTGACTCTTGCATTTCCACTGCGCTGCGGGCCCCACCGTGGCTCACCGAGTGGACAGTGTGGGGCCTCTCTCTATGGGCTTGTTCAGCTGTGAAGCATCGTGCGCGTTGGAGAGGGGCATCAGGTTAATCATGAGGACATGGAGAGAAACAAATCCGAGGAGATCTAAAAAGAAGTTTTGAGTTTGAATATGCTGTGTTGTTGAGATCTGTCCTTCATTGTACTGAAGTCTGAATTAAAGTTCGTATTAAGGGTTGAGCTTCTATTTTGAGTCAAAGTGTGTTTGTTTGTTTTTTTTCAATGTCAGGACATTAATAATGCAATTGGTAAATGGATTTTAAAAAATACTGTGGGGTCAGGATTTTGGAAGGCCTTCAAATGAGCATAGAAACACAGAAAAATGAAGCGAGGAAAGAAGGTGGGGGCTGAACTTGAAACCTGACCTCTTGGGGAAGAGTTGAGGTTGTTGCTCCCCCTCCAAGCAGTCCCTGGGGGGCCAGGAGTGGTCTTTGAAGGCATGTCTTGAGAATTTTGAAAGCAATTCTGGAACTGCAGTGGAATAAGGTACTTAGTGGGAAGCCACCTTGCCTCTTGCTCTGCTTCCCACACCTGGGGGATATTCCTTTAAGCATCATTGGCAACAGGATAATTATTATTTAATTTTTACTGATCTCCTGACAGTGATCTGGGTTGGTGTATAGCTCGTACATGTAAAAAATGATCTCTTCCTCTTCCTAAAGTTACGACATGACTTGAAAATGCTTCAGTGGGATCTGGGGCAGCACTCAAATGCAACCGGATCCCACCGCTGAGTGGATGGGCTGACAAACGAGGACACGGTTACCAGTTTAATCCCCAGATGGGCCAATTAGTTTCACGTGGAGACAAACTCTGTTCCAAAGCCACAGCTTGCACCATTAACCCCAGTCAGCCGTCTCCAAATTGTGTGTCATTGATCACAAGAGGCCCAGGTATGTCGATGGCTCAGAGCAAACCCATCATCACCTCGGAGAGCAGAGCCATTTTGCCATCTCATACACTCTCTGTTGCGTAGGTGACAAGGGATAT
The DNA here is from genome assembly GCA_004024845.1 of Tonatia bakeri. Lineage (NCBI taxonomy): Eukaryota > Metazoa > Chordata > Mammalia > Chiroptera > Phyllostomidae > Tonatia > Tonatia bakeri. The sequence goes on from PVIA01000108.1 coordinate 349,425, forward strand.
GGCAGGGGGATGGAGACAGGGAAGGCCTCTGTGTCCCCCATTTCCTGCTCCCTGTAATCTTATGATGAATGGTGAAAATTTTCAATTGTGTAGCTTCTATTTTTTCCCCAAGAAACCTGGATGCTTTAGAGGGAACTGATGAAAAACATTATGGATAAGCAATATGAGTGGCAGGCAACACACAACTTATGGACTCACTTCATCAATATTTAATAGTGCCGTAGAAACCCAAACATTGACCCAAACCAGTGAGAAAAAGCCAAAAACACGCTTTCTAGCCCTTGAAACCTTATTGCTTCTGGTTAGTTTGTGAAGTGATAAAAATGAATATCAGAAGGAGAATGATGAAATTGTGAAATCCAAGAAATGTGAGTCTTTGAACATTCAGTAGGTCTAACGTAAATTTTTCTTAATCTCGTTTAATCTCAAAACAAAAGAAATCTTACCTAACTTCCTGCTGTGGAAAAAGCTGCTGAGCCATCCTTAATTTGGGACTAAGCCTGGAAAATTATCTTGAAGGGTAATTTGAGGTAAAATAAGGTCAAATTCAAGTAATTTAAAAATAAGCATTAATAAAAACAGTGTCATACTCACCATCACTCCTGGAAACCTACAATAGATGTTTTGATATGTGGATCCATTTAGCATACTTATCTTTTGGTAATAAAATGTAATTAAGTTAATGGTAAAACTTATTTTAGCAAAAAAGCTGATGCAGTTCTTTGTAACAGAGCCAACACTCTCAGTTCTTTACAAATCTTTTGAATTAAGGCAACAATTTGGAGAATAAAGAACAATGATTTAAATCTAATCGCTGGAAACTTGGGTAAATCCCCTTTGTGACTCACGCCTTCTCTCGGGCAGGAACTTTGCATGTAAGACTACAGCTCGTGAACATTTGCTCAGTATTGGAACCGTTACATTTATCTTATATTTCATGTCACGTTTATTTTTCACATTCCTTGTCACTCTTGCCATTTCTCATCCCCCAGAGTCTCCCAAACACTAAATAGTGTTTCTTTCCCATTTGCGACCTGTGTAGGGGTAAAGGTTTCACAGGAGGAAATTCGCTCCTCTCTCTCTCCTTCTTGAGAAACGCAGCACGCGAGGCGGACCCTGGAAAAGAAAGCGGCTGCTTTAAGTTAGTGGAAGTGGGGCTGGAGAATGTGCATCTGGGCCCGCAGGCAAGGGAGGTGGCTAATGCTGCAGCCCAGAACCAGAAAACCACAGGCCATGGCTGCAGAGCAGGTGTCTTTGGCATGGGGGGAACAGTCTTGTCCTCTAAACAGAGGGACCCCAGGATGGGCTAAGTGCCCAGTGACTTCCCCCCAAAGTCCCCAGCAGATGCATCTCTGGGAAGAAGGGAGTGAGGGATAGAGCTGTCAGGGCTGTAATATTAATCCATGTGGAAGCAAAAACAAAACAGAACAAAACAAAACAGGGGGAACGGAGGTTGTTCCCACCACAGAGCTGTTCATTCGGGAAACCCTGATTTTCCCAAGGCGTGCTGGCAGGTTTTGTTTCTGAGGTTGGATTCCCAGCGAGACTGACTCAGAAATGGAGATTGGCTTGCAGCAAGTTTTTTGGGGGGCTGTCTCAGGATAAATGCCTGGCAGGAGGTGAAGGGGCAGGACTGGGCAGGGGAAGGAGAGAGAGAGAGAGAGAGAGAGAGAGAGAGAGAGAGAGAGAAAGAGAGAAAGTACTGGGCTGGGGCTCGGGGCTCGGGGCGAGCTGTGGGGGCATGGCGGGTATGGATAAAGATTTGTCTCAAATGGAGACAAGGCTGGACCAAGCATCCCGGGACTGAAAGGTCACTGGCAAGGGGATGTGACCTGGGGTCAAGTGGGTCTCTCCGTAGACGGCAATTCCTAGAAAGGGGATTTAATTAAGAAGAGTCAGTGAGCACCATTCCCAGCAGCCGGAGAAATGTCTGTTTCTGTCCCTAAAGGCTGCAGATCTGGGTCTAATAATGCTGAAGGAACTCAATCAGATGTGTGACACCTGATGTTCAAGGCACCGAACCACAGGCGTTATGAGCCGGTGTTCATCCTACCTGCATTCTGCAGGTGTTGCCACTTGGTCCTTCCTTCTTCATGCCCGGATGCACCGGCATGGTCCCATATCTCCCATTGCTCTGCAAAATGCTTTCACCCTCTGCAAGTCCTTTCCCTGTTCACTCTTATTTTGGAAAAGTAGCCACCTCCCTTTCAAGCCCTATCCCTTTATCTTTCTTCTTCCATTGTCCTTTCCCTGCAGATAACCCCCCTTTCCCTTCAGGTTCCATCTCTTTCCCCCAACTGGCTCTTTCTCCTTTCTCCATTTATATTGTATTGTCTAAGTTCTCTCATCCTCAAAGAAAAATGAGTGTCCCAACCCAGGTGCCCTTTGGCTCCCACTCCTGGGCCCTGCCAAACTTTTTGACAAAGCAAAGGGGTTTGGCAGAAAGAATGCTGCCTGCAGTGTCAGACCGACCCTGGTGTGAGTCCCAGCTTTGTCCCTTGCTAGTCTGGGAAAGTTCCTTAATCTCCCTGAGCGCCTATTTCCTCCTGTATAATGTAGGTGTGGCAGTTCCTAGTTAATGAAGTTGTAGTGCAGATCAAATGAGCTAGAATAGATATGGAGGGCCTAAGTTTAATTTTCTGAATGCAAGGGTTTAGAAAACGTAACTTTATTTCTAGGACCCAATTTTATTTCCATTTTGAGCTTCCATGGGGCTGGGTGGTTAGAAACTTCCTTCCTGCTGGGGTCCTGATAACATCCTAAAGGGAAGGCAGAGGGGAGAATGGCTCCCACAGTATCAGTTCACGGGCGAGAGAGGGCTGCGGGTCTTGGTCTGTGCACAGGAGCACCCTGTAAGTGGTTGGTCATCTCCATTGCCCCGAGGTCGTCAGTCCTTCGGAGCTGCTGCAGAGCTGTCATTTGATGATGGGCTGGAACTGCTGGGCTGATCCTGCATGGTAGTCGAGCATGGGGACCTCAGATATCCGCCTAAAGCCATATGCAAGCAACCCCAGAAATCCTGGTCACACTGGAATTATTGTGTTGTTGTCCCAGTCCCCCTGGGCTCCAGGAAGCTCTGTGGTATCTGAATGCTTTCACTGACCATGGGGACAAGTCAGCCTCTGGCCCTTCCCTCCTTCTAGAGTCTTACAGGGAAAGAAACACAATTTCCCTCCCCCCCGCCCCCCCTTCTCTCTTTGAATGGGGGCGGGAATCCTAAAGGCTATCAGTTCATTTACTCATTTTCCCACAGAGACTGGCCTTACAGGGCAGGACATAGGGCCTGCCTTCTCCAGAAACTCATCCATCTATACCTGTACTCTTCCTCCTGCAGCCTGAGGAACTTCCTTGCCGTGTCCAAGTGTGTGAAACCTTGTTCTCCGCATCATCTGTCTTCTAAGTCTGCGGCTTTAAGCCCTAGAGTCATTTCCATTTCTTCCTGAGGGCTAGGTTTTTGAAAGTAAAAAGTTAAAAAAGGACTCTTTCCTCCCCAATCGGCTCTGTGATCTCTTTCCTGAGGCAATGGCTAGTTCTGTAAGTGGCAGCAAGGAGCTGGGGGACCCAGAAACTAGGAAACAATGGTTAATGTTTCAAAATAGCATCCTGTCCTAGGGAAGCAGCTTAGCTCATAGTAGGTGGCAACAACGACTCTTTTCTACTCCTATCGCTCCACTATCCCCTCCTCCTCCGTTGGCCATTCATTTTCTCTTTAACTCAGTTCAGTGATGCTTTCAACCCGCTTCCACCATGAAATTACTCCCACGAGAGTAACCGATGGCTCCCCCAATTGTACAATTCAGTAGGGACTTAACAGATTTTCTCTTTCCCTTGACTTCCTCTGCCATCTTTCCACCAGCCAATGTACCCCCCCGCCCCTTTGCAAAATTCTCCCGTATCTTGGCTTTATAACTTCTTGTTTCTCTTCTTACTCATTTGGCTATTTTTTCTTCATCTTCTTCTGCCCTGCAGTGTTGGCATTTCCCAACCTGCTTTCACCACCCCTCTGCCTACCATCTGATTACTCAGATTGCTGAGTCTACATCATGTTCCTCTGGCAGAAGATCTTCCTCCTTCTCTCTCTCCACCGCTCTTGCGTAACTGTAGTCTCTTTTCTTCTTATAATTATTGAAGCCCAGCTCGAATGTCTTCATTTCACTGAAACCTCTGCTGCACCATATTTCCTCTTCCTGCAGTCCCCTCGGTGAATGCTCTCCAGCTTCACTTTGTGTTCCTTTCAGTGCCCGGAGTGTCTCCTCCCAGCTGATCCACTGCTGACCTTGTTTAAAAGCTCATCTGCAGTGTCATTAACCTCTCTTTAGGATGACCCGACTTCCTCCTTTTCGTCCCACTGTTAATTGTTTCCACGGTATGCTCTTTCCTTCTTTTATACACATTTCTACTATTGCACCTGTTTGCATTAGAGTTGCTTACTGAGGTCGGTCTCCTAATAGATGGAACATCTTGAAAGTGGGCACTGGATTGTACTCATACCTGTCTCTAGACCTTTGTCCGTATAGAGTCCACGAGTGCTTACAAAAGTAAGTTAAAGTGATTGTTAAAATGTGAACGGTGTGATCTGTGGTCTAAAACATTTGATCAGAGCGGACAGTGGCACTTGGCAAATAGGCGAGGAGTTTTATGAAACCACGATGAGAGATTTAAGGAGAGGTTGTGATAACCCATCATTAAGGAGAAAGTGCATGAATAGTAAAAAGTTGGGGATTTTGCCTTTTCCCTCACTTTTTATAGGTGGTCCCTTACGAATGACCTGAAGATGATGTTGCTCAGAAATGTGATTTCTAGGTGTCATGTAACCTGAGGGTTTTCTCAGACATTTGGAAGAAGACACCCATAAGGAAGTAACTTCTCAGAAAACCAGAGGTGGCAGGCAGGGGGCCTGCTGCAGGCAAGCACTGACGTGTCCAGCGAATTGTCATGCTTTGACTGTGTACTGAAGGCTCGCAACAGCCCCTGGAATGGAGCAGGATAAAGTTAAGGAGTTTAAACAAGACACCGAAGTCCAACCATTTTCTGGAATTTGTAAATATTTTGATATACAACAGGACCAAGGAATACCACTCCTCTTTGGTCATCACAGGCATGAAGAAGGAAACATCAAGGCAGTTTCTTACGTTAAAAAAAAAAAATCCACCTGATTTGAGATTCATGTCTGCATCTGAGGGTCTCTGTGGCTCAGTGTTACATTTGTCCAAGTGAGTGACGGCGTCCAAATTGTACTTCCACATTTTTATTTTTGATTTGTGGCACATTTATATAACATATGCTCTTTAGAGATAAAATTTAATACTGTTTAATTATATATATTTTTAAAAGAAAATTTTTGAAAAATGAACCAAGGGAAAAAGTCTAAATATTTAATATCATTAATGTAGGTAACAGTGCATGAAAAAGACAATTGTTGTCACATATTCGTCAAGCAGAAATGCAAACAAATGTGGACAAGATACGACTTTAATTAATTTGTGACTTGAAATAGCTGTTAACTTTAATATATATTTTTGAACAATAGCTCATATTTTTTTTATACATGTGAGCACGTATCTGCATGAGAAACGAAAAGTACTTAAAATACCACAGAGAGACTCTGCTTTTTAGTAGGGATTTAAAACGAGTTTCAACTGAGATTCCCAAATACAAAAAGTATGAAAGTTCAAGTGAGGTTATTTGAAAATATTATAAAGGAAAGGCCTATTATTCTATGACTCAAAGGCTCTTACACGCTTTAAGAATATAAAATAGTGTAGCACATTTAAGATAGAGGGGATCTGTGAAGGAATTATGGTGCAGGAAGCTGAATTCACCATCTCCAGAGGGGAGAGGGTGGCTTCTAAGGCTTATTCAGGGAGCTGGGCATGTGTTCCCTACACTGGGGGGACTCTGCAAAAAGTGGGGAACAGGCTACCCTACAGCATCTGCAGCAGGACCAAGAGGGAGAGAATGGCCTGCAGGGCAAAGAATGTGTGAGTGTTGCCCGTGGCTCAGATGGAGTCCCCTGGAGAGAGAGAGCTGGCCTGGAGCCATGCTGAGTTGTGCCCAGGAGACCTCCTGCCCGAGGGTGAGGGGACTCCAGTTGGGCTACGAAACAGAAGCTGAGGGCCGATCAGGAGCTGCCAGCTGAAAAAAAAGGTGCATCACCCACGTCATGGGGTGCTGACCTTTAACAAATAGCAGGTATTTCTCCGGCAAAATGGGTTATTGGGAACAACAAAGAATTGCAATTCAGGGCATGTGGTCTAACGGTGAACCACATGTAAGTCCAGAGAACCAGAGGTGGGGGTCACTCTTTTATGGACTCGGGAGGGGGTGGGGTGCTATGGTAAGGAAGAGTCCATTGAAGGAAAGTGGAAGTTCAAGATATAAGGACTTTTCTTTGGCTGAGTTAGGGCAGTCTCTCATTCGCTGACCTGTCACTGGGAAAGGAGGAATTCTTCCTCCTGCTGAGGTTGTATCACTTCCTGCTGGAGGCACAAGGTACACCTCTTCCCACTGGGGTCTCTATTCCTGAGAGTTCTCTCTTCTAGTTCTGACTCCATTTTAAATGAGGTTTCTGTTGATTCACTTCCACGCAGGGCTGCCGTTGCCCAGAGCGACTCTGCGAAGAGGCCCTGGAGAGCCAGCCTCAAACATGTGCCAGTAGCTTCAGGGGTGTGCGACCTGCACACCTGTGCATGGGGACCAGCACTTGGTTTAATGCTCTGAGGTGGCCATCTTGAAATTCTTCATTCTTTTTCAATCAGAGGTCCAGCATTTGCATTTTGCACTGTGCCCTGCAAATCCTGTATCTGGTTCTGTGCATCAGGCTGACAGTGTACAAGGCTGGCGGACAATGGTACCAGCGGGATAAGAACTGTTTTGTCCTTCGCCCTCAGACTGACTTGTGCGGTGGAAGAGGAAAAAAAAAAACAAGATGGAGAAGTAGAGAAGCCAAGCTTGCCTGCTCTCCCACTACAGGCTTTCAGCCTAAAGAAGCCTTGAATTCTAAACCAGATCCAGTGTTTTCAATTAAAATCTAATGTCTGAATTGAGAGAGTTTTAGCAACTTAAAGTGGCCATCATTCTGTCTAGTAACTAAGTGAACAGAACAATTCTGAGACTGAATTTCCCCCTACTATACAAAAGCAAGCCAGCATTATTTAATAAATATTACAAATTCAACAATGAAAGGACTTCAGAGTGGTTTTTTTTTTTTAATTTATTTTTACCCTCACGCAAGGACATGCTCATTGATTTTAGAAAGAGGGGAAGGAGGGAGAGTGAGAAAAACATTAATGCGAGAAAAATAATATCCACTGGTTGCTTTTTGTATGTGTCCTGACCAGAGACTGAACCAGCAACCTGGCCCTGTTCCCTGACTGGGAATTGAACCTGTGACCGCATTGGTTTATGGAACGATGGTCTCACCAAATGAACTATACCAGCCAAGGCTCATACTGGGTTAAAAAAAAAAAAAAAGTTGGGTGTAGATATGAAACTTTCCAGTTGATTCTGAAAGTATTTTCATTAGCAGAAGACACTATGTTTCAAAAGAGATGGGGAAACTTTCTGGAACAGAGCTGTATGTACATGAGACAACTGAGAAAGGAGTTGCGGTAATTACCCAGATGAGGGCTGGAAATTCACTGTCATTATTTCACTGCGAGCTGTTGTATTGAAAGATTCAGCCCCCCGACCGGGCAGATTCTGAAAGAGCCAGAAATGCACACACCACTTCAGGAAGTTAAAATTATGGCCTGAAATGAGGCTTTGGGATTACAATAGGTGTGTATTAGTTTTATTACATACCTTGATTCTTCCACACAGCCAGGAATAATCATTATGTACGCTTGCCGCTTTGGAATGAGAACATGAGTTCTAGCTCAGTGCTTCACAAGCAGTTATTGTGGTCAGTAACTTTCAGTGACCCAAGAGTACTGAAATTCGCAATGCAATGCCCAGGGATTGCTTAATCGCTAACAGACTCTGGCAGAAAGGGAGAGACAGAGAATATGAATGAAAAATTTTCATTCATTCTCTAGTAACGTAATGGGGAAAAAAAAAACCTGACAGTGAAATAAAAGGGAAGTTTCCAGAGAGCTTTAAGTATCCCAGTTTTTAGATTCGTGGCATACCTGTTCCTCAGGTATTCTCATGTGTTATTAATACAATGCTTGATCTACACCTAAGGCATCAGTGAAAAAGAGAAAAAGACAATTGGTACTGAGACTCTTCTGCTACTTATACATAGATTTCAACTATGCACTTTTGGAAATTGCTCTATTAATCATATAAGATATTCACTAATCACAGCTACCGGCTTAACATGGTTATTTCGGAAATCAACTGTGGCAGAGACTGGCTGGCTGTACTTTGAGCCTATTTCTGTTTCTTCCTGGGCAAGAGTGCCCTTCATGGCCTGCCTTGTAGTTAGGTGGCTCAGGGAGTTCTAGCTGGTCAATGGAAGGATGTGCATAAAACCTCCCTTGAATGATTCTCACGCTTTCCACGCTTCTGCCAGCTCGAGGTTATGATTTTGTGTTTAGCACATCAGAGCTCCAACGTGGGAGACATTTGGGCCCCATACGAATAAAATGCTTTCCTTCTAGGAACCTTGTCTGCTCTTCAGAGCTTCACATGGGTGAGAAATGCACTTCTACAGTTAATGTGCCAGGGTCGGTTTTGTATTTGTTTGTTGAACAGGTAGTGCTATGCTAACAAATATATCCACGTTTACAGTAAAGGAATTTTAGCTTGCTGGCCACTCACCGTGTTGTTAGATATGACTGAATATTTTATCACATTTAACTCTCTTCATAAGCCGTTGAAGTACAGTTGTAACTGTCATTTCACAAATGAGGAAATTAAGGTTCAAAAAAGTTAGGCAACTTGCTGGAGACATAAATACTGTTGAAATGGGATTTGAACCCAGGTCTGCAAGTCTCCACGGTGTGCTCAAGATCTTCCCAGTAAGCCCTCCAAGGGGGAATGTACTATGTAAATTGCACAGAGAGCACAGATAGCTGTAATTTCTCCATTTGTTCATTCACTCATTAATTTACTCAACAAACACTTATTCTGCTTTATTTTGTGCCATGTCCTAGATACTGGAGTCAGTCACTTGTAAGAGTAATGTTTCCCTGACCACGCTAGAGCAAATTTGCCATTGTAAGACACACAGTTTACCAAAGAGAAAAAGTTCTCAATTGCTGCTTTTTTCCTTTTCCCATATTTCCCAAGACATCATGAACTGGTATGTAAACTGAAAAGGTAAAAGACTGTATCCTAATTTTATTCAGTTTTTCTGTGTATAAAATATGCATAATTTATATATGCCGTAGGTTTCAAGGTACCCTTTTTAATAAGACCGAAGTAGTAACTTAAGTTTTGTTACTCGATGTCCTGAAATTCTAATTGTACCTTCTAGTTTACATTACTCCCAACAAATGGTAGAAATACTCAGAAATAAGCCCTCAGTATCTAACTTACTAATTTCTAGTCAAGAAGAGTGAATACTTTTTTCAGATGCATAAATTACTGTGCTGGGCAAGTAGCTTAGTTGGTTGGAGCGTCACCGCCTACACTGAAAGGTTGAAGTTTTGCTCCGTGGTCAGGGAGTGGGTTGTGGGTCTGAGCCCCCATTCGGTCTGGATAATGGTGGGTCAGTTGGGGCGCATGTGGAAGGCAACTGATTGGTGTTTCTCTTTCTACTTCCCCCCTTCCTCTCTCTCTAAAATAAATGAACATATTCTTGGGTGAGAATTTGAAAACAAAAGATGCATACATTACTACTACTGAGAGATGTTAGCCTTAAGAATATCTGGCTTAATAAAGAATGAGAGCTTTTCTCCCTGAAGTTTAGGAGGGACATTCTCATGGACGAACATGCTGACATTCACACGTGTGATCGGGGTGTGATGACAATTAAGAGGCGAGTTCCAGCACACGTTCTGTAGGCAGTGCCGCCCCACCACGAGGGGCAGATCCTGCCAAATTCATGATGGCGCAGTCTGAGGGAAGGAACAACGTTATTGAAACAGATAATGACTCTATAATAAATAATAATTCTGCAATAAAAGCTACCAGGCTTTTATTATAGAAATTTATGAAACTCCTACAGTACAAGAGCAAAGTAAAATAAAAGTTTACAATTTTTCAGTACTCTACATGAAGCCTAGAGCATATAATCCATTGTCGTTTATATAATACTTAATTTTAGGGTTTAGTCCAGCTAAGATTTAATGGATTAGGCAAAGTGTTTTGAAGCAGTATGGCTCACAAGACAAATTTGGTTTTAATAAGCACATGGATGTTAAAATTGGAAACGAGTGGAAACTGAAATTGATGAGATATCTAGCAATTCAGAGTACCACAACTCTCAAAGTTCAATATTTAAAAGAGCTTTCCAGACACACTTTTTTTTTCCTTTCAGCATAAGTGTCATAAGGAACAATTTTCTTTAAAATAAAAAGTAGGTTTGGGTTACTGGTGAGTTAAAAATATGACTTTTTTTTGTGTGTGTGATTTACAGCAAGAAATCTGTGACCAGATCATGTAGCCAATAGGGACTGTTAGAAGTCTGATAATTATGGGAACAAATTATGCATATTTTATACACAGAAAAACTGAATAAAATTAGGATACAGTCTTTTACCTTTTCAGTTTACATACCAGTTCATGATGTCTTGGGAAATATGGGAAAAGGAAAAAAGCAGCAATTGAGAACTTTTTCTCTTTGGTAAACTGTGTGTCTTACAATGGCAAATTTGCTCTAGCGTGGTCAGGGAAACATTACTCTTACAAGTGACTGACTATAAAAACCAAACTAAACCCAACCCCTGTTTATTTCTCGTAGGTTTCACGATCCCACCCGCAATTCCAATACATGTGCATTTCGTAAGAGAAAAGATGTGGACATCAAGGCGTAACTACAACTCCCTCTGTAAAGACCAGGAATTTAGTATGAAAGGATAAGTACCTATACAATGTTGTCAGGACATGGAAAAGCAGAGAAGGAAGTGCAACTCAGGAAAGAAAGAAGCCAAAAGCATTAACAAGAATCTTGCATTGGGACACATATAACAGGTAATTCAAAAAGGCTAGAGCCCTGTGGCGGAATACTATCCGCCCCCCCCCCCCCATGCAAAAGTGTTCTAGAATCGACAAAACATGGTATCAGGGAGAAAAACCCCAAGAAACCTTCTTTTGGAACCATGGAGTGTGATGTATGATAATATATGGCCATTTGGCAAAAATAAGGTCTCCATTGTGAATATTCTCAGGAAGCATGAACTTCAAAAGAAAGAAATGGTTATTTTCTTCGTAGTGCACGCAGAACATCATGGCTTCCCCCAAATCGGTGAAAACTAATATCCCGAAAAAAGGTGTCATTTTAAGAGTGAATCAGGATCCATCGTAACCTGTGTCTATGTGTGCCCTATGTGCTGGCAGGAAGCGCCATGGGTGGCTCTCGGGAGAGGTGTTTGTGGGCTGGACGGTAAGGTTTTCTGAGACAGTGAGAAATGGTTTCGGGTATTGGGTTGACTCCTGGGGTGCACAGGGGCTGGGTCCCTTCCCACCGGCTCTAGGCTCCCGCGGTTATCCCGGCACAGGACACCGCACTTCCAAGTGGTGGCCCTCCGCCCGCCAGCCCGAACGCCCCCAGAGTCGCAAGATGCCCGGGTGGCCGCGCTTTACGCGAGCCAGGCGGTGGGCCCCTTTCCGGGAAGGGAGCCTCCCCGCTGGAGCCCCAGGTGCCGGCCACCGGTCACCGGCCACCGGCCACGAGGGCGCGGGGAAACCCGGCACTTCCCGCCCTAGAACGACGCCCGGGCTCCCAGCTCCGGCTGGCTGGAGGGGATGTTCTCGCGAGAGGAGAGGGGGCGCGGGGCGCCGCGGGTTTGGGGGGCGCGGGGAAGCCTGAGGACGCGGGCCTGGCGGGGAGGGGAGGGGAGCGGAGGCGGCGGGCCGGCCGGGGACGCGGGGAAGCCGCTCCCGCCAGTCGCCGAGAGCCAGCCCCTGACGTCAGGAGTTTTCCTCAAAGTCAACAACAAGCCCGCGGCGGCAGCGGCGGCGGCGGCGCGGCGGCAGCGTGAACCGAGCGGCGGCCCCAAAAGGGAAGAAGGAGGGGCGGGGAGGCGGCGGCGGGGTCCCACGGGCGAGGCGCGGCCCGGAGAGGAGGCCGCATTCCCCAGGCCAGTGCTGGGGGCGCCCCGGGGCCCTGAGCCGCCGCCTGCCGCCGCCTCGCTGGCGTGGCCCGGCCCCCGCCCAAGCGGTGTTTTCTGGTGATGAATTGAATTTGTAGCCGATATCCGATTCCCATGTAGAGTCTCCGCCTCCTCCTCCCTCCTCCTCCCGCTGCCACCCGCCGCCGCTGCCGCCGCCTCCCGCTCCGGCTCCGCGGCCCGGCCCAGCCGGCTCCCTCCCTCCCTCCTTGCAGCCCTTCGCTTGCCCTCCCGCCGGCCGCACCGGGTTCCAGGGGGGCCAGAGGCTCTGCGGGGTGGGGGGAGGACAGGAGGGGAGGAGGAGGGAGGGGGGACCCCCGAGTCACCCCCTCTCCTCCCCCCGCCCCCCCGGCTCCATCCTCCGCCGCCGCCCGAGCAGCTGCGGGCCGCCACTGCCGCCTTTGCAGGTAACAGCCACCACCCCCCACTTGCGCCCCTTCCCCGATTCGCCGCCAGTCCCTCTGTACCCCCAGCATGGTCCTCCGTCCTGTCCTCCCTCGGACAGGGGGCAGCGGTGGGGTAGGGGGAGGCTGGGGCGTCTGGGCTGTCACCGCGCCGGGGGCGTGGGCGGGGGCTGGGTCAGTGGAGGCTTTGGGTGTGGGTGGTGAGGCCGGGGGATACCCGGCCCTGATGACATGGGCACCCCCTCACTTTCCAGGGGAAGCTGGGGGGCAGTGGTGCGCGGGGGTTGCGGGAGGGTGTCCCCGGCCTAGCGGTACCATCCGTGTATGGGTTGCCCCGGCCCTGGCGCTTCCAGTCTCTGCGCAACTCCACGCCCTCCCCTCGGCCCTCCCCACCAGCCACACGACGTGGGGAGGGGGCGCCCGGTCGGACTGGGGGTGGCGGCGAGGTTATATAACGCGTGGAGCTCAGTGTCAGTGTGTTTGGGTTGGGGGGAGGGGGTTGTCTGCCGCGCTGCCTGAGCTGGGGCCGCCGGTGCGCGTGGGGTGGGGTGAAGGCGAGGATGCACCGGCGTCCCCCGGGGTCTCCTTCCTCCTCCACCCACTCGGCTGCCGGCGCGCAGAAAAGACGGCGCTGGTGGGGTGGGTGGGGATGTGCGGGGGGAGGTGGGTAACGTGCTTGTCTGTGTTTTTAATAGTAGTGGGGTTTTGATCCGCTGGGGAGTTGTGTGCTAAGAATAGAAATGTGCGGAAGATGCTGGGTTTGGCTGATCCAGTGATGCTGTCGCTGCTGCCGGCGGTGGTGGCGGCGGCGGCTCGGGCTGCAAGTAAACAAACCAGCCTCTTCCTCGTCCATCGCCTCCTCCTGCAGATCGGTCTGCATCAGCCATGATGCTGGTGGGGCCCTTCAGAGCCCTAAGTTGAAGCCTCGCTGGTCGCTGTGTACATCCTGACTCCTTGGCGGGGTCACCCCTTGTTTGGGATTTCCCAGGAATCTACAGTTAGGCTAGATTGAGTCTCTTTAGGGTCAGGTTTTCGATATTGATATTTACTGTTTACCTTTGAAAGCAAAGGAAATGTTCGCATATAGGTCAAAGTTAGGATGCTCACGTTTCTTCCATCAAAATCATGTTATGAAAATAAAACCAACTCATTCCACCAGTGTGGTGATTGGTTGAAAGCCCAATGGATTTGTAATTCATGTCGTTTCCAGATAGAAATTTAGCATTGAACCCTATGTCTACTGGGTCTTTACTAGAATTAACAAAATGGTCACATTTGAAAGCTCACCCTAAAGCTAAAGGGTATGAAACAATGACTTTTTGCAGTTAGCACGTTGCCAACTGCCTCAGATCATCAGTGTAGATACATGTTCCATATTTGGAAAAGGGTGGTCATGTAAGTTTTAGCACACTGTAAATCATTAGACAAGTGCTGGGTTTTGTTTTTGGTGGAAACGCATCGAAGTAGATTGTACATCGTTAGGAAGTAGTTGAAAAACCAAAGATGGAAGAGCCCAATAAAGATGGTTTAGGAAACTTTGTCTTCAGAACTTCAGTGTCCTTGCAAAATATGTATACGTGAATATGACTCTTCAAAGACGTGGTTGTCTAAAACATGAAAATATTTATTAACATGTCTATTCATAAGTTACTAGTGTTCTAGGGTATATGACTGAATGCACAATTATTTGCATATAGACAGGGTGGGGCAGAAGGAGACTTACAGTTGTGAGTATGCAGAAGTTTATTCTAGTATTATTTATTGTATTGTTTTCTACACGAGTGACTGTAAACCTCCTTTTGCCCCACCTTGTATATATCAGGACTGGAGGGTTTGTTTTTCCTCCTGACGATAGTGTAATTTTGACTTTGAAAGTTTACCAAGGAGATTGTGTTGAAGATCTGCTTTGTGTTTTTCTCACTCGGCTTGATTCCGTTATCTCTGATGGGCTCAAGCTTCTGGGTTGAAAGTGAGGCAAGTGTGTGTCTTACATGATGAGACAACATTGGAAATGAAGTGAAGGTTGAATTTTAGCTTAAGCTGTGTGTTTGTGTTGTGTATTGGCAGTGCCATGTTTGCTTACAGTGTGTAAAAAAGTTCTAGTGTAATTCTGCAAGATAATTTATGAAACCACCCTTTGTAGTCACTTTTCCCCATACACTTAGCCTGTCCATGATTTGGCGAATTATGTTCCAACTTAAGTTTTGGCTTGACACTGACTTAGTTTAAGTTGCGTCCGTCAGAGTACTTAAAGGTTCTGCTTTGGACTTTTTACTGTTCATGTAAATGTATGGCTGTAAAATATTTTAAGTATGTTTTTGTTCATTCAACAAGTATTAGGGTGTGAGCTGTGGGATAGGGGCTGGTTTGATTGGAAACTTTTCGTAGTTACAGGAGATCACTCCCGTGAGAAAGGAAGTTTGTTTGCAGGTCACTGTCAGTCTAAACATGTTTGGTTAAACACATCACAGGCAGATACACCTAGCATGGAGTCTTGTGCAGCGTAGGGATCTAAGGTTTTATTTAAAATTCTCCCCCCGGGGACTATTTATTAATCTTAGAGAGAGAGGGAGGGGGTAGAGAGAGAAAAAACATCAATCGGTTGCCTTCTGACTGGGGGATTGAACCCTCAACCTAGGAATGTGCCCTGACTGGGGACCAGACCTGCAAGCCTTTTGGTGTACAGGACATTGCTCCAACCAACTGAGCCAGCTGCCTGGGGCTAAACTCTAGCTTTTGATGTAAACATGTGAGAGGGTGTTTTTTTCTTACATAAATTCAATGGAATTTTCCAGCTATTTGGGTTATTTTAAAGAGAGGAACCTGTTTTACAAATTGATTATGTGGAAGTTTAGAGTTTGCTTAAACTTTCCATAGTTTTGTGAAAGGGTAGCTACACTTTTTTTTGCTGTTTCTTGTTTTACTTCAAGAGTTCACCCTTGGGAAGATAAGGCAGTTATTGTGAACAGCATGTTCATTGGATTTTTAGCATGATTTGATAGGATCTTGTCTTTATCGTGTGCTTAAGTTTTGGGCATTAAAGAACATTTCATTCGAAACCATTTAGATTTGAATAACATGCAAGAAAGAAAAAAGACTCCATTGCATTTTGGTGTGATCAAATCAGTCTTGTAATTTGACTTGCATTTTTATTTTTCTTAAATTAATACAAAATCAACGCTCATAATTAATTTTTATAGATTTGTGTTAGAATATTTAAGTCATTTAAAATTGTTCTGCTTTTAAGTCCAAGTTTTAGAGTTTATGTCCTGGTTTCACGCAGCACGCACTGTTCTGTAGTCCTGAGTCATCTGATGCTAATTATTTGATTATGGTCTTTTGTGTACGCTAGAGCTAGATTCAGTGTAGGGTTAATGGTAGCCAGTGCCGGGCACTGTTACGTGTGACTAACCTGTACATTCATTAGTGTGGTTCATGGAGTTAGTGACAGCCTCAGCTGCCTTTACAGAGTGATTTTAACATGAGAAACACTTACTCTGGCATTGTACAAATCCACTTCATTTTAACTTTCCTCATTCTGAAACACTTTCTTTTGGTATTTTTACTAGTTTCTAACTATTAGAGTTCACAGCAACAGTGCTAAATTTTGATACAATAGTTTTCCCAGAAGTAAGTTAAACTAGTAAAGACAAAAGTTTATTGACTGATCCATAACACCCTTTTTCATTTCAGTTATTTCAGATGCTGAATTACATGCCATGAATGTTTACATATTTTACTGCAGCACCAGCCTCTCAGTATATTACATGTAAATATATTTCCTTTGCCGGGTAATCTTCAAGTAGTAGTTGATTGAGAAATTAGTGTGTTTCTTGACCCTTGGAGTTGCTTTTGGTTCTTTTTATTTTCAGTATTCTTTATATTTATTTATTGCCAACTGAAGGTATTTACACATCTAAATAGGTATATTTTCCTAATATTCAAAGGGAAAGTAAAAAGATTTATTAGAAGAAATCACCAGAAGACTTCCAAATGAGAATTTTTCTCCTCTATCTCAGGAAAGCCTCTGACTACATTTGTGGGGTTGGGGGGTAGGGTAGGAAGGGGAGGAATATGTCTTTGGTCAGTTTTGGAGTTTAGTTCAAGTTTTGGCTGAATGACGTTGGTGTTTGAATGTCGGGTCTTCCCAACTGTATTAGACTTTTGTGGACAGGAACGCGTATCATCGCGACATTGTTAGCTAAGATGCCGTTTATAAATGAACTGGACAGTAAGTAGATTTGAAATGGGAGAATCATGAATATTAGCTCTTGAAGAGCTGTGGGGCTGTTTGGAGTTCATCCGATGCCATACCTTTATTGTATGGCTAGCGAAACGGCACAGAGAATTCAAGGACCTTAGAGCGCACCACTCTGCATGGGCTGAGCCGGGAACAGGGACCCCAGTCCTTTGGTGGGTCCCGTGCTCTTCCCAATGCACCATTGTGATGAACTTTGTTAGAGGGTGCCATTCCTGCATGTTAACTCATTTTAATTGGTGGTAAAAATCTGCCAAGCTGATTCTTGCCATTTCATGGGCCATATACCAATTGTATTTTGTGTGTATGTGTGATTTTTTTTAAAAAATTGTATAACCAGAGAGGTCCCCAGGGCAGAGTTTAAAAGGATTTTACGTGTATATCAGAAAAATATGGCTAACCAACCGTGCAACCAGAATTCTTTTAGTCTGCCATTGTTACTGTAGGTACCCCGTTGTTATAGGCACCTTTGCACAGACACTAGCCCCATTTCACAAGAGAAATGTAGGGGATACTTCATCAATAGCTTGTCTAGTGTTTCAGGAATCAGAGGGACCCAATAAATGTTTTCCTAGTTATTCCATGTTAGACTATTAAATGAATCACTCAGCACAAGTTGCTTTTCTGTTTGATTAACGATGGCTGTGTCAGTTGAAATGGTACTTAAATGCCCTAAACAGGTGTAGGAAAGAGGGGGAAAGTGTTTTATGTTTTAGGACATATATTTCAAAATTTATAAAGCTGAATTTTCAGAATTGGCAATTTTGAAGAAACGATATTTTGTGTGGAAGTCAGAACCTTGCCTATGTTTATTCAGGTGTTTTCCCATAATGTAAAACTCACAAAGATATTTACAGAAAGACTTTTAAGAAAATCCACAAAGGTTATTATTGTACTCTGAAGAGATGAAAGGTATTTGAGATATATAATTTGTGTGTCTCACTTCCCCATATATTATGTTTTTTTTTTTAAAAAAACAGGATAATAACTCTTGAAAGGGACAGACTAACTTCGAGTTACTTGAAGTACAGAGCAAGTTAGCTTGAATTTCCCTTCCCCTTCAGTACTTTAAGTTTTATACAGCCTTACACACTTACACACTTACAGCATGTATTCGTTTCACCTAGTTCTTGCACGTAGGTGAATACTATAAAATTATAGCATGGTTACCCTTGACCATCATTTGTATTTCAAAGTAGCAACGTTCTGTGGTATCTGAATGTGAGTTACCTTCATTAATTCAGTTGACTAGCATATCTAAAATATATATAAAAAATTGTAGTGTAGAGTAAGTATATACCACATAATATTAACTATAGCCAAATTTATAGTTTAGAGGAAGTTATATTACAGAATTCTATTATGGCTTTTTACCTAGAAATTAACATAGGAAATTGTGGACCTGTGAATTTTGCTCTTATTCGTATAAAAGAGAATTGTTGAGGTGCCTCTAACTTTGTCACCCTACTTGTAGTCTTTTGTTACGGTTTCATTTGTGATGGCACAGTTACAATATTTAATTTTTAATTTATTTGAAAGTGTCGTGCTTTACTGAACTTTTGAAGAATAATTTGATCCAGAAGAAAATGTTCAGACCTCTTCTCAAATGTGATACGTATGTTCGAGAGTTCACATCACGTTGGTAGAAAGCATGCTGACCTTGATAGAAGACTTGAATGGCATGTGAGTCATTCTCTGTCACCAGCGCGTTCTGGTAACTGGGAAGTGATGTCATTATTGGTGGGTCATGGTTTTCCTAAATTCAAAATTGCAGATGCAATAGCTACTACACAGATTTGTTTTTAGAGTCAGATGAGGTAATATATGTGAAGGCATGGTGGTAGCAAATTATTAAAGGTTTGGAAGAGATTTTTCAACACTTCTTTTTGCTGGCCTTTCTGTGTACTCACCACTATAGTCCCTGTCACAGAGCAGATACTCAGCACATATTTATTAACTGAATAGATATGTGTATATTATGTTTTCTTGAGTGAGTGATATTTTTAAAAGATGTTTGAAGGAGTTGGATATTTGCTTAAAATTGAATGGTTGGTTGTCATAAGGAACAAATGTCTTTAAAATGTTCTTAAAAATATCATTGAGAAAATACGCCATTCTTTCTTTTTCCCTCCCATAATGGGTCATCTTGGGCAGTGTCGATGCCTGATTTGTTTAGGAATGGGGACTTGAGCATCTTAACAACAACAAAAAGAAGTCGAAAATGTTAACAAAAGGATAATTTTAATGTGTGATAGTCTTAACCACGGATGGAAAGCTATAGGAAATATATTTCAATGGATAGGGAATAATATTTATTATAATTTTAATTATTTATGTGTAGATGCTTCCATAATGTTCAATTCAGGTTTGGTTTGAAGATGGCTTAATACCATTCTCTCTGTTGACTCAGAATATAAGTGTGCTTGATTTGTCCTTTGTTAAGGCTGCATTCTCATTCCTTGTTTAATCCGCTGATTTATTCCATGTTTGTGGAGCATTTCATACGTGTCAGGCACTGTCACCTTGTTTTACTAATAATAATGCTGTTGAATCAGGTAAAAGATGTGAAAATGTATTTTAAATTGTAATATGACATTCAGATGCAATTATTATTATCATCAAACCCTCAAATAATTGTGAACAAAAGCACCTTTATTGTAACTTCTTTGTGTAAATTCTGAATTGTATCTGACAAGAATTTTGTGTGAAATTTTTTATAAGAACGGGGAAAATTAGATCACCCAGCAATGGAATGTTCGATGAGATAGGCTTAAAAGAAAAACGAACCAAGTTCCGGGTGTTGTAGGACAAACTTCTGCAGAGGTCAGGGCTGTTGGGAGGAGGGGCTGCTCCCTCTGCCTTTGGGAACAGATTACGCCCTGGGACTCAGCTCGTTCTTTCTCAGATCAGTGCTGTTCGTGGTGCGAGAGGCTGAGCCTGACAGAGTAGGTGACTGTGGTGCGGGGACAGTACCACCGCAGGAGAAGTCAAGAAGAGTACAGGTGACTATTAGGAGTCAATAGCATTGTTTCTGTGCACAGAAGAGCGTTTATTTCCAGTGAGTGAGTACAGTTCTAGGGTGGTATACCTTTGAATGTCTTTGAAGTTATGGGCAAAGAATGTGTCGTTTTAGCCAGTAGAGACTCAGGGGCAATTTTTAAAGCTGAAAATTATGACTATGGGTAGAATCTGTTCCCATTTGCAGATGCAAATGGGTAAACTTCTCTATAATGTGTGGGGTTCACTGGCCCTGATGATGATAAATTTTGTCCTATTGATTTAACATATATTTTAACAGTTTAATGTAAATAAGCACATTTTCAAATCTAAAGTAGTAGTGTTTGAAAGTGTCTTTGTAAAACAAAATTCATTGACTTGGGGTTGGTCGGGCTGCCTCAGTGTGTGGTTTTGTGTAAAAGAGGCAGTGCTGGCGGAGGGGACACGTGCCTGGTTCCCGCCTCGGGTCTCTCCCAGGTCCCCCTGTGACCTCGGGCAAGTCACTTGCCCGAGAGTTTTCTTGACTCTTTCCTCAACAGTGAACCAAGGTTCGTTCCAGCTTTGAGATTCTTACAGTGAAGTGTCCACTTAAAAAAATAAAATCAGTTTTGACGGTAGTTTTGTTTTTCTGGTGTTTTTCTTTAAATCAAGGTATGGCACTATAAATTATTTAACTAGGAAAGTGTGTGTTTTAAATATGTGCATTGGATATGTGTTATTTTTTGGTTATTACTAAGTGTCGATCCCTGATTTCATCCATTTCTCATCCCGAGGACATTGAGAGAGGAGTCTCCTTTTACCCAGACTATATAATGTTACAGTCAGAAACCAAGGATTCTTTAAACACATATGAGGTCCCTTGCTGCCGACGAGGAGGTCTAAAGGGCGGCCCCTCTAAAGACATAATTTTGTGCTAGTGTTGCGTGTATTTAACTTCCTCATGATTATTTATGTAAAGAGTTCACCCTTTTAATTATTTAGCTCTATATGTATTATGTAGTCAGTTGACCATGTTGAGTTCTTTAGGTCTCATAAATCAAATTAAAATGATATTTGGATTCTGTACTGAAGGATTTTTTGGTTTGTTGCCTGTTTTGAATGGTGAGACGGGTCTCTTCTTGGATGATGTGGCCACATCCTGTGGCCGTTTCCAGAAGTGTGTTATGTTCCTATGTATATTTGTACATGTTACCAGAGGAGAAAGAAAGAGCCCTGTTGTTCAAATAAATTTAGGATTTGCTGAGATGTTTAATATGTTAATAGTACTGTTTCAGGAGAAAGACATGGTGTATAGAATTTTCCCAACTTATTTGACCAAAGAAATTTTCTTTTTTTATCTTTCTTATTTATCCAGCATTTCCTTTCATATTCTGTCAAGCATATTTAGGGAAAATACACCCAGATTCCTATATCCCTTTGACTGTCCACAGTAGGAAAGCTGATGATTTGGAGGACAGTCTTGGCCCGCTCCCCCCTGGCCCATGAGGGGGGTGGTCTTCTTTTCAGCCACACAAACTTTGTCAGATTGTCATCTCAACGCCTGACTGCTGCACGATTAGTCCGTGCACTTAAATGGCATTGGAAAGAAAACTGTAATTCATTTTCGTGCTAGCTAAGGAGTCCAACCTTTATATTTGTCAAAACCCAGCTTGAGAAAGGAGTGTACAAGTATTGCGTAGCCCACCCATCACTTTTTCTGGCTATCTAACATCTGCGCCTGTGTTCCTGGACCGTGCGTTGGTCCCTTTCTGTGGAAATGCTCTCACTCAATTTCATCTCAGTATTTCCCTTTTTAGATTGAGAGGGACAATAAGAAATTGCCCTGTAAAATGCATTGCTATTTATGTGTGGGGGTATTTTTGAGGACTTTGTTTTTTATACTATAAGGTGTCCTGTGAAGACCCATGAGAAAAATTCCAGAATTTCAGATTTTTGTTCCAGGAAGAATTAGTCCTTCTGAGCAACTTTTTTTTTTTTTTTAATTAAAAACAAAAAACTTACAGATAATGTACATACTGAAACCATTGTGTTTCTTTATTTGCATTGCTTCTTGAAAGCTCCTGCTAAAGTTGTTTTACTTCGGCTTCTATTTTTATTTAGGTGGTAATTTTCAACCTTTTCCATCTTATGGCACACACAAATTACTAAAATTCTGAAGCCCACCAAGAAATATAATTTTTACTTCTCTGACAAAAAATAAGTATCATTTTGATATATTCACACTGGACGGCTATTGTTGTGTTGGCCGTTGTCATTTTTTTATTTGGCCGTCGGAGGAAAAAGAGGTCTGTGCCCCAGACCAAACAGTCAGGTACAGCCTGCTTTAAAAACTCTTGCGGCACGACCGCTGAAACTCGCTGATTAAGGTAGCGCGGATTTGGAGTCCAGAATGCAGCCGCTGGGACTCACATTGTGGCTCCGCCGTTCCATTTTCAAATCCGGCAAGCTGCTTAATCTCCGTGGCCCTCAGTCCCCTCCCCACCTTTGTGAAATGCAGTTCCTTGTACCCTCATAGATTGGTCGTGAAGATTACCTGAGAAGAACAGATTTAAGCACCGCTACGAGTTCTGGACATACCTGTGTGTTCCATGCTGTTTTCCACTTTCGTAGTCCCTTTCTTTCACGCTGTCTAGTTTAAAAAGTCATTGATTTTATATCATTTCTGATATTTTACTTACTGTAATCAACCTCAAATATTTCTTGGAACACGGCAAAGTAAGCATATATGTTAGTTTCTCAGCACATGGGATTTTGCGTAAAATGCAACCATTAAAGACATTCCCAGTTGCTTTCCCCTAAGTTTTTAGATTTACAGAGATTTTGAAACTAGATGCAGGTAAAGATTTGCGTTCAGTCCACTTTCGTTTTCTTCCTTCCACCTGAAACATAATCACTAAACAGATTTTCTGTAGTATTTGTGTAGGTGCGACAGTGGTTTTCTTAGGACTTTTTTTATTGCAGCCTCTTAGGTTAAAAGTTTCACTATCATTTGAAATCTGTCACAAGACCAGGGAAGTGCATTCATTATACAACTCTTTAATAAATAAGTTCCCCAGTTTGAAGAGCTAGACTTTTATGTGAGGTCAGGCCAGTTGAAGACATTTACAAAGAATTAGTTGTTTGTTATTGCTATGTGAGTTGCAAGAATGGAAAAAAAAAAGAAATTCTTTCTTCAATACTTCCTTCCAGGCTGAGTCATCACTAGAGAGTGGGAAGGGCAACAGCAGCAGAGAATCCAAACCCCAAAGCTGATATCACCGAGCACTGTTTCTCCAAGTTGGGGGCTGGTGGGGAGCCATCATGAGCGATGTTACCATTGTGAAAGAAGGATGGGTTCAGAAGAGGGGTAAGTGTTCAGCGCGATTGAAACCGTGTGGTTGGTAAGTGTGCGAACAGTTAGTAGTGTTCTGGAAGCTGCTAGTTTTTCTGATGCTGGTAAAACAAAGTAAAATGACGTGCTGTGCCCAGTGAGAGAGAAATGATGTTTTATCTCTGTGTGAGGGATTTGCTTGTTATTTAGGGATTCTTTGTAATTATTGATTTTGATAATTTATAATCAAGTTTGGCTTTCTGGTCCGTTGTGTGCATGCACGTTACAGAAAATTCTTGTATTTTTCTGTGCTGTCTACAGACTCTACAACCCAAAGAGAAATCTTTAGAATGCTTTAATATCTAAAAAAAGTCTTTAACTTATATGCATTTCAAGACATGTAAACATAAATAAAATTAATTGAATTATATTAAGCCAATTTGGGTGGTGGTAGCAGGGAGGGTTCACCCCCAAACTTGCAGATCTTTTGCAGTCTCATGAGTAGGTAAGTAAAGTCCTGGAGTAAAAGACCAAATGAGGGAAGGGTTTGTAGGTAAGTAAAGTCCTGGAGTAAAAGACCAAATGAGGGAAGGGTTTGTGTGTGTGTGTGTGTTAGTGTTTACTTTTATGTTTTTATTTTTCATGATCTACTTTTAGTATTTCTTGTTCACTCCTACTTTAGGTAAACAATTCAATGCATTATTATACTTCTGTGTTATTGAAGGAAGAACTCTTCAATGTAAAACTTAAAATAAGTTTACATCCTCTATGAGATCACCTGCTAATGTGGTCAATGTGTTTATTAGAAATCTAGAGTTTAGATTAGTTGCTAGGCAACTATTGTTTATCCACATGGCCAAATTGAGTAGCATGAGGGCCATTTCATTCTCAGGACTTGGATGTACCTTATATCTATTTTCTGGTTAAAAGTTGCCTCTTAAATAGTGATTTTAATAATCTTTGAGAGTTTGTATTCCATACCTATGTTGAAGAGCTGTTGAGAAGAGTTAAATATGTTTATGTGTCACTGAGCTTTTTAAAAGTCAGCCTTAATGAGTTATTTATTATGCCTATAATAAAATTCACTGGTTTTAAGCCTACACTTTGATGAATTTTGCTAAATTTATACAGTAACTAACACTATAATCATGACTGAGAACATTTCCATCACCTGAAAAAGTTCCTACATTTCCCTGGTAACCACTCATCACCTGCTACTCTAATTTCGCTTCTCTAGAATTTCACAAAGTAGAATCATACCATATGTAGACCTTCGTGTCTGGTAACTTTCACATTGCCTAATGCTTTTAAGAGTCATCCATGTTGTTGTGTATATCGTTAGCTTGTTCCTTTTTATTTGGGGTAGCGTTTTGCTGTCTGGGCATACTCCATTCGACTGTCTAACAGTTGATGGACCTTCAGGCTGTTTCTAGTTATTGACTATTATGAATAGAGTCGCTGTGAATATTTGCACACATGTCTTTGTGTGATGTCTTCATGTTTCTTGGTCAGTAACCTAGGAATGAGATTGCTAGGTCAGTTGGTAAGTGTATGTTTTACTTTATAAGAACTGCCAAACAGTTTTCCAAAGTGGACGACTATTTGTGTTCTGTTTAATTTTTTATGTTGTTTCTCATGTTAGAAATTGGGAAAGCACTTTCAGATTTCAGTGCTGTATGAAGGAAGATAGTTTTTGATTTATTTTCTAGCTGATCCATTATATTTATATTTTTCTTTGTTTTTTGGGGGTGGGGTGGCAAGTCACTTGACTCTTTTAGAATTTTACTTTATTAATCTCTAAAATTGTTCTTAAAAGTTTCTTGTGAAGATTAAATAAGATAATGGATATGGATGTTTGGACAGTTTTGACATAAATGTAAACTGTTACCATCAGCACATTTTATCACGGGTTTAGGGTAGTTGTTGAACCTGTTTAGTTAATTGTGTCTTCTCTGAAGCACCAGTACAGAAGGTTGGAGTGTAGCGCATGGGATATAGAAAAAGGAAAAAAAAATAAAAAGAATTTCTCGGTGTTTTTTTACTGCATTGGTTAAGGAGGGAGGATTCTAGTGATGGTGTGTGTTTGCATGTGAGTGCACATGTGTATTAATTTTAGGAGGTAATAGTCGTATAAACATAAGAATGGGAATAATACGTAAAGGTATAAAGTGAAAAGTGAAAATCTTTCTACTTCTACCTCTTTCAACTGGTTTCTCTCCTCAGAGGTAACCATTTTAGACTTTTTGTATATTTTCAATTCTTCTGCTGACTACTCCAGTTTTATATATAATACAATACTATGTTACACTTTATTTTTGACTAAGTAATCTAGTATAGCCCCACTATGAAAAATTAACAGTTTCACTTGTGATACTTACTGTTCATTTTTGGGGTCTTTCATGGTTAAATTTCTAGCTCTTGAATCATTAATTTTGTGAATTACTTAGACATATTTTGTTGCTTTATAAGTTAAGAAAAATCAGTCCCTGGTACAACCTTTCCCTTGAATTCCACACATTTCTTTCCCAGTTTATGGTAGCCGCGGCATTTATTCCCTATTATCAGGGTGGAATAGTCAGGCTTGTTCATCCCACAAAGCAGTAATCAGCGCTATGCCATGTTGAGCAGTTAAAGAACATTAACTGCCAAACAAAGTAGTGTGATGAGCACTGGGGATCCATCGAGAACGAGTGGATTTTTATGTGCCGCTGGTACTCGAGATTGTGTCGCATTTCAGCGCGGGCTGTGACTGTTTCTCCTGGATTTCCTGATTGCCACATTTCACCCCACTGGCAGAAGAGTGTATGCCTTCATTACATCACTTGGTTTTCCATCTTTAGTTTTGACTTTTTTTATCACCGTTTTCCCCCCTGCGCCCTCTTCCCCCTCCACCCACCTTCTTCCCCCACTGTCACTGCACTGCTGTCCAGGTACCGATCTTTGAAATGCTGCTTGTTGAAGTTCAGATAGGAACTGCCTTTTTGTCTGGGTTTGATGCTCAGCTAATACTGTGCCATTTGATTGCATTCTTGGACTAGTCCTGTGCTCTGAGACGTATTTTCTCTTTTTGTTTGGGATTTATTTTGCAGTTTTCTAGGATACTTCCTGCAGTAATTTTTCAGAAAGAGCATGTGCGGGGGTGCTTGTCAGGTGAGAAGGGTGTTTGAAAATGTCCTTTTCACCCTCACACCGGGTACGCACGTTGGCTAGGTACAGAATGCAGTTTGACATCATTTCCCTCCAGAGTTCTGAAGGTTGCATTCCATTGCTTTGTCGTAGCCAGGGTTACTGACCATAGGTGTGGTGCTAGGGTGAAGACTTGTTTGTAAGCGACTTGTGGTGTTCTCTGGAAACTTCTGTTGGTGCCACATGACCTTTGGCATTACGAAAGTTGAGGAGGATGAGTTATAGTCCTTGTTAATTTGTTTTGTAAAGCGTTTGGTGGACTGCTTGAAAAATGCAGACTTTTAGCGTCTTTGTTCAGATCGGGAAAATCTATATTTCTTTTATTTCTTCCCTTCTATGTTGTCTGTATTTTATATTTTTTTGAAAAAAATTTCCCCTAGAGCTTACATATCAATGTACTCTTTTCCTTTTTTTTTTTTTCATTTTCCATGCCTTTTTTTTTTTTCCTTTGTTCTGGGAGATTTCCTTGACTTGTTATTCTAGCCCTTCATTGAATTATTTATTTCAGCTATTACTTTATATTCCTGGGAATTCTTTATAGTTTATGGCCGCCTGCTCTTATTTTACTTATATAACATAGTCTTATTTTTAGGACACTAAATAGATTTTATTTCTAAGTTTTTTTCTTCACTTTAGGTAATTTCTTTCATTTGTTTATTTTCGTTCCTTTTTGGTGGGAGTAGTTTTCTTCAGGTAGCTGGTGATCCCTGTTTGTCTCCTACATCTGTGAATGAAAGCCTGGGATTGCTGGTGGTGTCCCCTGTTTTTACAATTCATGTATTTTTCCCTGTGCTTATAACAAGTTAGATTCTCCGCCAGAGGATCTGTATGGTAGTTTTTAACTGTATTTGAAAGCATTAGTTAAAATATTAGGGAAACCAAATTGGGCATTTTTTTCCTCCACCATTTTAATTTATTCTTTAGGCATCTTTCAGCTATTTTAATAATATTTTGATAGTAATGTTTTAGTCAAGTAAATTTCACTACATAATCTGTTGGTGTTTATCTATATTCCGTTCAAAGGATTTCTTCTAAAAGACCTGTTTACCCGGGCAGGTTGTTTTCACCTGAACTATGGTGTCCTTGTTTGAGAACAAATATGATAATACCTGCCTTTTTTACCTCGCCTTGTGGTTTTAAGCATTAGGAGATAATGCGTATAGGGGAGTGTTTTCAAACTATTAATAAAGGGTGTTGATGTAACATAGTTGTAATCAGAACCCTTATGCTGAATGTCAGTCCTTCTTCTCAAACCTGTATTGCTGAGTCAGGTCTTGTTAGCTCCTAGTCAGATATAATCTCATTTTGTCTTTACTTTTAATGCGAATAAGTTGTTCTTCAGAAAATATCTTCCAGGAAAAGGAAAAAAAGACTTAAAGATAATTACTGATATCGTATAGCATAAATTCTTTCCTAACTTTATTAGTGGCATATAGTAATGAAGCCTTTTTTTTTTTCTGTACTTCTCTGGAGCAATTGCAAAATAGTGGATATTAATTGAGATAACACGTTAGCATAGTATTGTTGATATTCGAAATGACAGTAAAAGAAATGCCATGTAGCAAGCATGGAATAAAGTATTGTCTACATTTTCCTTCTTGGTGGTCTGGGCTGCACATTGGCATAGGAGTCATCTGCATATATATTAAACACTTGTTACTTTATGTCCTTCTAAGACCAGCCTATAAAGTATACTCCAGGTGACTGGGTATCTCTAAACCTGATGTCAAATTTGCTTTCTTATTTTGTTCCATTAGAGCTAGTGGCAATATTTACTCTGAAGGAACTTACTGCATTGATGAAGTTTTACCAGCTTGAAAGATTTTAGTTATCGAACTAAGTAGATTGCAATACTATTAATCAAGGAACTATTGCAATTTATAAAACTTTATTTGCTTAATGGCATCATTTCTTAAAAAAACCTATGTACATAGTCTCTCATAAATGTGGACAGCTAGTTCCTTGGTAACAAATTATAATCTGTGATATATTTCTAGTCGACTCATAATCTCACTTTGGTACAAATTGAAGGGTACCGTTCACTGAAAACATTTTGATTGATGAAAATGCTGCACGCATGTGTTAATTTCTTATGCTTTTTCTTGTGTTAATATCTGACGGATTGAACTGTCCTGTTGTCTTCTATGTATGTTAACCAGTTTGTGCTTTCAAAGAACTTTTCCCCTTAGTTTGCCTTGTTCTTGTAATAGTTTCCAATGGAGGGATATCTGTAAACTGTCCTTGGAATTACATGTCTTACATTCTGTGAGATGGCTTGTTTAGATGAACTACAATGTTAGTATTTGGTAATTCCAAGCTAAAACTTTATAAATCCATGAGTTGTCATATAAAATAGCTTAATCTTGCTATGCAAAATACACTTTAGTAACAAAGATTGTAAGCTGAGTTATGCTTTAACACGTGGCTGTTGTGACATAGTCCATTATAAGTTGTAGAAAACAGAATGCACGATTTTGGAGGTACTCATCCAGGTCCAAGGGCCTTTCCTTCTCCTTCACTTCGTGTGTGCTTGCGTACTTTTAGTTCTTGTTTTATTCACCAAGTGACTTTTGAAACGAATTATGAAGTGATTAAGGAAAAAGAAAGTGGCCATATGGTTTCCTGTTTACCGCTCAGCAGCCAGCGTTTTCCATAGAGAGTAAAGGGCTGCGGCGGCGGCTGTGTGAACCGCACGGTGCACCAGAGCAGCTCTGGCTGCTGCCACTGGGAGCAGAGAAGAGACCTGGGAACGTGACGCGGGTCAGCAGTGGCATCACAACTCTGAGATGCAGGGTGTTTGCAATGCGAAATTTGTTTTTCTTGTTTCAGTTATTTGTGTTGAAAATTTTAACCAAGGAAACCCAAGGCAGAGAACCATCAAATGACAAACTAGAGTCACAGAATTACTGAGTTGCTGTCACACTCACACTCACCTCCCTTCCCAGTCAACAGTTGAGTTTTGTGTTTTGACTGTTATCCTGCAGCCTTGTTCAGTTCTTATGATATTAATGTTAGTTACCAGCACTTGGAAGATTTTCTGTGTGCATGGTCAGGTCATCTACAGAGAGCCTCAGTTCTGCTCCTTTCTTTCTAATCTTTATGCCTTTAATTCATTTTCTGATTTTACCCCTCTGGTTAGGACTTGTAGTACAATGCTGAGTAAGACTGTGAGGGTGCACATTTTTGCCTTACTTCTCATCTTATGGGAAAGCATTTACTTTACCGTAAGTATCACATTAGCTGCACCTTTGCTGCCCTTTATCGGGTTGAGAAAGCTCCTTTCTATTCCTAGTTTGCTGAGAGTTTCCATCATGAGTCGGTGTTTAGTTTTTCCGAAAGATTTTCCCACATCTATTGAAATGACCTTTGGACTTGTTTCATTCTGTCAGTAAGGTGTATTACTTTCATGGCTGGAATAAATCCCATTTGGTCACGATGTACTACTACCTTTAATATGGTACCAGTCTCGATTTACTAAAATTTTGTTAAGGATCCTTTCTTTTGCGTTTACCAGAATATTGACCTATAATTTTTATTTCAGGTTTTGTATAATGGTTATGCTAGACTTATAACATAGGTTGTAATAGGAAATATTCCTTCCTCCTTTCTTTTTGAAGGAATTTGCATAACATGGGTTTTATTTCTAACTTGCATCTTGATAAAATGCATCAGTGAAGCCATCTGGGTTGGAGAATTTTGATGATTAATTCAATTTCTTTAGTGGATATAGGACTATTCAGATTTTCTGTTTCATCTTGTGTTGGTTTGGGTAATTGAGTTTTCTAAGGACTTCATCCATTTCAACACAGCTTTTGATTTACTAGGCATAAAGTTCTTAAAATCTGCAGGATTATGATTATCCCCATATTAAATTCTAATATTTGTATATTGTGTTCTCTTTTTTTCTTTGATCAATCTTCCTAGGTGTTTATACATTTTATTAATCTTTTCAAGTAGCTAAATTTTTGCTTTGCTTATTTTTCATTTGTTTTCTATTTTATGCTTTTGCTCTTTATTATTTTAATTTGCTTATCTTTTTTTTTTCTGGCTTCTTAAGGTAAAATATATCATTGATTTTAAACCTTTTTTTCCCCAGAAATATAAGCATTTAAAGCTATAGATTTATCTTACTTCCTGGCTTAACTGTGCCCCGCAAATTTTGATAGTACTGTATTTTCATTGTCATTTAGTGTAAATGTTTTCTAACTTCCCCTGTGGTTTCTTTGAACCCTGGGTTATGTAGAAGAGTAGTGTTTAATCTCAGAATATATGGGGTGTTTTTGATATCTTGGTGTTATTAATTTCTGTTTTACATTTTGATTGTAACTTTAGATGATACTACGTAAAATTTCAGTCATCTGAAATTTTTCGTGATGTTTTTAATGGCTCACTGCCCTATGGCTCTCCTTGACTTTTTGCTGGTGCGGGTGCAGGGTTGTGTAAATGCGCGCCTGAGACGGGTGACAGTGGGCCGTCTCTTCTGTGTCCTTCCTGGTTTTGTTCTTCAGTTCTGTCAGTTACCGACAGAGGTGAAACTGTGATTGTGAATTTGTTTCTTTATTCCGCCTGTTTTGCTTTATGAATTTTGAAGCTCTGTTGTTAGACGCATCCACATTTATGGACATTATATCGTCTTGATATGTTACGTCTTTCTTCTGAAATGCCCATCTTCGTTCTTGGTGATGCCCTTTGTCTTGAAGTTCTGCGTGTCTGATACAAATAATAGCTGCTTGAGACTTTTTATGATTCATGTTTCCATCTTTTACCTTTCTTAAATGCCATTTTACATTGAGTTGATGTCTTATATTTAAACTGCCTCTTTTGCAGGTAGCATATGTTTGGATCTGATTTTTTTTTAAATGTTATTTGACAGCCTTTTCCTTTTAATTGGGTGTGTTTAGGCCATTCGTATTTACTAATGGAATTTTTGACATGGTTTCCTATTTTTGTTATGTGGTCTTTGTTCCCTTTCATGTTCTTGCTTTTGTTTTTGGATTTAGCATTTTTTTACTATTCCGTTTTTTTCCCTTCCAGTATTGGCTTGTTGGTTATGTCTCTTAAAGATTAAAAAAATCTGTATTTAATGTTGTTGTTGATGTGGTTGAGTTTAGGTCTCATGTTTTGTTATTTTTTATTTGTCCCATTAAAAAAAATTCATCTTTACATTTTTTGCCTTTTATTGGGTTAATTGAATTTTTTCAGTATTTCATTTAAATTCTTCTATCAATATGCATTCTTTATGGGGGCATATCCCCTCCAAGGAGCAATAATTGTTTCTTGGTGTAATGTGTGAAAAAAACTTAGATATTACAATGTTTAACATCTCCAGTCAGGCACATTACATAAATAATATAAAGCATATCTGTGGTATTCAGAATTTATGTGGGAGGCTAGAGTTACTAGGAAAAAAGGTAAAAAAAAAAAAAAAAAGCTTATCAGGTGAGCCACAATGGAAGAAACCCTGGGAGACACTGCTCTGTCACCGTGTTAGCTTGCCTCACGTGGTTCGCGGTGGTTCTGGGCAGCGGTTTCCCACCAGGGCTGCTTTCCTCCCCAGGGGACACTTGACTGTGCTGGAGACATTTTTGATTTTCACCACTAGGGGTGCAGGGGCCACTGGCACTAGTGGGTAGAGGCCAGGGTGCTGTTGAACACCTTCCCGTGCACAGGACAGTCTCCCCCAAACAAAACATTTTCCCCTCGCAACATTTGAGTGGTGCGTGTGGAGGTTGAGAAACCCTGCTCCTGGGATTATGATACGTGTCCCTAATCTGTCACACTCTACACGGGGTTAATGTTTTGCTGCGTCATGCAAAATGCAAGACCCACGTGATACTGTGGTCATATTTACCCACCCCTGAGTGCCTTGAGCTGCTCTTCTTGTATATATTTAGATATAAATTTGTAACAAACCCCACGATACAGTGTTTTTTGCTTTCTGTCTTTTAAAGAAGAGCAGGATAAATAGAGCTTTAATCAATACTTACTTTGTTTTTTGATTTCGTTGATATTTCCTCTAGATTGGAGTTTCTGTCTAATACTACTTTCCTTCATCCCAACAAGCTTTTATTAGCATTTCTTTTGGAGCTGATGTGTTGGTGACCATATAACTAATTTTTTATCTAAAATGTTATCATTTTGTCTTCACTTTTGAAGGCTTTTTTTTATTGCATTCAGGATTGTGATTTGATAGTTTTGTTTCTTGCATCACTTTATAGATATAATTTCATTTTCTTCCGGTCCCCATTGTTTCTGATGAGAATCAACTTAATTTGTGCGTTCCCTGTTTATAACAAGTCTTTTCCCTGGACACTTTCAAGACTTGTCTTTTATTTTCAGCAGTTCACGTATGATGTGGCTCGGTGTTCTTTTCCTTGTATTTATCCTGTTTTGAGTTTGCCGAAATGTTTTTGATATACAAATTTATGTTTTTTACCAGACTTGGGAAGTTGGTGGTCATTATTTCTAAAGAACATTTTCTGCTCTGTTCTCTGTTCTCTCTGCTTTTGGGACTCTGGTTATCGGCCATGACAATGCTTCACAGGCAAGTTAAGCACTATTTTCTTTTTCCAGTATTTTTTTCTCACCCAGTTCTGGAGACTGGGTGATTTCTATGCAGTATTAAGTACACTGATTCTTCTGCTGTCTGTAGACTGTTAACACATACACAAAAAACTTTTCCACTTGGTTCTCTTTAAATTAAGGTTCTGTTTCTCTGTTGAGATTTTCATCTGTGCATTTATTGTGACTATATATTTTTAAGTCCTTGAGTATTTTTGTAATAGCTGCATTAAAGTCCTTGTCTAATTCCAGTGTTAGTATTTTCTTGGAGTTGGTTTCCGTCGACTGTTCTCTTTCCTCTGCCTATGATCACAATTTCTTATTTCTTCATTTGTCTGGTAATTTTCAGCTGTGTGTACGTCATCGTGGTGATATATTGTATAGTTTCTGCATCTGTTGCTATCTTCCAAAGGTACTTGCCTTGGTGGTTTTATTTAATCTCCACCTTTTATTTTCCCTCTTGGGAAAAGCAGCTGGTATCTCTGCTTTTCTGCTTCCCCTCACCCCCACTTTTTGATTTTTGCTTTTAGGCTCATTTGAGTCTTTCCTATATGTGTACAATCAGGGGTTAGCCAGAATTTGGGCAAAATTTGTAGGTTTGGGGCTCCCCCTCTGTGTCTTCCTCTTTTGTGGGATATCCCTCTCACTTTCCAGCCATTTTGGCAGCTCCGAACTCCATCATCTGACTTCTTAAGCTAGCGAGACTATGGTTTTCAGTCTGAGCATTATCCACTCTAATCTGAAGGCCTGGGGGAACCCCTGAGGCAAAAAGCCATACACATGCATTATCTCATCCATTGCAGTTCCCTTCTTTCAGGGGCCAACTTCCCTCCAGTTTCTGCTTGCTTTTGGTGCTTTCCACTGCCTTCAAATAGCTGTTTTTATATTTTGTACAGAGTTTATAATTTTATGCATGGCAAGGTTAGTCTAGTAAAAATTACCCTTCAGCCATTGGAAGTGGAACTCTGATAGGTATTTGCTTTAATGTCTAGATATAAAATTTTGTTTAAGCTTTATAGTCACTTAGTTTTAGTTGTTATCTAATGTAATTGCTCATAACAAGATATGAGGAATAGAAATTTCTTCTACATTTATGGTCGAGAAAATTAAAGGTTTAAACCAGCTAAGCTCCAGTCACCTGGAAATATAGCTGAACTTTTTTTTTCCCCTGAGGGAATTTATAGTCTTTTAAACTAGGAGAGACTGGAAGTTATCTAGCCTTATTTATCTTACAGATTAGAAAACAGTTCCTGTTTTGAGTTGGGGGCAGAGTCAGGGTGAGTAATCGGGATCTCCTTATTGCCAATTTCATGATATTTTTGTTTTTTTTCTTGACATGTGAATGTATCTGAGTTCTTTTTTGCAAATCACTTATTAGTGCTAGGTTAGGGAGGGGCTCGGAACTGTTGAGCAGAAGGGTTTAAGACCCTAGAGTGTGGAAAGTGGGGGCGGGTCTCTCACCTGCGCATGCCTCGCACTGCCTGAGCGGCCTCGTTCACCGCTCTCTGTCCCGGCGGGAATGTAGCGAAGCCGCCCCTCCCGACCTGCCCTGTTACCTTCCCTGGGGAGCCCCCCCCCCACAGTTCCAGACTTTCTGACGCAAGCACATCGTCTTACTGACGTGACAGTCGTGCACCTACCACTGTGTTTTCTTCCATGTGTGTTTCTGCTCATGCCAGTTCTGCTTGGCTTTTTCCCCTTTGTTTGTGTCAGTGAAGATCTCGTATGTCCTTCAAGGCCAGATTCTCATGTCATGTCAACATTTCTTTTTTGGGGGATCAGAGTCTCAAAGTTAGAGTGATTTCTGTTGTCTGGAATATAACCTTACTTTCGTACCTTTGCTTCCTTGTGGCTGTATGTTGACTGGTGATTAAATACATCCATTATTTCTGCTGTTTCATTGTCAGCTCCCTGAGGGCAGGAACTGTGTTGCATACCACACAACTGTATTTCTTTCCCATATGGAGTCTACCAGTACCTCAAAGACAGTAAGATAGTATGCTCCTAATCACCCTTTGATGAACGAATGAGGAGGAGGAAGGAAGTTCTAGAAGTTCTAATAGCAGCATAGCACAGATTTCAGGGCCAGGAACTAGAGTGGGGACAGGTACGGCAAGGCAGGGAGTGTGACGTAGGTCACAGCTGTGAGAGCGGCCTGTACCTCGGGCAGGGGCAGGGTAGGGGCAGTGCCGGAATTCTGGGCTAGGTGGTATGTCCCCGTCTACAGGTTTCCGTGTGTGTGAAAGGGTAGAAATTGGTAGAAGCTAGCTGAATGGTTATTCTTGGTGGAGGTGGCTGGATAGAATGCTGATAGTCCCAGAATGGGTTAGTCTGCAAGGTAAAATCAGAGTCAGACTGTGGGACACTGTAGTGATAGTATAGTAGAGGTCATGGTTCTAGAAGATCCACCCATATCCAGGGCAAATTTCGCTTTACTCTTAGAACTGCAAAGCACTTTTGCTTTCGTGAAACCTAGCTCTTCAAGCCTGTGAGAAGAATCTTTTCTACTGTGTTTCTGAAGGATCGTGTCTTTGCTACTGAGGTTTAACTTTGTTTTCATGCTTTTAAGTCATTTTTTAATCAAATGAATTGCTTGCTTTTGTCCTTACTCAATTTTTGTATCTGAGGCCTGTCTTTTGTCAAGTTTATAAATTTTATGGGCTCTTATTTATTTGTAAGACCTTTTCATTATTTCCAGTACCATTATTTGTTAAGTTTGTGATTGCAAATATTCCTTCTGGTTTGAATATACCATTTAACCTTATGGTATTTTTGGTCATTAAAAGCTTCCCATTGTTACCCCATCTAATGCATCAAACTTTCCCCTCCCAGCGAGGCCACTGAGGTCCTACTTAGAAACTCTTGCCCTGTTTTCTCTGGGCACCATGAGAATTCAGAAAATTTTGCATTTTATCTGAGTAATAGATGAATTCCTTTTGTAAGAGATTCAAGCAGTAAATAAATAGAGTATGATATGGTTTCTTCATTCCCATTTTCCTTCTCTGAAAGAACCTCTATCAGGTGTGATGTGCCAATATAAAGCCAGAGTTTTCCTGAAATATTTGAGAGCCAGAAAGATACTTGCCAAACTATAAGTAGTATTTGCTTCTTGACAAGAGATTGGGATTCAAGAGATTAGGGGACAGGAGGAGGGATAATTAAAGAAAGGATACTTTTACACTTTGTTCTGTATGAACATTTGGATATTTTTGTTTTGTCTCACTTTACATAAATGGCATCATAAGGACTTACCAGTATGTCTTAGAGATTTGTGTGTGCCATTACAATGGGGTAACTCAAAAGAAAAATGACTAGTTTTATAAAACTTGCTTTCGGTGTTTCTGTTCTCATCCATCCACTCTTCTTGTATCCTAGGTACTCAGATACCATCAGTGCTGTCCAGTGCTTCAAAGGATGGACTTAACTTCAAGTCTTAGCTTTGCCATTTATTAGTGACTGTGGGCAAAATACTTAACATGCCTTAAATTTTCTTCTGTAAAATGAAGATGATAACGTCTGTTTTATGTGGTCATGAGACTGGAGGATCGGAATGTTTGATGAACTCTTATCATAGTTCATGGGGCAAAATAAGTGGTTAATAAACAGTAGCTGCAATTGTTTAATAATCTGCTACAGGATATTGCCGAATTTAATATCAGGTTTACTAATATTTAACATTTAGGCTCATCCATTGTTTTCTTCTGTAAGCCCTTTTCAATTGCGTATGAAAAATACCCTTCTGATGCTTAACATTTCGCAAAGATCACGATGCTAATTGGAACTCGCGAGTGGTAATTTCTTAGCATCTTTGTCATCAGTGTTTTTGCATGTGATGGTTTCTTTTGAGTAGCCCGGTGTAAATAATCATCCCTCCTTTCCTGTCGTGTGGCCTGAGTGTTGAGCTTCATTTTCCATGCCTTAAAGTGGAGTTTGTCTGTAACAGTTCATTTCAATTCACAATAGGCTTTACAAACTCTGTTGTTTGTTTTTTGTATTTGTTCTTTGTCATACTATTTCTCCCATCTTTCACAGTTCTTCTTAATTAAATGAGATAGTGCTAAAGCAACAAGTCCGTCCACTGTTTTCTTTCTCACTCAGGATTGGGTAAAACCAAACACTCTAATCCTGTGGTTGAACAGAAAGGTTTGCCGTAGCACTAATTTCCTTTCAGAAGAGAACATTAACTTTCGTATCTCGTACAGTTGGAAAGCTAAGGCATTCTATCTAAAATTCATGGGTCAGAAATAGAGGCTTAAGTCTGTTTTGCTAACATTATAATATCAACCACTAGAAAAACTAAAACCGAAAATAAAAGGAATAAAAACTGGGAAGAAGGGCAAGGGGGAACTCAATTCCTCACCTTCATGGTGGGAAGTCATTTGGTGTGGCCTCAAATGATACATTAAGAAACAGAGTCACCATGCCAGAAGCCTTCAGAGCGGTTGTTTTTGAGAAGTGGAACGGGGAGTGAGTTTGCGTGTGTGTGTGTGTGTGTGTGTGAGAGTGGGTGGCCAAAGAGCCACTCTGTTTCTGTCATCTTCTGTGTGCTGCTGAATTCTTCCCTTGTGTGTGTATTAGGTTATAATAGTAATAAACTATGTCTTACATGATTCCAGTTTATAGAAATAAAAAAAATATATTTTATGTATACCAGAATATTTAAAGTGATTATCTCTGGGTAATGAGTTTTTTTTTCTTCATTATGTTTTTCTGTATTTTGTAGTAAAGTGAATATATTACTTTTATCCTCAGAAAAATATTATTAAGGGAAAATATCAGGGGCCTCCTGGATATAATTTGTCACTTACTTGGCATCAGTATGACTGTTTTTTATTTATACAAGTACTGTATAACTTTTTTTCAATTGAAGGAATTCTACATCGTATTCTCTACATGTTTGTAAGTGTATTCGTAAGACAGGCACTCTGCTAAAAACAACAGAAAGTCCAGCCAACATTAACACGACAAAGTCAGCTTTTTGTTTTTTTTTCACTTAAGAAGGGTCGAGGTGGGCAGTTGCTGGCCGTTTACTAGATAAGAATAAAAGCATCAAAGACTCTAGTTCTGTCTTCTTTTTCACTTTTACCTTGTTGGCTTTGCATTCTTATACTCGCCGCTTCAAGATTTCCAAGTAGCCACGCTGACCAGCATTACATTCCTGCTCAAGGCAGACAGCGGGAGATGGCTGCTGAGCCGCACTGTCCCGAGCGACAGCTCTCTCACAAGCCCGCTGTCAGACTTCCTTTTCTGTCCTGTTGTGTAGAACGGGGTTCTGTGTCCCCTTGGTGAGAAAGCGGGTGTCTGGCTCTCAGTCCCTCTAGGGGGAAGTGCAAGGGCAAGGGGAATTGGGAACTGATAGCGTGTTAGTCAGCCAACAGAGTCTGCCACAGAAAGTTTTGATATTAATTATACTGTTTGTGCTTCAGTTCTCAATCAGACTTCCAGGAGAGACAGCAGCCTTCCCAGGGGTCTGATTGAAAACGTGGCATGTAAGCATTGTCTGAAATTCAGCCCCGTGGAGATTACTCTAAAATGCAGCCATTCCGTCTGGGCACAGGAGCACTAAGCTTGTACTCCTTCTTGAGAAAAGATAGTCTGGTATCTGAGGAGAGAGGGAATTAGCAGGTGCGTTGTAAAATAGTCCCCGATTTGACTTCATTCCCCTTGTGGAATGCAGATTTCAGTTTCCAGCCTGCGATCTCAGGATTTTGAGTGTGTAGTGTATCAGCTTTATAAGGTTTGCATCTTTGTTTTTGTTCTGAGCCAGAGTATGCAGGGAAACTGGTAGCTGCAGGCTTTATAGTTTATGATTCCAACTATACCATCCCAAAGAATACTGGGTCAGCCCCAAATACCCAAATTATATCGTTCCAAGTATTAGGTTTTATATTTATTTGGATTCTGTATCCACATGTTTTAATGATTATTACCACTTATTTCCTCATTCCTCTGTCACTGCTTAAAATGACACTTTCAGTTGCAATCTGTGCAGTTGTCATTGTGGCGTTTGTGGGCTCCAGCATTAAAATGATACTGAATGAATGTAGACCCATCAAATTAGACTTGCTTATAAAATTTTAGGTCTTAATAGTTGCATTTATCAAGGAATTGATAAGCTTTGATCTTAGGTTAACTTTTTACAGAGGTATCTACTTAGGTCCAAGCCACTGTTTTTCTAGGTCCAGAGGTGTTACCTGTCACCTGGTGCTTTTGAAGAGTGAACAGTTGTCCTTGTGAAGTAAATGAGCATTTTCATTTCTAGTACTCAGATAAACTCATTTCTTTATTTTAATTATAAAAACATGTGCCAAAGATTGGGGAGGATATGAGGATGAAGGTACAGGGTACCTGTCCTCATCAAGGCTGCAGTGTGAGGGGGGGTGAACACTGTTTAGGATGAGTCAGTGTCCTTCCCTCTACCATGAGGATAACAAGAGTTTACCCGCGTCCTGAGGGTTATTGTGAAGATCAAGTTACATCACGTAAAAGGCTTAGAATTATGCCAGGCACATGGTAAGTGTTAGCTTACTATGTTAGCTGCCGTTACTATTACTATTAAAAAATACAGGCTCATGCAAAGTGCTTTGGGAGCAGAGACTATGCCGGGTGGACATCCTGGAAAAGTTAGGGGCGTGATGAAATTTTTACCTGCCCTCCATCCCACTTCATAGTTTTGATGTTCATTTTTGCCACTCCAATGCCTAGCACTGAGTCAGTCCTCAACAAGTGGTGGATGAACTAATCAGAGGATGTGATAGACTCATGCAGCTGGAATTTTCTTAAAACATCTTAAAGTAGATGTCAGTAAAATGGAAAGACTATAACACTTATAGTCCACTCTTACATGCCTGACTTAATCCTGGCATAGAATTTGGAATATTTTTTCAAGTAAGTAAATAATAGAAGATAATTTAAGAAATTGAAAAGATGCTCCTTTCAAACAGGCTTTTAAAGCAAACTGGGTGTTTGAACAGTTTAAGTTAATATTTTCTAGCAGGGGCTTGAGATGCAAATATCTCATACTACAAGCTGAAAAGATTTTGAGGCATCAGTGAAAGCCCGAGGAGCCTCGAATAGGCTGTTAGTAAAACTTTGATGGCCTTTGAGAAGGAGTGAGTGAGATCTTAAAGAAATGTGAGAAAAACATTACTGGAAAACTGAGGAAGGAATCTGTGTTCTCTGGTGGCAGAAAGTTTAGCGGCTCCGTCACCTCCGATCACATGGGAAGTATAAAAATGGACACGATGACCTAGGTGAGGTAGCGGAGGAGATTTCTAAGCAGAGTGTCAGAGGTACTCCTGGTTCCTTCTCGCTGCTTGTATATGAAGTGGAACAGGAGAGCCAGCCACTGAAGGAAGCATTGTTAAGCAAAAAGGAGCAAGGAGCTGTTAAGCTTGAAAACCCTAGCCTCTTCATATGACCAGTGTTGCTAAAATTAAGAAAGAGATCCTGGGGAAGATCAAATCAGGACACACTCAGGAAAACATGCTCTGTAGGTGAAGCTTTAACATCCTTGAAGGCCTCAGAAAGAGCCCTTGAGAGAGCTCTTTGCTCAAACAGTCGGGGTTCCGAGAACATTTACAGAGTTGCCCCTTGGCAGTCTCAGCAGACCTTCAAGAAACACAGGGACTTGACTTAGAGAGGTTTTTGGGCGTGGCCTTTATTTCATTATGGAGTAAACCATAATAAAATCCACAGGAGACCCACAAAGTTTTTTCTTTTCTTTCCCTTTCTCTCTCGTTTTCTTCTTTCTTCTAAAGAGGATTGAATTGGAAGAGAGACTGCCAGCTGGGACCAAAAGGGACAGGGACAGAGACAGTACAGAGGAAAATGGTCTTTGGATCCTATGGGCAGGAAGCGTGCTGAGAGTACTCCATAGCTGCAGACAGGAGCTGCCCTTTTAGAAAGAGAGAGGATGCCTCAGAAAGCCGAACCTAGAACCTGGAGGGCGGGACCAGGCCTTGCACTGGCATGGGAGTTGCTTGTATTGTGTCGGATTTCAGAATCGCTAAGGGCCAGGGACTGCCACTGCCTCCCACTGTGCCCCCATCGGAGTGCAGCGCTGTGGCCAGTCCCCATGCCCTTCACGCTTGGTCATGAGTTCCTGGCCCACAGGCT
Organism: Tonatia bakeri; assembly: GCA_004024845.1. Lineage (NCBI taxonomy): Eukaryota > Metazoa > Chordata > Mammalia > Chiroptera > Phyllostomidae > Tonatia > Tonatia bakeri. The sequence goes on from PVIA01000108.1 coordinate 390,477, forward strand.
CCATGAGATACTAAAGGCTGTTGTTTTAAAGCACTAAGTTTTGTAGTCATCTGTTATGCCTAGAAACATAACTAGCACAGTAACAATTATGCCTAAATTGGAAGGCTAAGAAGACAGCTCTGCCAGGGTGGCAGGCAGTGGGGCGGGGGGGAACATTGACGCAGAGGAAAAATATGGCCTATGATTTCGAAGGTCATGAACTGTTAGAGTCACGGGATCGCTACATGTTGTTGGAAAAAGGTGTGAACTCAAGAATATTTACAGATGTGTGTTCCGTTAAACATCGGGGAGAGGGATGACTGGACCAGTAATTATTCCTAAGAACTACATTTCTATGTGTGAAACGAGGAAGAACTTTTTCTACCTTTTTAGTTTATTTAGACTTGTTTCTTAGTAAGCAAAGTTATGTTTCCATAGTACGTACTCTCAGAGGTTAACTTATTTTTTAAAAGTATTTAAAATAAATGTTAGATACTGTAGGGGTCTATACTCAGCTCTTATCAATAAACTTGTCTAAAAAGTGAATAGAAAGAAAAGGAAATGACTTGAACTCCTTTTTATTTTGTAAATGTTAAATACACAAAAACTAAAGGTAAATAGGGTTAATGAGCACACAAACATCCTTAAAATGTTGTGACACATTTGCTTTACATACACTTTTTTGCCCTAGATTTATGCAGGTGCACTTGACAAATAAGTTGTATATTTTGATGTACATTTACATTGCAAAGTGATTACCACAGTCAAGCTAATATATTAATCAACTCACAGTCACAATTTTACTTTTATTTACTTATTTTTGGTTGAACCATTTGAAAGGAAGTTGTAGGTATTGCTCCGTCCCTAAGTTGTATTCACCTGAATTTCCATGGTATGGTATTCATAACTATAACGCCATTAACACAACTACATTAGTCCATTCCATGATCACATCTAATGTGGCAGTCCAAAAATTTTCTTATAACTTAAAAAAAATCCAGGATACTTGTAGTATGTTTCTTATACAGTATTATTTCATTCTGAAATAATTAAAGTCTGACATTTTATTGCTTTTTATATAAAGGAGGACCCCCTAAAAGCCAGAATTATCTTCTGGAGGGCAGGCCCCTTGTTGTACAGGCTTACCACACTAGGTGAGTGTTCTAGGAATCCATCTGTATCAGTGCACCAGCTGGTGGTGTTGTGAGAGGCTGCATTTGGCTTCAGTGAAATTTTTTTGAAGACTCAGTGCATTTGCTCATTTCATGATGGGTGATTTATGAGCACAGCTGCCCACACCGTGCTGTGTATTCGGCAGTTTTTGACCAAAAACAGCATGACCCCTGTGCCTTACCCTTCCTTTTCACCCAATTTTGCCCTGAGCGATTTTTTTGTTTGTTTGTTTTCCTGGATGAAAAAAGTCCTCAAAGAGAAATGTTTTGCCCATGTGGAAGAGGTGAAACAAAAATGGCAGAAGCACTGAAAGGCGACAAAATCAACACATTCCAAACTGTTCTGAACAGTGGGAAAAAATGTCTCGGTGGGTGTATCGCATTAAGTGGAGAGTGCTTGGAAGGTAACTCAAGTTTGAACATATAACAACAATAAATATGCATTTTTTAATGAATTCTGGGTTTTTGGGGGGCAGTTATGTGTTAAGCATTTGGCCTTGTTGAATGTCCCACATTCTGGATTTGTCCGATTTTTCCTCATTAGACTCAGGCTGAGACGTTTTTTGCTGGTGAGAACACTGCACAGATGATGTGCACTTGACCAAGGAGGTGATTTCCGACCCCACTTACAAATCTGTGGGTCACAGTTTCCCGCAGCCTTTCACTTTGGTTTAAAACTTGCATTGACGATACTTGGCCTGAATCAATTTTCACATTGTGAATTTTAAGGAAATTGCTTTTTAATGGTCACATGTAGTAGATCATATTTACAAGGAAAGATGTCCTACCGCCATTGAAAGAAGTCCTTGTTGCTTTTGCTTCTGAGAATAAATATGTATTTGGACTGTGGTTTTGAAGATAGTTATTTTCTGCATTCCATGCATGTTTATTTTCCTTAATTGCAAAAACTTTGATTTAATTTTAAACAAAAATGTTAATAAAGTTAAAAGCAAAGCTAATAACAAACCTACCAGATAATTTTTAGAATTCCCGAAAGGCAAGCTCATCAAACGGACGTGCAGTGAGCAAGGAATCAGTACAAAGAAACAGGCCAGATAGTTGGACGTACTCAGTGTTACAAATTGTAGCCCTCCATTATTTACCAAGTTGAGAAGATAAGACACATATGACAAAAAGAAGAATATTTACAGCAGAAACAGGAAATGCCAAGTGACTGGTCAGTCAGTGAATGCCTTTGGTGTTCAGAAAGCTATCTGGTTGGACTTAGGCATGTGCAAAGCAGTGTAGGTGTATGAAGTGTCTTCAGACATCACTTACACTCTGAACCTGGGTTTTTCATGCATATGTCCCAATAAATATCAAGTGTTTACCACAGTATAGCAACCAAGGAAACACAAAGAATAAAACACATTTATTGCCCCTGAAACACAGTTACTGAGTGAGGTATACATTCCTGTGTTTACTACGTGAAATCATGAACACGCATTCATGGAAATGCTGAAGTGAAGTTCCCTATGTAGTAGCATTGCGGTACAGTAGAGAGTACCAGGAATTGGTGTTGCTCGGGAGATGGGCGTGTGGCAGGAGGCGCTTCACAGAGGAGGTGGTGGCATTTGAGCCTGATAGGCAGGTTTTGGACTGAGAGTGGAAGAGTACTCTGGCCATTAGAAGGTGGGCCAGAATGCCCAGATATGTGATGGTGTGTGCCCTGGTGTTAGACTAGTGATGCATTTCCAGGAAATTTAGTAGGAGTGGTCCTGATGTGGGAGGGGATGATGGAAATGGTTATTCACCTTCATGTGTGTGTGTGTGTGTGAGAGAGAGAGAGAGATTTTTTTTAACGCAGGAGAATAACACTTGAAATTTTAATGTTAGGTACAATTTTTCAGAAAAAGTATATGGGAAAATGAGCAGTGGACTAAAAGCATGAACTCAAAAAACACTCTACTAAGAACTGGGGAATGAGAGGAAAGAGAGATCTTTAGGGAAATGCAGCAGAAGTTATTTATTAGGCAGGAAGAGAGCTAAAATAGTAATGTCACTAGAACCAATGGACAGGAGATTTTACGAGAGATGGCCAGTGTCATACAGTAGAGTGAATGGAGAAAATGAAAACTAAAAAAAGGCCATTGGATTTGACAATGGAACAATGGCATGAATTCAAATTCGGTGACTTGGGGGGCAGGGGATGGAAGACACATTTCTGGGGAACAAGGAGAGAGATCGATGCTGAAGTATATTTAAACATTCGTTTGGGAAACTGGGTGGTGAAGAGTAGGGTTGGAATGGAGTGAGGGAACCTCAGACACGCGCAGGTGGCTTTAAAGTTAGAGGAACCCTCGCAGGTACAGTGCGCAACGGCAGAGGGGCACGTGCGGGCGGGACAGCAGGTACCACCACTGCCAGAGGAGGGATCACTGAAGGAGCAAACGGTTGGGAGGAGATGGGAGCCCGGGGGAAGGGTCTGTCTAGGGAAGCAGGAGAGGCAGACTTCCGCTTAGTCCAGAGGGAAGGGATTAAGCGGGAGAGAAGGGAAGGGAGAAGGAAGGGTACTAGGGAAGAGAGGAGGAAGAAGGGAGCTCCGCGTGATGGCGATTAGGCTCTCTGAATTTGGAGAGAGCAAAGTCAGTGTGGTTTGAGACTTCCTCTTCTATTTCTGTGTCTCAGGAGCATGAGTGGAGGAAGTCCCCACCCACCCAGCGTGACCTGCAGTTGGAGAGGGCATGGCAGAGGGCTACAGGGAATAGACACGTGGTCTCTTCCACCATCAGAAAAAACTTAATATAAAGAAAATAATGGCCACCACATACTCTAATATTATTTTAAAATGCAATATTTGTTAATACATAAACATTTAGCCCTGGCTGGTGTGGCTCAGTGGGTTGAGCATCGGCCTATGAGCTGAAAGGTCGCAAGTTGAATTCCCAGTCAGGGCATGTGCCTGGGTTGTGGGCCAGGTCCCCAGCTATGGGCGTGGGAGAGGCATGTGATAGATGTTTCTTTCACATATTGATGTTTCTCTCCCCTCTTTCTCCCTCTCCCCCTCTCTAGAAATGAATGAATAAAATGTTTTAAAAAGATTTATAATCACCTTATTTAGGAGTATTAAGTGTATTACTGAGTTTAAATTTTAAAAGTTTTGTTAGTTATGAACTTAAACATTTTATATAGATAAAGTAATGATCTAATTTTTAAATTTTATATATACATATATATATATATTTTACTATTGAAGGCTTTTTCTCTAGGAGGGTAATTAGTCGGGAATCTTAAAAGTTTAAGCAACAAGAACGCAACACCAGCTTCAGCACTGAAGGACAATTAAAAGTAGGGATGGACTTATTATGTGAGTGAAGAGCTCCAGATGGACTGGTTTCAGGCATTCTCTCTTCTGCGCTCTGCCCGGTGACCTCCTGTGACGTTCCCACTTTCCGGCAGGCTTCTGCTCTGCGGGAGGCACGTGGTTACTGGCCGCCCCAGGGTACCATCATGACTCACTCTCCGAAAGGAAGATTCCCACCAGCCGTGTAGTAAATACTGGGGTAGATTCTGTTCGTGTTGTGTTCCTATCCCTCCTTGTCCTTTAGCCGGGGGCACAGCATACCCTGAGAGTCAAGAGCCTGGGTTATAGGATCATTTCTTAGAGTAGGTCCCCATGCTTGTGAGCTGGAGTGGTTGGCTCTAACGTTTGGGCACATTTCCTGTCACTCGTACGTGTGTGTGCGCGCGTCTGTCCACGCGTGTGTGTATTTTGTTCTGGAACAAACCAAGCCGTCTAATGAAAGCCTTATGGAAGAGTCAGCCTTGTTTGCTTACATAGTGAGTCTCCACAGTTTTTTCATTTTATGATTTCATAAAGCTAGTGTAAAAGCCCTTCCTTTTTTATAAGTAAAAATGCTTTTCCATACTACATATCACAGTATACTTGGCCTTTATAAAAATGGAACCGCTGTACCTGAGTTGATTTCAGTAGTAGGGAAAACACACAGAAATAAAACAACACACACACACACACACACACACTCCTACCCCCATCCCGGGTATCTGGTTAGCTGGCCTTGGAGTCCAACAGGTCTGGACTTTAAAGATTGTTGGAAGATTCAAGATAACTAGGTAGAGTACGTAACATAGGGCTAGGCTCCTAGTCGGTGCTTGAGAAGTGACGGCTATTGTAATTCCGCGTGATGAGCATCGATCCTTTGTGACGTCGAAGAGGACTGGATGTGAATCTAGCTGAAGTCCTGTGTCTTGATCTTAACTCTTTCTGTAACCACCTGTGTGTAACCAAGGCTTAAAACTGTCTGACGTCAGCGGGCCTGTAGAATGGATCGGTGGGCAGCAGGTCTTGTGTAGCTCAACAGTTTTACTATTTTTAGGGGAGTAGTTTGGGTTACAGAAAAATATAAAAAGGCAGTCCTGGTATACTGTTAAGAAAATTAATGATCTTAGTTTTGGAGCTAGACAGATTGGGGTTTGAATTCTGATTACTCACCAGCTATGTGAACTTGGACAAGTGGCTGAACCTTGTGCCTTCACGTAAAGAATGGCAATAATAATAACAATACCTACCATAAAGTTTAAGGATTTATGCTCATAACATTTTATTTTGATTAATATTTGTGAAGTCTCTTCCATGTCCAGAATGGAATTGGTATTTGGAATTATTTTTGTTACATGATACTTATTTCTTCCATCATTTCTTTTCTGGTAAATTCTAGCCGGAAAGACTAATGTGCATTGCAAACGTGTAGTTATGTGTAACTTTGGTCACAGCTGCACTGTGCCTATGACTGGCTTCCCTTGGAGACCATGTGCCGGAGAGAGAGAGTATTTCTCATGAGAATGTTTTTAGTGTTCATTCATTCATTCAATCATTGAACAAATGCTTATTCAGTGCTCATGAGCTGGGTACTGAGGAAAAGCAGTGAGCATAGATAGGCAATATACTTTATTTTAAAAAATAAGCAAATGGCTCATTTTCATTTCCGTTTATAAAAACTTGGTAGTTGCAGAATACTTTATCTGAACCTACAACGTCACTAAAACACATTAGTACAGCACTGACTTTTGGGTAGAATAAATGGTAAAGAGACTTGTTTAACTTTGTTTAATTTGGTGTTTCTAAACCTTTTTGACCTATTCAGCTCTTCTCCCCACTTGACTGCACTTTCGGAAATACTACTATATAAGTAGGTTTCCTTGGCTGGAAACGAGTAATATGAAGTTAACTATATTTACAGGGCAGAAATGGTGGCATATCGACAGTATTTCATGGTTCTTCCTTCCCTAATTAGATGACTGTCCTGGTTGGCCCAGGACAGTTCTGGTTTCTGCCTTTTGTTCCAGTGTGATTATTAATAGTCTCCTTTCTCAATCTCAGAATGCCCTGGTTTGGATGATAAATTATACGTCCCCTCTATAGCTAACACTGTCGGGTCTCTTACTAAGCTCCAGGCAGCATGCTAAGCATTTGATACGTCTTAACTGAGTCCTCACAACGATCCTGGAAGGTTCTGTTTTATCCTTTTATTTTACAAGTGGGTCACCTGAGCACAGAGCGGCTAAGTGTGAAGTTTGCGTGCCTAGTAAGTAGTGGGGTCAGAACTCCAACACGGGAACCTCTGGTCCTGAGGGTCTGCTCGTACCTGTGATGCAGCTCTGGTGCAGTGAGATTGCTCAGTGAACGAGCTCGGAGGAAGAAGGGTGGGGCTGGGACTTGGAGAATGGTGACATTTAAACCAAGCAAAGGGAATAGAAACTTGGAAATAAGGCAGAGAGGAGGAGCTGCGGAAAAATGAAGTTTAAGTTGTGTAAAGTAGAATTTGGTGATTTTGATTTTCTAATTGGAGGATATAAATAACAAACAGGTAATGAATAGACAGGATGATTTCATAGAGCAGCAAGTGCTCCAAAGGAAGGGAACCATGTACTAGAGAGTCACCCTGGCCGGGGGTGGGGGGTGTGTTTGCATGGGGTGATCTTGGAAGGAGTTTTTGAACAGGTGACTTATTTTTTTAAATTTATTGACTATATATAGAGAGAAGGAAGCAGGGAGGGAGGGAGGGAGAGAGAGAGAGAGACAGAGAAATACTGACTGGTTGTTTCATCCATTTATGCGTTTGTTGGTTGATTCTTGTATGTGCCCTGACCGGGGATCGAACCATAACTTGGGCATATAGGGATGGTGCTCCAACCAACTGAGCTACCTTGCCAGGGCGAGGTGACATTTTTTACACCTTACTTTGGGAGTTTATTTTTTAAAATCATGGTAACACATCACAGAAACTTTACCATTTTAAGCATTTTTAAGTGTCCAGGTTAGTAGCAGCAGGTACTTTTGCTGTGTAGCGCCCCGCCCCCTCCCCATGTCCATCTTCTGAACTCTTTGCATCTCGCAGGACTAAAACTCTGAACCCACTAAGCAGTAACTCCCCATCCCCTTCTGAATGCATCACAACAGGACACGGAAAATGCTGCACTGTTTTGAAATAAGGAAGCAGATGGACAGGCAGTAACTGACGTAGTAGAGGAATGGTCCTAATACCTGTGAGAAGGTGTAGTATTGTGTCCTGAAACCCCCAAGTGCTCAGCATCGAGGGGCACCAGACACTCCAGAATGGAAGGGTCACAGTGGAGCTGAAAACGGGGGTGGAGGGTGGTTGGAGAATCTGTGTGCTTACAGCTCACAGGTGGAATCCTTAGTTCTCCCCCTGTATACCCTGTAGCTGGGTGACCCCCTCCACCACCAGTCTGTGGCCTCAGGAGAACAAGGTTTATTCTGTATAAAATTAACAGAGTGCCAGCCTTCAGAAACCAGGGGCAGTGGGTGGCTGGTCGATTTCAAATGAGAAGATTGAGGGAAATCTTCATCCGGACTCTGGGACTCCTGGCTTGTTTTCTGTGCTCTCCTTCTGGAACTCCACAGTCAGGCCTGCTCTGCTCATCCCCTGCAGAACACTAGGGAGCTCCAGGTGCGGGGGGGGGGGATGGGGGGCTCCCCACCAGAGCCCCTCAATGAGTTCTATCATCAGCCGACAAGCCTGTTCCCCCCACGTCTTTCAGTTGATACTTTCAGAACCTCATTCTTAAATACGAAGTGACAATCCAACACCAGTAGGCATTTGGGGAAAGCCTGCATGAAAAAAAGAGGTCAAAATAAGCATACAGATAAAGACATGGAGGAGGAGGAAATGCTACTTGAAGTATCCAGAGATCACAGACACTGTAGGGATCAAAAGAAATCAACACCCCCCCCCCCCAACTCTCTGATAATAATACCAGAGAAGTCACGTGTTTCTCCCCACACTAGAATGATAGAGAAAACAGCAGCATAAATCCCGGAGGGTGAGAGATGACAGCAAACAGAAGATACCAACTGAAAATGAAGCCGGGAACCTGGTGCACGAGTGAAACTGATTTGGTGGAGCTGAGAGGGCCGGTAAGCTGGTTCTGACTGGGGCTGGTTGTGCAATCAAAAGTTGGTCTTCGTTTAATTGTGGTGCACTCTGCTTCATTTGGACTGCTGGTTCTCGTGTTTTGAGTAGTACACTCTCCTCCTGGGCTGTCCACCAACGGAGAAGTTGGGCTTACTGAAATGTAGTTCTTGTCTTAGGGTTCTTTTAAGTGGTCATGCTTTTCCTTCTTCCTTAGTGTTTGTGAGCCAGCATGTCACAGGAGGGGATAGCTAAATGCTTTTCTGGGTGGCAGTGACAATGCGTCACAAAGGATGCTGAAAAGAAAATGACAATATTCAACCTAAACGTGTGTTCTAAATGTTGTTTGTAAAGCGGCTTTAAACCTGGGGCTAGTGTATGGTGACGGAAGATGCTTTGACTTCGGTGGCAAGCACACAGTACAATATACCAATCTTGTGTCCTAAAAATATACACTTAAAACCTGTATGATCTCATTAACTAGTGTCAACCCCAATCAATTTAATTAAAATAGATAAAATTTACAGCATTTTAAATTAAAAAAAACTTGGTACTCCTTTTGAAATAATGTAATTAATGATTATTAGATCCCCAGGCTAAACTTCAGAAGACTTTTCTTCAGCAACTAAATAGGCGCTGGCGACTTAACTGCTGTGTGTACTGCTCTCCGATGAGTAAATACTTTTTTTGTGATAAAGTGGCTATCCTGGTTAGCGTAAGATGGACTTGAATTCAAATGATGGATGCCTGTGCCATTTTTCTGCTCTGTAACTAACCATGGCTAAATTATTTAATATTTCTGAGTCTCAGTAAAATGAGATAATAACATCTGACTCAGAGGGCAGTTTTTGAGTAAGTGAAATTAAAATAGATAAAGCACTCAAACCTAGCTCCTTGGACCCTGTGGGGTCAATAAATGGTAGCTTCCTTTCTTCTCACCTTTCTGTGTGGGGTAAGAGGGAACGTTAGCACAGGTCCATTGAAGATATGTAACGCTTTTGAAATGGAATACTTGTGTTTTTAGATTTTGCCTTATTTACTTGCAACGCATGGGTTCCTTGTCACTCGATATGTCTGCTGTTGTAATGCTGTGGGAAGAGCCTAGCAGTGGCGCTCAGGAGATGAGTGCCTCTTAGCTTCCTTTCCTGCTACTGACTTGGGGTCTCATTCCTGATTTGCAAAGTGAAAGTGTTCCATTATGAGATGATGGTTTGTTTCTGTGCTAATGTTATCTGATCCTGTGATCTGGGAAGCTGAAGCTATCTTTTTGGGACCTGGGCTTTACCGAGTGTGGAGGCTTAGGGTGCATTTATTGTTGTAAACTCAGTTTCATGTGTGTGGAGGGCTTGAGGTGCTTGGATGTTACTAGAGTAATAGCTGGCGTTTTCATTGGAAAATAGTTCGACTATGAACCTGTTTTTGAGTGGAAATATACCAGGAGTGGCCATTGCTTTTCTTCCTAGAGAGATAACCATTGTTTTCAAAGTCCTATGGATTTTACAAATGTTCTTACAACCCTCTTCCTTCAAAACAGTTGTGGGTGTTCTTATTCCCAGGATGATTTGGGGTGTGTGTGTGTGTGTTTTACATCATGTTTAAGGTTTGTTATGCTAATCTCAGCTACCAAAGAAATCCTTCTCTGACTCTGGGCTAGATCAGGTTATTTGTTTACACGGTAGTTTTCCCTCTTTGGAGTCCGGAATATCTGATTTCATAATATCTTCCCAGCTGGTCTGGAGGGCAGCGATGGAATCTCTCTCGCTGACTTTGATCTATAATGTCTGGCACATAGTTGACATTCAGGACATATTTTTTAAAATAAATGAGTGTTAAAATTGTTTCCCAGCAAATGTTAAATGAGTAGAAATATAATGGTAAATAAAAGCTCATGTGCTTACTAGAAGTAATGCCTGCAGTCTTTGCTGTTACCAAACAGTGAATTTATAAGGGAAGAATAACCAAGGTGGTTGTATAAATGACTTTTATTATTGTTTGTGCAAGAACAGTGAACATTCCCTAGTACAGGAAGCAACTTTTAAAAATTGCTGGCAGAACGAAGAAGTCAGACTGTCCTTGACCCTTAGATCAAATATTTTAGAGCTTGAGTTCCCTTACATCTTCTTCAATTTGGGATAAACATTCTGACACAATGAAAGATTGATTCTGTGATTTTTGGTCTTTATAAACAAAGAGCTTAATTAATTTGCTAAAACAAAAATGAAAACCTTTCTGATTTTTACTAGGGCCATTTAAAAAAAAAAAGTTCGTTTCCTTTCAAGTGCAAAACACTTTAAAATGAGCTCAGCCGTGTTAGATAAACATGTTGATTCATTTGGCCCAAAGCTACTGAATGAAACCTGAAGGGGCACAGTCTGTTCCTTCGCCCGCCCAGCGGCAGAACGGTTTTCTTCCTCCCCTCCCTGCGGAGTGGGGGCAGGACGGGAATAATCAGGGACTCCCTGAGTTAGGGTCACCTGAATCGTTTAGGAAGGAAGGGAAAAGATGTCTTCACAATTCACTTCTCCTTTTTCTTATTTAATTCTTACCATTGACAGAAAGCACACACTTCTCTCCAGGGCTCGCCCTGTGGAGGGTGTGGTGGTGGTAGCCGACTAACCTATATAGTGTCTCCGCCCTTTCAGAGCCATTTGACTTCATGCTCTGTTTTGAGTAGTGAATCTCAAATGACTCTGTTCGGAGTCAGAGATATCTTCACTCATATGCAGTGAATAGCGACAGAGATTTTATGAAGTATATAAAGAAATTTTATAAGAAGCCTAGGATGATTGTCGGTGTTTTGGAATAGCTTTTAGGAATGACCAAAATATGGGCTCTTCCTCTGACCTGAGCCGTTGTAAGTCACCGTTCAGCACGCATTGCTTCCTGCGCGCTGCACGCCAGGCTGGGCGTCGCGCATGTGCAGAGGTCGGTGAGGGACGCTCGCTGCCTCAGGCGGCTTGGCTTACCGTCTCGGCGCCGTTCCCGAAGCGCACACCGTAGATGCAGAGGTGTTCCCCTGAGACGGGTTTTCGTCAGCGAGTAAGTTTGGGAAATAATTGGACTGAACAAAATGGAGGGTTTCTTCCATATAAGGTTCTCAAAAAATGTACATCTTAAAATTTTAAAAAGGAATTATACTTTGTAGGATGGTCCAAAGTGCCGTGGCAGAGTTTTTTTCTTACGAAACTTACGAAGTGGGACCCCAGGGGAGGGGCAGGTGAGAGAGAGGGGCAGCGGCAGGTGCAGGAGGAGGACCGGCAGTGCAGCGGGGAGCACTGCCTGGGGAGCATTGGGGAGCACTGGTGTGTTTCTCCAGCCCGCACCGCTGAGTGTCCTCTCAACAGCCTAGCATTCGCTGCAGAATCTGTTCACGCTTCTTAATCCTGTGTAGGGTTGGGTGAGGGCCTTAGCTCTTTTGAATTAGGACATTGGAAATGGAGATTGCTGACTAATAAGGAAACCGGTACCTGTTGGCTCAGATTCAGCCTGTCTCAAAGCAGACTAACCATTCCTTCCAAAGACTGCAGAGTCTGGGGTTCCTTAGGGATAAATATATAGTAGAGAAGTAGACAGGGTTAACTAGCTAAAAAAGTAAGTGAATGAGAAACCAGACAATTATTCATTCTAAGGAAGACAAAGGTGGTGCAGGAAAAAGGGGGTAATTACTGTTTACTGCTTGTCTCAGCCCTGCGTGTCCTACGTAAGTCATAAGGATTTAGGTCTTAAGTGTGGACCAAACCAGAGTACTTAGAGTCTGGGGGGTGAAAGTGTGGAGGGTGGAAGGACTGGGAAACAGCTACATCTTCAAGTCTATCAACAGGCAAACAGTATTTAGTTCCCCTAACTGACCATGTAAGCAATTAATACAAACATACTACATCACTTAGAGGTAGGAAGGTAAATTTCAAAACAACCAACTAAAAGTTTTTTAGGAAAGGAAATGTTGCAGAGAGGAGGCTGGAGACCAGTTTTCTTGGCAGACCTTGTAGATCTTGCTGATCTTAATAAAGAAGAACTCTATGGGTGTGCAATGTTTATTTCTGAAACTCTAATGTTTTGGAGAATCCATTCACCTTAGCAGATTTTTTTCTAGGTCAGAATTCTCCTGATTGTTTTAGCTTCTCAGTTAAATGGTATCTGAGGTAGCTCAGAGCTTCTGTAGTGTGTAATTGGATTTGAAACAAGCTGTCTTTGTCATTGTCTTCATTATTTAGCTTCAGAGGCCTGACTCCGGTGAGGTGATGGCCGGCGGTTCCTCCACATTGACCCCTTCTAGGACCAACATTCTCCAGCCTAACCTGATCCCACAACGCTTTCTTCTGTCTCTCACTTCTAAATCTGTGCGCTCTAGCTGTATTAAACTCTTTCGTGTGTGCCGCATTACACTGCGCTCTCAAATCAGTTCTTATATGGACACACCCCCGTTTCCTTCCTTGATTTCCTTTTCTTTGCAGCGTCTATTTCGTTAGCATTTCAGCAGCAGGGATACTTGGCGTGGTGAGAAGCTGCTGGGCTCCTTTCCTGAGACCTCTTCCCAGAGCCCAGATAGGTAGGTCCCAGGGCCGAACTGGAGACCTGGGAGGAGGGGCAAGGGCTGAAGAACGTGGTCCCCCTCCTGCATTTCCGGTTCCACAGCTTCTAATCTGTGCCATCTCTACTTCCGGTGCTCTCAGTGACTTCAGGGTTCACGATTGACTGGTTTACTTCGGCATTAGATTCAGAGTTCGAAATTGGATGTAAAAATTAAGTTACTAGCTAAGGTTTGCTCATTCAAGCAGAAAAGGGAGGATCTGTTTGGGATACTGGCAGTTTCCGCAGTGATGCTCGGCCAGGCCGTGAGGACCGGGGCTGTCCGGTTGCGCACAGCGCCCCGGCTGCTAAAACAGCCACCGAAGAACAACTGGCAGCCGAGCCTTCTGCTTCTGAAGCTTGTCCTTTGCTACATTCATGTAGCTGTTGTACTCTTTAATGATAAACTTGTAAGTGAAGAAGTTACTACTTTTCTTTTCAAGGTGCAGGCTCCTTGTCAGGGAAATGATGGCCTGGCTGGATTTGTATATCCTGGGTTTTACATCCAGACATGGGGAGGAAGAGGACTCAGATTTCTGGGGGATAAAAGCACAGTTTCGGTCTGCTTTGTGCTCGAATACCCCTTTCTGAGCAGAGTTAGAGGATGTGCTGTGGTGGGTGCATTTCCCGGTGTGTTCTGGCGAAAATGGAGTTCAGATCCCGTGATTACAACCCTCCACTGGTTTCTTGTCTCACGTAGTGACAGTTTTACTTCTTCATTCCCAGCTCGGATATATTTTATTTATTTTTCTTGCCAGATTCCTCTGACTAGGACTCCTGGTCCTAAGTCGAATAAATGTGGCAAGAATATTCTTAGAGGAAAAGCTTTCAGTTTTCTACCATTGAGGATGATATCAGCTGAGGGTTTGTCATCTGTGGCCTTTATATGTTGAGGTACTTTCCTTCCGTACCTGTTGTGTTTAGGAGGAGGTCTTTTTGCATTAATGTAATTAGGTGTTCTGCTGGTGTCCTGTGTCCTAAGGTTCAGTTCTTGGGATGTTGTCATGAATGATTTCTTTGAGTAGCCTTTCTGTTCCTGTCTCCCTCTCTGTGTTCCTTAGGCTGTTCTTTCTAGTGTAGTCAGATAGCCCTGGTAGAGCTGCGTGAAAAACAAAAATAAAAACCCAGGCGCTTAGTTCTCCCCGTCCCCCAAGTCGTTACTGCGTGTCTGTCTTCGAGTTAGCTGCTTCTCTCTCTGGTCTGGACCACTCTGTTTGCAGCGGTCTCTGATGCACTCCGCGTCTCGTTGACTGAGTTTTTATGTGCCAGACTTCGTTGTTTTCTCTCTCATAGTTCAGTCTCTTTGGTCAAGCACTCGTTTTGTTCCTTAATTTTACTCCTGAGGTCATCGCATTGCCTTTCTGAGTTCTCGTATTCCTGAGTTATCTGCATAACTGCAGTGTTGAATTCTCTGTCATGTGGCTCAGGCTTCCATGACTTTCGAGTTTGGTTTCAGGAGACTTTTTATTTTCTTTCTGTGCTTCCAGCCACCTTGGTTGGTCATGGTATTTGACGGATTTTTATCTGTGTTAGTGCATTTGAGGTAGTGATCTCTTCTCTCTTTTATGTGTTGTTTTGCTCTCATTGATTCAGCAGGTTGGTAGGTAGGGTATTCTCTCTTGTTTTCCAGTAGGTGTGCTATAGTGCAAGCTTCTGTTTTCTCTTACCTACGCTCTTTGCCCCTCTGGGGTTCTGGTGGAACAATGTGGCTTTAGTTAAGGAAAATGGCAAGTACTCACCTGAGTGGTGGTGTCCTCTCTGTCACCAGTTCGCTACCCCTTCCCCATGGGGCACTACCCCTGTGGTGGGGGAATGTGGTGGGTGGTGGAGAACTGGCTGGAGCTGCCCTTTTTCCCCAGCTGTGTTTTTTGGTTTTGGCTTTACCCAGGCTCTCCCGGGGTGAGCAGGACAGAGGGGGCAGGTCCATGATCTTGCAGCTCCTTCCCCTTCCAGGTAGGCGGTTGGAACCTCCTCTACCTGGCTGCCTCCTGATGGGGTAGGGAGGTAAGGGAGAGGCCTTTTCTGAGAGGGAAGCTGCTTCTGCCCCCACAGGCTCCAGCCTGTAGCATACGGGCTGTTGCCTGACCTCTCCCCTAGCAGGGCGCTCTCATCCCCATCTGTCCCCCTCCTGACAGCCCTGCTGTCCAGTAGACACTCCTCTGGGTGTCCTGATGTGGGGGTGCCTCTGGTGTGCTTGTGTGTGAAGCAGAGGGTCTTTTGTCGTTATAATTGTCTATCTTGTGAATTGGAGGGAGAAGCGATGGTGGCTTCTCACTCTGCCGGGATGCTGACTGCGACCCCAAGTTTTATGTTTCAGTGAATTGTTTACTTTATTAGATCTCTTCACTATATGGTTGACACTGGTGAACAGTCTTCTGGCTTGACCTCCAGAACCCCACAATTCTTTTTTTTTTAAACTCTTGGACTGTTTATCTCATTTTCTTCAGGACTCTTCCTCCTTGGGGAGGTTTTAAAGGGTAGACTCTCTAGAATTCTGTCCTTGATTCGGGGAACCAGGCGCTGTCGCTACTCGGACATTGCAGCTGGGGCAGCTACACTGCTTTCATCCCTCCTGGGGCAATTGAATAATATACATTCATATTGTAGTTGTACACTCCCAACTTCTGGGAGTGTGTCTTTGAGGTGTACTTACAGTTTGTAATGCAGGGTCCAGCACAAATAACGCCCTTTTAATTTCCAAATCATAAGCATGTAATTCTGTAACATAATAATATCACACTCAAGCATACCGTGTGACATGTAGGTAGAATGTTCAAATTAAAGCTATAAATTATTACACCCATGTTATTATCCTACCAACCATGCTCAACCAGGCCTTACTTCTGCCAGACCCTGTATATACAGGGTTATTTATACAAGTATTATAGGTAATAGCAAAAGGTTTGGAGGTTACCCACAATAAGCTGAAAAGTTTATTAAGTTTTTGCTCCCTATTTGTTACTCATATCTACATGAAACTAGATTTTATTTATATATGTCAACCAAAACAATATGTTGCAACAGAATGGAAAAAGCCCAAACATCCATTAATAAATAGTGAGTTGGTTAACTAAATTATGATACAGCATTACAATGGAATATTATGCAGTTGAAAAGGAAGAATAGTATTTATATGGCAAATCACAGAAAAATCACTGCCGTTACAAAGGAAAAGAGCAAGGTGCAGAACACATTATACATTACTTTTTCTGTACAGGAGGCGAAACAAGATGATATATAGTTGCATTTGCTTATATTGGCATAAGTGACCTCTGGAAGGAAAAGCAAGAAACGGACACTTTACCCCAGGAAGCAGTGCACTGACTGCACAGATGACAGGCGTGGGTGTGATGAGACTCTTTATTGTGTACCTTTTTAATCTGTTCTCTAAAGATTTTTCTTTTTTTAAAATTGGTTCCAGAGAGAGGGAAAGGGAGGGAGACGAAGAGGAAGGGAGACATTGGTGTGAGGGGGAAACATTGATTGGTTGCCTCTCATATGCACCCCAACCGGGACTGAAGCTGCAACCCAGGCATGTGCCCTGGCCGGGAAGTGGACCCGCGACCTTTTGGTTTGTAGGATGACGTCCAGCCAACTGAGCCACCTCGGCCAGGGCCTTTTTAATCTGTTTGATTTTGGGTGTGCGAAAATGCTACCAGTTTAATTAAGTTTTTAAAATGTCTCCCACTGTAACTCACACCCAGTTTAGACACAGCCCGAGTTTCTTCTTCACAGTGCGAAACTACTGGCCACCGCATGTGTTTGGTAGCGCATGCTGTGGGGCCTGCTGTCTCTTTGGTTCATACTTGGACACTTCCAGCTCCATGCTTGACGTTCTTTGCATTTCTTGCATTTGTGTGTGTTAGTTACGTCTTCTTCATATCTTAAGAACCAGTTTGCCTTCATCTCTGGAAAGCTACTCTGTGCCCCTGCAGGCTGAGTTAGGTGATTCTCTCAAGATACTCATGGATTTGTCTGTCACTAGTCTTACCGTACTGCGTCGGCCAGCTCCTGTATCGTACTGACAGAGGCACTCAGAGATTGGCTGCAGCTTTCTTCCTTGTTTCCCCCTTACTGTCTTCGCCTGGAGGGTTGGGGTCAGCCCTCAGCCTGTCGTCTTTTGTGGAGACAGACGTGCGGAAGTGTGACTAACGTACGATGGAATGTAGGTAAGTGGGAGTTGGGTTCAAACGTATGAATTTTGGGGGGATGCACATTCAGCCCACAGCGTGGTCTTACACAGTCACCATGAGGAGGAACGCTGTGCCTCTAAGGTGAAAAGCACTGTGTGAGTTAACCTGTCATTGTCATCATTTGGGGTCGGCACGCACACTCCACATGTGGGCTCATGGAGGAGATTGGAACTGATGTGGTGATTTTGCTGTTCGCCAAGGAGAGTAAGTGATACCATGAGTGGAGAAGGAAAATGTAGGAAGAAGAGCAGGGCTGCAGGTGTGCTAGTGAGAGGCTTCCCTCTGCTAAGGGAAGGAGAAGGTGGATGCCAATGTCAGGCTTGTTGAGTTAGCAAAACGAAGAGTAGAAGACAAGGGAACCCTTAATGTTCTTTATATGTACGTGACCTTAGAATGCAGTTCTTCTTTTGTTTGTACTCAAATCTTTATTTTCCCTTCTCTGACGTCATTCAACAGGTTGACTTTTCTTCTGAGCCCGAGAAAGCAGAAACGTGATTTAGACCTGTATCTGCAAATCACACTACGTGTATTTTGCTACATCTCAAAAAGTTCTGTTTCAGACATTTTGAATCTTAGCCTTGTTTTGATATTTTAAAATTGGAGTATAATCTCTTTGTAAGCTTTGGCTTTTAGATTGAGGCTTTCTTCTCTCTGAGTTAATGAATCAAGGGCCCACTTTCTTAGCCTTTCTAGAACTGTTAAGACTCTCTTAACTCCTCTACTTTGGGCAATAATTGTCTCCACATTTACTTCATAGGGTCCTCTTTGGTGGAGCCACAGGCAGGGAGGAAGCTCAGGATTCTTGAGATGGCGGGCGGCTGAGTCATTGAGAATGGGGGCCAGAACTTGGGGAAAGAAGTAGTTGTGATCATTCCTAAGGAATAGGAGTAAGGTTTACGTGTATACATTCGGATATGACATTGTCTTGGTGAGGTCTGTACAGACAATGAAATGGTTTGGAGTGTGTTCTTTATGTAAATTGTATTAATTTCTATGGCATAGCTATCACGCTGTCTGTTCTATAACTTTACAGAAATTTGCGCAGTGACTCAGCACACCATTGACAGTTGCGAGTTCGGGGAAACAAAACAAGTAGTTTATATCAGCGGACATCTTTGGTGATAGTGGTCAAAGGCGCATCATTAAATTTTGGTGGAGAACTGTTATTTTTTGTGTTAGTAACAAAAATTTAATATGTATTATTGTACTTGTGACAAGCAGACATATATGCTCTGGAACCACTGAAATCAAACTTAAGAGAAAGAAAAGAAAACTTACAGAGAGAGAGTCTCTAATTAATATTAACATAAAACTCATCAAGTGACAAACATTTTCATTCCAGAGAAGAATGATCTGTGGCCAAGATCAACTTTATTCTGATATGTATTAGCTACACTGGGAGCTGTGGCTTCACCCACTAACATCGGCACCGCAGCAATGATGCAAACGAAGGAGAGAAGGTAGTAAGTCCCAGTCGTGAGCGGAGTGCAGCCCGTGAAGTGGAACCTGCAAAAAAGAGGAAGTCCGTGGGTCCGTATCCACGGCAGGTGTTTCTGTTCCTCATTATAAAAATAACCTTCATTCGGTGCACTGGTTTGCTGATGCATTTGCCCAGCTCATGTGCATGTGTGTTGTGGGCCGTGTTGGAGGAGGCAAATTGTAAGGAACAGTCTGAAGGAGCAACAGTTTGCCTCCAGGATCCTTGCTCGGCCTGTTGACTTGCTCCTCGGCCTTCTCACGTGGTCATCGCCCCCGAGGGCCTTGCCCTGCCTTGTCACCGTCCAGAGATCCCACTGGTTCGGGGCCTGGACAGCTTATCTTCGAAGGATGAACAGACACACCAGTGGCAGATGATTATACATTCAGTTGGGGCTTTTGAAGATCCAAACAGAAGTTTCTCAGGGTCAAACTTCAGTCATTGAGATCTGTTGGGAGAAGTATTTTTAGAGAAGAGGTTTTCCCTCTGCTCCTTAAATCACAGCTGGGTGCCATTTCGGAAGGGAATTAACACTGTTTCAGGCCTGTTATGTGCTAGTGTCTGGCTGCGTGCGCCAGGCCCTGGTTTACGCAGTATCGCTGGATCCTCATGGTGAGCTTCTGAGGTCAGCATTGTTGTTCGCGTTTTCTAGAAGAGGAACTGAGAGATAAGGTGACCTCCCTAAAGAGGTCACAGTGGAGGTACAGCTTCAATTCAGGACTTTCCGACTCCAGAGCTCTCACCTCCACCACAAGACCACCGTTTCCCTGTCGTTAGATCCTTCGTTTTACCCCTACGTCTTTTTGGTGAACAGGCACTCTCTTGCCCTCAAGAATTCGATACCCGTCCTTGGACATGGTGTCCCAGCTCCCTCTCCAGTCCCACCAGGCTTTGCTGCTTGTGGATGATGGCTCTCACCTGAACCTTTGGTTATATTTTTGTCTAGGAGCCTAGAAATCATTGATAGCAGACACGGCTGACAATTACAGCATTTATTTCTAAACATATGTGGGAGGTGTTTGTTTGCGTTTTAGCAGATTGCCCAACTCTGAAGTTTGTACTTAGAGTAAGGTAGTATTGATGAGTTATGTGTGAGCTGTCATGTTCTGGAACGATTACAGCAGGAGTTAAATTTCTTGTTATTGGCACTTTGTAACAGATACACTAGGTATTATGAAGCGTTTGAAAACATTCACTCAACGAAGAGTTTTAAAGTGCTTAGTATGTGCCTGGGCTGTGCTAGGTAGGTTCTGTACTGAACACAACGCTGAAGACGGGGCCTCTGCCCTCTAGGAGATGATAGCTGAGAAGGAAGACAGACGTGTCAGGAAACTGTTAATACATAGATAATGACAGGGATAGATGTGTGCAGGAGGAAGAGTGGGGGCACGGCAGAAGGAACTCTTACCTGTGCTTCGGGGACTCTGGGACAGGTGCCGAGAAGCAGTTGTAGTTTCAAGTGAAGCTTGAGTGTATTTGCAACAGGAAGAAAATTCACGGTCTGCTGATATGTAGGGCACATGCTGCATTTGCACAGACAGCACACGTGTGTGCACGTACGTGCAGTGTTAAGCTTGAACATTTTTTTCTTCCCATTTCCCCTAAATCACACACAATCATGTGCACACTGGCCCCTCCCCCCACAATATATTTTTTTAGAACATTTCTCTTGTAGCCGCTCTCCAGCCCTTAAGATTTCCCTGTTTTGTGGAAGCAGGCAGACTAATTTCTGGGGGTGGGATGGGAAAGTCAAATTCATATTGATTGCTCTATTTCTGGATTCTTTGCAACACGTGGAAGTGAGTGAGGGGTCACAATGGTGGAGGGGAAATGATGAACAGAGGGGGTAATGGAAGTAGGCACCTGATGGCTTTATCATTTTTGCTGTCACACAAATGGCATTCTTCTCTGTAGAATAATCGGAGGACTGAGAGTGTGACTAGCTGTGTCCTGGTGCAGAAAATGAAGTGAGAGGACAGGTGTCTGGAGAAAAGCTTTGTGTTCCGTGGTCTATTATTCTCTGGCCCACTTTGGTCACAAGGCTTTGGGTTCCCCTATGATTAAGTATTCACATCCATGCTTATCTCCATTTCTCATGTGCACGCGGTTCCGCACAGGCCTGTGGGCAGGTGTTACGGCAGTTCAGTTGACTTGACAGCCACATGGTCCTGTGGAAAGAGCCCTGCGTCAGAAGTTAGGGGAGCTGAGTCCTGGTTCTACCTCCCCTTCTGATTACTTTGTCGACCTAGTCAGTTAATCTGTTAGGTCTCTGTTTCTTGCATTTTAAATAATGGGATAGGATGATGTTCTCTAAGGTGTTGGCTCAGCTCAAAAACGTCATCATTTTAATGTTGACAGGTATTCATTCGACTGCGAAGTCTTTACGGAGCCTGTTGCACGTTTCAGGCCCAGTGCTAGGAGCAGTGAGAAAGGGCCGTTGAAGGGTAGACCTAGAGATCGGTGGGAGAGAGAGGAGAGCCCAGAACAAACGTACACCTCCCCGGTCAGTTAATTCACAACAAGGCGGCAAGACGATTTAATGGGGAGAAGAAGTGATGCTGGCACAACGGGCTTCCTGTGTGCAAAACAATTAATTTGGACCCTACCACACACTATTTAAACAAAACAAAAACCCAGTGAATCAAAGATCTAAGTGTAAGAGCTATGGTAAAAGTATAAAACTCTTCAATAAGATGGGAAAATCTTTGCGGCCTTGGACTGAGTGTTGGTTTTTTAGATCTGACATCAAAAGCCCAAGCAACCAATGAAAAATTGATAAATTGGGCTTTATCAGAATTAAAAAAAAACTTTGACGTGTCAAAGAATACTATTAAGAAAATGAAAAGATGAGTCACAGAATGGGAGAAAATATTTGCAAATCATATCTGTCTGATAAAAATCTACTACCCAGAATGTATTAAGAATTTTTTTAACTCAACAATAAAAAGATGGCCTGAATAAAAAATGGGCAAAGGGTCTGAACTGACATTTCTCCAAAGAAGCTACGCAAATGGCCAATAATACATGACAAGATACCCAACATTGTCAGTCACCAGAGAAACGCAAACCCAAATCACGTGAGATTTCCCCTCACACTCGTTGGGATGGCTGTAATCAGGAAGACAGCGAGAAGTGCTGGGGAGGCTGTGAAGTCACTGGAACCCTCATACACTGCTGTCGGGATTGGAAAGTGGCTTTGGAAGGGAGTCAGCAGTTCCTAAAAAGCTTAGATGTACAGTTACCATGTGGCCCAACTGTTCCACACCTAGATATATCCCCAAGAGAATTGAAATAATATATTTATACAAAACTCATACATGTATGTTTATAGTAGCATCATTTATAATGGCCCCAAAGTTAAAATGACCCAACTGTCCAATGACTGTTAGGGAATAAATAAAATATGGTAAAATCCATGAAGTGGAATAGTATTCAGCCAGAAAAGGAATGAAGTACAGATTCATGCTGCAACGTGGATGTACCTTGAAAACTTCATGCCAAGTGCAAGAAGTCAGACACAAAAGGCCACATAACGTCTGATTTCATTGATCTGAAATGTGCAGAACAGGCAAATCCACAGAGACACAGAGCAGTTTACTGCTTTCCAGGGGCTGGGAGGAGTGAAGAGTGGCCACTCATGGGTGTAGGGTTTGTTTTGGGGGTGACGAAGAGGGCTGGGAATCAACTGGTGATGGGCGCACGACCCTGTCACTATACTAAAAACCATGGACCGCGTACTTGAACATGGAGGTTTGTGCCCAGGGCTGCCCTCGTTCTGACTAACTTGAACATTTACTTCAACCTCCTGGGTGTAGGAGCTTTGGAATTGACATTTAACTCCTTACAAGACAGGGATTATTTTTAGATTACCCGTTAGTCGAGATAACCGAAAGGAGGAGTCCGCCGATTTCCGTGTGGCTTCACGGAAGCCAGTGCCAGCTCTTGTTTGTGGTTTGTGTGATTCGGGTTTGGTTAACAATGCAGTTGGGAGACATTAGCACGGAGCACTACTACTATAGTATGTAATTTATGTATTTATTCTGTTTATTTTCTCTTCCCATTAGAACGTGAGCTCTCTGAGTACAGGGTTTTTTCAGTGAGTATCTGTTGAATGAACACTTAGGAAGTTGTTGGTCAGCAGTGTGTGTGGTTTAAGTACAACAGTGGGGACAGAAGCCGGTTTACTGGTTGAGGGGTGGCCTGGGCTGGAAATAAAAATCAAGCAGGAATAGGTCCCCCTTCCGCACTTAAAAAAATCAGTAAAGAGAGTATTTACGAAAATTTTCTTTTTACTCAGTTTTGTTTCTTTTTACTTCTGGTAGCTTGTAAAATTGTCCTAAAATTCATATGTCCTTTTGGGTTTCTTTTTTGTAATTCATATACATTTTATAATTTGTTTATTATTGTAAGCCATATGATCACAACTTCTATGACAGTTTCCGATTTTTAGACAAAGTGAAAATTTTAGGTATTCCCTTCTTTAACCTAAATGCAGCCGCGAAATGATATTTAGAAATGGTTTTAGACCTTAGATTAATTTGTTTTTTAAAATTAGTAAGCAAATGTGCTCCAAAGTAAATATATGTGTAAATGACTTTCCATTATTCAGAATTCTAGAATTAGACATCTGTCTAATGGTTGCTGTTCTAAATGTTGCTAAATGATTAATAGTAATTAAAAGGTTAAATATAAGCTGAGGAAAGCTTTGAATTTTGAAATGTTTGCAACAGCTAGTAATCTGACTGATGCAGACGTTTTTGTCAAAGTTGAAAAAAGTTAGAGCTAATTAATTTCTTGGGAGACATATGATGAAATTGTAGGTGTGATAACATATTTGAGTAACATATGGTGGTTACGGGGCACCTTTCTAATGACTGAGCAGCCATTTAAATATAGGCTTTTTGGTGTTTTTCCTTCATTACCATTCTTTCTTATTGTGTTATTCAAACCAGTTTTGTTTTCTGGAGGTCAGTAGTCAAGATTTAATGATTTATATTTAAAACATGAGCATGCACTTGTAATTCTATTCTAAATGGTGTAAATTGTAGTAAAAAGATTTCTTAAAACTGTACCAGTCATTTTTCCCCCTTTGCACATGCATGCATTATGCTTATATGACTGGGTCCATCCAGTGTATGGGAGAGTATGTCTCAGTACATGTTCAACTCAGATTACCCTTGACTGAGGACCCCCCCCAAAAAATGCTGTGAGGTTATCTTTGTTTTACAGTGCAGATAGGTACGTATTTTTAACATTTATCCGTACTTTTCTCTTAATAAAGATTCACTATTTGCATTTTACCTAATTTTCTTCCATTCTTGCTTTCTGAATATTGCTCAATTACAACACCAGATTAAAAAAAGAATTAACCATTCTGTTATTAAAATAGTATCTTACACCTTGGTAGAGGAAATTTTGAGTTAAGAATTTTGCAAACAGAGGCAATTTAAGTAGAGAATTATAGTTTGTTTTCATTTTTAAAAGTTGGATTTTTAGCACAGCTTACATGACTGCAACCTGGTGTATAAGTCTCAAGTTTTCTAGCTGTCGTTCAGAAACAGCCACCATGGACCGAAAGTTCAGGATGAAAGTGCTCCCGCCCAGCTCCAGAGCCAGGCCCTGGCGGGTGTTCCGGTAACCACTCTCCCTCCCAGCCTAACTCGGCTGGGTATGGTGGGAAGGCTACAAGTAAGCGAAGGCTGTGCTTTTGCAAGTCTCCTGAGATGAAAGCAGAACTTGGGGTGTCTGAAATTAAATAAACTGAAGGGGATTATATAACTTTAAACTTTAAAGGAAAGCTGGTGTGTGAGTTCTAGAATTAGTAAGGAGGCAACTATCACATTTCTTTGATTTCTCCTCTGGACACTTAGGACTATTACTGAGTAGACTTACCCCTTTAAAATTTTGCATGTACTAGAGGATCTCACATGTCCAGAAACCTCCCAAATTGATTTAATAAACTTTCTGATATTCCTGTAATTATTTTCACTTAAATTTGAGTGTCCTATGAAGGATTTTGGTATGGACATCTGTTGTATGAATTCTTCCTTGTTCTAAATCTGTTGCAAAATTTTCCTTGTTAATTGCCATGCCTTTAGCCAATGCTGATAAAGACAAATGTCCATGAGGGGACTGCTGGAATGTTTTGTCCCATGTGGGCTTTGAACTGAAGCCATAAGTTAAATAATAAAGGTGAATTCTCAGATGATTCACAGTAAAGCACTAACTTCTCATTCATTTAATAAAATTTGTAAAATTTGGATTATTACTTAATTATCTGTGAACACTCAGTTTTAAAGACAGCAGGATTCCCTGAAATATAGCTTACTGGTTTGAATAAGGAACTTTGGGGACTTATTTTGAGGTTATAATCATGAAATAATTTAATTGGTTAGATTGTTAATAGTAATTAGAATCTCCAGAAGCAAAATCCTGGTGGGTAGGCTATTCACATTTTAAAACATATGATGTTTCAGTAGAGTGAAATGATGCTTTAGGAATTAATAGATTGGTTTTATTAATGATCAACAATAATAAAATAAACTTGAAGTTGGATAATTTTTCTTTTTTTGAAATATGTTCATTGATTTTTAGAGAAAGAGGAAGAGAGAGAGAAACAGCTGTTGGTTGCCTCCCATACATGGCTCAATTGGGGATCGAACCCGCAACCTAGGTGTGTGCCCTGACTGGGAATCAAACCCATGACATTTTGGTGTATGGGACGGCATACCAGCCAACTGAGCCACACTGGCCAGGGATGGATCATTTTTCTTTATTAAAGTAACAATCCATGCAGTTCTGTGTAGCTACTAGGCAGTATTTAATGAAGAATGGAAAGATGATAATTTTTAATTCAGGAGGAAAATTTGATATTTGATTTGATTTCATAGTTGAGTAATTACACTTAGAAATACCATTTTTTGCTTTTATAAGTTGTTAAGATATTTTACATTCAGATACATCTTAGAGTGTACCATAAATTATATAAAAGTAAGTGATAGGTAGCAGGTCTCTAAGTAAATGTTAAAATTCACTATAAAATAGTTGGCCCCAATCCTGAATGATGTCATTCATTCTAGAGATGTTTCTGGAACGTTGAGCAAATGATTTTGGAAGATTAGGAGATTTACCTTTTAAATACAGCATCAACAGTCTTTACCTTGCCGTGGTCATGTGCATTGCCAGCAGTGCTGAGGGCGGGGTTGAGCCATTCATGGATTTTGTTCATTTTGTGTACTGAGTAAGTCTTGATGGCACTTACGATGGAAAAGAAGGGGTTGAGAGAAAGTATGTTAATGGTCTTATTCCCAGTATGGAAAACAGTCCATTTTGAGGGGCGTGATGCACTCTGTCACACAGAAATGTATATTTTTTTGGATGCTTTCATAGCCATCTGTAGAGAGTGGATCATTGATTCATACATAAGTCAGATGACAAAAAGATAGTTTTGACATTATCTTTCCTTCCCGAATACCTTGCTTCTGTAAAATAGTGTGTCGACTTGATCAAACCATTATAAAGGAGTCTCAGAGTTGGCGATTTAAAAGTGATCTTTGAGCACTGTGACAAGATGCTGCAGGCTCAGCTTGCCGTGTCCCTGCCCCAGCTCTGGGATTAGCGGTGCTCCAGGGAGTCCGGTTCCTTTCGACATGGGGGCGGTGCTATTTAGAACTCACATCTGGACGCTGGTTGTGTTCACCACATTGGGTATCGCTGTTCTCAGGCCTTTTCGGTCAATAGCTGGAAAATTGTGTGCGCGCGCACGTGTGTGTGTATGTGTGTGTACATTTGTATGTATACTATTTTTCTGCATTTCTATGTTGATAGAACTGAGTTTATATCCATCTCAATTCCTCTTTCACACCGCAGAGTTCATTTTAGCTTCGCCCTTTCTGTTTATAACTTCCAGTGGGAAATTTGGCACCATTATCTTCAATATATTATTTATTTGATTAGTCTTGCGTGTAGCCAGTCTCTCACTGAATCCTCGGGGCCACTTGGCTGGAACCCTTGCCTCCCCACTGTGGTGCCGCGGGTCCAGAACCTCTTGGTCAGGCCCAGCGGCCGAAGGAGCAGTAAGCTCACTGTCACATTTTAATGCTTGCTTTGGGATTCTGTGGCCTCGTATGAGGATCTTCTGGGTGAAACCGCTGTAGAATCGGGGGTTCTTTCGGTGTTCAGTGTCTACTCCACTTTGCTGATGTTAGGGGTGTGGATACGTCTTAGATTTGTATACTGGCCTGTGTGGACGTTGTTTGCTCTGTTCCGGCCTTGTCTAATGGCTTGCTTGAAGCAAAGGTAAGAAAGTTGTTTGGGGAATCCTGAGAGTCTTCTCCATCACTTAATTTGTAACCCTAGTACCACGGATGGGGACATCGTTAACATGAAGCTCATCGAGCGAGTTCGCGCTTTTACCCGCTCAGCTCTCAATGTGTTCGTAATCGGAGCATTTCAAAGACCGACCTACACTTTAACCTTTAATTTCCAGTCTTTCACGTGGGTTTGTAAAAGCGACAAAAGGCAGGCAAGGAGCAAGAAGGAGCCAGTATAAGAAGAATTAGTAAAGGATTTGAGTGATGCATTTATTCATTAATTTGGCAAATATTTATGAACTTTCTCATACCCATCAGTTCTGTTTTGCTGGGAAGATTGTAAGTCCAAATAGAATTTGTGCCCTCGTGAGACAGGGTTTTTCAGCCTTAGCACTCTTGGAACAGATATTTCTTCTCTGTTGTAGGAGGCTGTCTTCTGCATTGTAAGAAGTTCAGCAGCATGTCTGGCTTCTACCCGCTAGATGCCAGCAGCCTCCCTTCCGTTGCCCCACCACCCTCAACAGTCGAGAGAACAAAAAAGTCTCTCGATACTGTTGCCAGGAGTCCACTGAGGCTGAGGAGCAGAATCACTGCTCGTAGTCTAGTGCCACCATTCACAGAGCTTAAAATCAAATGCAGATGCAGATATTAAACAGCTGAGGATTAAAAAATATATATATCTCTATTATAAATACAAATATTTGCATATTTTCAGTTGTATGCACAAGTATCAACTGTGATAAGTGCTAATTAATGAAGTACAGAGGGCCATGAGACTGTAATCAAGAGAATAGTTAACCCCATATTAAATTTGGAGTTCAGACAGATCAAAGTTTTTACTGAGTATACATTACATCCTTGATGTGAGCAAAGAAACTGAAGGCATGTCTGCTACTTTAAGGATGGACATATATGTAATGCATCGTCCAAACCGGGACCCTTTAAGAGTGTGAGTGCTGGCATGACAGGCAGAAGTGAGGCAGGTGCAACACACGGACTCCTGTAACCTGCTTCTAGGCTTCCAAGCTCAGGGGAAAAGCCAGTACCTGAAACACATAGGGCATAATTCAAGGCAACGTATCAATTAAATGCTAAACTGGGTCACATTGGTAACATTGGTACATCGGTCTCTGTCATCTACTTGTCAGGCCCCATTCTGATTGTTAGCTCAAGAGGCGGTTCACTGTTATTTCTCCTCCTTGACTCTGTGGAAGGCTTCGTGGGGAAAGACCGCATTCTGATTCTTCGGTTTAGTTTTTGAGGTTCTCTCACATGACTCAGCTGTTCTTATTAGTCCTTGCATCCCGCTGCTTACCCTCCTAAACCACTGAGGAGTTGGAACTTGGTGTCGCTGACAATAGAGAGCCAACTGCGAGTCCTTGTGAGGGATTTAACCCGATGACACAGTTGTATCTCCTGGAAGAAATGACTCCTTTCAACCTGGGGTTGCCAAAGAGCGCAACTATCACGTGTATCTGCTGAAAGAAAAATTCTTCCTTAAACTAAGTACCATAAGTCTCTTATTTCAAAAAACTGATTCCTGAGGATCATTTTAATACTAACTTAACTTTGTATTCCCTGATTTTCATTTTTAAATGGTGGTTTTATTTTAACCTCTTATACTACATAAGTCCCCATACATTATACATTTAAGTTAGTAGCTATGCTATTTAAAAATCTGAACTAGACATGTCTGAAGGTTTAGGTACGCCTCGTCACTTACTCCTTCGAATCAGTTTGCATTCTTCATTGCCTGCTGAGATCGGCTGTTGGTGGAGGGAAGACTGCACGATTTGAAGTGTGGGCATTAGGAGGAGTTGAGGTGATCACGATGGTGACGTGATGGAAGAGGCTCCAAGACCTGGAAACTGGGAGAAATAGGAGCAGGATGTGGGAGAAAAGCATGTCTTAGGAAAGGACGTAAGAAATATGCCAGAGGTACACTTACCCCCTTCAAGGATTTGCTTACAGCCAATTCTGTGCCTGGGAGGAAGGCTCAGACCTTTAATTTCCTTTTCCTCGCCCTTCCATTCCCACGACCAAGATTTGAGACTGGCCCGGCTGGCTCCAATTCATGGTGTCTGTGTTCAGCAGACCTTTGTGACGGCACCTTCGAATGAGCAGCTGTAGCATCATTCTCGGAGACACGGCATTGGAAGCACCTAAAAGCTACCAATGAACTTAAAAGAGTTCAAGCTACTTAGAAACCAGGGGCCGACCTGCAGAGTGTTTCTTCTACTTAAAAGTTTCCAGTTTATCTGAGTTTGGAAAAATAAAAAGTTCAAAACACCAGAGCTAAGACTTGTGTGTAATGGAAACGAGGTTGTTTTAGGAAATTAAATTTGGCAAGTGATTAATCCTTAATAAGGAATAATTGTTTTATCTATTTTAGGGCAAAATTAATTTAACAAACCTATTATTATGTGAAATTTAGGTAATGAACATGGGCAGTACATAACATCCGTAACATTTTTAGCATCGACCACAGAAAAGGCTGAATGGGTATCATCAGACACAAAGAATGTTCATTTCGGAATCAAAGCTGTTTTGCAAAGCGCGGCTGGTGACTGCGGTTAACTCAGCGTTCCAGGACTCTTCACAGTGCCTTGTCACACACACCTTTCAGGTGCTCGCATGCTTGATTTTGGATGAGAATCATATTTTTTGTGCTTTCCAGTATCAAGTAGTTTTTTTTTCTTAGTTGAAAATGTTCTGTCATCCAGTGATTTCTGGTTTTGTATCAAAAGTAGAGAAACTTCCAGTTATATTGCATAATGAAACAGAGGCCTCCCAGCGAGCCCTGTTTCGGACCCTGTACACAGCATTGGCCCTGGCTCAGCCCCTGCCTGTGGCTGGCCAGCCGAACTTCTGCAGGCGGCTTCTCCCTCCTTTCCCTGCCACCAGTGGAGTTCTGATTGGGTGGACTCTCAATGTGAATGGCAGATTGACTAGTCAGAGCAGTCTTAGGCAGTTGTGGTTCCGAGCTGGAGTTCCTGGAGACCACCCAGCCTCTAGAACCCTCCTTGAGAAGGAACATAGCCTTGAATGCTTGCCCAGATTCTGCTTCTCTTTGCACCCCCTCCCCAGCCCCATGTCCCAGTTCCATTTCAGTTCTCCCATGCGCCCCTCAGGCCCTTTCCTGTCCCCTTTGTCTCTATTCGGCATTTTGAGTTGGAGACCCCCGTACCTTCCAGATCAAAGCACCCCTCTCCCTTGGGTGGTGGACTGAGCTTGCTAAGTTTAGAACGGGGCCACGCCGCAGAATACCCTGAGTTTCTCTTCACTGGAAAACAACAAACGAAGACAGTTGATCATTGAAAAAGGTGAATATAGCATTCCCCCTTCAAAAAAGGAAATGAGATAATATATACACAAAATTTAGATATAATTGCACTTCTTAGAGATTACTCATTTAAGTATTCTTGATACTTAGACCCAAATTGAAGCATTTGGGGAGAACGTCCTCCTTGTTTATCACTGGCTCGGATACCCTTAAACAGTCCGTGGGGCTTTGTGTGTGTTGTGATGGCCTGTGGCCAGTGTCTTCAGACTCCCAGGTGGATGGAGGCCTGAAGTGTTTTGTTGTTCTTTGTGATTCTGTCCTCACGATGCTCTTGAAGTTCTCTTTCCTTTAGAGGTCTTTTTTGGAAACACTTAAAACATGTATGTCTGGTTTGATGTAAATTAGAGTTGTGACATATTATAGAGCAGTTTTCACAAGTAAAATTGGGTTACAAAGCTCAGAATTAGTAATTTTTTTCTAAAGTGTTATCTCACTTCCTATATGTGTTTATAACTTAACTGTGAGTATGAGCAATTGAAGCAAAAGGATTTCAGCTTTTCTTTCTCTTTTTTAAAAATATCATTTGATTCTTTTTTTTTTTTTGGTGAATTGACTAATTATTCAAGTATCCGACAACCTTAATCAACATCAACAAAAATTTGTTAAGAACCTGACATTTGAAGAGCAGTGTGTTTAGGTTCAGGACATTTTAAAGACATGCCCACAGTGCGGGGACAAGGGCATTGAGCGCGCTGCCCTTTTAAAATATAGTCTGTGTGTGTGTGGTCAAAATGCAGAGGGAGATTCTGGATTCAAGAAAGATGTAATCACTTACATAACCAGATCTTAGCACTAGATGACAATGAAATGGGACAAGAATAGGGGCCAGCCCTTGCAAAGGAAGAGGTTTGTATATGTCCTCCTTTGAAATGGGAAAAGGGTACTCCAAATAGACTCTTTAAAATGAAGTGGTGGGAGGCTGAGACTCCTTACATTCAGTAGTTGCCGTGTATTGTAGAATGAGATGGATGGGGTTGAGAGGAGTAGGGTTTGATGGGGTAAAGAAGAGGTGGTGAGGTTGCTTTTGGTAAATAAACATCTATCCATTTGGCTTGGCAGGGGATCAAGTCAACTAGAGACAAATTAAACTGAATCATTTCCAAGGTCGCATGCACGATGGTGGGTCTTTTTAGGTTTGGTTTTATGATTTAATGTAGCAATACTCAGAACAATTACACAGAAAGTAGATTATATAGTATACGTCGGGTGGATATTGACAGAATGTGTATCATGAAAGAAAAAGGAGGCAGAAGAAACACAGACTGACCAAGGATCCCATAGGTAATGAGACGAGTGAGTGTGGGTAGAAGGGAACCTACAGACTGGGAAAGCGGAGAAGAATGAAGGACCAGGCATGGTCAATAAAAGGAAAGAGGGACTTCAGGAGGGGGAAATTAGAATACTGGGTTAAAATATTAAAGGTAGAGTAGTTTATTTGTGCAACAGCATCTGAGTACCTACCATGGGCCGGGCACTGTTCAGTCGTGGTTCTAAGAGATGCGGTGCCCAGTATGTACTGTTCAGCAGTTGCCACTAGATGTCACTGCGACTCATGTGGCAAGGCTAGCCTTGACGGATCCTCAAGACAGGGCTTTGAAAGTCACACATCTATAAACAGACAATTGTTAAGAGTTTATGCAGAGTGGTTCTTGATTGTATAGGTATCTTATTTGTACACCTACATCTTGAGAGAACAGAAGCAAACCCCAGAAAGTTTGTGCGGTGCGTACTGCTTTGTGCCATTGATTTATTTTTGCCATGTTAATCACACTAATTCGTAGTATTCCTCCAGTGAACTTTAAAATTTTTGAAAGTTTACATCAAAGTTTGTGAAGTCAGTTCCTTTCCTTAACACTGCTATAGTTATTTGTTGGCTAGATTGGTTCTGGCATTGGAAGCATTCATGAAGCCGCTGATTTCTAAGTGGTCAGCACTGCGCATGTCTGCGCCGTAGCCGTGAGTTAGTTTCCCTCTTCCGCTGTGAGGAAGGACACAGCATCTACCCATCTCTTTTTTGTCCCACTCAGGTTTTCTGTTTCACCCAGGTAGGGTCGCCAAGTTTAGTTTTGCTTCCTTAGCTTTATGTTCAAACACAGGAGTCATGTTTAAAAAGCTTGTCAGACCTCTTGGTTACCCACGGGGTGGGGGGCGGGGGATGTTCCCGACATGGTTCTTTCAAAACCTCTGGACAGTTTCGGACAGCTACGCAATACAATTATTAAACAGACACGCAGAAGAGACACGCCGGCAAACTGCGCTGACTTCCCCAGAAACATCTATATAGGCAGCGCCCAGGCACACTCTGTGTTTTATAGGACTTGCTTGTGTTTTTATGTTTTGCTCATGATCACTTTTATTTATTTGATGGGGGAGGGATTGCTAGAACCATCAGGTCTCAACAGGAAACAATTTGGAGAACATTATAGTGGAAAAAGTGTAGTACCACCTTGTCCGCAGTTGATCTGCCTGACCACGTGTCTCAGCGCTGTTCACCCCTCACTTCATTGCTGACCCTTGGCTTGTGAACTGTTATGGTCTTAAATCACTTTAGCCTTGTTTGCAAAAAAAACAAAAAAAAAACAAAAAGAAAAAAACCCCCCAAAAACAAACAAGCCTGTACTGTATCTTAAGCGAATTATCTTAAATTTGTCCCTCTGAATTTTATTGTATTTATGGACAAAGTCAGTTTATATTTTAAGGCAGTTTTCTGCAGTACTTTTCAATGTAGTATTAACCCTTTTGTTTGGAAAGGTACCTGTTTATTAACATTACTCCAATTTCTATAAAAACAAATGTCAATCAGCAAAGCCCTCTGCACCGAGTGGCCAGAACAGAGCCTGTGACGCAGACTTAGGAAGACGCAGAGAAGGAGGGGAGACGTTGTTTGGAGTAACTGGAAGTAGGCGGAAGATGCCTCTTCCAAAACATTGAGAATGTTTTCTCTTGACTGGGGGAAAACATTTTTTTTTAACTGGTTTTTAAGACCGGATGTTGTTAGGTAATATTTGAGCCTGTTAATTGAAGATACCTTCCTTTAATCTGCTCATGTCTCTTAGAGAAAATTGTTTTGGTTTTTGGACAAGCAAACACGATCACATCGCACCTGCCAAGCGTCCAGGAGAGAACGCCTAAACGAGAGGGGAGGCCCAGACGGACCTCCCGGGGCAGCATCGCACTGCAGCCTTTTTAAAACTCAGTTGGACCAGTCATTCTGGATGATAGCCTCTGTGGTTAAGGAAAAAAAAAAAAGCATTGAAATGTGATGAAAAATACTCTGTTAATAAAATTCTCTGGAAACTATCTTTCCTTTTTGACTCTTAAATTCCCTTTGCCGTATGATTTTCAAAGTGAAACTTTTTTCTGACATTTGTGTTGGCACATTGAAAGAGTGTTTATTTCATTCCTTTGTTTGGAGCTCTGCAGTGAAAATATTACATATTCCTTCTTAGGACTGCTTCCTTTGTTGTGCTAGGAACAATGCGTTTACTTAGATAATGGCCATCCACACTCTCTATCTCTAATCCCCAAAGGCCTTAACCTCCATTAGGAACAAATGTAGATTTTTGTTTGCTTCGAATAGCTTCCTGGGCATGTAAAAACTCTTTTGACATCATTATTTAGGGGCGCCCATCCTCCCAGTGGAATCATGGCCTGATACAAAAACTTTGCAGCTGGTCAGCTCCCAAAGCCCCTTTTGATGGTTGGTTTGAAGCTCAGCATGGCAGCCTGCAGTTGTTTCTCTCTCCTGTGCTGGTGCCCCCAGCCCACCCCTGTGTTTGTGTGGTTCAAGACAATAAGGATTCTCCAGAGGTAGAGTCCAGGGCTGAATGTTTCTGATGCCGCCTTCATCCTTTCCTTCCTAATAACACTTTTCATTCTAAGCATATTTATGAAGTTTACTGGAGATTTTGAATGGAAAGATCTTGTTCCCTGTCTGTCTTCTCTCCCCCCCACCCCCGTGTCTTCTCTGAGGCCTCATTGTGTTTAATAAACTCATGTTTTAAAATTAAAAAAAATATCAACAGCAGCAAATATCCAAAAGTGATGGGACTCCTCTATAGTGTTTGAGACAGACAAGGGATCAGCAGTTCAGTATGCAGCTCTAACTGTGGCCTACTTATCAAACTTGGGAAGTTTTTTGTCTCTCATTATGTTCTCTATTGAAGAAATGGAGGACTAAGTAACTCAAACAATAGGCCATTAATGACTGATTAACTCAGTGCCACACTGATTGATAAGAAATTACCTCTACTGTTTTTTTGTTTTAAGTTAAAGTAGCTTTATCAAATAGAGGCTTGTATTGGTATTATTTAGAGGAAAAATATTACTCATGATAAATCATGTTCATTGAAATATAAAGTTGAAATGCATTTTAATTGAATAATCAAGTAGGATATGACTTGGATATTATGAAAATATAGAACATAGCCATATTTGAGGAGCTCTAAAAAGACAAATGACTAAAAGGCCAAGTTAGAGATAGATGTTAAACTACTGGAAAAAATACACAGAGAAAACATGTTTGAATATAAAGTACTACCTATTTTTGAATTCAGTAAAATTAATGTTGAACTACGGCTAATTGGAAATAGAAACAGAGCAAGTAGAAAACTTATTCAGTGAACCTGAAAGTTTTTTTCATTTTGGTTTCACATTGGGAATTTGTGTTTTTGCAGTTTGTTGATATTTGAATTAAAGTTATATTTTGCTAAATTGATTTTCTGAAGGCCTACCAAAATGCATTTTAGAATTGAGATATAATTGACATATAGCATTATATTAGTTTCAGGTGTACAATGTAATGATTTGATGCCTGTATATATCGCAAAACGGTCATCACAATAAGTCTAATACATTGCTTCTTGAGAGCTATTTTCAAGGTGAATACCACTGGTTCTGCAGAAACTTTATATGGTTGTTCTGTGTCTGGAGTTCACTAGATCAAACTGCTATCACCTCCATTCCTGGTACCAGTGGTTAAATGGGCAGAAGACTAGTTTAGGGTAAGACTACTGAACTCTTACTCTGCTGAACTGAATACTAACATAATCTATTATCACCCGTTTTTGTCATTTTGGACAAATCACTCTACCTGTTACTGGTAAAATGAGAGGAGTTGACCTCAGTCATCTCTAAAATCTGTACATGTTTTAGCATGGTGTGTTGTTTTACATTCATTGGCTTGGGTGTCACTTTATTTTCTTATATAGATATGCCCCGTACTTCTGCTTTAGAACTGAGATCTTCAACAAGATCCTAACAAGAGATTTAAAAGCCTCCCTTATTACTGGCAAGAGAAGTTAATAAAAAATATGTAAAGTTAATGGGTAAGCACTAGTAAGTGTAGTTATCACAAATGAAATTCCCTCCAGGTAACAAGAACAACTGTTTTAAAAATTACCATGAGCACAGTGCGGACTGTTGGAACCAACAGACGTCGGTGCAAAACGTAATCAGTCAAGAGTGTGCATTTCTGGTAGGAGTAACAATTTTTTAGGTAAACTTTTTCTTAAAGTATAAGATACATACAGGAAAGTAAAAGAATCCTAAGAATACCCCTGGGAGGTTTCACAGAGTGAGCACCCTGTGGAGCCAGCACCCGTGTAAAACACAGCGTTACCGTTGCCCTCACAGCCCTCACCGCCTCCCACCGAGGCACCCACGGTCCTCCACGAAGCTGTGGGGTGACTGCCTTTGAACTTGGAATCATAGGGCTGCTTTTTTCCCCACAATTATTTTTGTGACCTATCATCCATGTTGTTACGTGTAACAGCAGTTTATTCACGCCCTTTCTTAAACAATGTGTTCATTGTTTGGAGATATCACAGTTTATGTGTCTGTTCTGTTAGGTATCCAGGCTGTTTTTACTCCTTGGCTAAATATCTTCTGGTGTGCTATGTACAGATTTCTGTCGGTTTATACCTGGAGTCAGGACTGCAAATGAGGGTGTTTTGCTCTTGTAGATACACTAGATGCTCTCCTGAAGTGCTGGTTTTTGACATTCCCATTGGCGTCCCATTGGTTTTTCATCAACACCTAAGATTGTCTTTTTCATGTTAGCCGTTCTGGTGGTGTGTAGTTCTGTGGGATTGTGGTTCATTTTGCATTTTCCTGATGACCACTGGAGTAGAGCACTTTTTCATGTATTTGCTATTTTTTCGGAGTACTGAAATAATTTTATCACTCTGCATTGAAAAGAAATGAAACTTCCTTAGGTTCAGAAGGGACACTGTAAATTAGATGTTACCTAAAACATTTGGCATCATCACTGCTTTATCTCAGTATTTGATATACTGTGAAATTCTTTGAAAATCTTTTCGAACCTGATGAAACTTCTCTCTGTATTTCAAACCATAAAATTAATTCCAAATGCTTATTTTTGTGTGTTATTAAGACTCATTATTGATGCTATTTTTGAAAAAAAAACTATGAAAATGAAGTAGTTTAAATAAACAGAATAATTTTTTCCTTTTCTAGGAAAAACTACTAGACATTGTTGAATGTAATTGGAAGTTGGTCTGTGTGACCCATCTTCCACATCTGTTTGCCCAGAGCCGGGAGGACCTGGAACGATGTTTTAGAGCTGCGTCTCGGAGGTAGAGGCCAGCCACTCTGTTTGCTCCTCCGTTTTCCAGTTCCATGTGGTTAGGCGGATCCGTAGGGCAGGTTTCTGGCTGGCGGGCTGTGACTGACAATCTTCAGTGTCACTTCTGGGCTGAAACAGGGTACCTCCTCCTCCCTCGATCTGTTCTGGTGACCTGGGGCACTACATGCTCCCAAGTGCGTGCAGTAAGCCCGCCAACCCTTGTCTGTCGTACCGGCTAGTGCGAAGTCACCTAACACGCTCCACAGTACTAAGTGGTCTGTGCGTTTTTAAAAGAAAAATACCCTGACATGTTTTTATGTCCGTGACTTTGTGAGCAGAGGGCTGTCTTTCTGAAACACTTCAGGAGAAGGAGGGTTCTGTTAGGAACGTAAAGAAGACCAAGAAGCGTATCTCACGTGCCACCAAATGAGAAGAAAACATAAAAACAAATGTTTAAGGTGTCTGAGAGTCATATGTATCATTCATATGAAATCCCATTTTTCTTATGATTTTAATTGGTTTGCTTTTTAAAAGGATTTTCAACTTAGGAAGGTAACAGCTCTCACGGGAGGCGTATATCACAGAGTGTATCAAAGGGCTATGAAAAAACAACCTACAAGAATTTGTTGTATATTATGAGTACAAAGGGCTTAAATGAGCCAAGATGAGATGAAAAATATTTAGAAAACTAAGGTCTTTTTCATTTGCACAAAGTGATTCCTTTGAAAAGCTCTAATTGGTTTATTTCTATTCTTGATTTTGCTCCAGACAGAATGCCCTTCAAGCAGAAATAAATGTGGGTTAGTCCTAAGGTAGGAAGTATTTTGCGCACCACATTATGTTTGGAATCCTTTCGTGTTAAATTCCTGAGGACACTTGAGTAGGAAGCTTTGGACCTGGGACGTGTGTAGCATCGGGAAAATGATCGCAAATAAAATAAATGAAACGGGTTGGAAGTTGAGATGAAGCAAGAGCACGTGATAAAAATGTGCAGTGCTCTCACCAGCCTGTTTGAATATCCTATGTGAGATTCTCGTTTTACAACTCACGAAAGGAAAATCTTAGTTCCCTCTTTAACTTCACGATAGTTATTGTCAAGGATTGATACTGTTGCATGTCAGTTTTCACAAGCACGTGTGACAGAATTGTCATCGGCTAAAGGGGTATAGTTTAAAACAACATCACTATGAGAAAAAAAGACAAATGCTCCTTAATAAATTATTAGAGTAGTTTTCACTAGTGTTACTGAAAATAGGTGGTCCAGTACCCTTTGTGAGTAATATTGATTTACTTAGCAAGACACAGAAAAACATTCAAAGAAACAATGTATGATGTTCAAGACTAACAAGCTTTTTGGGGAAGATACAGGTTTATGTTTTGATAAGACAAAGGTCTAACACAACAACTTACGCTAAAAGTCTTTAAATTAGTAGGCTAGAGGGTTAGACTGCTAATATTGTTTATTGGTAATATAAGGAATATAAATATAATTACACGTGTGATGAAGTTAACATTAATGCTATAAATTTCTTGGATGTAGGGCCAACATTTCCTTCAAAATACAGATTTTTAAGATATTTATAGGTCATACAAGTACTTGACTAAGACCTCTTCCCTCAAATTTCTTACCCTAGAACTTAATAAATGTGCCTGGGAAATTTACACAGATAAAGTGTTGGGGTTTCTAGAGGGCACAGTATAAATAATTACTTTTTCTTATCTGCGTTCTCTACAGAACTAGATATAAAATGAAGAGTAAAGATGGTGGCCGAAGTATGCTTCGATAAAGTTTAAATGGGAGGTCTTAGTGCGATGGCCGGATGAGTGCAGACTGAATTGCAGAATTAGGCAGGCCTTCCCAAGTGCATTTCAGGCAGCCCACTCACGGCAGTGCCGTGGAGCGTGGGCCATTCTGTGAAGGGCCAGACAGTGAATTTCTGAGCAGGCCCTCTGGTCTCGGCCACAGCTCCCCAACTCAGCTCCGTGATCCTAGTGCAGGAAAGCAGCTGTGGACAGCTGGTGGGCGTGGCTGTGTTCCAGTAAAACTTTATTTAGAAAAACAGGCTGCAGGCTTTGTATAGTTAGTTTGCTGATCTCTCACAAGTGGGAACAAAGGCAAATTTGCATTTTCTGCTACAGAATAATTTCGAAAGTTAGAAAAAGGGCTGAGCTTAATTCTGCACACCAAGGTTCCCCCCCCCAAAATCTATACACCAGATAAATTACCCTGTCTCACAAGAATTAGAGTGAGGAAAGAGAGAGAAAGAAACCTAGAATTACACTAATGAGCTCCCCTTCTAAGGAATGCAGAAAAATTTCCCTCTGATCTTAGGTGTATTTCTTCCCAGTGGGAGCACGTGAGTCAAGGCACAGAGTGTTACTCCGCACTGAATATTCCAACTTGGCAAGCCTGGTGTTTCAGTGGTAATTTTGGCATGTTCTCTCAGGGTCAGCCTGTTTGGGCCAGTGAGAGTGAAACCGTTGATGAGCTCACAGGAGGACTCATCTTCCTACCACCTGTGTGGACGCGAGGACAGTCTTCAGCCCCCTCCGACGGCTCAGATTACTCTGTTGGTCGGTTCGCACTTACCAGTGCCTTTGCGGTGCTGGGCATTTTAGTAAACACTAGGGATGCAGCAGGGAACTCGAGTGACATGTCCCTGTCCCTGCACAAGCTTGTGTCCCGGGACAGGGAGGAATGCGAGAAGAGGAAGAGATCTCCAAGCTGAAGCGTGAAGGAGGCGCGGGTGTGGCCAGGTGATGGGGATGAGGAAGAATGGTGTCCAGGAGAAGGAACAGCACAGGCGGAGGGGGCAGGGCTCAGCATACTCCTCGGCAGAAGCGTGGCCGGGCTGCAGCCGAGTGTGCAGGGGCAGCTCAGGGAGATGGCCTGGGAGTGGAAGGAATGCGCGGTGCAGGGCCACTGGGCGAGGAGGGCACTGAGAAGTGGTCGAAGGACTTGGGGCCACGGGAAGGTGTGGAGAACAGCCTGCGTTTCTGAATCGGTGGAGTCTGCATTGGACGAGGCGCGGAGGGAAGCTCTCCGGCACCACAGCCGTGGGCCCGTGTGGAGGATTTGGAATGTGGCTGGTGTGGCCCACGCACTGGATTCTAAATTTTGCTTAAAAACACTGAAACAATATAAAATATTTTTCCTTTCACTTTATTTCTTTGGTAGGACTATCCTGACACTTAAGCTATTGAAAATGTACAGCCTAAATTGAGATGCTGTAGGTATAAAATACACGCAGGATTTTGAATTCGTGCTTTGGAAGAGAAAAGAATAAAATACCTCCGTAATTTTTTTATTGATTACTTGTTGAAATGATAATATCCTGGATATATTTGTTAAGTAAAATATATTGTTTGAAATAGTTTTACCTGTTTCTTATGGCCTTTTTAAATATGGTTTTGGGAAAATGTCAGACTCCGTACATGGCCTGCATTCTGTGTGTGTCGGATGGCTCCGGCAGAGGTGGGTCAGGAGACCTGCAGGAGTCCAGGTGAGACAGCCAGGGTGTGGCAGCAGGTAGATGGATGCACTGGAGAGCAATGCAGGGGTGGGACGAGGGGGTTTGGCAGGTGATTCAATAGGAGAGATGGCGACTCAGTTACAAGGACTGAAAGGAGCCTCCACGCCTTTAGATAAGGAAATGTGTGGTAATGGCTGGTAGGCAGTCAGTCAGACAGAAACCACGTGTGTTATTTTTCATTGACCATTGAAATGAAACTTTGTAGTTAAAACAGTATTTTTCACTTCAGTTAGCATTTTTAATGTTTGCCAGTCAGTAGGGACTACCTAGGAATTGGTTCCTTAGAGTTATTAATTTTGAATTTCTTTAGATTGTACCCAAACGCTAGACTTTACAATGAATGGTTTATCGTCTTCATATCCTTGCCATTCATCCCTCTGAAGCAGTTACCAAGTGGTTAGCAGGATGCAAGTTTTTATATTTTGATGATATAAATTCTCTAACTATCCTCAGATTTGATGTGATAATTGAAACTTGCTTACACCTTTTCCTTAAGATGAAACTTAGGCCTATTTAAAAGAATAAGCACTTATTTACATATGAAAGCTTGTTAGACCTCTCTCTAATTCATAAAGTCAAAGCCCCAAAGTATCTGATGAATGTTAAACGTTTCATACTTCCCCCTATTGTCCTTCTAAGAAGTAGGATGCATTTCTAGCTTCATTTTCCAGTCTCTTAAGCGTATGAAAGTAGTCGAGACAGTTTGTTGACCCCAGGGAGACCTTTTAGTTTCTGGCCTGTTAGACAGCAGGGTCTGTCCCCTTCATTGGCATTCAGATCGCAGGCGGCCACTGGGCTCGGGGCAAAGCCCAGCACAGCTTTAGGGTTTGG
Source organism: Tonatia bakeri (assembly GCA_004024845.1). Lineage (NCBI taxonomy): Eukaryota > Metazoa > Chordata > Mammalia > Chiroptera > Phyllostomidae > Tonatia > Tonatia bakeri. The sequence goes on from PVIA01000108.1 coordinate 431,866, forward strand.
ACAAAGCCACTCTGGCAGAGGAGCCCAGTCGCCAGGGTAGCTGGCGGTATTGTAAAGAACTGTTGCATAATGGGGAGACCGAGCAGAACTATTAGGATGCAAATGCGAAAAAAATGGTGGCGCTAGCCTGCAAAAACAAACATTTCTTTTTTTGGTAAAGAGTCTGTTCATTGTGCTTTCTTCTGTTTAACTTCTCTGGGCTACAGAGGTGGTTGGTGCAATTTGAGTCTATTAGTTTATGTTAATCTCTGGTCATGATGCTGCTCTATATAATTTTAAAACGAACAGCTCATTTGTATGAAGAGACCGAAGTACTTTAGTGTTTTGGAATCTTTTCCTAATTTACAAGGGTGTCCCATTTTAGCCTGGGTCAGTTTTTATGTGTGATTTTTATTCCCAAATTAGGACAAGGAATCCTTTTGGTCCTTTTTTTCATTTCATCTGATTTATACTAAAAGAGTATTCTCATCACTGACACCCAGGAGCTTCCCCTGGTGGACTTCTGTCTGATTCTGTGGATAATCTTTGCAGGCTCAAGAGGAAAGGATCAAAATCCTTAACCCAGGAGCCCAGTTGTGTTTTACTGTCTTACTAAGGATTTTGCCCTTTCCCTCGTCTCTCTAACTCTTCATTCCTGTCTCAAGTGCCCACTTTCCTTTTGCTTTCTGCTTTCTTCACTTCTATTTCTCCCTTTCTGCTTTGCATCTTCCTTAGCAAATGTAACAGAACCCACAGGTTGGTCAATGCTGCGCAGGAAAAGAGATATAATAATAAAAATTGTTTTGTAAAAGGGGCTCTTCTCCTCGACGTAGGGGTCAGAAATAGCAAAGCTAGCTATGCTTTATTAAGCAGCTACTACTTGCCAGGCAGTATTTTAGGTGCTTCCCATGAATTATCCAGTTCTCCCGACAGTCTTGGAGGTAAGATGATCATCATCCCCATTTGCAGCTGAATATACTGAGACACAGAAACAGTGATTTGTCCACGCACGTGCTTGTTGATTGCAGTTAGGGTCAAGAAAGGCTTTCCAGAGGTTGTGAAGGTAAAGCTGAGGCCTCAAGGAGGAGCCAGAGCCACCTGTCCCACTGTGAAGGGAAGCAGGCTCCTGGCAGAGTCACCGGCAAAGGGTGACAGACTCTGGGACCTTCCTGGCGGTGCAGGTAGATGGGCAGGGCTGAGGTGGTCTGTGAGAAGTGCGCTGGAGAGGCAGACTGCTCTGTACACAGGTAGGAGTTCACACGTGCCATTCAAGTGTGCCGCAGTCCACATACTCAGCATGCATTCTCAGTGTCCGCAGAGCCAGCTACACGGGTCCTGGCCATCCGACGGGGAAGAAAATGCCCAGTACAGGTAGCATCCCCCTGATGGCATTGGATGGACTTGAGCAGAGTCTTCGTTCCTCTCTGTTCTGTGGTGTGTCATAAACTGGCACTTACCTTGGCTTCCTTATTTTGTGGTTGGGCTTCCTTTTTTTTTTTTTTTTTAAATATCTTAGCACTGCGGCAGTTGCCAAGGTTCCTAATTTCTTTAAGAGTATCTGTTACTGTATTCTCCATTCCCATTTTGGTCTGTCTGAAATCTCTAAGAACAGAATCGTTCTACAGTTGGTGTTTTCCTGACTTCTAAAGCATTGTCTATAGGACCATTTTCTTCCCGGTTTTGCTATTTGTTTTCTTCTGGGAGTGTGTGTCTTTCAGCTTCCTTCAGTGACTTTTATGTTTTTAACATTGGGCATCGAGGGCAGCCGTGGAGGCCTTGTGTTTTTTCTTTAAGCTCAGTTTTCTTGAATCCGAATGTTGATTATTACAGCTGATAATGATTAGTGGTTGTAATTTCTCAAACATACAGTATGTGCCAGGTACTCTGCTGATTGATTGCTTTCTATATATTATATAATTTAATTCTTATAACATCTTTATGTGGTGGGCATTATTATGCTACTGTCTGATTTGGTAGTGAAAGAAATGGCACTTTAGAGGGATTAACTTTATCTAGGTTACACTAAGAGTAAGTTGGAGTGTCAGGATTTGAACCCAGGTATCTGAGTACAAAGCACATGTTATCATCTGAAGCCTTCTGTCAGGTACTTGCATTTTTTAATGTATACAGATTTGTACATTTTTAAATAAATACGTAGCAGATAATTTGGACTAAATATAATCAAAGCTAAATGTATCCTGCCCTCCACACCCCAATTACCTATCACTATATTTAATATTTATTTAGGACATGTTTTGTGTTTATCACTAGCAAAAGGAACTAACTTCACTTTTAACAACGAGTGAATGACTTATTTTCAACTTCAAATTCATTCTGCCATTCCCCTTATTTTCCCATGGTACCGTGCTTCATACCTGTCCTCTTCTCTCTCTCTTTCCCAGGTGCTTCTAAAATGCAACCCCTTCGTTGGGTTCAGATTCTGTTTTCCATGTGTGACTGTGTAAAACAGGTACAATCGTGAGCTGCTTCTGCAGCTCAGTCTAATCAAAAAGGATAGAACTAGCTGAAAAAACTGGCAATAATAATGACAGTGATGATAATGACAGTGACAACGATGATAATAAGAACACTTAGCTACTCAGACAGTGAAGTTTGTTGCTCAGTATGCTACAGTAGTCTCTAACAATGAAGAAAAGTGGTGGAAAATGTTTTGAGGAGAAATAGAACAAAATACTTGTCTAGTTGTAAAGTATTACCTGTTATTTTCAGTATGATAGCCTGTTGTTAAAGTTGCAAATATCTTAGTAAAATGATACAAGGACTTAAAAATAATATAATGTGATTCACTTCCCTTTTTCTAGCTCACATTTTTAAATACAGTGTTCTGGCGTTTCTGTTTATTTGTGAACTTTATGCACTCACACATGCGTGCATTTACTCAGGAAATCTCGGTCAGACACTGTTCACTAAAGCGCTAAGCGAGGCGCAGGAGACACCCAGACACTCGGGCTGACATGGTCTCCACCCACGTGGGCTCGACAGCGTGTCTCTGTTGGATTTCAGGAGGATCAGCCCAGCCAAATTTTCCCCAGTGAGAAGCCCTGACATATTTCCCTTTTGGGCTTTGGGGGCATTGTATTAATACATTTGAAAATCCTGACTTTAGAGTTATGTTTATAGTTATGTAGATACGGATTCAGTTCCTATGTACTTTTCCTGATGGTTGGTTAGCCTTTAGTTCTTGGCATTCTGAAATGTTCCTTTTTGTCTCCCAGACCCCACCTCCCGCTACCTATAGGTCCACAGACAGTGCTGTAGACCTGTGTGGGTAGAGCCGTAGCTACCAGAAGGCCGTGCCTTTTAACTGCTGTGTAATATTCTGTTTGAGTAAACAGCACTAGGTTTTACATGCTCTTTAATTAATGTCCTTTTAGAATATTTCCACTTCTATTTAATTTTTGAGTCCCTTCCGAGTCAAAACTTTAACCAGCTTCTGAAAAACTACTCTCATTAACATATATTTTAAAACAAAAGTTTTGAGTGTTTCCGTTAGTATTTTTGACCGGGCTCTCTTGCAGAAGGTGCTGGTTAAACGAATTGAAGTTAACTCTGGCCAGTCCTCTTTCTCTGCCTTCTGACGAAAGCTCCACAGCGGTCACTGTGCTCTGAGTGTGTGAGCTGGCACAGCGCAGTGCTGAACAGGTAAAAGTAAACACAGTGCAGGGAAGCAGCTAATTATAGTCATTGCAGCTGGTTTCAAAGCACTTCTAACAGTTTGTGCGTGCTGCTTACTTGAAAGCATCAAATGGGTGCGAGTTGTGAAACAGAACACCTGTCTGTTGTTGGGCATGTGTTTATGCAGATGACTGTTGTTGCCAAAGCACCTTGATGTCGAGGAGCCCTGTTTACATTTCCATTCTCCCCAAAGGATTAACAGTGTTCTCTCACCGCGTTTGCGGTCTCTTCTCCTCTCAAAGGCTGCTGTTCGGAGCGTGGTGTGAAAGAGGCAACAAGTGCTCGCTAATCACTTGAAGATACATAATTAGCTCCAGTCGGGTGCACTGGATTCTTTGTGGAACCATTACAATGCTGATGGGCAAAGCACAGGACGGTAGGCACGTTATCCTGTGGGTCCTTGTCGTCCGTTGGTGTCGATTCTTTACCTTTCTGAACTTGAGTTAAGTTTTTATTATCAGGACACGGACTCTTTTGTTGTCCTTTAGTGAAACAGTGTCGATTGTACAACCTGCTTTAAAGTCACCAGTAAGTCGCAGTGTTGTAGGTTTCTACGTCACCTGGAGCCTGTTACTGTTTGAAAACACTTTTGAGATATTTAAGTAATTCCAGAGATTAAGAAACATTCAAGCTTATTGGAAAATTACGTGCAGGAAAAAAAACACATCGGAGGATTTTTAGAGAAATTTTAAAGAATGCAAATGTAAGATGAAGAGATCTTTCCTATAAGCAAAGAAACAATATTTCCCAATTCGTATTTCCCAATGTTCTCACTTTGCATCATATTGTTGAGTGACTCTGTTGTTAGAATATTTAGATCCCAAACTTTGCATCTTGAAATATGGGTGCAAATGAGGGTCATGGGCATTTCAAGTAGCCTTCCATAAAAGCTGGTAGACAGTGGTAATTGTTTTCCTTCCCCATGCCCCACCTCACTCGAATCCACGGAGGCCTGGTCTCTCTAAAGTTGTGGACAGATGGTCACTCACAGATTTAGCATTCTAGAGCTGAGTGTGGTTGTCCTCCCTCCATGAAATATTCTGGGAGCACTGTCAGACTTCCGAGTTCTGACTGAGAAGTTGTTAATAAAGAAGACACTTTCACATAGATGAGAAAGGAAGCTTGTTAACGTGGTCTCCCTGGGAGGCTGTAGTGTTGGCGGAATGTGACTGAGAATCCTACCCATGGCCACCGTTTCCTGAAGCGTGACAACTGAGATTACTTGAGGCGGTACAAGGGAGAACATTTTAAATTTTATAGTTAAGTATTTGTTTTTATATATATTAGAAGAAAATAACTAGCCTAGCAGTGCTGTTCTTTCTCGGGGTGGGTATCCAGACAAACCACCCCCAATTCAGAACAGACAGACAATTCATTCAGAGCTTGCCTAGCAAAGGAGCCAGCCACCTCAACTTATATTCGGGCCACCCGTCAGGCAGGCAGAGGAATGGGAAAGCTTTAGAGCACGCCTCGGTGTGCTGTGAGAGCAGGTTGGCGTGGGACGCCAGAGGCGGGCATCTTACGTGATTGTTTTGGGGATTACAGTTAGCGTTCTCCTGTGGGTTCTGGTTGGAAGCAGGGGCGCACCTGTGGGAACCGGTAGTCATGGACCAAGTCCTGACTGTTCTGGACAGTTTGCTGCAGATCCTGTGGTTTTGGCTTTTGGGGCTGTTTGCCAAGGTCAGAGTTCTGTCGTCATGGATAGTCTTGCCATTGTCTGCTTTCATAGCCAGACTTTCAGTAGGTTGTGTTTGAAGGTAAGACTGGATCTATTTAGAAGAAAAAGTGTAAACCTATGTAGAGGAGAATACTGAAAAGGTAATACAGATAACGGGAGAGGTGACAGAAAATTGTGAAGGTGGTAAATGAATCAAGTTAGGGAAGGAAACTAAAAATTGTTAAATTATAATTATGTATCAAGTTTTCCCTGAGTGTTTTTTATAGTTTACTTCCTTTCATCTTTGTAAGAGCTCTACAGGTGGAATATTAAAGTGCTGAAATTAAAAACAAAGATCGTGGGGGTTAGTGAAATGAACGGTCCAAGGTCACACAGCTAGTAGTCAGAGGGGTTAGAATTCTACCCCTGAGCCTTCTGATTTGAAAGTCACTAAAAAGAGGCCTGAATTCTTGGTTTACAAATGTGATTGATTAATCCATGAGCTGAGATATTTGGGCGTATGAAAATTATCTTTCAGTGTTTTACTTATAGTGCCTCTTTTGTTCTCTTAATCTTCACAGACCACTTTTGATTTTTGATCAAGTGGGGGCTAAAAAATAATTCCTCTGTGGACTTGAAAGTATCTGTGACTGCTGGTTTCTCAGCCTATGGCTAAGTATTCCTTGTTTGAAGTTGTCCTCACTCTGCACATGGAGGAAACTTGGGCTCATTCTCGTGACTATTGCTCCACTGAGATCATCCAGTACAAGGAATCTGGGTTTTGCCCGTTATTTCTTCTTTTTGCCCCTCTCCTTGCTGCCACGTCAAGCAAATACCCTCTGAATTCTCGTGGATTGTTCTCTGTGGCCTTCCCAGTGGTGAGCTTGTCACGCCATTAACAAGTGCGCACGAGTGAGCTGCTACCACATGGTAGCTGTAGTGGGCCATTGCATTCCTGGCTTTTATTTTGGCTTGTGGTGATTTCTTTGAATGTCCCAGATATTTACATACACAGTTTTATTTTATAAACAAAAAGAACCCAAAGGTATTTTTGAAACATAAAAATATGTAATGCTCTTAGGAAGGAATAAATAGAGAGGGAAACATTGAAAATATAGGCAAGATGAAAAGAAATTATTTTATTCTGGTATTTAAAATAATCCATTCTCATTGATGGGAGGAGTTAACATATATATATAAAATGAAGAAAATTGTATTCTTTATGATTTTGCTGTCCAGAGGTAAGTCATGAGTATTTTGGGTGTCCTTCTTCTGTTGTCTGCACATACTCATATATATTTGAAATCCAGCATTTGGAATTTCGTAGTTACCTTTTTCTCTTACTAGTATAAACATTTTTTTGTTGTCCCTAAGGACTTTCCATAAGCATTTTATACAACTATAATTTACCCAACAGTTCTCCTTAATCATTAAGGAGAATGGGTTAAAACTCATTTTGGATTTCTTTTAGATAGAATTACTACAAGTGAAATTACTGGCTCACAGATGTAGTTGTTTTCATGGCTCTGTGTAATCTCCAAAGTGCTTCATTTTTATCTGTGAAGGTTGTTCCCACCACATTCCATGTTCGAACTCAGCAGGTGGGCCCTTCCTTCGGTGTGTATCTTGGATTCCCTCCCTATCCATCTTCTCAGAGACATCTCGGCCCAGTTTCCCCTGCCTGTGTCACCGGGCTCCCTATCACCACAGGACCACTCACATCAGCGTGGAGACATGCACTCGCGTCTTCTCTCTGAAAGGGGAAAGCCCTCCTCTGAGACCTCGATTCACACGCTGGTTTTGGCCTGTGTGTCTGTACCCCCTTTTCATGGGCATCCTTGCAGGACTCACCTACACTGCTGGCTCGGACTCCTGCGCCATTTCTGCGTGCAAAGCCACTCACTCTCCAGTCTCACTGCCTCACTGAGAAAGCTCTTCTCAGAATCACTGGCATCCGTGTTTCCCAATCCAAGGGGCATTTTTTTTCCTCCCTGTGTCTTTCTTCCATGTCTCAATATCGTAATTACCAACTAGTCCTTAAAACCTGCCAACTAGTCCTTGGCTCCTCTTAACTCACTGCTCATTCCTTTTTGATCGTTCATGGCTCCTGAGACTGTACCTGATGGCTAATTATTGGGGGGGCTTTCACTCAATCTAGGGCTCTGTTCTCTGGGGGAAACCTAGGTTCCTCTCCTGGCAAGTCTGGCATTCAGCTCCTGCCTTGAAGGCCACAGCTGGGTTTGCAAATTTAAGGACATGTGCTTTATTTTAGACTCTGAACTCTTAGGAAGCTTTCAGATTTGTGTTTTTTGAAGTTTTCCCACAACTGGCCATCCTTTGAAAGCTTGAAGAAATGCCAGTTTTTCTCAAAGAGCCTTGTGATTGCCTGTCTAGCCCTCACTGTTCTCATAAAGTTTTAGGTAAAACAAGTTTTATCATCTGTATTCACGGTTGCTAGTATGATACATTAGCAACCTGAAAGCTCCCAAGAACTCTTTGAATTTTTTCCAGAATTAATGAAACTGTATAATTGGCATAGTGTCACACTCTGGCTCTTCTGATATTTCCCACACAAGGCGAAGCTGGGTGTGTCCCTTACTGCGGGGTGGGAGCACAGCCCCCGGACAGAGCTTCGGTGATACCTGGGCGATGTCTTGGAGGGAAGGAGGCAAGGTCGGTGCGGCCTGCTGAGGACCGGTGTTTGGTTTGAGGAGGGTCAGTATAGGATCGTGACAGAACAGCATGGAAGTCAGAGAATCTCAGGGAGCAAATGGCTGACACTTTCCAGTGAGTAGTTGGTAGGTGTGTCAGGAAGTGGCTGTACTGCCCAACCAGACCATGTGCCTGGGCCAAGGGCTCTGGGAAAGGCCAAGTTTTGTTAGTGCAGACTGGAAGTTGTGTAGGGAGTGGCGAGTTCTAGCCTTTAGCATCCAAGTTGTCTGTGGTTGCCATTGAGCTAGTCATGTCACAGGGTACAACGTTTTACTTGAAGCTGTTGGAATGGCAGTTTTTCACTTGTTCTAGAGAGATGTAGCTGAATGCCGTACAGTTATGTTGATTATAAAATGCCAGCATTCTCCTACGGGTAACTGTCAAGTTAGTATTATAATTCTCTTACTTTTTTTTTGTTTTAAAAAAAGCTCAGCTCAGGGTCAGATCTATTAAATTTTCAAATTGATGTTTATAAAATATTTATGATGCTTCATTTTCCAGGTTTTCTTTTTTTGTCTTTTACTAGAAGTACTTTGGCATGTGAGGGTGAAGTTCTTTTTCTGTAAATAAGATGATGAGAAATGTGGCTTCATGAGTTCAAATTACCCCTCCAGCATTGTTCAAAGAATAGGGTTTTCAACTTCGCATGTTTCAGCCCATAAATTGCAGTTAAGGACAGGAATCCTCATAACAATAACCCTTTGGTACTGTAGGTTGAGGTATGAAGATGGACCCTGGGATTAAAGAGTGTCCATGTCTCCCCTTTTTTCTGACCAGTGGTCTGTATTCTGATCTAGTACATATAATGTAGATTGGGCTCCTTTTAAATGTTACTGTGTTCACATTAGCTGAAAACATTTCCACATATGTGAATCGCTCCTTTTCTATCATGACTGGGGTGTGGAAGGAACCCGTTAAAAACCGAGTGGGGCTGGGGACCGGAGGCAGGCTTCCCGCAGTGCTAACACTTTTCTCCTGGGCCCGGGCCGTGAGCCGTGGCGAGGCCACCTGCGCTGCTGACGGACGGGCGGGACGGGGTTGGCAGAACCTGGCCGGGCTGGCTTTGACTTTATGCGGGTAGACTTGACTTGCTGGAGGAGGCCAGGAGTTTGTACAGAATGGGTTCCCCTTTGCCCTCTGTCCCTGTCCCTACTAAATTACCAGGTTTTTGATGAGATGCTTTGGCTTCTGAGGGCTGTGAGAGCCATGAAGAAGACAAATTTGACTCTTAATTTGAGCACTCGGATGCATTTTGAACTTCATATCTTGCACCTTTGGTTCATTTTTTTCTGAAATTTTTTTGACAACTTTTTTTTTAAAGATTTTATTTATTTATTTTTAGAGAGAGGGGAAGGGAGTTAGAAAGGGAGAGAAGTATCAATGTGTGGTTGCTTCTCTAGGGCCCCCTACTGGAGACCTGACTCACAACCCAGGCATGTGCCCTGATGGGGAAACGAACTGGCGACCCTTTGGTTCACAGGCCATCACTCAATCCAGTGAGCCACACCAGCCAGGGCTGACACCTCTTTTATGGTCATGGGACTGTGATGCGGACAGTGGGGTCCATATGTTGTGGATGCGACAAACAAATTCACAAGGACTACAGAAGTCCTATGGAGAAAAAGGGATGGCATGGCCGCTCTCTAAGTGAGAGAGTGCCCTACTCTTGCCTGGACAAGCTTTTATTGCTTTTCTGGGAACATTACCTCAAGGAAGGTCTTCATTCATCATTGTCAGGCAGTAATGATCAAACAATAGATAACATTCAAAGAACTATGGGCTTATTCTGAGTCAGGGTCAGTTAGCTAAAGGGCCTTAAAACTTTGGGAAACAAACTCATTTCATGCTTGGACCCTTATCATTTAAATTGAGGGTGTTAGCAAAGCAGGTTTCATAGGATCTTATGCATTCTTTCTTAGTCCTGATCATTCTGGGGAACCTGCCCTTTCCAGCACAGAGCCGCACCCACCTCCAGCATTGTTTCAGGCTTAAGTCAGGCAGGGGAAGTAAAGCAGCCAAGGGGTTAGGAGACTTCTTCCAGACAGAATGAGGACTCTGGCTATGTCAAAGCTGAGGCACGAGGGTCCATCAGCCCCTTTTTCTATAGCCCTTCAAGTCCTTCCCTGAGGGCTCCTTCAGGACCGGGCCTGTCTTATGTTGCCCCTCCCTTGAGGAATCTTACCCATCATTGGCTAACTAACTGGTCATCCGCCCTGGGACCAGGCAGGGGGAAGTAAGAGCAGGCAGAGGTGGAGCCCCAGCCATGGAGATAAGCCTTGTCTCCTTAGTGGCTTATGGTCCCAAGGTCCTTTTTAGCCGTGTGGGGGTTATAGCTTCTGAAACCAGGCAGGGCGGTTCCCAACAGGACTGAGTGCTTACCCATTGATAAAGAACTTTCTCTTGCAATGAGAAAGAGAATATTGGTTGATAAGCTGAGCAACTATCAAGTTTATAGGGAAAATTATTATCTGTTATTTTGAGAAATTACTCTTGTAAGTTTGTCATAGAAATAGAACGTAGGTATTACTAAAAACATATTAAATATTTGCCATATTTCTAGGTTGTTATCTGCATTAGTTGATTATATTTTAATGTGTAAGATATTTTTACATCTAGTAGGTAGGTGAAATGATATATACCCCACTTTTTTTTTGATAGATTATTAAAAGTGATTCTTCATCCAGGGAATTTTCCCAGATGTTCTGACTGGAATGGATTTGGCTCACACATTGGGGAGTAGGTTTTCCCCAGCTGGAACTCCAAATTCATCAGACTTCAGATTTGTCAAGATGCCCAGCATCAGAGCAATCAAAACATTCTTGCAAAGACCACTAGCACCCACCCGCATCACACAGAGGTTGTTGGTGGAGCTGTTAGACTCCAGATCTGCCTGGAGTTGGGCTCCTGTAAGCACTCCCCTTGGGAAAGGGCAGGAGGCTTCCGGACCTCCTGGGCGCTTGATGGATCGGGGAACGGGGGAGTGGGGGAATGGGGGAATGCACACAACCGTGCTTCTGTGTGTACTTTCAGCGACAACTTCGAAAATTGTGATAGTGTGCTGCTTGTTCATTTTGAACAATTGTGACAACTTTTAGCCACATCTGTGTGGCATACATGTTCTTTTCATTAATATATACAAATCTTATAAGCTGATTAGCACTTTCACCAATTTTTCTTGGCAACAGTGCTTTAGAAGAGTTATACATGCTTTAACTGTATATTGATAAAGCCAGAGTGGCCTAGGGTATCCTAAAAGGAATGTAAAGATTCATGATCTCTTATGTAGATTATTGTAGTTTATTTAGTGGCTGGTGAGGACCAAATTTCAGTGGTTCATGCCCCCACCCCAGCCCTTGCAAATGAGTGTGTGCAGCGAGCAAAGTTACTTGCTGGGTGTATTCTTGTCTCTGAAATAGAGACAGAAAAAAGGCTGAGAACTGCTGCCCAGTCATTCGCCAGGTCGGGCACCTTCACCCATGGAGTGGCCCATACTCTCTTTCCCTGCCCCTTGGGGATAGCACCTTTTCCTCCGGGAGTTCTTACTTCACTTCCGTCAGAGGGCGGAGTCCTGCCCATCAGTGCTTTAGGGTATAGCTCAGGTTCCATCTCTGTTGCCCAGTTCTACTGTCCCCATGTGAACATGACCTCGCCCTTCTGGAACTCTGCCAGCACTTTGTCCCAACGTCTACGTACTTACCTTTTTGTTACCTGTGTGCCTGATTCCCCCTTCTGTGCTGTGAGGTGCCTTTTATTCATTTTTCTGCCCCCAAACACCTTATACATTTTTGCTGACCAAAAATGTGCTGAGTGAAGTGTGGATTTTAATTTAAAATTCAAATATGTTCTACCTAGAAATGGAGTACTTGCTATTATTTCTTAAAGGGTGGACTGTGACCCCCTATATTAGAATCCCTTGGGATGCTTGCTAAAAATGCAGTTTTCTAAAAAGCGGAATTAGAAGTTCTAGGTTTGGGATCCTGCAAGGTGGGTATGTTTGCATTAGGTACCTTGGTATTTCCTATTTACACTAAAATTTAAGACTCCTTAAATTTGTTGGAAATCAATAAGAAAATGTATTTCAGCTTAGAGGTGTTTATTTAATACATAATTTTGTCAATATAATTAGTTTTAAGTTTAGTAATTTTTATAATGTAGAAAACTCCTCATATTTGTATTTGAACATGTCTTTGAAACTAACTTCCTTATCGATCCTTGATTTTTTATTTTGATCACTGATTTGTTCACGTAATAGTTCTCTCATGCAGGGAGGTTCATACAACTAAAAATACAGGTTTAACCAACTGATTTTGTTACTGTGTAAAGCAGAAAAACGTGCACTGCACACTCAGTAAGGAGCAGTCTCACTTTTCTCTCAATTTCTAGTGTGTCCCCCACCCCAGTTTCTCTGGATTTTTTTTTGTCCTGCCTCATGTGGTGTCTGCTGTGTACTGGCTGCAGACTCTCCTTCAGGGACCTCAGGGACTGGGGCCCTCCCTGGCTCCCCCACCCCGCTGTCTCACATGCTGTTGGCACAATGGCTCAGAAGAGCACTTCTGATGAATTTGAGGATTATTTATATGTTTCTTCTAAGATGGAATTTGTTGGATGTGACATGGAAAAAAAGGTTGTACATTTTATAAGAATCGATTTGAAGTGAAGTTTCATGATACAGACAACTTTATTTAACTTGACTTTTGTAGAGTCATCTAAAAAGAAGTCACTGAAAATCCTCCATCCTCTGTCATGCTGTTTTCTTTAGGGGTCGCTAGCTGACTGCTTTTATCCCCTATCTAGTTGTGAAAGCAGTGTCAGGGCAGGTAGAGGCTTCGAGTGTAGGGATCAGGTCCTCGAGTCAGTAACAATGTAGAGTGGGGAGCATTAAGGCGGCCTATTGAATTATCTCGAGTCCCAGAGAGCATCTACCTGTGTCCTCAGATCTGGAGCTGGAGGGGCAGTTGAGTTGGAGTCAGTGGGGTTCAAAGGGCTCAGTGCTGTGTTTGTTTACCTCCTCCAGGGCACATAGAAAAAGAAATAGCTTTGAAAGGGTGGGTCACTTTTGGTATTTTCTTCCTGTTGTTGTTTTTCTCCTTTTCCCTTTCTTTGCGAGTAGTGACAGGCATCTATGAATAGTGATGAATTCAGGAAAACTCCGAGGCTCAACGCTGTCGTGACAGCTGGCGGACAGACGCTCCCGAGTTGAGTGTGAGACTGAGGTATTGAGAAAGCACTCCAAAACGCCCTCCTGTGCCAGCCGCTTTATTTTTGTTATGTTGAGATGGAATATTTAGCTGCTTCATAATAATGCTTCTTGATAAAGGACCCAGTCAGAACTGGGTCAGATATTTATGATTTGTTTATTTGAGTACAACAATATCTAGTCATCTCTGTAAATTGCCTTTCAGACCTTCTTATTACTTGTAAAGTGATATAGAAGAGAAAAAAAAACCCACACCATTTACCTATCAACAATTTCATTTTGGACGTTTTAAATGGAAACAAGAAATGTTGACTGGGAAGTAGCTTTGACAGTTTTGAAAAAGAGTGTTCAGATTTGTTTCATCCATTTCTTGAGAAAGATTAATTACTTTCTAGACAAGTGATATGTTTTTATATTACTCCCGTCTAATATCAGATTTAAGGTATGATTTGTCAGGATGCTTCTTTTTCTGAGTTAGTTGATGTTTTACTGAGGACATGAATCTTTCATTCAGTTTTCTGCATTTAGGAAGAAACCGTCCACTGGGGTTTGGGCAGGGGGTTCCCATCCTAGGGTCCTCTAGGGTGGACTTTGTTCCTGTCGGTCTGGAAGAATCGGTTGAGTCTCTGTGGGTCCTGTGTGGGCCCTCTGACTTTGGTTAGAGGCTTTGCCCAGGGTGCAGTAGCAGGTCCCTGGAAAAGATGAAGTTTTGTCATTGCGGAATGCCTTCTATAAAAAGGATTTTGGTAGTTACATTTTTTCCCCTCCTTACCACTTCATTTATATGTCTGAACTCAAAAGCATGAATAGAGTATGTTTTAGAAATGGAAGAAAATTAGATGTAACTGCTTTGATGGAATTATGACTTTATATTATAAAATGAATTTAGGTTTGTTATTTCAATTTAGGCATCTATTTCTGTAAAGTTTTGTGTTATAGTGTGTTTCTCTTTCATGGTAACAAGTTCAAATGTAAGCATAACATAATAATAAAAACTTCAGCCAGCAGTCTAGTGCTTGCAACATGAATTTAGCAGATGTGTCAAAATGTATGAATTGTTCTTAATGTCAAACATTTTGTTCATGAGAATAACATAACATCTGCTGTGACCTTTTAAGCGATGTAAATTTTAGTGACTGTAAAATTAAAATGGATGCATTTCCGAACTGAGTTATGAAATTATTTGGAAGGTTTTATGCTTGGCACTTTGAGAGATGTTATTATGTAATACGAAGAGATTCAACTCTGGCATAAAAACTGAAGTATGTCCTAATGCCTGTGTTTCTTTTATCTTTTTAAAGAGTTATCTGTAGGGTCATCTCCCTGACGCACCTTGTCCGGGAGTAACACAAAGTGTTAACCACACTGATGTCTCGTCCTGTTCAACACTGACATTCCTTGATTCTGCCAAGCTACTGGAACCTTTTTAAAAGACAGATAGGATCACATTGGCATAAGACATTTTCTGGGGTTGTTAACTCCCCTTTCTCCCCATTACGTGAAAAGTTAGAGCATACAAGGGTGACAGGGGACTACTCTTTATTTTCGGGGCCCTCTCTACCAGTGGAGTGTGTTGCAGCACGTACTTTAAAAGAATGGCTTATCTTTCATGGTAGCAAGTTCAAGTGTAAGCATACCATAATAATGGAAACTTAGGCCAGCAGTCTGGTGCTTGCAACATGAATTTAGCAGATGTGTCGAAATGTATGAATTGTTAATACACTGTGCTTGTTTTTGCTGAGAGATACACTGAGCTAGGGAGATAGAAAAAATAAAAAAGAACAAGTGGTGATGCATTTTGATTTGCCCTAAATTGTGTTAATCCTTAATGTTTATTACTACAGTTTAACCAATTATAAACACTTGAATTAAGACAATATCATGGTATTACTAAGTCTGTTTTTTTTTTCCCCCCTCCTCACGTCTTTTAGACCAGAGCAACCAGGCCAAGTTAGATACCCACTTAGGAGAAATCATTGAACTTGATGTTAATATGGGAAAGCACATGAAGAGTCTACTCGCCTGTTACTTGTGTTTGATACTTGCTCATATTTGATTTAGTCCTTTTATATTGAAATAGGTTTTTGACTATTTGGGGTGCGTTGTGTCTGTCTGTCTTACCAAAATGATTTTAAGTTCCTCAGGGGCAGACAGTGCTTCCATTTCTTTCACTTTTTTTATTTAATGGTGATAAATTCAAACATAAAATTTACCATTTTAACTATTTTTAATTGTACAGTTGCTTTCATTTCTTACCTGTCCCTCACAATACAAGGTAGTTAAATAAGAATTTGTTTAGGCTATGCATTAGATGTGTAATGTACCAGAGATTGGCGACCTGGTCACCAAATCCATTCACTCCCCCGTCTCCCGCCACCCCCCACCCCGGCACAAAGCCGGCTGGTATTTCCCAGATGCTTTGACGGCAGCTGCACCGCGAGAGTAAGTCCCGGCCAGTGAATAAGGTGTGAGCGGCACGAAGGTAGGCCGCTTCCAGGCGTGGCTCGTGAGCGTCTGTGTTGAGCCTTCTCTCTCTCATCTTTTCTGACGCCCCCCCTGTAGCCAAGGAGATCAGGAAGCCTCTCTAAGGAAGGAGTCGGGGTCCCTGAGTCGCTGCCAGGAGTGGAGATGGGACATTTTGTTGACCTCACGTGAGCCCACAATAAGGTTTGGGTTGTGTTAACACACTGTGATCTCATGGTTTATCCCTTTCAGCAGCTCAGTAATCCACTCAGCACTTTCTGCAATGAGTAATTTAGTGTATTCAAAGTTCACATCTCATTTGTTAGGCCTGGGAAGTGGGAGTCCAGAAAACGAAGTGGAGGTGGGAGTGAGAAGTCGAGTATGGCTGTAACTGCAGGAGTCAGTGTGGCACTCAGTGGAGGGAGCCGAGTCAAGGACAGTGAGAAACACCTGGGACCTTAGAGGGGGGGGCGGGTGTTACCCTGTGAGCACTTGAGGGCTCAGGCCTTGGGAACTGAGGGGTGGGGACACTGTGGAATGAGAAAATCCAATGGCGGAGAGTTGGATGGGATTTTAAATGGTCTTAGTTTTTAAAAAAGGAATTTTGCCTCATTCCACATGCAGTTTACAAATGTGGTTTTTGCTTATTGCAGGTTTAGGTGATGAATATCCTGACAAAACCTGATATTCAGGAAAAAGTGGCATGTCTACCTGAGCAGAGTCACAAACCTACATGTCTTATGTGTTGCAACTTAGATTTATAATTTGAATTATTTTCCGAATGAGTGGTTATCTTATGTGTGTGAACAGAATTGAATTAGGGCTGTTGTGTGCATGTACAAAATACAGTGTATTACACTCGTTAGTTTTACAATGCCTGCATGCAGCTGAAATGTATCGTAAGTTTTAGAACTTCACCCCAGAGCCAGAAGTGTATAAAATATTGAATAGATTATTGAAAAAGGAGAACGTTCATCACTTCATTTACTGTTCATATTTTAAGTTGGTAGCTATTTAAGCTTTTGTGCCTCAAAACTGGATTTTTTAAATATGATTTTATTTACTTCTAGAGGGGGAAGGGAAGGAGAAAGAGAGGAGGAGAAACATCAATGTGTGGTTGCCTCTGTGTGCCCGGTACTGGGGACCTGGCCCACAACCCAGGCACGTGCCCCGACTGGGTATCGGCCCGGTGACCCTTTGGCTTGCAGGCCGGTGCTCAATCCACTGAGCCACACCAGCCAAAATGTGGCTTAGGTAGCTTAAAAAAAAAAAAAAAACTTCAAAAATAAAAGTTAGTAATATGTGTGAGTTAAACGTGACTGATCTGATGTTTCTGATTTTCATCTCCTATGTAAATGATTACAAGGAGACTATATGCTCACGAGAGTGCTCAATATATTGACTCAATATATGCTCAATATATTGACGAGAGTACCCACGGCCCAGGTCTTGTGTGCGGTGGCAGTGGCTGTAAGATGCGGGGATTTTTTTACCCCCTGGTCTCAGGTGCTTTAGCTGCGGATGAAGTTACCTTTTAAATAACTGGTAAGAGACTGTGTGACCTGCGCCTTGGGTGTTGTTGATGTGGAGACAATGGCTACTTCTAGTGGAAGGGAAAGGTCTTCTTTCTTCCTGTGCATTAGATCCAGCACAGAAAGAACGTAGCTCTCTCCTTGTGCCCTAAACCCACTCCCTTGCGTGTAGAAGACCATAGGATGTGTTGTGTTATGTGATGTCTTGGAGTCATTTTAAAACAGAGATGCTATTACAGGTGAGTTGAGTGTCCAGGATTTCATACAAGTCTGATACAGAATTCGTGCTTTACGATCTGCAGTCCTCGGGAACTGCTCTGGAACTGAAGTCCAAACAAGGGGTCCACTGGCATGTCTCCTGACAGCTCTGCACCGTGGTTTCCAAATGTATAAAATATAACCTTCTAGAATTTTAGTGTTAAAAGTAAACTAAGGAGCAATTTGCTACAATGGTCCACTCCAAGGTCTTTTGTCGTACCTTCAACACGTGGACATCCGGCGATAGGAAGCTCAGTATCTCATTCTTGTCTGTTATCAGGTGTGTGGGGTTTTGGAACTTCTGACCAGGACGTCTCCCCATTATCCCCGTGCGCCACCTGCAGGGCATGGAATGCCGATGGGGATGTCCATACCCTGCCGGCCCCACAAGTTGAGGGGAGGTTTGCATAAGTAATAGATGTGAAAAAAAGTGACGGATCGTAAAAATATCAAGCCTTATAACTACTGTGGGGTAGTGTTTTTCTAAATAATGACTTGTGTAGGAAATAAGTACCATTTATATTAGTAAAGTTTTTTCTATGTCAAACTAAGTTTTGGACCCCTGATGAATTAAATAGTCATGTGCCACATACTAATTTTTTGGTCAAGGAAGGACCACATGTACAGATCGCGTATTATAAGATTACAATGGAGCTGAAAAATTCCTGTTGTCCAGTGACATATTCGTATCCTCTGAGCACAAGGCATCACTGGTGTGTGTGGTGGTGCCGATGTAAACAGACCTACTGCGTGGCCTATTGTATGAAGGTGTAGCACAGTCACGTGCAGCACATACCTGAGTCATACCGGGTCAGTAATAACTGACTGTGTTACTGGTTTGTGTATTTACAATACTTTTTATCATTATTTCAGAGTGTACTCTTTCTACTTTCTGCTTATTAGAAAAACAGTTTGCTGTAAAACAGTCGTTTGTGTTATATGGGCAGCAGCCTCATACCTCTCATGTTTACTGTGTCTCTTTAATGTACCATTTTCTCTTGAGCTGATTGAATCTCACTTTGTTTTGCTCATCGCGGCCCCCAAACTCACAGAATCCACTGCTAATTGTTGCAGTGAGAGGCCACGTGGACAGATTGACCCGGAAAGGAAAGAAAAAGTGATTAAGGACCGTGAAGGTGGAAACCAGGGGTGGTTAGTGGCCGCCACTCAGGCGCGTCCCCTCCCACTGCAGCTATGATTCTGGAGAACAAGAGCATCTGCCCCACTGGAGCATGAGGCCGACATGGATTTGGGGAGGGCCCGACTCAGCCGGGGAGAGAGTGCTCGTGAACACACTGAAGACCTGGCAGAAGTGTGTCCCTCTCAGCACCCTGAAGATGATAGTTAAGCAAAAAGTTTGCTGGTGATGCTGAAAGAAAAGGCTGTCCCCGATAGTGATGCTGACTGTACTGCCAGCTCTGGGCGGTGGGAAGGACTCAAGAACCCACGTTCGTTCCCTAAGGTGAGAGTGAGCTTCAAGGCTGCGAGCGCCAGTGTGAAGGCAGCTGAGGATGTTTGGAAACTCAAGCTGTGAGGACTGGGGAGGAAAATTGCTCACCAGAGGCAATATTGAACGTGGATGAAAGCTCCCTGTTCTGGAAGGGGACTCCGGGAAGGACTTGCATCCATAAGCAGGCTGGGTCAATGCCAGGTCCCAGGCTTTGAAAGGCAGATGACACCCTTGTTTGGGAGCAGTGTTGCAGGCTGCAGGTTGAAACCGCTTGTGACTGGGCACAGGGAGAACCCAGGGCCCGCAAGGGCATCAGTGAGCACACGCGGCCAGTGAGCTATGGTGGGGGGGCGGGAAGAGGCCGTGGCTGCCCCGCCCCCCTCCCGTGCATCGTCCTGCATGGCTAGGGCAGCGAAATGGAGAACGACTCTTTGGAGAACAAGATATTTTTCAAGAATTTACTTGTGGTTGACTTTGCTCCCAGACATTGTCCTTTTATTGGTGATCTTCATCCCAATATCAAAGTGCTGCTTCTCTTTCCAGATACCACCTCTTTGACCCAATCAGTGGATCAGGGCGTTTCAGCAGGTCTTGGGCCCTGTAACCCGAGGAGCACCTTTGCCCTGGCTGTCGTTACAACTGAGGAAGATGCCGAGGAGACCTGACTGCAGTTCTGGAAGGGCCGCAGCATCTGTGACTGCATCGGGGACGTTGCTTGGGCTTGGGATGGTGTCACCAAGGAGTGTGTGAAATGCATATGGAAGAAGACACTCAAGAAGTTTGTTTATGACTTCAGAAGATTTTCCAAGGATGCGGAGGTTGCAAAAACCCTCAAGGCTGTGGTGGAGCTGGCAGGCACCTTTCCCCTGGGGGTGGACATGGGTGACACTGAGGAGCCCTGAGAGGTGGATCCTGAGGAGACCGGCCAGTGAGGAGCTGTTGGAACTGGAACAGGAATGCATGGCTGAGGAAGAGGCCAGGGAAAAGGAAATTGCAGGAGACGTAAAGGAAGAGGAACCCCAAGAAAGTTTACAGTGAAGGGTTTGTCAGAAGCTCTTGCAGACCTCGACCAGCCTCTTACAAAGTTTGAAAACACAGACCCAGCACTGAAAGGCTTTCATTAATGGAGAGGGAACGTTCCTGGGGCATTACTTGCTTACAAGCAAATCTGTGTTGAAAAAGAAACCAAGCAGCCTGCCATGGTTGTGCTTCTGAACAGAGGGAGACCTCCTCAAGAAGGGCCTGAGGCAGGTCCTTCAGGACGTGTCCCAGGAGAAGGCCTTGTTGTCACAGGAGATGGCAGCCCTGTGTGTGTTGTGGCCCCTGAAGGCCCTGCAGTTGGACGAGATGTGGAGGAAGACAGGGGTACCGGTGATCTTGGCCCCGCGTAGGCCGAGGCTGACGTGTGTGTCTTAATTTTTCACAGAAATGTGGAAACAGTAAAAAAAGATTAGGATGTCTAAAAATAAACTAATTTATACAATGAAGATACAAAAAAAAGAATACTTTTGTACAACTATAAAATGTGTTTTGAGCTGTTACTACAAGTCAAAAAGTTTTAAAAAGTTAAAAATGTTATAAAGTAAACATGCTAGAGTAAGAAGCTAAGGCTAATACATTATGAAAGACATAATTTTTTAGAATAAATTCAGTGTGACCTAAGTGGACAGTGTTTATGAAGGCTGCAGCAGTGTTCTAGGCCCTCACATTTACTCACCCCTCACTCACTGGCCCACAGCACCCTCCACCTCTGCATGCTGCATCCTCGGTAGGTGCCCTGCACATGTGCACCATGTTTTTAAATCTTATGTATCATGTTTTTACTGTACTTTTTATGTTTAGATACATTTACGTTTGCAAATGTTTCCTGTCACGCTGCAGCTCCTGACAGTATTGGGTACGGTGCCCCGTGTCGTGTTGGCCCACAGTGCAGCCCCACTAGGCTGACCACATGGCCCCGGTGTGCAGTAGGTTATGCCATCTGGGTGTGAGTAAGTGTGCTCTGTGATGGTCGCATGACACAGTGGCCTGGCGACACATTTCTCAGATCGTATCCCCTTCATTATGCAACATGCATCTATGGCTTTCAGAACCCTGTCTGTTCGTCAGGTGGAGTCTGCCAGTGCTCGTGGTGTTTGCCATACACCCTGGTTTCGAGAATCCATCATCTTGACCCACTATTTAAAAACTGCAGAACGAGACTCCTCTTGGGAAGCCATTTAGATTCCTGGTGCACAGTGGTGGTAACTAAAGGCCTGTGATACAAATCGGACTTGTATTATAGTCAAACAGGAATCACTTAGATGCTTCTGCCACAAGATTAGTATTATTATTTTTAAGACTTATTTATTTTTAGAGAGAGGGGAAAGGAGGGAGAAAGAAAGGGAGAGAAACATCAGTGTGTTGCTTCTTGAGCACCCTCTACTGGGGACCTGGCCTTCAACACTAGCATGTGCCTGGACTGGGACTCGAACCAGCAACTCTTTGGTTCACAGGCCAGCACTCAGTCCACTGAGCCACTCCAGCCAGGGCAGATTAGTGTTATTTTTAAATATATTAAATAAAAACTATTCACTAGTATAAAACATGACCATTTTATAATAACAGTGAATGACAGACTCAAGTGGCTTTTGCCTGGATGCCTTAATAGTTGTCTTAATAGTTCTGTCTAGTAGTCATACAAAACAGAGGAGTTTTGGGGTAAGTTTTTGCATTTTAACATATTCAGAGACTTATTCTACACTGCCTTTAATTATTAGTAATTCCTCCAGTTCCTGCCACTAATCCAATAACTAGAAATCTGTTTCCTGAAACACACACAAACACACAGAGCCAGCATGACTAAGTGTAGCCCTCCCTGAGGGAAGCCTCTCTACCCTCGTCTCCTGTGGTTCTGGTCAGACACCCCTCCCAGGTCAAGCTGATCAGTGGGGATGTGACCCATGAGCTCCTCCCAGGAGGCAGGGCGGTGGAAGACTGGGGCAGCTAAGAGGTGCAGAGGTGAAGCCATGCCACCGTGTTGGGGCTAGAATTGCCATTTGGGCTGAACTAAGTTCAGCTCACAAAACTGGTGAGCAGGCCCAGGAGTCAGTGAGTGGAGGGAATGTGGAAAGTGCAGCAGACACACTGGGAGCTGGGGAGAGGGTGGCGGGGCTGTGGGACAGATGGAGAGAAGAGAGAGATGAGGGACCGACCGTCCCTGAACAAGACTTAGGAAGGTGATGTCATTTGCCAGATCGAATTTGCTTAAGCTCATAGCTCTCTTCCTTGGATGAGTGTTTGTGTTCTTACAGTAAAGCAACCTTTGCTGTGTTAGCTTCTGTGGGATTTCATGCCTTGCGCTAAGTTTAGCCTGGGGTCAGGTTGCCATCTTTGTTAAGGCACCAGCAGACACCAACCACATTGTTTTTCTTAGTGGTGACAAACTTGGACCAAAGATTTGCAAATACATTATAAATTGTGTGTGGTATCTGTTACACCTCTCTCACAGACTTTAGTTACTCTCACTGAAGAAGAAAACATGAACTTTTGGCTTTCTGGCATACATGAATGAACTCTGAAAAAGACATATTGCAGGTAAATCAATATAAGAGTGCTTAAGAGACATGCTAGGTTCATTCGGTTCTGTAGTTCTTAATTTATGAACATTTTCTGAACAGCACGGTTCTGTCTGGTTTAGTTTTCCCGGTCGCCATGCCCCCTTAGGTAAAGGGTAGTCTACTGAATTGCAATTGCAGAAAGGAAGTATTCTTCTGAACCTGCTCTTTGTGCTCTTGAAAAATGCTTCTTATTAGAAGAGGCTCTTAAGACGGTCTTAATTTATCCCTGTGGACAATTTGATTTTTAAATTATTATCACTGACCTCATGCAGAATGGTTTCAGAGAGTTAAGAAATTGTTTCTAGAGTTGGGTAAGAAAAAGGGATGACCAAAGGCTGTAGGTAGCAACACTTTTCTGAAACCAGGCCCGCCATTATTCCATTAAATGTCCAGATCCTGCGTTCCTAGCCAGCATCCTCAGTATGATAACGAAACAGAGCTTTCAGCCCGCAGACATTTTCTAAACTTGATTTTCCTAAGGAGAAAATCAAGTTCTTGTTTCACCACAAAGGATGGCTCTTTATGCTTAAGTGATGAAGAGATCACTCATCGGTGGTCACATCTTTCTGCCTGTTTTCCAGACAGTACAGGGTTGGACACAAGTAGGTTTACAGTTGTGTGTGTGGAAAACAATACAAGAATAATCTCTGTGTTTTGCACACTCAACCGTAAACCTAGTTTTGCCCACCCCTGTAGTTTCCTTTTGCTCATTTAATTAACCAGGACACTTACTATATAATTGCGTGCAGTTTTAGAAAAACGTTTTGTTTTTTTTTTGTGGACTGAACCATTATTAAACACCAGTGCCACAACCTTGTTGATATATTAGGGTCCACCTGGTTTGAGGGGATACTTAACAGACTCAGACACGTATTGCCTGTCAGTTCTGAAACAAAATAGCAGTGTATGTCAGACCAAATTCTGATCTAGCATAGTAAGCTTTTAAGACCCATTTTAATATTTTAAACTTTAAATTAGAATATAAAAATGAAATTTTATCTGAAGGTAAATTGATCTGGGGCCCAACGCTAGTAACTGATAGGGTAAAGGATAGCCACTCTACTAGTAGTGGGTGATAAATTTTATCTTCTGAGATAGAGATTTATCACAGAAAATTACTGGTGGAAGTTGGATGGGAATGTTCCTTCCAAATGTAATTATGCCTACCATCTGTGGTGGGTTACAATCTTTTAGTATAGTATTGTGATGTTATTACCATTGATACTGATACATAATTTTTAAAGACACAGCTTACTTCAAGCTTGAGTAGGGACTTGAGTTCTATATTGAGCTAATAACTCCTTAAAATATTTGACTTCTTCATGTTTCAAATATATTGATCCAGAACAGTAATTGTGGATACATGTAAATTGTAGAAGTTCAGACCTATGATTTCACTCCATTTGGAATTTTAATGATTCATATGAGTTCTAATCAGGTATTTTGGAGTGTTTAAAACATAGTTCACAGAAGGTAAATAAACACTTTACATTTTTATCTAAAGGGCACACAGCTAGAATTAAAATGGATTTGCTTACTAGAGAAAGACTAATATTATAATTATTTATTACACATTTTTTGTCAGAAGAATGTCATTTTGATATACATTAGACCTTGATAAGCAATGTCCTAATGTTTTTGAAGACTTTCCTTTTTAAATAGGAGGCAGATTTTTATAGAATTTTGCAGTGAACCAACAAAAGTACTAAGTCAGTTTATGGTCTGATTTTATTTTTAAAACGTGAAAACTTTTTGACATTGTATTATTTTTCCTGCGCCTGGAGTGGCATTTGCCATGTAGTACTTAATAACTGACAGATTTTCTTGAAAAAAATTTAAGACATCCACAAGGAGATTCTGTTAGGCCTAGTGTTACTGATCTGTACGGGGCTTGCATCTGCTTCAGTGAAATACAGGATGTACCAGATGGTCCTAATGAAGGTCCTTCTCTTAGTGATTTGGTGTCTTTGAAATGGGTTGGTAGAATCTTTCCAATAGCCATAGCTTATTCTTTTGGAATTTTCAAAATACACCATACCTTAACTTAGCTACAGTCCAATGAACCTGTATCGGTTCTTTTTTTTTTTTAATTGAGTTAAAGAAGAAGCATTTTACAAAGTGGACACATTGTTTAATTTTGTTTTGCATTTACTAGATTGCAGTGCAAGGCCAATAAATTAAACCCAGGCAGTTCTGTTGCTAATTACATACAGCTTCTCTTGAGTATCAGATATTCAAATCCGTTTTATGAATATGGTAGAGAGAATAACAACTGTAAAACAAAGCGGTGTGCATGTAAGTGACTGTTAGCGTGCATTTCAGAAAGGATAAATGCTCACCATATGGTACAATTACTGTGTCCAAGTTTTCAAATTAGCTTCTCTCATCCTCCTTATTACTGTCTTTAAAAAGAGAGAAGAAAACCCAACGTGATTTATCTACTCTGCAGCAGAACTCTTGACGCAAAACAGCAGCCCAGTTCTGTCCAGTTTTTTTTCTCCCTTCGCATAATAGAGGCTGTCGGACTTTTTTATACTAATTACTGTGTGAGCCTCAGATGAACCCCCTTCAGTTCGCAGGGCTTTGTTAAGGGAGGAGCTGTCAATGTGTCTGCCCGTTTGCAGCTGTGCTGTGGCTTTAGCTTGCTTAACATTATGCTGCTTTTTAGACTTGACAGAAGGGATTTTTTTTTTTTTTTATTAAGGCAAAGCAGCCTTGTAGCGAAATGGTTTAAGCAGCTGCATTGTAGGGAAGCACAAAGAAGTTATTATTGTGTCTGTGGAGGGGGGCAGGACAGAGGGGGAGATACTCGGCTGCTGTTGAAGCGATTGTTGACTTGCCATCTGCCAGATAGGGAGAAGAAAAAAATGACGGCTCCAGCAGGGTGTTCAAGAGGTTGTTTGGAGAGACGCGTAAACATGTGCAGATGTCGGACTGAATAATGGCTCGAACTTGAGACGGTTTATGATGCGCTGATGTTTGTGCACATACAGAATGAATGTATGTGTGGGTTTGGTTAACCAAGGGTACATACTAATTATCATTGTTTTCCTGCACGCCCCCACTCCCCTTATTTCGTTAATTAGTTTAGGGGCTTAATACTTCCTCTTCCTCCTCTTATTCACATCTAGTTGTAGAAAGCAGCGACTTCTTCAAACGGCAGTGGAAACTTTTCTGGTTTTCCACACGGACCGGACCGTAGCTAATCTATGCGGATAGCATTACGTGTGAACTGCTAACTGCCTACAGGAGAGTCTGATTGGGAGCTAGGTGAATTGGCACGCTCGTAGAGCACACATTACTGTTTCATCCTAGTCAGTGTGGAAACTGCCATCTGAAACGGAATTGGTTTGTTTTATAGCCCACCACTAGGGGTGAGAGAGAGAGCTCCAAGTGTGTTTTACTGAGTGATTCCCTTCTGCTTTGAACTTAGGTGCTACTAGTGGGGAAACAAAGCTCTGTGGGAGCC
The DNA here is from genome assembly GCA_004024845.1 of Tonatia bakeri. NCBI lineage: Eukaryota > Metazoa > Chordata > Mammalia > Chiroptera > Phyllostomidae > Tonatia > Tonatia bakeri. The sequence goes on from PVIA01000108.1 coordinate 457,878, forward strand.
CAGGCGTCTTGCATGATACTCTTCTTGTCCTGGTTGTCCTTGCTTCTGTAAACGACAGGCTCGCGTTTGTATTACGGAGTAATCAGTTGGTCGTGTATTTCCTTCTCCCTGCTTGTCACTGGGCATCAGAGATGTCATGTATCTATAATGTTTTAAATGCTCGGGTAGCACATATTCAGGGTGGAGTGAATACGTTTATTTAAATATTCATTGTCTTAAATGATTGAGAAGAACTAGGGACGCTCAGTAAATTTCCTCAAAACTTCTTATATTCTAGAATGACTCAAATTTTTGCAAAATTTCAAAACTGATCATAATATGAGTAAAATTACTAGGAAATGAAGAGTCCTGACTTTTCTCTCCCCTCTCCTTTGCTTTTCTTCCACTATTGGAATTTATATCACAAAAGATATCTGTGGGAAATTACAAGAGTCTTTATTTTGACTTTTGGTAAATTCATGCTTTCCTAAAACATTGGGGGTTTTGTTGCACAATTATTAAGCAAAAACATTTAGAGTGTGGTTAAAAGGTAAAAAAAAAAAAAAGGACAGAGATTTGTGTCCAGAGTAACGTCTTTCAGAAAGGGCTGATGGGAGATTATCTGTTTTCTACTCTTCCTAAAAAGGTAGAGCTCAGATCTAATATTTAGAAAAACTTTCTGTCACTTCTTCCTCAAGACACTCAAATCTGATTTGCTAAAAAGGGGTAGAGAATCGTCAGCCAGCTACACTGAACTTTTCCTTTGTCTCATACATTTAGTTTTTTCTTTTATTTATAAGGCCACGAATATGTTCATAATTTTGTATGTAGAAGTATATACAGATATTCAGAGTTTCAGAGTCAGTCCTGATACACTCGCTAAGTCTGGGAGCAAGCCACTTGCCCTTTTCCTATTAGAGGTATTGTTACGCTGGAAGAGGCTGGGGGACAGCGGTCAGGATGTTAGTGAGTGGCCGAACAAAGCCCGCTACCGCGAAAGTGGACTGGCAGGCTGTCCTGGGCTTTGTGCATTGTGTCATAGCAGTTCCCATTTCTCCAGAGCCCTTTGCAAAATCTTGTAGTGCGGGCACGGATACATACTAAGGGATTAGAATAGCAAAGACAGAGTGTCTTTGAAGTTACTCAGATCAGACTGAATTTCACTTAATTTAGATGAGTGACTTTATGAAAGTCCCGTAACGTATTTAAGTGTCAATTTCTTTAGCTGTGAAAGAAGGAAACAATAGCTGCTATTCAGGGATCTCAGGAGGGCTAAATGAGATAATACGCTTCAAATGTCTGGAGCGATGCAATAGTGGCTGTCAGTGGGCTTTCATTTTTGTTCGGTGTGAAGTGTGAGTCTGAAGGTCTGTAGCTGTTGTCAGTGGGGTGTGTGGGTGCTCTGGAAAAGTGAGCACACAAAGTTCTAGAGGCCTTTTAAGAGATGCAGTTGTCTTGGAGCCTTGTGTTCATGTAGTGATTGATGACTGTTTCATAAATACAAAGGGAGATAAATCGTTTAAAGAATGTAACTGTTTGCGGGGGTATGGTGTGAGTGTTATTCAGTAGTGATGATTTTACATCGTATCCCATAAAATCACTTTTCTCCTTAGAAACCCCCGCATGAGATTGCACAAAATTGTACTCATTCTTGTAATTCAATATTAATCTCATTATTCCGGAGTGGTGTTTTCTCTGTTACCGCCAACACCTAAGCAGTATTTGGATTAGAATTGTTTTCAAAGTTACCAGATAAGGATGATAAGGAACAAACACGATGACAAGAGATGTGTTAGCTCCTGGTGGCATCTCCACGCGTTGTTGGATTGCCGCCACTCTTTATTTCGTGGGGAAGGAGCTGACCAAGCTCACGTGGGAGGAAAGTGCCGGCACAAGCAGAGGTTTCCTCAAGGAGGAAGTGGCTTCGAGTGACCTGAGGGTATCAGGAAATTCAGGGTAAAGGGGCTGGTGCCCACACTGATGTAGGTGGTTCTTTAAGATTTTTCTTTGTAAATGGTTTCTGCCGGGCATTCTCTCTCTACTAAATATTAATACTTTTGGATGCAGAGTCAGGGGACCTCGCACCTGGGAGGGGAGCCTGATAGTTTCTTGGAGTGGGGATGGGACTGGACATAGTGGCTAAGGACTTCCACTGGGGTTTTGAAGAACTGGTGATGCAAAAAAAAAAGTAATAAACCTCAATTTGAATGCTATACAATACAATGCTAGCTTTGTATAAGGATATTTTAACGTTTAATAGCACATGGTAATGGATACCAATGTTTATATACAGATAGTGAAGTGTTATAGTTTAGTTTTTTGTTCTTTTTGAAATAATGGTATGTTTACCAAAAACAACTCGTATTACCAAAGAAGTAGAAATATCCCATGGTCTGTGAAAAGTTGTATCACAGATTAGGATGAAACTGTGTAACAGTGCCGACATTTTCACATATGAATGAAGCTGTACTTGGTATATTTTCAAGGTACTTCAAAAAATTTTTTAGAAACTTCTAGCTTTAATGGTATATACATGTACTTGAATTGTGCCTCAGAAAAATCCTGCATGAATAGTAATTTTTAAAAATATTGGCCAGTAAGTTGAAAACAGAAGAGTATTTCACTGTCTGACATATTCTTTAAGGCATCTTGCTAAATGTTTTGGCTTAAAATTTTTAATGTGTTGTAGTTTCAAGAAAATCTGATTAAAGATGTTGGTAAACTTGGTAGCACTTTTTAGAACAGAAGATGATTAAGATACAAAGGCAGAAAGGCACAAACCGTGAAGTTCGAGTATTTTCTTGGCGAGGAAGCCACTTATTTGTCTGGGACTGCAACACAGCCTCAGAGTTCGTGGTTTCGTACTTCTGAGTGGAAGCACACAGAACAGCAGCTGTTGCCGCCTGGCATGTTTCTGAAGAGAGATTCAGACTCAAGTACACATATTTGTGAGAGAAGAAATTTTAGGAGATGACCCCCTCGGCATCTGCATGACGTTTAAGCAGCTCCGTTAAGATAGCTCTTCGTGTGTGTGTGTGTGTGTGTGTGTGTGTAAAATGGGAGTTAGAGTTTAATCAGCATTTTTTCTTTGACCTTAAAATTCTCTATGGTATGCTATTACTTAAAAAGAACAAAACTGTCTAATTCCAGGGGCACATATTAAAAACCTCGTTTATTCATACTTCTGCCAGGAATGGAATCGTTCCTGAGTGGACCGTTACACCTTAAGTTATAGAAGCAAGAACTTCTTAAAAAGTAAATACAAATTCTAAATGAAAGCATAATTCTGAGAAATGAAAACCATGTCTCGGGAGATCTTCCTGTGTAAAAATAAATGTTCTTATTTACCTGTAATAATTTTGATCCACCTGGAGCAGGTCACTCGCTGTGAGAGCTCTGTGTTTTCAGCCTGGGTTTATCTGGGTGGGGGGACTATAGTTTAGACTTGCATAGTCACTAATGAACTGATACATAAGACTCTGACAGGAGATTAGCACTTTCTCTATTCTTAGATGTCTTCCGTACTACTGGATTATATAGGGTTAGTTATTCAGTGTTTTCGTGCATACTAAGAAAATCTTTGACAAGTGAATGAGTGCCAGGAAACTTCTTTCTACTTTGGTGAAATAGGTACTTTCTGGGGAAAAGAAGTAAAACTCCCTGCATATTCCATTAGGTTCTGGAAAGTAAATTGATCGTGCTTATGCCTTACAAAGATTTTTCCAGTTTCAAAATCAGCCTGAAAAGTAAGTGGTTACTTTGCTCCTCCATCACCAATTTGTCATTCGTATTATATTTTATTAATAAATGAGTGACTTGTAACAAATGAGTCTGTTGGCTGGGTGAAGAAGAAACCCCGATCACCTACATATAGTCTGGGGCTGAATGTTAACCACTTTAAATTACTTATTCTTTCCCAGAAGGTTTGTATGTTCTGATGTTCTGCAGTTTTTAAAGAAATTGTCCTACAGAGGCCATTATAATAGGAACTTAATGAAATATTTACACAGTGCAGAATCACTTACACAATTTCTTTTTATTTCATTGCGTTTTGAGTGTCTTCCATGATATTGAGGCTTCCAGTCATTTTCTTCCATGATGCCTTGGTTTTAAGAGAATCTTCCCTTTCAAACTTAGGAACTGTTGAAAACAAGCTTCATTATCTTGTAGAAGTGTGGACAGTGGCAGGAAGAGACACACTCCTGCGTGATTGGCAGATACACCCCTTTCAGGTTTTTAAAAACGTGCATTTGGATTAGGATGGTAGGTAAAGATCCGTTTCTGAAATTTCTCTCTGTGTGTTAGGTAACACTGCCCTCAGAGGGCCGAGGTAAGGAAATTCATTTTTAGTTCTGAGAAGCAGCTCTCCTGCTGCTCATCGGAGCTGTACGTTTGCTTTGGAGGGGGCGGGGAAAGGGCTTCTTTAAGGAATTGAATAGGGTTTCATTTGTGGTTCTATTTTTTTTTTTTTTTACCTGTTCTCTGAAAAATGGTAGGTGTATCTGTGCACTTCAGCCTGACACCAGCATTTAAGCACGTTTAGTTCTTTTCTAAGAAAATGGTAACAGATGCCAAATGAGGTCAGTTTACAAAAAGGATAAGAAAATTACCTAGGAAAGTTAAGGTGATTTTACTTGGGCGTGTTTTGCTTTATATCCCTTTGATAACAGGTAATGCTGGCATTCAAAATCATTTGAACCGCACTTTCAAAAATACAGCAGCATTCACTGGAACAGGCATTATATTCCCTTCAGTTTTATGAACTTAAACATAATCACACGTTTAAAATACAGTATAAATCAAGAGTAATTTACTTCACGGGATATACAAGTTTTAAATAGAGGTATACCAGAAGTTGCAGTGTACATTACTCCTAAGCATTTATAAAAGCCTAACAGTTATGTGTGGTTTAACATCTCTGAAGTCAGAGTATTTGTGATTAAGTGGTCATTAACTTGTGCGACGAAAGCTGAAAAGGCAGAAAGGCCTGATGTCCGAGTACCGAGCGGTGGACTTTTGCTTTTTGTATGTAGCAACTTCTGAGATGATTTGGAAGGAACATTGAGATATTTAATAGTCGTATCCAGTGAGGTGCTGGATTTTTCACTCCAGATTTACTTTTGATACTGAGTTAAGAAAGACTGTTTATTTCTGGGACAGCATTATCAGTTTTTAACAAAAGGTTTCGATAGGTTGCACATAAATGGTATGTAACTCATTGTCAGTAATTATGGAGGATGGAAAGAGGACATTAGCAAAGTGAACTAACAAAACTTGGAATTTTACCCACCAAAAAAAAAAATAGCACCTACTTTGTTCAGTAAATGCAAAACTTATTGTTTGGACAAATGAAATGAATAAATTTTATTTTATTTCATGTACTTGATTTATTTTTGTGTAGTTTAATATGTTGCATGTATTAGGCACTCACTAAATCTTTTTTAATTGGCCACATTTTAGGACATTTATTCATTTAACAGATGGTTGTGTAAGGCTTACTGTGAGCCAGATGTTGCTCTGTGCTTTACAAATACTAATTTATGTCTTCCATTATTACTGCCCCCATTTTCCAGAAGAGGAAGCTGAGGCACAGAGAGATTGAGTGACGTGCCCAAAGGCACATAACTAGTAAGGGGCAGTGTCGGCATTTGAACTTTGACCTTAGAGTTGTGTTCCCAACCTCTATAATGTGCGATGAGGTCTGTCCGGAAAAAGACCAGCCATTGTTAATATAACGAGAATGGTTTGGGTGACATCGATGTAACCCAGCACCCAAGCAGAGTGGACTGGAATGCACATGCATGAACACTGATGACTTCACTGTACTAGTCAGTGAGTCATCTCATTCACTAGCGCCGTTGAATGAACATGTGTACTGTGCGGTTGTCACATTCAAAATGATTGAGCAAGTAGAGCAGCAAATCTGCACCAAATTTTGCGTTAAGCTTCAACATTCCTTTGTGGAAAATGTTTGAATGATTCAGAAGGCCGCAGCCGTGGGCAGCTGGCGATTTGCAGCTTCGTCACGACAACGTGCCTGCTCCTGTGTCACTTCTTGTGCACAGTTTTTGTTGAAACATCAACTTACCCAGGTGACTCAGCCCCTGCTATAGCCCAGATTTGACACCCTGCGACTTCTGGCTTTTCCCCAAACTAAACCCATCTTTGAAAGAGGAGAGATTTCGGAACATCAACGGGATTCAGGACAATATGACAGGCAGCTGATGGCGATCGGGAGAACCGTGTGAGGTCCTAAGGTGCCTATGTTGAAGGGGACTGAGGTGTCATTGTCCTGTGTGCAATGTTTCTTGTATTTTCTTCAGTAAATATCTCTATTTTTCATAGCATGTGGCTGGATACTTTGTGGACTGACCTCGTGTGTGCCACTTCGTTCAGAAAGCTTGAGCAATGTGGCAGGGTAGGATTGTGTTGACGTCATCAGCCTTCTTCTCAGACCTCACCCTCGTCCTGCACTTGTTCCCGTGTCCCACACCTCAGTGTGGCAGTCTGCCCAAGGCGAGGGCACTAGCCCCAGCCTCTGCCTGTGCTAGAAGGGTCTGTCGCGGGGAAAGCCTGGCTCAGTCCATTCCAGGGTCCTCTCTCCGCGCTCACTCCTTCTCTTCTCCACATGCACACTGTGCTGAGTCTCTGCAAGTGTGTCACCTGGGAAACACACAGGAGAGAGTGCCACAGACTCACCTTCAGGATAACCGAGGGTCTGTGGTTTGATGCGGTATCATTTTTGGGTCCCGTGCGACGGAAAATTCATCTAGGAGACAGTCCACTGGTGAGAGTCTATTCTTTCTTGTTGAGTTTTATTCTGTGGAGCCGAGATTTTAATAGAGGGGTGGGAGGGTTACGTCAGCTGAGGGTTTTTCCAAGTGGCACAGGCCTCCTCCTGATGCGCCAGCCCACCAGCTGCTGCCAAATCCGGTAGCAGCCCTAGGGAGATGCTAGTGTTGGATGTCTTGTCCAGCAGGTGCGTCACAGCACCTTCCGCTCTGCTGTAGGTGCGAGATACGTGGCGAGGAGGTTTCTGTTACAGATTCGCTGCTTCCATGTTTGGTGTTTGTTCAAGCATTTTAACTACACTGTATATATAACACAGGATGCTAATGACACTGCTTTACATATTTCGAGACTGTGGTGTGGTGAGATGGAAAGTATTTATATAAGGAAGTTGTAAATTTTCTAATGCAATTATCTTGTAAAATCGGTTCAGTTCTTTGAAAAAGTCTAAAAACCTATGGCTACTTGGTTAAAATAGTGCAGGAATGGCTGTGTGTTTAATGCAGTGTGTAGAGTGGAGACTTTGCTATAATGCATAAAGCAGATTAAAGAGAAAGCTCTGCATTCACCATCTACAGAGGCGTAAATGTAAGCAAAATAATAATTTAGTTCACATTTAACCCAGCAGGAAGCTGAGTACAGATTGGGCAATTCTCCACAACATATCTACAGTTATGTAAACTAATCTCACGGTTTATCTTCGTTAAATTGCCAAGATGCAATTTTTCTGTTGGCTAGTTCGTATGGGTGCATTGTCTTTCTCTCTCTCTCTCTTCCCCCCTTCTCCTTTCCTCTCTCCCCCACCATTGCTTTTCTCTCACAGTAAAACTTAATACTATAAGTCTATTAAGATGTTCTATGTTTAAAAATAATAAGTAACATATTTTTGGCTTAAAGTGCAGTGTTCCCTAAAAACAAAGGGAACCAGGATTTGATGGACTAATTTACAGAATACCAAGAAACAAACCCCAGAATGAGTAAAGGTAGGTAGACGGTAATTGCGCAGCTTTCCGGGCAGCAGCAGAGAGTGGTAAGAGAGAGGAAGTCCGGCTGCACCGGCCGCCCTGAGGTCCTAGAGGAGCCGGCGTTCCAGCGTTTCGTGTTCAGGACGCGGGCCCTTCTCTCCTCACGGCTTCGGCTTCAAAGCCGACCATGGAGCCCAGCCTTCCTGAGGAAGTAGACATGAAAACTATTCTTAATATAAAAATGACAAGTTCATGCATTATGCAGTGGAAGCAAAATGTCTTGACTATAATATACTGTTCAAAATAATCATGATGGAGCATATGTGATAACGCATAGGAATGTGGGTACATCTGGAAAGCTTTTAAGGCATCTTGGAAGCACAACTCGAAATCACCAAAATTGTAAACACCTTCCATCTGGCCAGTTGCAGTGGTAACATTGACCAGTACAGAGCAGACAGATCTCTGGGGGACCTTATGCGATAGACAACCTGGAGGAAATCAGGAAGATTTGAGCGTTTTGCTGTATGACCTTTTTAATCAATACTGTGTAGAAAACCACGAGAGAGAAAGACAAGCATGGGCAGCATCTTGCAACTTGAAAGGCTGAGGTGTGTTGTGTGTTACGCTAGATGAAAGCAGCATGATAAACTGTGTTGCCACATATTGTCTGAGGCTTCAAAGAGGAGTGTGTGCAGTGCCTCATCTTTCATGAAACATTGAAGGGTCAGATGCCGATATCCCTCCTGGTCCCTTCGCCCACTGCACTGCCTCAGATAGCCAGTACCATGGCTCACCCTTTCTCAAGGCATGTGGATGCTATTTGGAAACAGCAAGGCATGGGAGATTTTGCCGTCCCTCAGTATGGCCCCCTGTGTCACCAGGAGTGACTAAGAAAAAGGGAGAAATGTTCATTCTGAATTGTAATCACTCAGATCGTCCACTTCTCTCCAGTGCTCTCTTTTTACAACTGCCTGCCACACTTCTGGCTCCGTGCAGGTGGGTCTGATGCATGTATGGTTCGTGGCTGCATCCTCAGTGCTTGTACTTGTGTTGACACCATTTGAATGAACGATCCATTAGAAGCCTGCCTCGCCCCACTCTCAGGTGTAAATGTTTCCAGAGCCTGATTTTTGCATCCATGATTTCCATGGAGCAGTACCTTGACGGAAGAACAGGAATGCATCTGGCAGCCAGCATCCACTCTGCAGAGTCAGCACAAGGCTGGGGATGAGGCTAGTCAGAGAGGTGACATCAATGGTGCCATCAAGTTTAACGCGTTCAAGTTGCCCAAGGGCAAGGAGAGGATGTAGTTGAAAGGTCTTAATAAAAAGGGGAATGATCACTTAAAAATTTAGGTTGGCAGGAGCTGGAACCATATATTTACTAAGCACCAACAATATGCAAAAGCATTTTCCTGTTTTTTAAAAGTTACAGTTCAGATTGTCCCTGTTCAATTGAGAAACTATGATGCTATCTCATTGCAGTGTAGGTAATAGAAAAAATTCTTTAACATTATTTCCAAGACACATGTAAATGGGGATGATGGCAGTTCAGTGAGAAACACATTTTTCCTACTCCCTGAGAGACGTTAATAGGGCTTTTACTTAGGACTAATTGGAATATGGTATCGTGATCCACTGTGTAAAATTGTAACAGGCAGTTTCAAAGATTGCAAATGTTTTTCAGGTATTTCTTGAGGAACTATATTTTGCTTCAGGATATTTAATATATAGCACACTATTATGATTTATATATTCAGTATTTATTTGTTTATGGTGCTAATACTTACCTTATGAAAATCCACTAGTGGGTAAATATTCTGCTATCTTTCTGTAGGTAGTTCATCTATGTAAATTTAATTGGTATCTGTCAACAAGCAACTACATATTTACTACATTGTGAACCATGAAAATGAACAGATTTTATACTGAAATTAGCATTAAACCTTTTTTTGTCTTAGGTAAAAATTGACCCACGAAAACAGGTACTTAAGATTAATGATTTCTTAAAGTCATATTAATTTTTACTAAAAGCTGCCATTTTTTTGGTTTAAAGTTCTTTGGGAATTTTTTAAATACTTGAATTTTCATGGTATTATACCCTGTGTATGCTGTTTATGAAAACAGTTCAGAGAGACCTAAGACTTTTGCTCTGATATCCTACTTCTATCTTAAAAAAGAAGTAAAAGCAAGAAATCAGAAGAGTGTTTTGGTATTGGGTGGCCTTTTCATTTCTTTAGATAGGATTGAAGTCTTACATATCTGACACTAACTAATGAGACTTTTAAAATTTTGCTGATGGAGTAAATTTATTGCTGATTGTTGCTTGTTGCCTCATTTATGCAAATACTCCTGAGTAATGTGAACTTGGAGATGGATTATAAATGATATTACCAGGAGTGATAATGGCTCCTCTTAAGCATAACATTTATCTAGTACTTGCTGTGTGCTAGGTATTGTTCTAAGTGCTTTTTACATTATATCCCTATAAATACCCTACAGGTAGGTGCTATTACAGCCCTCATCTTTCAGATGAGGGAACTGAGAAGTGGAGCGGTCAAGTTCCTGCAGCTAATAGGTGGGAGAGGAGTCAGGGTTCAAACCCAGGCTGTGCACCCCAAGAATCCTGGCTCTTAATTAAGCACGGCTGCATTTCACCTGGGGGATTTTAACCGTGCAGGGGAGGATACCTGGGGCCTCCTTCCAGAGGAGTATGGGCCCTATATTCACCGCAGCAATTTGCTGTAACTTCTTTCACACACCCTAGCGTTTGTTTTCGATAAAGTTGCTTTTGTTTTGAAAATGTAAATACCAATGGGTCTCTCTCTGTAAATAATGAAGATTCTATTTAGAGTGTTTTTTTAAATCAATGTACGCATTAAGTGTGGATATCATCTATTCATTTTTCCTCTCAGAGATGATAAGGACGAATATAATACATCTGAAAACTTGGATAGGGATTAAATATGTAGTAAAATGTACTTAAAAATCAATATTCTCAGGGGAGCTAAGTTTATCATGTTTCGGCTTCATGGTCCATCAAAACAGTGAGGCCTCTTCCCACATGCGCATGCAAGGCTGCCTCCACCCTCTTCCTAGGGAGCGCTTACGTTTTGAAGCCTGTGTTACAGCCAGCGTGAGCGGCCTTTGGTAATTTAAAAAGCTGCATTGCCTGTGTGTATTACTGAAATGAGAATTTTAGTTTGCAGTATAACCATCGGTAACCAGCATCTTTTGTTTTCTTTATAATTTATCCCAGGAAAGGAGTGTATTTTTAAATGACTCTGTGTTTCGTCCCGTTGAATTCCGGATGATCGTGGTTTTCTGGGTTTTGTGAAGAACCGTGCTCCGTGGTACGGGTGTCTTTTCGGTTGGATCGGGTCGGTGTCTGCTTCAGCTCAGCGCCCCCACCCCGGCGTGTGTGTTGGCGTGTGTGTTGGCGTGTGTCTGGCGTAGCCAGGGGCGCCCGAGGCTGGGCCTCGGGTAGAGGAAGGAGTGGTTCTCTCTGTTCCCGGCCGGTTCAGGCTTCACTGAGCATCTACCTTCTGCCTCTCATGACGTCACAGTTAGAACCGGGTTCCAGAAACCACCTCGCTTGAGAGTGGAGTCAGGTACCCGTCAATGTGATTCCTTTGTGAGCGAGCGCACAGGCTGAGTTTATTCTAAGGATCTTTTTCCTATTTGTTTGTCTGGACAAATGTAGACATTTCCTGCTTATTCTAGGTGTAAGACCTTTTTAACATTTGAATCGGCCCACTTTTAGTTCTTAGACATTGTTGCTGTAGCTCCTGCTTTGGCACCTTCTGATGACTTCAGCATCTGGAAAGTCCAAACGTGGTCACTCTATGTTTAAGTTTTTGAGGAGCCTCCATGCTGTTTTCCCCAGTGGCCGCACCAGTTTACGTCCCCACCAGCAGTGCGTGAGGGCTCCTTGTTCTCCGCAACTGCTCCAGCACTTACCACGTGTCTTACTGAGAGAGCTATTCTGACAGGCGTGAGGTGTGTCTCATCGTAGTTTCGACTGCATTTTCCTGATTGCTAATATATCATAGAATCGTATGCTTGAAACCTGTGTAATTTTATTAACCAATGTCATGCCAGTAAATTTAATTAAAAAAGTACAAACGTGATTTGTACTCAGTCAAGTGGCAATGAAATAAGGTCTGTAGTACATGAGGATTAATTTAGATTGAACCTTATTAAATAAAAATGTATCTTGAAATTAGGAAGTGAGCACTGGAAATTTTGTTGGGTAACCCATAGTTGAATGTATATCCTCCCTAATAAAAATGATGTATTTGAATATTCTGTTGAAATTTTAAGGTGGAAAATGAATATGAAGTTAAACTCATGCCACGTCCCGTCTCAGGTTGTTACTAAAGATTAAGCGCGAGAGCCAAAATTTTTACTTCGTTGAGGAAATCAAGACTGTCTTCAATGGCCGACATGTTTACTCAAAAACAAAACCCCTGAGATTTTTATTGTCTTGGTATTTTTTTTTTTGTATAATATATGCCAGAGATGCATAATAGATTTGTGTTCAAGAAAATTTTAACAACCAGAAGTCCTACTGTAGACCACATAAAATATATTCAATTTCCAAAGATTTGTTTAATAAAAAAAATAAAAGTTTTATGTGGTGATGTTTGGGTCTTGCATTTGAGCGTGTAACTATTCAATGGCTGACAGGAAATTATTCTTAGAAATGAAAACTTCTAAACTTATTTTATAAATTTTACATTTCTTGAATAAGTATATATTGTACTTTTATAAAATAAGAAATTGTGTTATCCCATTTTACTTTCAGTTTTTTTAAATGACTTGGTTTTAATTTTTACCTTTGGTATAATTATTAACTATTATTATTTAGTTCAGTAGACTTACAGCATCTTCTTTCAATATGGATCTGTTATTGTTTTATAATCATATTTAAAACCTAAATATTTGTTCACTAATTAGAGAATTAATATCTAAACTTTATGTAGTAGTACATAAAAACAGAAAGGTAATAAGTACATGAGAATTGTGAGTTTAACGTTCTAGTTTATGAATTTGACATGTGTTTCTTAATATGAGAGCCGTATTTTTTAGGTAAAACAAAGTGAGGCTGGACATCGTGTTTTCCCTGCAAGTTTTTTTCACGTGCTCATACACTTGTGGAGATGATGTTTACATGCACAGCCTCCCTTTATTCATTCATTTAGTAAATTGTTGAGCATCCGTCAGGTGGCTGGCTCCAGGCTGGGCACTTGGAGCACATCACAGCAAGGAGAGCTGACAGTATTTATTGCCAATGGTGAAAGTCAAGTTTCCAGGCAAAAATGAGAACTTTGGAGAACGTATCTGCCAACATGAGCCTTACTGCTTCCAGGGCATACTTCTCTGATGAGATGTGCCATGATAACAAATGTGGTTATACAAAGAAACATGTCAATATTTGGAGGGTCATTGGACCAGTGTTTTCTAAAACACCAGTGTGTCTCGTTACAAAGTCATGCATGGTGTAAACGATTCATTCAGTGCGCCCCCAGACCAGCGGCGTTTCACGTTGGTGATGGTCTCTAGTTGCACACTGCAGTTAATCTTCCTGAAAACTACCACTCGTCAAATGCTGGTGTAGTATCAAAGAGAGAGACACGTAGCTATCTGAATACTTTCCCCTTTTCCAGCTGCACGTCTGTCTGAACCAGGTTTTCTCCCTGTATTTCAATGAAAATAGCATAGTGCAACAGATTGAGTGCGGAAGCAGATAGGAAAATCCGGCCATTTTCTTTCAAGCCAAACCTTAAAGAGATTTGCAAAAATGCAAAGCCGTTCTACTCTTCTAATTTTTCTGTTTTAGAAAATACAATTTTCTTTATAAAAATATTTGTGACATGTAATGAGTTTGTTATTTTTAATAGAGGGAATAAAAGAATTTTCTCAGTTTCTAACACAGTAAAAATTATAGATGTCCTCTGCATAAACAAACCTTTTGGGGGATTCTCAGTAATATTTACGGGTGTAAAGAAACCTGAGATCACAAGTTTGAGAATTTCTGATTCAGAGGAAGGCTTCCACGTTGAAAGATATTGATGTAGTTGGGGGAGATTACGGAGGAGCTTGCATTTTATGCTGAAGACTTGCACTTCTCAGTAAAGAGTAAGGAGTCGGAATGTCTGAGCAGAAAAGTGGCATGAGTAATCTGGACCTGACAGCTGCATTGGGATTGGAGCCGGGGGTGAGTGAAGGGACAGGAGTCACAGCGCATTAGCAGAAGGGCCGAGGGGAAGGTGTTAGGTTCGGTTGAGGTTGGGCTCCATCGGAGAGACTTCTGGTGGCAGTACTGGCCGAGCCACTGATAGGCTAAGTTAAGGGAGCAGTCAGGTGTTATGTCTGAGCTTAGCTAACTGGGGTCAAGAGAAGCTGATTCACAGGGAACATTGAACTGCTTCCAAGTTTTTGTATACTGGGATCAAGGCTTTGAGGTTGCATAGCCAGGTAGTACTCTCCAGTAAAGAACTGAGAATCGAGACCAGGTGTCCTTCCAGCTCTTGTGGCATCATCGAGCACCTCTGTTGCTTAAAATTATGAAGAGCTCTTTTTGACACAAGACAATGGGAATCCGGTTGCTAAAATTTTATGTGTTGGTAGCTGGAGGATAGCTTGTATCAAAATCCGCTGAATTTGTTGGCTGTTATGTGCTTGGCACTGTACCGTGTGCCCTTGTAGTTACTGTGTTGGTGTGCGTGTGAGCATGCATGTGGTTTTTAAGCTCTGTTAGCTTCAGTTCTATCATTTCCTTGACTTACGGACAGCATTGTACAGCGGGTTATTTTCCTATGTAGAACAATAAAGTGTTGTTTAAACAAGTTATGATCAAGATCGAACAATGAAAATAGACTCCCTTCCATTTCTTTTCAAAAAAGTGGCACAATCAGTCAGTGGTGCACAGGAGAGAAACGTCTATTTCATATCGCCTCTTATGATAAGTGCTTTCCATAGAAATTCCTCAATACTGTGTGAATGGTTTACCAAGGCTTTCTAAAACGGCTGAAAACATGCTGTCAACAACCATCTGATAAAATTAAAAACTGAACAAAATGTGTACTCAGATGAACGATTCTCTGAAGAAATAATGGCACAAATGAATTATCAAAGTGTGAAATTATTAAAAACAAAACATGTTTGGGTTTTTATTGAATCTTAATTGCAGGCCTATGTATTTTCTTTTGTAAGCTAAGTTAAAAGAAAATTGCCTAACTTAATTTTGGGAGGCCAGTGTTGTAGGACATACATTGTACCGTAATTTATTTTTCACATAGAAGCTGCTGTTCACTTTTTCCCTCTAGCATTAACATGCATGCTTTCCTCGTGCAGGAGAATATATAAAAAACTGGAGGCCAAGATACTTCCTCTTGAAGACAGATGGCTCATTCATAGGATATAAAGAGAAACCTCAAGACGTGGACTTACCTTATCCCCTCAACAACTTCTCAGTGGCAAGTAAGTTCATTGTAACTGTTGATTCACCTTGTATGTATTTATTCGCGTGACCTTGTATGGCAGATAGCTTAGTATACATGAGAAACTTTAAAAAAATTTAGGTTTGTATTAATAGCAGAGAAATGTTCAGCTGTGATAGACTTTCAATTCCGTAGCATAGGGATGATCAGTAATATGTGGTTTTATATAATGAATTAATGTTTTTTATAGTTAGCACTTGAATGTGATCATTGTAATCCCCAAGTATATACTTCAGGTGTTCCCTTACCAAATGGGAATGAAGCCCTTTGAACTTGGCTGCTGCGGTGAGCCTGGTTTGAAGATGACGCAGGACTTAGTGCATTGCTAGTCAGTTTCCTAGCATAACCTTGGGTAGCTCTTCCGATTGAGTGTATGTGATGAGTGTGAGTTCCGATTGAGAACTAAGTGATTTTCGTTAGAAATCACTTTCAGGGGAGATTTTATGTTTGTAGTTAAATCTTTCTTCTGTACAAATATCTAACAAAAATGTTTGTAATTTAAACTTACTGAGAAATTATGTATTTGCTAGATCTTAGCACAGAGTAAACGAACAGAAAGACGACGATGGTGGTGATGACAGGGGCCATTATTGCTTTACTGTGACCGGGCACTTCGACTGCACATTATCCATCATCAGGGGAAGGGTTTTCTGTGTTCAGTCCAAAGGGAAGCATTTTAAAGCTGCGTTAAGTTAAAATAAACCTGCTTAACAACTCAAGTCCGTACCGTTGAGACAAAAATCTTTAACTGGACAGTTCTTAATTTCAGTTTTGATTGTAGGTTGTCATTTATTAGCTGCATTTGGAAAAGATATGAGGAAAGATTACAGCAGGAACAAAAAATCCAGGATAGCGGAAGTCCTTGAATGTTATGAAGGTCATTTTACCATTATATAGAGTTCCAGGCTTTTTATGGATACTGTTAATTTTTTTGAAGAATAAGATAAAATATAAACCAAAGAGTTTGTGAAATTGTTTGAATGATAAAGATATAACTTCAAAAAAAGTGAGAACACTTACATGTATAAATTAGTTAAGGAAATTATTTTTCCCACCGAAAGGCTCATTAGGTAGTTGTAGCTTTCCTTCAGGAGAAAATTATTTTTTAAATCTCATTGTCAATTGCAAATATCTTGTATTTTGTGTTGATTTAACACATTTTCATTTTAAGGATCCTCTGGGCGAGCATTTGCTTTAGAGGGATAGGAACTGGCTTTAAAACATTAGCAGCATAGATTATCAGGTACTTCCTGCAGCCACCGTGGTTTCCTGGTTTCTCTGTTTTACTAGCGATTGCTATTGGCTTGTCTGACATCATTTATAAAAGTATAGAACTCCTGTATCTGCTGATCAAAATGCAGCATTTTTTGACCTTATGAAATTTCACACCCCAACAAATTTTAAAGACATGCTGTATGCCACAATCTGCCAACATCTGCTCCCACACTTGCACTGGCAGAGGCTGGAATAAATGCTGCGCTCTCATGGGGAGGGCCCGTTCAGTGGCTGACAGTCAGCTCATCCTGGAAATGAATATTAGCTGACATCTGTACCCTCTCCTCGTGTCCGCGAGGCGCTGCAGGCAGTGGACTCGAACCCACAAGCGAAGTTGCAGGCCAGCCCCTCAGTCTGCAGAAGTGTGTTCGCGTGGATCTTGCACTGGCTACACTATTTCAAATCAACTACTCTTAAAGCTTGATTTATTGTGATTTTAAATCTTTTAAGTGATAATTAACTGGAGAAATAGTGTGGTAAAATGGGCACTGGTTGAAGTTCAAATGGCAGCTTCACCAGAAGCCATGAGTGTGGCCTTGGGCACGTGGTTCTCTGAAACTCTGATGTTTAATCCCTTCGTCAGAATAGTGAAGGCACTTGGGTTGGATGAACTCGTAAGGCCAGATGTCGCCAGCGTCCTGGGATTCTGGGAGCAGGGAATTGAGCAGGGCCTTGGAGTGTGAATAGGAGTTAAATTAAAGTAGAAGGGAAGGATATTCTAGGTGCGGGGGGTGGGGTGACAAAAATGTTTGTGCGAGACATTATAAGAAAGAACAATTGGAACGGGAGGATTACTTCACCAATGGTTTCCCTACTTCTCAGTCCCTGTTAGTATATGAAAAAAGGGACTAGTTTACAAAGCATTTCTAAGGTATATTGGGGAATTTTGTGTGTGTGTGTGTATGTCTGTGTGTATTCCGTATATTCCATTGATAGCTGCAGTATGAGTCTCTTGTTTTTCCCAATAATTAAACATGTTACTTAAATTTAATCTATGTAGGTTTTAATGGAATATTATGAAAATAGGCTTTTTAGCCATATGAAAAAATAAAGTGAGAACTGGTAGGGACTTAGAATTGATCTTTTCAATCTTCATTCAATTTCAGATTCCTTTCTTCTGAAACCACTTTTATTTAATAAGTTCTTCAGTGGCCACTTAATTTCTTTTTTTTTTTTAAGATTTTATTTATTTATTTTTAGAGAGGGAAGGGAGAGGGAGAGAGAGAGAAAGAGAAACATCAATGTGCGGTTGCTGGGGGACATGGCCTGCAACTTAGGCATGTGCCCTGACTGGGAATCAAACCTGCGATGCCTGGTTCGCAGCCCGCGCTCAATCCACTGAGCTACCCCAGCCAGGGCTTCACTTAATTTCTAAGACTAGTGGATATCGTTCAGTTGTTCTTCCCACTGATTTACACCAGGGCTGCGTTTAATACCAGTGACCACCAGCTCCTTCCCGGCGTGATCTCCCTCATCCCCGTCTCCTCCTTCTGGAATGCCTCTTTCTCCTGGTTTTCCGCCTTTGCCCATTGCGTGCGTCTTGGGGTCTCACCGTGTTCTGGCCAAGGACTCTTCTCCCGTGGTACCCTCCTCGCCCTGGGTGGGCACGTTCACATTGAAGGTTCTAGTTACTGCCTGTCTGCAGCTCACTCCCACACTTACATGTCTTCAGGGCACGCCTTTCTCCTGAGCTGTGGGTTATTCTACCTAGATATTTTTGGGACTCAATATGTACTAAGTTGAACCAAGATAATTTTATAAATTTTCCCCCTGTGTTCAGTATCTCTTTTCTGTCTTGAGCAGAAACCTGAATCCATTCCAGGCCTTCCCCCCTCACATCTTCGCCCCACTTCCAGTTTATTTCTAGTCCTGATTTTGCTTCTTATTTCTCAAACTTAACTTCCTTTCCTGTGATTACCCTAAAACAAGGCCTCATCATCTCTGCTATAGATTCTTAACTAGATGCTTTGCCTCTAGTTTCAGCCACTTGTAATACTACGTTCAACATGACCACCAAAGTGATCTTCCTAAAACCAAATCCTAAGGGTGTCAGTCCCCTGGGCACGCCCTGCCCTGGGTCCTCGTTGTCTGGTGCATAAAATCCAGCTCCCTTCGTCCATCACACAAGGACCTCCTCGGCCTGGCCTCTGCTCACAATGCTGGCTTTGCTCCCCTTCTGTGCAGCTGTACTCGGGCCGCACCGAACTGCTTGTCATGGTCAGCGCTGCGCACTCTGCCGCTTTTCTACCCTGAGCCTGCGTTCATGCTGTTCTCTCTGACTGCAGTGTCCGCTTCTCTGTTTGCCTGGATCTTCTCTTCTTTTCATTCCGTAGGGCTTTATTCAGATTTAAATTCCCAGCCTACTCCCTTGCTAAAGGTCTCCTCTCTGCCCTTCCCAAACTTGTTACCTTTTGTTGTTATCATGGCTTTTCTTGGTTGTCTGTCCGAGTGCACGTCTCACCTGCTCACTGGGCAGTTATTGGAAGGGAAAGAGCCTGGTGTTACTCATCTTCTGTCTCCTGTGCTCACACGCTAGGGCTTAGCAACTGCTTTTAAATGAATATCTGAAAACATCTGGTCTATATTTTTCACTTTTAGATGAGAAAAACGAAGCCTTTAGAAAGTCAATGATCTTTTTTTAAGGTTATATTTTACTGATAGTAGTAGTAAAGTATCAGATCTCTCTACTGTTATTTAAAAATGCGATTCCTTTCCCCAACCATATATATTCTGTGACATTTTACCTAGATGAAGAGCCTTGAGATTTGATTTTGGGTGGGAGTTCCAGCACTTAAACAGTTAGATATCCTCTGTCATACAGAATTTTCCAAGCCCTATAAAATGTGGATCATAACATTTGACCTTCATCCTTTGGGTAGATCAAATGTGAACTATATGGAAAGGTGCCCTCTAAAAGTAAGTGCTGTAGAAATGTAAATAAAAATATTTTTTAAACACAAGGTACATTTTAAATCATAATTGTAGTTGGATAAATTACTAATTATAAATTGAGATTATCTTTGCACAGAAAATAGTGCATTTGGACTGAAAAATAATGTAGGACTCACACCAGCAAAAAGCTGTGTTCGAAGTTACTTGGAGCGCAGTAGTCTGTCTACCCAGTAGTCATGGTTTTTAACATTTTGACAGTTATCAGTCCAACTCAAAAGTAGAAACAGTTCCTTCGTGGAGAACTGGAACATTTGTCCATATGTGTCAGGACTCAGTCTCGCTGGCAGCGGGGACCAGGGAGAAGTGCCTGGCTGTGTCCTCAGAAGGACTGCCGAGAGTCCTGCTTCACTCCGGGCTGCAAATACAGGCTCGTTCTGACGGTAACACTTTCCTCCCTGAAACCTCTCAGCAATTCCTTTTTAAGAAATAGGTCGGTCTGCATTTCTTAGGCCAATTTTAAAAGTGAAATAGAATGTTTACTCGTTAACCTGTTTTTCTTCTTCTGTCTAAAAGAAAGAAGGAAATTATGGGCCTTAAACCTACCAAAATTTTTTTTACCTCTGAATAAATATTAGACTCAGAGATTACAGACGTGAAGACGAATATGTTGATTCCTACTAATGCTTCCACTGTGGCTGTTTACGGGAGAGAATAGCATAACACACGGTGTGATCCGGAATGGCAACCCCGTAATCTAGAATAACCCGAGACTATGTAAATACATAAGGATTATGAGACAATAGAATAACTCAGTTTCAAGGGTTTATTGATCATTAGAATCATACTAGATCGTAAAAGGAGTATTCAAAACAATTTTTTATGGAGGAATTTGTCATTGAATTGGTTGTTCTGGAAGACATCCACTTAGAACATGGAGCAGTGGGAGGGAAAATCAGATTAATTGCCACCATGAACTCTGCAGAGAATGAAGGCTGCAGAGGTTGAGAGAACAGGTAAAGATAAGCTGGGGTGCTTAGCCAAGAGCGTGTCCCTGAGCTGAGGTTAGCATGGGCCTGGAAGGACAGCTGCCGTAGGACAGCTTTCTAGAAGGAGGGCATTCATTCTCTGTGAGGTTAAGGATGTGGGCAAACATGTAAAGTCTGGAATTACGGAGTAGCTTGTCTTGTGAACAGCATAGGCAGCTTCCTAGATGAACGGAGAATTTGCTGTAGAAAAATAAGTTAGGATGAGGTCAATTTTAATCAGACTGTGAGAGGTCTTGAATACCAGTTGGATGTTTTTAACGGTAACTTGTTAGAAGCCATTGGAGGCTTTGAGCATTAGATGTCCAGGTGAGTATTCAATAGAATAAATAACAATAACCCGTCTGGCTTATTGTCCAGTAGAAGGGGTCCATCCACAGACAGATAGTTCTCCCCCCCAGTCAGTCAGTCAGCAAGGTTCCGTCTTGTCTTCCTTCCTTGCCCGTCTCACTGCCTCCACGCTGGTCGGGCTCGTTGCCAGCCCCCCCAGATCGTTCTGATGGTCTCCTAAGATCTCTCGCCTTCAGATACTCTCTCTGGAATGTTTGGGGGCAATGCATGGAATCACCTAGATTCGTCTTCCAAAAAAAGTTCCTTTGCAAATACCATCTCCTTGCTCAGAAAAATCTCAGCTTTTCTCCATTTTTTATAAGAGGAAGATGAATTATTATATTTTGATGTATTGTACATCAATAATTAAACACTTGCCAAAATCACAACTACTTTCATACTCTGTATGTTGTGACTATTCCTTTTTTCCTTCTATTACTCCTTAATGTCCCACGCATTTCCTTTTTGATATACATTGCTGTGTTCTATGAGGCCCAGTTGTACACAAAACTCGTAACCCTGTTTTTATTTAAGTGCTTTATAAACCATTTTATATACTTAATCATTTAAAGATTTGGTGCTCCCTCCTTCCACACCCCCAATTATGATCAGATTTTAGACAAACACTAAGTTATGTCTGGTAAACTGTGCATCTCTTTGTAAGAAATAGATGCCTTAAAATCTTGTCATAAAATGAATTACCCTAAATTTAATTTAATTTACCTCCTATCCTTTATTTTTATAGGTGGTATGTTATGTATATATTTGCAAAATTGAACCCATAAACCAAGTTTAGAATGGGAAGTGGAGAAAACCTTTCCAAAAATCACTTTAAAAGGAGGTGGTTCTTAGCAAATTGCAGGGAGTGGTAGTGCTGTGTGGAGCCACATCCGTCCTTCTGCTCCGTCACACCACACTCCGGTGGGACAGTTTCCACCCGGCAAAGGTGCAGGACAGGAGACGCGCAATCCCGCGTTGATGGATGTTACCCTGGCGGTCATGGCTTCAAGTTGGACGCCTGGGTGTGGGAGCCACCCTCTGCATCTCCAAAAAGTTCCGTCAGTTCTGTGTCATTTATAAATCTAAACTTATAGATAAGCTGATTATTTTACCACTCCCCTTGCCACAGTACTCTAGGTGGGCCGCTCACATTGCCGACGCAGCCCGCGTCTCCCCTAGTTCCTTCCTGATGGCTCACCCTCTGTCCTTATTAACGCCGGAACTCATCTGCGGAGGTGCTGTTCTTATCCTCTTGGCTCCATTCGTCATAATATAAGTGATTCTGGGGCTTACGTAGAATTGTGGGCAATGATGGACAGCGATTTGAACAGCTCACCTAAAATGTCTTGTGGTGTGCTTGAGTGTGGTATTGTCGTGTTACAGAATCACGTGCTTAGGATTGTCTAATAAAACTTTTTGTAATGAAAATCAGGGGCGGTATTTGTGCCAGACCCTCTATTTACCAGGATGCCATGCTCATTTCAGACACTGTTTCAGGGTCAGAGTTAGGCACTCAGTCCCCCTGTTAGCTCACCTGGTACTTCATGTGCAGTTTTTATAATGACGTCTGCTGTTCATCTTCATTCCTAGTAGAATATCAAACAGATTTACTGATGAAAGTACACACTCCCATTTTAAATCCCATCTTAAAGACGATATTATTTTCTTTAGCTGTAAAGGCTTTTTAAAAAGACTACAGCATCTCCTTGTCTGTTAATTGAAAGCAAATCCGATGACCTTTACGTAGGAGAGGCAAGGTGGTGGAGGGAGTGGGGTTGGGGATGGGGGGACCGCTCGCCACCTGTGTGCAGTGAGCAGTGGTGGTGGATTTGTCGCATAATGACTTTTCACACTAGTGACTAACAGGTCAGTATTTGTTGGCTTTTCAGGCCAAAATTTACCGACTGTAAAACACTACCCAACAGCAGCCAGCCTTGGATGCTAAGGACCCTTGTACTGTGCCAAGGAGCCCCTTGTTTTATGTTATTATTATTCCCAGCCTGTTCCTTCATGACACCCTTCCATATCCGAAGGGTAAAAATAATTCTGTCTACACACTTTTCTGACTATGCTCATTGATTGACAATTCATTTTTATTCAGTTAATGCAGATACACACCTGATTTATTTGTCTACTATTTATTTTTTAACTTACATTTTATTCTCTAGAAGGTGGAAGTTGGTGTGACTTTTAAAACTGTAAATTAAAAATGAGTACATGCCCATCATATTCGGTGCTTTAATCCCGTTCTTCCTTATAATTAATGCATATGAAATTAAGAGGGACTTAAGGAAGGAAGGAAAAAAATTGACATTTTTAAGAACCTACTTTGTCCGAGGTGCTTTATTTATATGCTTACATTTTTTGGTGACAAGATTTAACATGAAATAAATATTACCTTAAAAAAAAACAAACTAGAGAGTGAAACTAAGATCTAGAGAGAGAGATTAAGTAACACCTGGCTTGGACGTACTTAGTCACATAAAGGGCTCAGCGGTGACAGCTGTCTTCAAGTGATGTTTAGTCAGCACCCACAAAAAGGTCGTGTGCCAGTGTCACATGTGGCAGGTTGAGAGCAGACTCTTGGCTGTGCTTGAGGGGGCTGCTTAAGCAACAGTGACATGTGATGGCAGAGGGGCAGGTGGGAGCCAGGCGGCTGGTCCTCTGATAGGACTGCGTTGTGTAATATTGGATCAGTCACTTAACCACTCTGGGGCTCTAGAGTTATGTCTTTTGTGACCTGAGGGAGTTAGAATGAGGGATCTCTGAAGTTCTGTCTTCTGAAAGTCAATGATTTGCCTATCACCAGCAGATAATTTCTTGAAACATGAAGTCTCTTGGGAATTAATAATAATAAATTACCACTTGTTGAGCACCTGTGTGCTGTGCACTTTCCATCCATGTGGTTACTCCTCTAACGCTTTCGCAGGGCTCACTGTATCTGTTACAGCTGGGGACGCAAGGCTCGAGGGATTTGCCAGTGGTCACGTTACCGAGTAAGCGATGGAAGTAGAAGTGAAACCCACAGCTTTCCGGCTTTGGGGCTGGTGCTTTTCCCACACCGCTGCTCAGCTACAGCATCCCAGGCGGCCTTCGTCAGGGTCCAGAGGTAGAGAGAGGTTTTCTGGGGTTCAGAAGTGTGGCCTTTCCCCGCCTCTAGATCTGTTCGTGTCCGTGTTCTGGACCCAGTCTTGCCATTGTCACCTAGAGCATGAATGTGTTTCAGAGCTTCTTCCTCAACTGGAGCTTGAGGCAGAGGGCTCACTAGTGTGTGCAGATTTCGGCCTCGTTCTCCTGGTTCTGTCACACGAGTCACAGGAGAAACGCTCATTTTTAGAGGCGGAATCATCGGGATACTCAGTATGAATTCTGTGGCCACTGCATTTCTAACAACCTGGGCTTGAGGATCACGTGTTTCGTTGATTTCTCTGCAGTTGCACACAAATCACTGCCTTTCTATTGTTTCCCTATGTCTTTATGCTAATCTAAAAGCATTTGTTATATTTTGAGTCAAGTTAAATGAGGCCCAAGGCCATGTCTGGGGGCAGGACCTCTAAGCCTTGGACTTTGGGAACCATGTAGAGGCATTCTTCTGGGCTGGAAATAATACATAATCGGGCATATGCTAATGAAAAAATGAACATAGGGACAGAGAAAAGAGAGTGGGGCGCCTCTTTGAAAGTTTTGTGGAGGAGAGTACATTGCCCCTTGATTACGATAATGTTTCTGCTCTATAATAAGGTCTTTCTCTGCAAGTGCAGCTTTTTCATTCATTTGTTTTGTGCTCTGCTTCCTGTCACTAATTGTCAGCACAATAGTCCTCCAACTATGAAGTCGCAGTGTCCTTTTGGACCAATTTGTCATTGTCTTTCTCCCTCACCCCCAACCCATGCACTCAGAATCTGTTACTCTGGGTGCATTTTTAGACATTTTCTATGTTTTAAAATGGCAGTGCTTTTGAAATACACTGGAATAGTTCATGATAATTGAACCATCCAACCAGCAACAGTCTTTGCTTCCAAAAGCACATGAAGAAGGCTTCTCTCTCTGGAGGGTACTCTTAGAAAGGAATTAAAAATAAACATATAATACTCTGTTTATAGAATTGTTTTGTATGTGCTGTTTCCTTTGAGAGTTTCACAGTCGGCCTGTGGAAGAAAGGTAAACTATTTTTGTTAGCCTGTATTATTTACACACTGACCATTTCCTCATAGAGTCTTGGGAAATCCGTGCCTTTAGAAAGTTGCATTTTTCCTACTCATGGCTATTGTTATAGTTTTATCACGACTGAAGACCCAACATGCTCTCTTGGATGGACAGGCCTAAGCAGGTCCTTACGTCAGCCCTCAGGCAGCCAGCGTCACGTGTTAGGTCGTGTTAGGTTTTTCACATTTTGGCCAATAAATACTCACGTGGGCTTTCAACCTCGTAGCCAGGATCTCATATTGACAGAAAGATACTTTTCTAATGGAACTCCTAGAAATAAATCCTGAAACAGCATCACTCCTGAACAGTTTATCTGTCACCTAGAACTTCCCCATCTTATAATCGTATGATCAAAGTGTGTTGTTGTTTCTATCTTATTTTATTTGTCTTAGAATTTTTGCTAGATTCCTTTTATTTTTATTTTTACTTTTGGCAATTTTGTTTATTTATTTATTGTTGTTCAAGTGCAGTTGTCTCCATTTCCCCCTCACGGCTCCCCCCACCCCAGCCACTACCACATCCTGCCCCTGATCCCATCCCCCCTTGGTTTTGTCCATGTGTCCTTTATATATACTGTTGTTTTTAAATGTAACATTCCCAAATTAGATGGCACTTTTAGTGCATGAATATTAAACAAGAAGTTTGGTCACTCTTCTTTGGGGGAAGACTATTCCGATACTCTCTCTGTCACCTGTTTCTATCAATTTAATTGCAAAAACCTAGAAA
Source organism: Tonatia bakeri (assembly GCA_004024845.1). Classification (NCBI taxonomy): domain Eukaryota; kingdom Metazoa; phylum Chordata; class Mammalia; order Chiroptera; family Phyllostomidae; genus Tonatia; species Tonatia bakeri. Next base: position 483,590 of record PVIA01000108.1, read on the forward strand.
GGGAAGTATATAAAGCTTATTATAAAGAAATAAACCCTTATTTCCTCTCTTGTAAGCAGCCACCACTCCTAAAACAGCATGTGACATACTAAGAAGAGAAAGAATTTAGAGCTAGAAAACCTGGATTGCAGATCTTCAGCTTTATAACTTCAATGACTTGATTTTGAATAAGTAACTTAAAAATCAGACACGATAGAACTTTATTGGGAGGATTAGTGAGAAATAATGCACATAAAATCTTAATGTTCTGGAGGAGCAATTGATAATATGCTAAAACAATGGCTTAGTTGTAATTATTTCAGAAGAATACATTTTGGAAAAAAAATAATGGAAAGGAAATTTTCTCTACTGACCTAAACTGGCAAAGATTTCAGATTTTTTTTCTATTGTACTGAGGATGAATGGGGTGATTATTCCAAAGCATGTTCTTTATTAGCTTGCAATGCATCAGTTAAACCAGATTTTGAAATAAAGTGTTTTATGCTAAAGACCCAGAGTCCTCTTGACAGCTGTGGCTGAAACCTTTTAAATTAGGAAAACTTATTTGGAGTCAGAATTCCTAAGTGGAAAGAGAGACATCTATGTCCTCTTAAAGTTTTAAGACTCGCAAGAGTGTTTTCTAGATCTGTCAGATTCCGATGATAACTCTGGTGGTCTTTATATACAGGGTCTGGCACAAATAACGCCCCCTTGTATTACACAGTCTTCTATTACAAAATCATAAGCATGTACTTCTGTAACAAAACAATAGCACACACAAGCACCCCATATGACACTTTAGGTGAAATGCTCAAATTAAAGCTACAAATTATTACACCCACATTACTACCCCACCAACCACGCTCAAGCAGGCGTTACTTCTGCCGGACCCTGTACATTTTTAATGAAATTACTAGGATTATTTGTTTACAGTCTTCTAAAACTCAGTGTTTTTTTGTCTTCGTCATCATTGTTGTTGGTGTTTTTACAACTATGTGCTTTGCTTTGAATGGGTAGGTCTACCTTTTTATTTTTCTCCAAGGGAAAATATCCTGTAACTATTCCGTGGGTCTAATTCTACCAGTTTTCCAAGGGAAAGAAAGATACTTGTGACGTTAGAGCTGTAACTATGTAAATTGAGAATTTGATCAGGCTTCTAATTTTTTTCAAATTAATGTTATTAGGATTTAGTTATACATCAATATCTATATCTGTGTATGCTTAATTGCATGTGTTTCTCATACAGTATTTAACACTAATGTTCTCAGAGATATTTTAACTGGATAATTTAGATTTTGAAGAAATAAGTATTTCAGGTTTTAGGGGCACGGATCATAAAGTAAATTTTGTTTCCAAAGGAATATGGATGTTTTGCAAGGAAAAGAGAATTAGCCGTGATGCTTTCTTTGTATTTATGGTAAGGAATAACGTTTGAAAAAGATTCAGGATTGCTAATGAATAGCTTCAAAAGTCAGCCTAAGAAGTTGGAACTTTTTCCTAGAGAGAGGGGAGTGTTTCTGAGTGGGGTGGCCCAGGTTGGCAGCGGGCACGGCGCCTGGCTGGGTCACAGCGCGGACCGCCCTGAGCGGAGAGCCCCAGCATGCTGCAAGGTCCCCATGGCTTAGTTTGGGATAGAGCTCTGTAGTTCTCAACTGTGTATTTCTTGGTTTAAATATAAGTATATTCAAAGAGACATTTTAATTTATTACCAGAATGCCAGCTAATGAAAACAGAACGACCAAAGCCAAACACATTTATTATCAGATGCCTGCAGTGGACCACTGTTATAGAGAGAACATTTCACGTAGATACTCCAGAGGAAAGGTAAGAACGTCATTTTTGTTCTTCCATTTTGTGAAAAAGCAACAGTCAATCTAAAAAATCCTTGTGCATATGACCTCACCATTTGTAAAAATATGTATACATATTTGTAAAATGCAATAGTCCCTTAATTATTGTTATTATTCTGGTATAGTAGATGAATAACTTGCAAAATACTAAATCAAAACTTTCAAAGTTCTGTAAGATATACTTAAGAGAAAACATTAAAAGTTAAAATATAAATTAAGGAAGACATTTTTGTAACTACTACTTTAAAAAAATGGTGGCATCCATTGTATTTGGAATTCTGAGGCTAGAGGAAGCACAGGGTTTCAGGCAGCGTGCCGTGGTGCAGGCGGCTGCCTGGAGTCCTGTTGGGGAGGTGCTGAGGTTGGGCCAGGGAGAAAAAACAGACCAGAGTGGAATGTCATTGGCTGTCATCACTGTGGAAGACGGGAGTGGCCACACATTTCTGACCAGCTCACCAGCCTTCGCTAGGGCCACACTTTCATCTTCCGGATCTGCTGTTAATCCCTGGCATTCTCCCCCCCCCCCCCCCCGGCCATCCCCCATTCTGTCTAATACCCTTTTATCTGGTTGCTCTGCTGCTGAGTGAGGCCCAACGGCCACCACCACAAATTTATTTTCCTACACATATGTTACCATATCTGACTAAAAAAATAGCTCTGGGAAGTTAAATGTTTTTAACCTCTTTTTCAAGTGAGTAAATTAGTTCTTAAAAAACTTGTGTGTGCCCAAAGAAGAACTTCCCTCCAAAACCTAGTAAATAGGAAAATATTATTTTAATAATGCTTTTTTGGTCAATAAATAATAAATGGTAATATGTGATTACTTCAGAAAACATAGAAAAGAACTAGAAATTACTCATAAGTCTGATTCTGTAACCAAAGTGGAAGGCCGACAGTTTTTTTTTTTTACACACTTCCAGTCTCATTCTGTGAGATGGATTAGGTCTTCAGCACACACTCACTTTTATGTGCCCTCCCTCAACACCCACTTCCCTCTCCCCGGGCATTTCCATGTGCCGAGTCCTCAGTCTGCTTGTACCTTAACCCATCACTGTGGTTGGTCTAATTCCTGTGCACGTGTCAGATCTGAGCTTAAAATGTCCCATTTCGTACGAAACTTCTGACTCTTACAAACCATATACTTACCTATCTCCTTGAAGCTTTTGTATTGGTCGTATCATTACTATAATCTTTGCTTGTTCAGTAGACTAAGATTCTTGATTGGCAAGGATGACGTCTTCCTTGATCATTATTTTATTTTTAGCACACAGTCCAGGGTCCGACATAGCATTCGTTGACTTGTTGAATGAATGGGACTTCCCATGGCATCATATAGTCTGTGAATATGTTAGTCTTCATGGATTTATAACATCCCCTGTAACACGATTCATCTTGCCTTCATGTTTGCGGTGCTGGACTTAAGCCATAGCTTAAGACTTGGAAATAGTTTGCCGTTCCTGCAATACCACACTGTTCTTCTGGATAATCAGTTCATTTGCATTTGTGACTAGAAGGAAACAGTTTTAGTGAAAATGAAAAACACCGTATTTATATTTATGTTAGAGTTTATTTTTCTAAATTCACCTACAATTTGGTGTTTCAATGTTTTATATGACTTTAATGTTAATGAAGACTTAGTTGTATTGAGAAAAACTCTTTATCTTCTGTATTCTTTCTTCCAGTCAAAAGTCCTTACCTGTTGTAAACTAAATGTGTATCTCTAATCTATCTTTAAAAATCTTGTATTTATGCCCTGGCTGGTGTAGCTCAGTGGATTGAGCACGGGCCTGTGAATCAAACGGTCACTGGTTCAATTCCCAGTCAGGACACATGCCTGGGTTGAGGGCCAGGTCCCCAGTAAGGGGCACGTGAGAGGCAACCACACACTGGTGTTTCTCTCTCTCTCTTCTTTCCTTCTTCTCTCTCTAAAAATAAATAAATAAATAAAATAAAAAAATAAAAAAGAAAATAAATCTTAAAAAAATCTTGTATTTATTTCTTTATATAAGTTTAGAATCTATTTTTTCCAAAAGACGAGCCTGTTCTCACCTCCATTTATTGAATAATCCATTATTTTCTGACTGTCACATATGCGTGTACATAAATACTTGTATTTTTAGATCTTTTCTTTTTTCCCTCAATTATTTTTGTCATTCTAGCACTAGGACCACATGGTTTTAGTTAAAGAAGTGTAATAGAACCTACAGCTTTTAATAAGGCAAGCCCTCCATTATTGCAATTTTCTCCAAATGTTCTTAGCTTTTCTAGACCATTTTTTCAAATTGCGATTAAAAACATGAAACATGACATCTACCAAGATTTCAAGTGCACAGTACAGTACTGCTAACTCTATTTACAATACTGTATCTAGAGTAGCTCTCGGGAGCTTTTTCGTCTTGCGTGACTGACACTCCACACCCGTGGAAGGGCAGCTCCTCCGTCCCCTTCCTCCCTGGCCCCTGGCAGCCGTCATCCTACCTTCTGCTTCCGAGTTTGACTGCTTGCTATATCTCATAGAAGTGAAAACGTACAACGTTCGTTCTTCCGTGACCGGCGGATTTCACTGAGAATAATGTCCTCAAGGTTCATCCATGTCACATAACATGATTTCCTTCTTTCTTTAAGACCTAATAACTTTCCACCCTGTTTACTCCATGTCTTCTTTACCCCTTCATCTTCCAGTGGACATGTAGGTTTTTTTCATCTCTTGGCTATTTGAGTAATGCTGTAGTGAGTAGGAGTGCAAATAAATACCTTTCCGAGATCCTGATTCCATTTTATTTTGTATTTTGGTTAAATACCCAGAAGTGGGGTTGCTGGATCTTATGGTAGTTCTGATATTTTTGAGGAACTTCCATAGTGTTTTCCACAGTAAATTAAACCCAAGACAAGCAGAAAGAAGGAAACAATAAAGATCAGAAATCAGTGAGTTTGAAAACAGAAAAATAATAGGGAACAATCAATAAAACAAAGCTCGTCCTTTGAAACAAAATTAATAGAATAGAAAGATTTTGGAAGGCTGTTAAAAGAAAATAAGAGAGAAAATGCAGTTAGCGATAGTGACCCCCCAAAAAATATATAACTTAATCTAATATCAGTGAACAAAATTAAATTAGTAACTAAAGTATTTTTTTTTTCAAAGAAAACTCCCAAGTCCAGATGGCTTCGTTCTGGTGTATTCTATTAAACACCAGCCCTACAGAATCTATGTCAGAAAATAATGGAGGAGAGAACACTTCCTAACTCATTTTGTAAGGCCGCCGTCAGCCTCATTCCAAAAACCAGGCACTGTCACAAGAAGAGAGAACTGTAGCCCCACATACCTGTGAACATAGGTGCCAAATTTCTTCACAAAATTTTCACAGACAGAATCGCAAAAGACGTAAAAAGGCTAACACACCATGACCCAATGGAGTTAATTCCAAGGATTTAGTTTCATTAACATCTGAAAATCATTCAAGTGAACTCACTGTATTAATGGGATGAAGGAGAAAGACTGCATGATCATTTCAACAGATGCAGAAAAAATATTTGACAAAATCCAACACCTTTTTATAACAAAAACTCTGTTGAATAGAAAGAAAAGGGAACTTACTCAGCTTAAGGGCAGTTACAAAAAAGGTCCTACAGCGCATGCAATGCTCAAGGTCAACGATCAGTACTTCCCAAGAGAACACGGTAAGAATGTCTGCTCTCACCACGTTTATTTAACATTGCACTGATGTCTAAAGGCAAACATACCAGAAAGGAAGTAGTAAAACGTTCCTTTCCTTGTAGACAACATGGCTGCATGCGTCAAAAATACAGAAAAAGAAAAGCTCCTGGAACTAGGCAGTGAATTTAGTAAGTCCGCAGGATAAAAGGTCAACACATAGGAACAACTGTATTTCCAAATACTAGAGAGGAAAATTAAAAATTAAAATTTAAAAACCCTCCATAATAAAAATATACTTAGAAATAAATTGAATTAAAGATGTACAAGAGCTCTGGCTGGTGTGGCTCAGTGGATTGAGCGCAGGCCTGCGAACCTAAGGGTCGCCAGTTCGATTCCCAGTCAGGGCACATACCTGGTCCCCGGTCAGGGATGCTCAAGAGGCAACCGCACATTGATGTTTCTCTCCCTCTCCTTCCCTTTGCCTTTCTCTAAAAATAAATAAATAAAATCTTTAAAAAAAAGATTTACAAGACCCTTTCACAGAACATTACCAAACATTCCTCTGGGAAGTTAAAGACAAACATAAAGGCAGAGCTATACCATGTTCATGGATCACAAGACGACTTATTAATACGGTAATTCCTTCCAAACTGATCCGTAGACTTAATGCAATTCCATTGAAAATGCTAATGGACTTGAAGAAAAAACAAGCTAATTTTAAAATTTGTATGGAGATAAACGATGCTTGATGTGATGAGACAATTCTTGGAAAATAAAAGCTTTATACTGCTGCTCAAGAGACTTATTATTTAAGCTACAATTTATGTCTATCATTTAAAAAAAGGCACAGTAAAGATTAAATTAAAAAATAAAACTCTAAGAGAAAAACATGTTGGAACTTATGAAAAAAATGTATTCAATATTTTTCCTCAAATGTAATTCTTTCTGTTTGAAATATTAAACATCATTTTCTAGAATAAAAAGGAAAGTTACCTATGACCTGGGAACAGTGAGAGGCTTTGGCTTCGAGCACTTTTCTTAGGACTTGGGCTGGGCTGCAGCGAGGGTCCTGGTGGGTCCTTGACGGACTTGACAGTGGCCAAACAAAACGTTCAGACAGCGCAGCGACCTTTTAAGGATCAGTTTACTTTATAGATAAGATGTACACAATTAACATGTTATTGCCATTTTAAAGGATTTTAGCTGGATTTCCTTACAATCCTTCTCTTCTTTTTCTCGTTTAACATACCTCCAAATAAATGGCACGATAGACTTTAGGCTGTGATGTGAGTGCCTTGGGGTTAATTCCACCCGGGAGTAAGGGTGGGGGCGGGAGAGAGAAAGAAAGTTAGTTATGTTGGAATAGACTTTCTTTGTGTCCATTTCATATGGTACAAAAAGGAAACTTGAGTTGCTTGCCGTTCTCTCTTAATGAGAAGTTCTCCTTGCCTTTCCAGGGAAGAATGGACAGAAGCTATTCAGGCTGTGGCAGACAGACTTCAGAGGCAAGAAGAGGAGAGAATGAACTGCAGTCCGACTTCACAGATTGACAACATCGGGGAGGAGGAGATGGATGCGTCTACAACCCATCATAAAAGAAAGGTAGAAAATAGAAACTTATCCCCCTATTTAGCCCATTTATGTGGATGGAAGGAATATGCTAAAAACTGCAATTTACAAAAAAAAAAAAAAGCCCGTTATCTGGGTGTAGTTGGTTTTTATTCAGGTGAATCCTAATACCTGTCATCGTTTAAACCCATGTAATTAAAGCAGCATTTCCGTGGTCCGGCACTCAGCACTGGGTGCGGACAGGGCTTGTTAGGGGCTGGCGACTGATATGCCATCACGCCGCTTTCTGACTCGCGTCTTCCCCTTATTGTTTCAAACGCCACTTAGAAACTTGGAGCTGGACTGTTTTCCCTAATGACTTGGTCCCTTTCCATCTGGCACTCCGCATGCTCCTGAACGCAGGGGCAGGAAAGACTCCACCGGGCTTTCCTCTCGGCCCAGCCTCACTCCTGTCAGCAGGAAAGTGAACAGTCTTGGAAATAATCTTTTTTTTTTCTTATTTTAATGGAATCTCATGAGCCAGTGAGGGAAACAGACTTTTCCTCCCCTCAGTGCTCAGAATAATAAGTGCCAATTTATGTATTTATTGTGAATTGTTTTTCATTGCTGTAGAAAAATTGAAAAGCAACTTTTTTGTGAAAAAAATGATATTTTAAGATTAATCTGAAGATATAGGTATTCAAAATAGATGAACATGCCTTTTACCATGCTAGGATATATTTGTTATAATAGATTATAAATTAATCTTCAGGAAGGAAAACACCAATTTTCAAGGCGATTATTCCTGTACTTGCTTATAAGCACAGTGATTCAGAACTCTTTGGAACTGGACTGCCTGGGTTCAAATCCTCCTCCTTCTGCATGCCAGACATGTAAAGTAGGTGAACTAATACAGTCACACCTTAGAGTTAGTTCATGATTTCTTCCTTCTTTGAAATTTCTATCCTAATTAGAATGACATTGTAGGTTTGATGTTGGCCAAATGTCCAAGAACCCTTCGTGTATTCCTTGAAGACTTATCCTCTCTTTGTCAATTAAACTGAATCTCTCTTTACTTTTAAGTCAACTTCTCCGCCCCCTGTTCCTCAGTCATTGCCAAAATAAAAACAACCCAGACCTACCACATACTCAGAGATAAGAATGCTTCTTTTCCAAGGGTGTGTGCACAGGTACAAAATTAACGTGAAATTCAACCCTGCTTGTGATTTAAAATCAGATTCCAGGTGGTCTTACCTTTTGAACTAAAACTGTCCCGGTTAATAACAAGCTGTACCACCTCTACCCTGTTTCATTCTGGAGATTCCTAAAATCTTCTTAGCAGCAAAGATTAATAATAAGATACTGTTGAGGTGGAGGTTGAAAGTGGAGAGTTTATAACACCCTTACTAGAAATGTTGCCACTGGTGGATCGAAGAATTCTGGAAACAGGTGTGGAAACTTACCAGAAGAATGCTGAGTGGAGACAAAAGATGTAAGAATGGAAAAGTGTGGCAAGATTTTATTTTTGTGTGTTAAGGCTGGTTATAAATGATTGTGTAAGTATAATACGTATTTCCCTTTTCACAATTACTAGTGTGGATTATCTTAGAATTCATCACCTGCCCTCATTGACACTTGTGAGCATTTATTGTAAGCTTTTTTATTCTAGGCTCTGAGCAGTATTTGATCTCATTTGTATTATCTCATTAATCCTTGCAGAGTGTCTGTCATTATCCCATCTTACCGCTGAGTCATTTGACACTCAGAGAACTTAAGTATCTTGTTGGAGCACGTGAGGACTTCCAGTTATACGCTGTACAGCTTCAGGGTGCAGCTTGTTTCTTTGTGTTGACTCAGATATCTTAAGTCTTGATATTCTCTATAACTGTCATATAATTGTTATAATCAAGTTACATTAGAAACAAAATTATACCAACATTTATTCTCTTCTGTGATTGTACTCTTTTACGAATTAATTATTTCAAACTATTGACCTTATATAATATTTGGATATTAGTTAATTTTACTTATAGTACAGGCCTCTTGGAAAAATCAGTACAGTTTTAATATTAACAGGATAGTGGTCGATAGTGGGGTTTCACCATGTGTGGCAGTGGGAAAGTTTCCGAATCCTTCTGCTCATTGGCCTCTTCATCCGTAACGGCAGTCGCAGTGGTGCTTAACCCACACGGTTGCGAGGGTCGAAATGAGGGGCTTCTTGTAAAGTGCGTATACGCTGAGTCCTCGGTGAAGATTAGCTGTTATTGGTAGCTAGCATCCCCAAATGAAAACTTGGTAGTATTTTGAATTTGGGGGGCCTTGTTGTCTTACTTGGTCTGATTTTGATTGTTCTTTTTAGATTTCATTTTGTTTAAAATTGCATAGCATAAAATGGTTTAAATGGCAGTGAGTTCAGAAAAAGAGAACATTGGACTCCTCCCTGTTCCCTACAGTCCTAGTAATGTGGTTCAAAACGGGGCAAACCGCTGTTGTCACTTACCCAGGTAAATGGCTCTCGGACTGTATTCTTTATGTGTATAAAGAGAACTGTAGAAGTTCAGATGACTTTTCATTTCACACTGTAAACACAGACATTCTGAAACAAGAACATCTGTCTCATAATGTATAGAACACGCTTTCTTCTGTGTTCACGTTTGAAAACCCAGCAGTAGGATGAAGCCAATAGCTACTATTCAAGGGAGCTAGGCGACACTAGGGGGTGGAGAGAACAGCACAGACCTCACAGCCAGAGTCAAGTGCTGTTCCTGTGTTTAACAGGTGATGTACCAGAAGCATTTGCTAGGAGACTTGACTTGGGGTGGAGCATACCCAATACAGTGTATAGTGTGCTGTGGATCGTGCACCTGAAACCCATGTAATTGTGTTAACCAGACTCACCCCAGTAGATTCGATAAAAAGGAAAAAAAGATATTCTCAATATAGTTTTAACTTTATTAATTTTTTTTTTAAATAAAGGATTTGCTGGGACTCAGAAGTACTTGATTTGGTTTGCCAAGCTGCCGTTCTCCAGCCTCATCAGGAGGGGAGGGGACATGGCCTTAAGGGACCAACGGCCAGACGAGAATGTTTCGCTTAATTTTTAAGTGGCCCTGCAGGCCTCTCTGTGGGCAGCTGGCAATCATCTCACAATTTAGGTATAAAGGGTAGGCCATACCTCCAGTCTTCCCCTAAAGTCTGACTCCAGTTCTTGGCCTTTTATTACCTACTGTCTGGCTACGGTAACTCAAAGCTCGATTAGCATTCGCACAAAGGGAAGAGACAGAGGGACCTGCTGAACCCCGGTGATCTCTCACTGCCTGGCCTGATCAGTGCTGTAGAAATAGACCGATTAAGTGACAGCGTTCCCTGCCTGTGAGGAAGACAGCCAGGGGGCGTGGGCAGAGGTGTGGGCAGAGAGGTGGACTTCCAGAGAGCCCCCCTTTCAACTTAGTGTCCCACGGGGCTGTAGTTGGGTCAGTTCTTCCGCTGTCAATGTATATGGAATTTACCTGTTTTGACTGAATTTACTAAACCTCTATATTATTTTCTGAGAGATTCCTTGTAGTCCTCTTCAATTCTGTATTCATATTTTAACCTTATTTTTGGACTAGATATTTAGTCTTCTTATCTCTAGTGTCTGTGATTTCAGTACACTTAGGAAGCATGATATATGCACGTGTATCTGTTAGCCTAAAGCAGCCCCGTTGGTACATTAGACATTCTATAAAGGAAAGAGTGTGACTGTGAAATGTTTACCTGCTGGATTTCTAGGATTGGGTCTTGGGAGGTTAATTATTCTGGAAAGTAACCATGCTCTCATTATTTATTAAAATCTCATTGTATCCTTTCCCTTAACACCATGCGAAAGAGGAAAACATTTTGTTATAAGTTACATTTCACTTGTAAAGACTAGATAATTACCATGTACACCGGCTGAATGTGAGCATTTGGTATCAAAGAGGCTTTTACGGTGTTCTGAAGGTTTGTCAAAACAGATATGATATCTGTTTCTGATTTTATCACACAGAATGCTTTTTACTAATGTCAGTTTCCAGGCAAATTCCTTTTTTAAGGCCAGCAGAATCCCTGACAGAATCTATGGGCTCGTGTGCCTTTTAAATCTCTCCCTGCCCCAAAGGGTCACAGTCCTAAAGGAGTACAGTAATATTTTCCGATGTTGTATTACTTTTCATCTGAAAACATCATAAAGCTGTTTAAAAATTCTTTTTTGATTTTTACCCCTAAGAATTCAGTTCAGTTTATATGTTACTGAGTAATAGGACATGGCAAGTATTGTTTTCCAGTTCTCTTAGATTAAACTGAACGATGAGTGCGCTGGTCTCGGGGAGCTTGAAGCAGTACAGTGACACAGCCTGTTTGTGAAAAGAACATCTCTGCTTATTGCCTACCCAAGTTCAGTGTCTTAAGACAGGCACAGTATGTCATTTCTCATGCTTCCGTGGTTTGCAAGGGCAGCTCCGCTGGCTTCAAACGCATCTCTCTGGCAGCTGCATTTGGCACATGGGCTGGTGTGGAAAGTGCAGGAAAGCCTTGCTCGCAGAGCCCCTGCGTCCCCTCACGTGACCTCCCTGCTCATGATGTCTCGCATCCCAGCGCCTCTCTGCACGGCCCCCCTCTCTGGCAGAACAGCCTGGACTTCCTGCAGCGTGAGCGCTGGCTTTTGAGAATGGCAGGCTTAGAGGCTAGGTCTGGGACTGGCTCAGTGTCGCTTTGATCCCACTCTGTGTTCAGGGTGGGACGCGGCACCAGCCCAGGGAGAGAGAAGGTGACTCCACCGTGGCTGGGCAGGCCGGGCCTGTGCGTGGGCCAGAGGTGGCGCCCGGCTTTGGAGGCTACTTAGCACAAGTAGCTTTGTGGATCTGTAGTATTCTCTGATCTTTAAAATCTGTTCATGAAAACAAAAGTATCAACTAGCTTTTTAAACTGTAGTCTGTATATTTAATCCCATTTATTTGATTTTTAGTTGAATTAGTAAATGTACTTGATTATTTTCCTGATGTCTTTTGCTACTTTTCTCTTGAACTAGAGATATTATTGAATGGTTCACACATTATAACCTGACACTTGGAAAAGTTACAGGCAGCATATCATGCTGAAAATGAACGTAGGCATTCACTTGTAAAATTTTTACAATGTTTTACATAGATTGAGTTACATAAGGGATATTGATTGGTTTGTCATTTTCCTAAAACATTTTTGTCTGGTTTGGTATCAGGGTCATGGCGACCTCGTAGAATGAATTGGGAATGTTCTCTCCTTTTCTGTTTTCTGTAGGAGTTTTATACAGAATTGATATTATTCTTCCCCCAAATGTTTATAGAATTCACCAGCAAAACCATCTGGTCCTGGAGTTTTTCTTGACTGATAATTTGAGTAGCTGAGGAATTCTAGGTTCAAAATTATTGTCTCCAATATCTGAGAGTTGCTTCAGCGATTTCCAGCATCCACAATTGCTAATGAGACAGCCAGTGGTTCTTACTCATTTCAGAGTGTTCAGAAATTGGTAAAATGGGCTTTTGAGTGGATATGGCAAATGTATCTATATATGTTTACAAAAAAATTGCCTCAGATATTTCATTGACTTTTTAATTTGTATTTTCCAGACAATGAATGATTTTGACTATTTGAAACTACTAGGTAAAGGCACTTTTGGGAAAGTTATTTTGGTTCGAGAGAAGGCAAGTGGGAAATACTATGCTATGAAGATTCTGAAGAAAGAAGTTATTATTGCAAAGGTAACTGAAATTTTTGTTTGTGCTGTATGCACATGTATGCTCATGCATGCATGTGATCAGTGTGGCCTTCTACTAAATAACTAAAGTATTGATTATAGGCTATTGCTACCAGGATGCCTGTTTGGTAATATTTATCATATTAATACTTTCAAAAGTTTGTAATATTACCTGAATATTATATACTGAAGCTATGTTATTCCCTTGAGGGGGTAGAAATATTCCGTGTCTGTTTGGGAGAATGTTTTTACTATGTATTTGTGACCTATATCACTAATTATACTAATGTTGCTTTTTATTTCCCCCCCACCATTCTGAATTTCTTATTAAATAAGAGGGATTAGTGTAACAGATGACTTGTACTCATAGATCATACAGCTTATTTGTGTTGAATGGAAAAGCATCCTTGAAAGATTTGAAAATACTAGAGTAATGAAACTAAAAGAAATGATAGTCTTTGAAATTCTTTCTGCAGAATTCCCTCCTCATGACTTCATTCACTTATACCAATAATTAACATGTTAATGATGCCATTCCTCAGGGTTCTAAATTAAATCCCACTTCCCTCAATAGACAGATTTGATATGCTTTATAAATTGGCCCATGCCTTGCTTAATTTAGCAAGTGACATATCATATTATTGTTATACTTTACAGACTGTGTTACAGTATGTCCTCATCTGGAGTGTACTGCCCTTGCACCTTAAGTTACACCCCCCGCCCCGCCCTGTGTCTTGAACATTTGTTTCAATCTCAGCTTCTTTGCTGTCAGTGTCTGGTATTGGAAATAACATTGACCTAGGGTCAGACAGGCCCAGGTTTGTATCTCAGCTTTGCCTCTCATCACCCGATGACCTCTCACCACCAGCTGCTGGGGGCGTACCAGTCCCTCAGGGACATTTAAAAATATCTGTGTGTGTGTGTGTGTGTGTGTGTGTGTGTGTGTGTGTGGTGGTGGTGGGGGTGGGGGGCATATGTGCTTGTCAGAATGACTCGGGGGAGGGAAAATGCTGACAGTTACCAGACAGAGTCCAAGCGTGCTAAAGAGCCCGCAGCCCAGGAGAGTCTTAGTTTTCTCATTCATAAAAACTTTATTTGTGAGAAACAACAGTCCTGGACAAGAATATTATGTTGAGTAGGGTATGTAAAGGACTCAGCATAATGCCTGGCTCGTATTATAATTAAATTGATGTTTTCTGGGAGGCAGCACAACAGGTATGGTGGGCTCTCCTCCTTACTTAGGATGGATCCCCAGCAAATCACTCAACCTTGCTTTTGCCATTGTTTGCTCATCTGAAGAGTGAAGATGCTAATACTGTCCCTTTCATAGGTGGGTCATTGGCAGGATTAAATGAATGCATCAATAAATGGAATAGTATTTGCCATCATTAGTAAATACAAGTAGTTATATATATATATATAAGATAAAGTTGAAACTAAAGTTGTAGTAAATGAAAATAGCTATATTATGGTTACATGTATTTTCCGTGACTGTCATTACCACCTACTGGTGTCATGCATGACTGAACATCATTCCCATCTTATGTTTCCTTTTGTATCCAAGCCTCATTGGATTCTGTCTGACCTCACTAATTAATTACACTTTTCTAAGCAACTGTTCAAAGCAGGGTGTGCTTCACAAATGAAAGGGTGTCCTGATCTCTGTAGCTCCTTGCTGCTTTCCCCAACAAGCCCACGTATCAATTTCTCGAAGGAAGAGATGCTTTTTCAAAGTGAAAAGATAAACAACATGATGTTTTGGTGTCTGACAAGAGCTGGGGTCTGCATGCTGAGGTGCCATCTCAGAGTCGTGTCAGGAGTGAGTGACACCCACGTGCCTCAGGGGTGCCAGCGTCACCTTGTCACATAGATGCTAAGCTGTGTGAAGATAGAAGGCAGTGCTGTGAAGTGGAAATGACCGTTGACATTGGACTCAGATGTTGGTTCAGTCTTGACTCTCTCACCTGCAGCCCGAGTTGTGGGGCTTCTATGAAACCCACCTGCAGAGTGGCTGTGGGGATGCAAGAGGATGCCACCCTCGGTATCCCTGTTAATGGGGTACAGGTGTTCTCTGCCTCCATTTCTGTGCCATTTCCTGCTCTTCATCCTCGCCCCCACCTTTCCCCCGCAAAGCCCAGTTACCACACAACAGTATGAGGGGCAACAAAGGGAGAATTTTTGATCATGTGTAGTTGGGGTGGGATAAATTAGAGAAAATTGCAAAAATAAATATGGGGGGACTATTCTGTTATTTCATGTTCTCAAAGAAATAAAATCCCATTTTCAATATGCTTCTCTCTGAAAACAAGTATGTTTTAAAATGCATTGTTCAGTACCTAACCACAGATGAATATATACAGAATATATACAGTCACGTGCCGCCTGGTGATGTTCGGGTCAACAGTGGACCACAGTCAAGACAGTGGTCCCATAGATCATCATTCAGGAGCTTACGAGTTGCCGTCACCTGGGGACACCATAATGTTGCAGCTCGGCGCACTCGAGACTGAGCTTGCGTGTTTGAGGTGGGGCAGGTGTAACCAGACTGACCGGGCCGCCGGTCCTACAGAAGACTACGTTCAGTTATGTACAGTCTGTAATACTGGGCAGTGATCATAAACGATGTTACTGGCGTGTGTATTTACTGCACTCCTCCTCATTACTGCGGAGTGCACTCTTTCTATTTATCAAGAGTCAGGTTTGCTGTGAAACAGTATGCTGCGTTTGCCAGCTGCAGCCTCGCAATACTTCTCGTGTTCACCACGTCTCTCGATCGCGTCATTTTCTCTTGTGCTGATTGAATCTCATGTTGTTTTGCTCATCACGGCCCCTAAACGTGCAAAATCCACTGCTAATTGTTGCAGTGAGAGGCCACGTGGACAGATTGACCCGGAAAGGAAAGGGAAAGTGATTAAGGACTGTGAAGGTGAAGACCAGGGGTGGTTAGTGGCCGCCACTCAGGTGCGTCCCCTCCCGCTGCAGCTCTGATCCTGGAGAACCAGAGCATCTGCCCCACTGGAGCACAAGGCTGACAGGGATTTGGGGAGGGCCCGACTCAGATGGCGAAAGAGTGCTTGTGAACACACTGAAGACCAGGCAGAAGTGTGTCCCTCTCAGCACCGTGAAGATGATAGTTAAGCAAAAAGTTTGCTGGTGATGCTGAAAGAAAAGGCTGCCCCGATGGTGATGCTGACTGCACCGCTGGCTCTGGGCGGTGGGAAGGATTCAAGAACCCATGTTTGTTCCTCAGGCGAGCGTGAGCAGCGAGGCTGCTGTGAGTGTCGGGGTGAAGGCGGCCAAGGATGTTCAGAAACTCCGGGTGCGCGGACTGGGGAGGAAAATCAACTGCCAGAGAAAATATTCACCGTGGATGAAAGCACCCTGTTTTGGAAGCGGACTCCGGGAAGTACTTTCATCCATAAGCAGACCGAGTCAGTGCCAGGTCCCAGGCTTCGAAGGGCAGATGACATCCTTGTTTGGGGGCAGTGTCACAGGCTGCAGATTGAAACCGCTTGTGACTGGGCACAGGGAGAACCCAGGGCCCGCAAGGGCATCAGTGAGCACCCGCAGCCAGTGAGCTACGGTGGGGGGGGGGGGCGGGAAGAGGCCGTGGCTGCCCCATCCCCCTCCCGTGCATCCTCCTGCATTGCTAGGGCAGTGAGATAAGAGGAGGGTGTCCAGGAGCATTGTCAACAATAAGCAAATTCTTGAAAGGTATTTTTGGGTGATTTTTGTACCTTTATTGATACATTTTGATTAAGTATGACTGACTTTATAAGAATTTATGCCTTATAGCTATCTGATGTAAGTCATTCAGTTGATTTTTCTTTTTTTGGGGGGTGTAGCAGAAGCTTAGCCATAAAGGAAGTGTATCACTGTGGCATAAAATCTTTTTCTGTTTCCAGATTTTTGTCTTCATGCCTTACGGAAATGGTGAAATTTTTATATTATTTGTACTTAGAACATATATTAAATGTTTGCCATTTTCTTTTGCAGGATGAGGTGGCACACACTCTCACAGAAAGCCGAGTATTAAAGAACACTAGACATCCCTTTTTAACGGTAAGTGAGGAGAGGGCAGATGTTATAACTGTAACATGTTCAGTTGATGGGAGTTTTACAGAACTAAGCTAAGAAAAACAGCATTGTAAGTAACATTGATTTAGGTATGCTGTTTTCTATGTGGAAAGACCGTAAGTCAAATTTCTTCAAAATTATCCAAATGTATGGACTGAATTTATAATATTGCATGCATGTGTAATCCCTCCCATTCTGCACCTACTGTTTGGAGGTCTCTTCCTCCCACGAATTTCTCTACCTTTAGTAAAAAATTTCATACAGCAGCTAAGTCACCTGTGGCATTTTAAAGGGACCACTGAGAAAATGGTGGACTTAAAAAAGTTCTACTAAAAAGATTAGTAGTAAGTGTTTTGTATTTCTTTTGTTTATCGGCTTCTAATAAATGTGTAAATGATCAGGCACATTGACTTTAAATATGCAAGACAGAAATGTTTACTGAGTATTTTTTTTTGTTAAGATTGAGACTTTAGTTATAAAGTACTGTAAGAAATACAGGACTACTCGAGTAGATTAAAATAAAGATAGGCTAAGTCATGATATTTCTTCACTAGACAAGGTATAAATGGACTTGTTGTTATGAAACAAACATTCTTTTTAGTCCTGTTTTCCCTAGAATACTTACAATTGAGGCATAATTTGCAAAGTTTCTCTGTATTTCTCTGTATTTCAATGAAGTATATTAAGATAAAAATAACAGCTAGACGTTCAAAAGAGGCACCTCTTAAAGATTTAGGAGAGCTAACGTGGGAATTTTCAGAGGTATCGTTAGATGTTTAGACTTAATGTGCTGCGTTGCTGTGTGTTTCCATCCAGTGTACTAAGATAGTTCTGAAGTTCCCATGTCTTTATAACCTATGAAAGTCCATGAACAGACTCCATTAAAGTGGGTCATGTTATGTGACCTATATGCAAAAAGTTATGTTGTCACTGTATTAGATCTCCAAATATAACAGCTAGGCCTATATTCCTTAGACTCCCACTACAGTGATTTGTCACCTTCACTTTAAGGTTGCATGAATAAGAACTTTGGGGACCAGTACAAGATGAAATAGATGACCCAGTAGATTGAGAAGTGCTTATCACAATTTCTAAGTTAATTTTCACTTAAGTTTTTACTTTTTCCCTAACAATACCCAATGTTGATCTAAACATAATTTGTTTTATGTTTCTCATAAACTCTCACTTAAGCACTCTTAAGGAATAAGTAGACTCGTAAGGAAGAATAACAGTTCATTTCCTCAGTCATGCTTACTGTCTCGGAGTGTTCTGTTTGGTACTATGATAATGATGTTGGATTATAATATAACATTTGTTTTTCTTTTTCATTTCAAGTCCTTGAAATATTCCTTCCAGACTAAAGACCGTTTGTGTTTTGTGATGGAATATGTTAATGGTGGAGAGGTGAGTTGCCACGTAAACCCAGCCCTTGCATCTGCACGGTAATATTGTCAGTGATTTTAAAATATTTGACATGTAAGTTATAGTATCACAGTTCTCTACTTCTTGGGAGGAATTTGTGTAGCTCTCTCCAATACTGAGTGGATGGGAGCTGACTAATTCCTAATGAAATGCAATGATCATTTATCTTCTAATAACTACTTTTATATATTGGTAAGTGTAATCATATTTTACATTTTTCTGTGTTTTACAACTGTAAAAATTTTTAACAAAAGTAAAATCATGAAATCAGGTTATTAATTTTGAAAATCAAAAATATAGGATTTACGATGCTTTACAAAGTTCTCCCTCAAGTTTTCGTGAAACTTGTAAAAAATTATTTTACTCATTTTAAACTCAGTTGAACAATAGTCTCTAGGCACATGGTGAGTGAATTTTTTCCTGCAAAATAGAGTAATCCTGACTATAAAAGACTTTTAAGGGGTCTTTCAGTTTTAAAGAAAAATTCAGTGATTTTAGTAGTGTATTTCACTCATTCCTTTCTCTTTCCTATTTTGATCAAAATCAATATGAGAGAAAAATAAAATTTACTAGAATAGTTCATTGGAAATATTTTACATTGTGGGTTTTCTGAAGTAAATTTAAATTTAATAAATAGGGGATTGTATCTCAGAGACTTTAAAACTCTTATTTTCCAAAGTAAATTAAATATCCTCTATAGAACATTTTCTCCTATGAAATTATCTGACTTGTAGGAATTAGTTCATTGCAAAAATTCATTTACTCATTTGGGTGAGCACATTTTCCATGCCTGGGCAGTGTGGAGTTATCTTAATGTTTAAGACATCATCCTTGTGTATATAATGTCTC
Source organism: Tonatia bakeri (assembly GCA_004024845.1). NCBI lineage: Eukaryota > Metazoa > Chordata > Mammalia > Chiroptera > Phyllostomidae > Tonatia > Tonatia bakeri. The sequence continues at coordinate 502,722 of PVIA01000108.1, forward strand.
AATTTTTTATTCCTTTAGGTTATCAAATGTGCCTATACATTTTAAGTGTACTTTATAAATACAAATAGTTATTTAATTGGTGGGCCTTAACGGGATGATTTCAGTTCTTAATTTATCATTTCTGGGAAGGAAACTTTAGGAAATCTATGGTGATTTATTACTTTTGGGTTGCTTTAGGTGCACCACATCATTTATTCTGCCTAGGGATGCTTCCTAGAAGTGCAAAATACTCAACTGCTGTAGAAAAAATTCTAAACCTAGTACTTAGGTTTTTGAAAGAAGATGGAAATAGAAAGAAGTCAGGGGAGCTATAAGCCCACACAAACAGTCTGCAGCTACACCGGTGTACAGATGCACCCGGGGGTATGGGTATCTGTAGAACATCTAGAGGACGTGAGCCGGAGAACGCTGTCCTGCGGAGGGGTGAGCGCTGGCGGGCTGACGGTACTCACCAAATGCAGCCCCTCAGACCTCTGTGTACCCAATGCTCGTCCTCAGACAGGCTTCTTCAGTGACCCCGCTGAAGCAGTGATGCCTAGCCTGGTTTTCACTCCACTCGTCCTTGCTGACTGCTGGTTTTTAACTAGCGGCAGCACCCTTCCAGTCTCTGTATCTTAAAGCGTAAATACAACAGTGGAGACATTTCTTTCCTTACACTTTCTTCACGCATTGTGAATCTGTGGATTTCTTTTGGCCTAATACACTGCATGCTTGGTATTATTACTGTGTTTGCCAGTGCCTTTTAAAGCAATAAATAATCTTGATGGAAGTGGATTTTGAATAAACACTGGTTGTGAAAAATCAACAGTGGCCATGTACAGGCCTATCAGTACAGTGGAGTCCCATCATAACCACATTTAACTTATATATAAACTCAAAGAATGGATGGATGGATGACTGGATGGGTGGGTGGATGGATGGATGGTGGGTAACTATATAGACAGACAGACAGACAGACAGACAGGTATAACATGGTGACTCTGCCATCCTTCTTGATAGTGTGTCCAGAGAGTAACTTCAAGATGAGAGATAAAAAGTAGCTATTCTTTTACTCCGTGTCACTTCCTGTTTGCCATCCTTAGATCCGCAAGGGATATAAACTCTGGTGCTTTACATGGTTTTAATAAAACCTTGTCATTAAGTACATCTTTGTTACATGTGTTCATCTGAAGAAACTGTATTGTTTCAGTTACGGAGGAAAACTGTGCTGGGCGTGACCATGTGGAGACAGTATGCTGGCCTCCCGTGTAGTGCTTCCCCAGGGAGTTTTCCAGGGTGATTTCGATTGTAGTAGATAATTTATGTGCAAACTTTAGAATCCGCTACATTATAGTTCATCTGCCTGTTAAACATGTAGTGGGAAACTCCTATGGGCTGGACCTCAGGGGTTCGAAAATAAAGAAAACGTGGGACTTTCCTTGAGATGATGAATAGGAACTGCCAGGGAGCAGAAAAAACAAAGTAATGTGCTACATAGTTTATTTTAATTGGGGGACAGACGGGAGCATGGGTGCAGGCTCTAGAGTGTCATCGTTACTGTGATAACACTGGATGACACAGGAGTGGGATCTTGAATCAAACAGTCCAGATGGAAAAGAGAAGGAGGAAGGGGGAGAATGCTGAGGATGGAAACCCTTCTTAAGGTGGTTGCTGACCTAAGACTTAGCTATAAGTTAGACCAGTGAGGTTGAGGAGGAGGACGTAGCTACCCAGAGGTGATACAGAATGTGTAGGTGTGTAGGGGCGTCCAGTTCTGCCCCACCGCCCAGATAACAGCGCGGTACGGGTGCCGCAGGAGGTCCTGCCGGGATGACCGGGGAGGTTGAGCCTGTAGTTGGGCTCACTGCGACAGGTCTTCTCTCCCCAAGGCAGTGGAGCATCCCGGAAGGACTTCTGTGTGAAGGTGTTGTAGAAGGAATGCTCAACAGCAGTATGAAGCCTGGGTTGCAGAAGACAAAACTGGAAGCAGGAAACTGCGTGGGAGGCCCCTGCAGTTGGGAAGGTTTCAGTAGTCCAGTTACAACAGTAATCAGGTCATTAACTGAGATGATATTAGTGATAAGAAGTCAAGTTCTGCTGATGTTTAGGTGCTGGAATTTCCAGGATTTAATGGCCAAACAGAAAGTAATACCACACAGTTTCCTGTTTGCTGCTGAAGGAACTGTGTGGACACGTTCAAAGACAGGAAATGGAGGAAGAGGAGTGATTCTGGGGTGATCGTCCTATATTTGAGGCACCCAGGGGGGCTGTTGGAGAGGCAGAAGTGAAGAAACATCAGGGTGAGAAAAGTATGTAGAGTTGGAACATTATTGGTGGAGAGTTGCCCCAGGGGATACCAACATCAGATGTGTGGTCCCCCGAAAAGCGAAGGGGGATCCTGGGCGGGAGCCGGAGAAGCAGTGTATTAAGTATAATGGTAGATCCTGCGGGGTAACGCGGGAAAATCTCCACTGGGTTTGACATCTACCGGTGCCTCAGCCGAATACCCCGGATCCTTCCTTCCCCCTGGGCTGGTACAGGGTCTGCACCTCGGCTGTAGTGCAGGCTGTGCGAGGGGCGGTGTGGAGCCCATAGAGCAGGGTTGTAGAGTAAGTTTACAAATGAGGTAAACCGCATTTGCAGAGATAATTATAAAAGCGCCCTCATCATCACAGTGCTGCCAGCATGGCCTAGCCACTCTGTTTCGGTCGCGTAGTGTCACCAGATTCACTGCAGCAGGGACGTGTTCTGGGCTAAAGTGTAACCTGGAAGCTGAAGTGGTGTCGTCGTTGAGTTGGGTTTACAACGTCTCCTCTTCGGACTGTTCCCCAGGACCCCACTCACAGCTGTGTTCCTTGTAGGCCTGTGGATCGGACCCCTGTGAGTCTCCCCCAAGGCTGAAACCTCCTGGGAGTTGAGATATGTATTAGGGGGTAAAGGAAAATCATTATGCAGAAATGCTGTTCGTCTGATAAATTACCCACATTCTTCTACATTCTTTACGTGGGTACAAATGAACACTTATTTACTATTCTTGTCCATATTTAGCTCGTTTTACACTATATATCAATTTATTTGGTAAAAATTCATTTTATTTTTTCTGCACATGACTTTCATTTCCATGCCAATCTTGAGATCTTCTCATACTTATTTCAGATTCTCATTATTTGGCTGGCATTTTGTCTTCAGCAAACCCAAATCATCTCATTTTAAATTTACATAAGGCAGAAGTGCTGGCAGTCAGCATTCTAGTTCTAGTTACTAATTTATGGAGGTGTGATTTGGGTGATTTTTGAATTAAAAGTATCACTTTATATTCATAGCGATGATTTTTTATATTTTACTAAATTTATAGATATATAAATATCTTTATTGTCAAGAATCTGACAAGCTAATTTCTTTGCTATTTTATTTATTATACTATATAGGTTATATCAGAGTTCTATTACTTTTAACCAAAGCTTTTTAAGAAATTCCCAAAGGCAAAATAAACTTGGGGACATTTTTAGTGTAATTTTCACAATATTTCAAGGCCAGTTACCTGAAATAAATAATTGAACCAGTATATTGATGCATGTAAAGTAATAATACAAAGATGTGAGTAGCCTCAGTGTCCAAGATGCTAACTTTTATACCTAGAATCTCAGATTAAGGTGACTGGAACTGCAGGAACTAACGAGGCGTCTGTGTGTTTCCATTAACCCTTTCCACGTGGTTATGGCGCAGCATGGAAATCTCAGGGTGGCCAAACTTCTCACATAAAGGTCAGGTGACCCCGGAGTGAGCATTCCAAGAGAATGAAAAAGGAGGATACAATGTAGTGTAACTGGAGACCATATGAGGACACGCAGAACAACGGAACTGAACATTTAAATATTAGAAACTGCAATCCCAGAAGAGTTTGTAGTCATTTGTGTTCTTCACCTTTCAGTTAGCATAATACTTTCAGAACTCGTCAGTGTCATCGTATGTATCAGTAGTTCGTTTCTTTTTGGTGCCTTTAGTTCATTGTGTGGATATATCTTAAAGTGTGTATACAAGCACTAGTAGAGAGATGTTTGGGTGCTTTGAGGTTTGGGGTTATTAAGGAAAAGGCACTTGTGAATATTCCAGTGTAAATCTTTGTTCAAATATGCATTATCAGTTACCTTAGGTAAATACCTTGAAATGCAATTTCTATGTTCAGCATCAAAAGAAACTATCAACTTAGCTGTCCTGTTTTGCATTTCCTGAATGTTATTTAATATCATAATCACACTTGGAATGGTTAACTTTTTAAAGTTTTACTCATTCAAGTGGATATGTAGTGGTATATTATAGTTCTAACTTGAATTTCCTGAATGAATAATGATATTGAACATCTTTTTCTGTGCTGATTTTCCATTTGCATATCTTCTTTATTGAAGTGTTTGTTAAAATACTTCCTTTCATCCACTTTTTAATTGGGTTGTCTTCTTAATATTCAGTAATCAGACTTCTTTATATATTCTAGATACAAGTGCTTTATTGTATGTATGTTTTACAATTATTTTCTCCCAATGCATGGTCTGACTTTTCATTTTTTACCATGGAATTTTTTCCTGTATATATTCTTGTATAAATTAAAAAGAATTGTTTAAATATAAATTTATTTTTTGTAAGCATCATCTTCTTCATGTGTAGTTTACATTCAGTTAACTTCATCACCGTTAAGTCTGCCATTTCGTGAGTTTTGACAAAGGTGAAAAGTAGTTTACTGTCCTTACCATCATGACACAGAACATTTCTGTCCCCGGACCATCTTCCATGCCCCTTTAAAGTCGGTCCCACCCACTGCCCCGCCTCGGTAACCACTGACACGCGTTCCTACAAGTGTTTGAAGGACGCAACTTATGAATTAGATGAAATACAATCTATCACTATTTTTCTTTTGTGGTTTATGCATTTTGTGTTTAATTTAAAACATCTTTTGGTAATCCAAATTTGTTAACATTTTGTTTTCTTCAAGAAGTGTTCGTAGTTTTAGCTCTTAGATTTCAGTGTAACATTTTATTAACTTGTATTTTTCCAGGAATTTGCCCATTTTATCTACATTTTATAGTTTGTTTGCCTCACGTCATTAGTAATGTTCACTTATTATTACGTTGGTGTCTGTTGGGTCAGTAGCTGACTTCTCTCATTTATTCTCTTTTTGTGTCTTCTCTATTTTTATTTCTGTTTGTCTCTCTAAAAGTTAATATTTTTGGTATTTTTAGCTTTAGGTTTCATTGATTTTTCTCTTATCAATTTTGGGTTATCCATTTCATTGATTTTGGGTCTTTATCGTTTCCTTTCTTCTGGTTACTTTGGATTTCCTTTCTTTTTCTTCTTCATGTGGAAATTTAAAGCATGTATTTAAACCTATATTTTTCTAATGTAAGTAATGTTATAAATGTCCCTGTAGCCACCAATTTTATATTACATTTATATATGTATATATTTGTGGCGTATTTTTAATGTTATGTGTTTTACATGTTATTTAATGTCTGTTATATCTGTCATTCTTTCCCCAAATTTATTAATTTCCCTCGTCCTGTTTTCTTTGACTGATGGACTATTGAAAGGTGTACTGTTTTCATTTTAAGTACTTGAGGGTTTCCATATATCTTTCACCTCATCGTTTAACTTACCTGTGTTCAGAGAATGTACTGTATATACAGTTTGATCCTTTTCAATTTGTTGAGATGAGGTGTTCGGTGCAGGTACTGTGTGTTCTTAGGAACACATGCATTCTGGTGTGTTGGGTTGAGTGTCTCTACCCACCAGTTGGGATGGCCAGGCTCTTTGATAATGTAATGCTGTTCAGGTGTCCTATGCTCTTACTAATTTTATGTCTACTTTTTAAAAAATCGAATATCGAGCAAGTACTGTTGAAATCTCCAACCACAGTTGGGGATATATCTTTTTTTTTTTTTTCATTTTCTTACAGACCATCTATAGTTAGTTCATACTTCTTCATAAATGCAATTAGATCATCTCTGCCTTTTAAATCTTTCTTGAGTATTTAATGTGACCATACAGATTGTTTGGGTTGAATATTGTGATTTCTTTTATTCACCTCATCTGTTCTTTGTTCCTTTTTGGAGAATCGGTTTCTGCCTTTTTTGTAATGACTGATTTTGCTCTTTTTCCATTTCACACTCACTTTTGGATTGGCTCCGCTGCTTTGTCTTGTTTTGTTCAATGGCTGTGTCAACAGAGAGTTCTCGAATTCCTGTCCAGTGGCCGGCCCCGAGAAGTCAGCTGTACTGGTATGAAGGTCTTTCTCTCATGTAGTTCATACAATATAATTATGAAGAAGGCTTGAAAGTGAAATGTCTTGTTAATGGAATAATTTATTCATTTGTTGCCTCAAAGGAATAAAAACTGTACTTAGTATAATAGAGGACGTGCTTCAGAGACAGACGACCCGAGTTTGAACTTGCACTGTGCCATGGAATAGCTGTGTGATGCTAGGCAACTTTTACCGCATCTCTGAGTCTTAGTTTTTTTCATCTGTATGACAGAGGTAATAATTGGGCCTGCTTTATAAGGTTGTTCTGAGGATTAAATGACAATAATGCAAACAACTTAGCTCAGTGCCAATTAAGTAGAAACTCTCAAAAATAGTGCCTATGGTAATAACTTATATTTATTATATTTAATTACCTGTAATGTGGGGACAGCATTATGTAGCTTTTATGATTATTGTTAGAATGATAAGATCTTAATGCTCAAAATGATACTCTTTATTGCTTTCATTGTATTGGTAGTAAATATATTTCACAAATAACCCAGATATTTCACATATATGCTAATAGATTTAAATATTTAAAAGCAGTTGCCTTTATAGTTTTTGCAATTTTAAAAGTATATTTTATTCTCTAAATGAAGAATTTATTAATATTTAACATGGTAGAACTGAGCAATCTCTACCTCAATCTTGTTCATAGAGTTTTAATAAAATATTTAAATAGAAATCATTTTAATTATAGAAGTACATTTGGAATTAAAATTATTTTTGAAATAGAAACTAGCCCTGGCTGATGTGGCTCAGTAAATTGAACACCGGCCTGTGAGCTAAAGGGTTGCCGGTTTGATTCCCAGTCAGGACACGTGCTTGGGTTGTGGCTTCAGCCCCCAGTTGAGGCATGTGTGAAAGGCAACCAGTCGATGTATCTCTTGCACATTGATGTTTCTCTCCCTCTCTTTCTCCTATCTTTCCCTCTCTCTAAAAATAAATAAATAAAATCTTTCAAGTAGAAGCTGTTTTTATACTTATCACATTATTAAATATTATCATTAGGTGACTTTTAATCCCACTCTTCTCTTGCATTACTTCTTTAAAATTGTCCCCTTTGAGCTCCATTTTCAGATATCAGGAACCAGGTTGCTGATCTAGAATCGTTCTTGCATTCCGAGACCTGCAAGGAGAGGGCCAGAAGTAGAGGAATGGGGCTCGGGGTGTTTAGCTGGTGATTTATAGCTCATACCGTTAACTGCCAAACAACTGTTTTAGGGTCCAGTTGTCCTATAGCATCCTAAGCATTTAACTTGTGTTAAGAAATTTAATATTGAATTACATTATTAAAATATGGCACTTTTACATTTATATCTCATGTCTACATGACTTTTTTTCTGAAACTTCAAAAACTAAGTGTAAATTTACATTACATCACATTAATTTTTCTGTGTGAAAAGCAGACTGTGAGTTCAGCTTGTGAAAAGAATAGACAGGGGATGATAATATGATTTACCTGCTAAATATCAGAGTATGTTTGACCCTGTAAAAGTAAGTATTTGAATGTTCATTTTATATTGTAATATTATTCCAATTGTGTAGTGTAGTATAATATTTGCTGGAGACTGAATATTGGTTTCCCCCCAAAACTGCTGTGTTGACACCTAATCCCCAATGTGATGCCACTTGGAAGTGGGGTCTTTGGGGGGTGGTTAGGTCAGGAGGGTGGTGCCCTTGTGAATGGGATTAGTGCCCTGTAAAAGAGGCCTCAGAGAGTACCCTCACCCCTCCCACCACGGGAGGACCCAGCCAAGAGACAGTCAGCTGTGAACCCAGAAGCAGGTTCTCACCAGTCTGCCCCTCTGCCAGTGCACTGGTCGTGGACTTCCTGGCCTCCAGAACTGTGAGAAACAGATTTCTGTGATTTATCCACCACTCACTCTGGTATTCTGCCACAGCGAGCAGGGCTGACCAAGGGAGTGTTGTTGATTAGTTTCCCCGAGGTGAGCTGGAGTCATTCTTTTCGTCTTGGGTCTTTGTACAAACCCCAGGGATGCCTTAAGCAGCATTATTTCACAGACTGCCATGTCTTATTGCTTAATTAATCACTTGTCTTTAGGATACTCAGGTTCCAACTTCAATTAATGTTATGGTAATGAATGTAATCATTGAAATTAATGGGACTCCCATTGAGCAGATTTTATTACTCTCTAGCTAGCCAGTCCTTTCCTATTACAAAGGAAGAAACTCTCTGTGTAGGCATTATTTGTAAGAGAAAAAAAGATAATTCAGTTTAAAATCTAAGTTGCAGTGATAATTCTCAGGACATTTTTAAACTCCAGATCTTATTTTGGGGGAAGTTTGTTGCATTAAGAATATAACTATTTTTGCAAAAATATAGCAGTTGTCAAAATAAGCATTCTGGGCTTGTGATGAAATACAGATCTGTATATTCAGTGGGTTAAAATAATCTATTTACATGGCTGTGTTTCTACAGCATGGTTAAACTCAACATAAAAAACTTAGTCTTTGCCTGAAGGAACTTAAATTTTTTGAGATATGTTTCTTGCTTAAGTAGCAAATACCTTATTATTTTTATATAAAAACAAGTTTATTCATTATAGTGTATGATTTTTTAAAGCTTCTAATGAAAGTACTTTACCTTCGAAACCTTATTTTCCTCATAAATAATTCTTTGAAAAGTAGTTTTGAATGTAACTTTATTCTTTGTAATGCATATTTATTAAGCATGTAATCTGAGCTGCATATTAAGCTCAGTGCTGAGGAAGCAAAGCTATGGAGTTCTTGCCTAATTTTTCTCTTTTCCCTGTGCCTCTGTCAAAAAAAATATTAAGGTACTAAATTTGTCATAAGCCTAAGTCAGTACAAGTATTCACAGTAAATTTATCAGAAACCTTTACATTATGAAAGTAGCAACAGTACATACCCATCGTGGAGAACATCAAGAAGCCACAAAGCTATTTCAGTTCAACTGAAAAAAGTGTTTATTGACCATTTGCTCCAAGCTGGTTACTGTGCTGTGTACTCAGTACGCTCTCGATGACATGAACCAGCCAGGGAGTCTCCGCATTGAAGGAAAGCACAGTGTTCTGGGGAACAGAGAGAAAACAAGTAATTGTAAGTAATTTTCATGGTACAAATCAAGACAAAAACCACTCTAAATTTTGCCATCTAGCAATAATTGCTATTACCATGTTAATATATTTTTCCTGTTTTTATACCGTATATATATTTTTCAGTTTATTCAATATTATAAAATATATACTAGATGTCTACTAGTTAGTTATGTTGATGCACTATAACTTATTAAATCCTTACCAGATTTTTGAACATCTAGATTATTCCCATTACTTAGTTGTCATTGACATGCAATACAAGTTTACTGTTATGTGACTTTTGACAAACACTACACGTGCCACTCAAGATTTGATTTACTGTTTCTAAAATTTCTCAGAAATGGAGCATACAATGTGGACTCCTTTGTGTCTGCTGGTTTTCCTCAGCCTAATGTTTTGGCAATTATGCCTTTTGTTGCGTTCCTCAGTAGTTTGTTCCTTTTATTGTTGAGTTACGATCCATATGCGTGACTCTACCAACATTTGTTCATCTGTCTGCTGGTGGTGGACATTTGGGTTGTCAAGACTTGCTATAAATATTCAATTTTATTTATATTGTTGCTATTCTATGTGGTTAATTTTACCAGTTTTCCCTCTTAGAGTTTCATTTTTTTTTTAGACTTTATTTATTTATTTTTAGAGAGGGGAAGGGAGGGAGAAAAACATCAATGAGTGGTTGCCTCTCACATAACCCACTACTGGGGACCTGGCCTGCAACCCAGGCATGTGCCCTGACTGGGAATCGAACCAGCAACCCTTCGGTTCACAGACTGGTGCTCAGTCCACTGAGCCACACCAGCCAGATTGCTTCATTTCTTTCCTGCTTGGGAAATCCTTCTTCATCCTGCAGCCAGGTAGCCATTGATTTATATTGTTAGGTTTTAAAAAAATAGCATGATATTTTATATTTAACTATTAATTACATCTGAAATTTATTTTGTTACAAAGTGAGATGAAAATTGAATTTTACTTTTCTCCAGATTTGACCAACTATTATGCCATCATTTATTAAATAGTCATTTTTTCCTCATTTGCTTTGTCGTATACCACCATCATCCATGTTGTCATATATTAATTTCTTAAAAACGACCTGTTTCTGGTTGTCTGATTTCATTGCTCCCTTAATATGAATTGTAGCTTTTATAGCATCTCCCATGTTCTTGAGGCAAGTTTTCCTGAAAGCACTGTTTAATACGTTGCAGCAGAAATCTGTTTCAGTAATATCTTGGCTCATCTCATTCGTTTTTCCGGAAAGTGTCACGTACCATTTCTGCCTTTATTTACATTCTCCTCCCTGAGCGGTGACGCGGGACCTAATTCCTGTGCCTGGTCAACGTCACACCCTTCCCGAACTTCACTTTTCCTTTGTTCCTCAGGTGCATTCTCCTTTCCTCTTACACTTCTCTCCGGACTTTGTCACAGTGTCCTGCTCTGCTTCCTTTTTTTGTCCACGTGTGTAGTGACACTCGAAGATTCTGAGCTTAATTCTCTTTTCCGTTTTCCTGGGCTACACGCTCTTCCTTGGTCTTCACAACATCTGTATAGAAATGCCTCTCGTGTCTCCTTCTGTACCCCTGGGGCCCCTGATTTCAAAGCTGTGGTATCAAATGCTTGTTGATACGTTAACAGGTCAAAATAAAATCAGTGGCTCCTCTGCCCTGTCCCCAGTTGCTCCCTCGATACCACTACTGCTGTATCCACTCAACCACCCCCAGGGAAACCCAGCTCCGTTCTTCTGTCCCCAGACACCCCAGCAGTGCAGACACGGCCCTCGGGAATCGGGACTCTTGAAATGCCGGTCACCACCACTCTACTTGAAGTCCTTCAGACGCTCTTACTCAGCTCGTGTGCAACTCCTGATGCTGTCATTCCCGTACTCAGCTGTGCTCTCTATTTTGTAGCTACCATATTTTTAGTAGGCGTATTTGTATATCTGGTTGTCCCAGTCCAGTAGTGACGTACTTGCGGACTGCTGCCATTCTCTCGTCGTGGCTGCCGCCTGTCACACTGTGGCGCTGACGGGTGCTCGGTGAGGTTTTCGTTGCACTTCGTGCGTTGTCTACTGGACCTAGTCCGAGACCTTTCTAATTGATTCTCCAATTGCTGCCACGCTTGTTTTTGAAAATTATGCTAATTGTTAGACTCCCCTTAGACTCCCCTTATCTCAGAACAAATCTCAAGCCCATGTCTTGGCAGCTAGGACCCTAAATTATGTGGCCTCATCTCTTTTTACTTAAGCCCTATCATTGGCCTGAATGCGTGTCATTCTTCAGCTGAGTGTTCCTTTAATGTTTTCTTGCCATTGCTGTTTTTTTCTGTTCAGAATGAATTCATTATCAAGCATGTACTAGCTACCTGTTATGTGCAGGTACTGTGCTGGGCCGGTAGAAAGATAAAGACGGGTGGAACATGAATGGCAATCTTTTGTAGGCTTCCCTTTATAGCGTCTCTTTGAGAAAAATTTCATCCTTAAAGAAAATCCTTAAAAATCCATTTTTAATTGTGAAGTTTCCTGAGATCACCTCAATAAAGATTAATCATTCTTTGTGTCCAAAGCATTTTTTTAATGTCTGAATTGGAAAACTTATCACACAACCCTCTTGTTTGGACCTGTGCCTGTATCTCCTTCTTTGCATTGAGCATGTTGGGGGCAGGGGTTGTGCTAGTCATTACGTATGTCTTCTTTTTCTCTCCCTGGGCCCCACACAGTGACTTTAACATGATCGATGCTTACTAAATGGAAAGCTGGTTCAAAGCCAAAGAATATCCAGAGGGTCACGTAGAAAGTCCCGGGGGAGTCCTGTTGCCAGAGCCAGAGACGGGGTTCAGGAAGGACAGGCCACAGCTGTGGCGCTCAGCTTCAGAGAGGAAGGAGGGTTGAGACGGTCAGTAACTGGGTTTGGCAAGTAAGAGGTTCTTGGTTACCGTAACGAAAATAAGTCCCATAATGTAGCAAAGGGAGGCATCAGAGGACGGCAGATTGAGAAATAAATAGAACTCTCCTTCAGTGTAACTTTTTAGCATGTATTTTTATAGACATTGGCTGGGGGACAAATCGAAGATATATGGTCTAAATAAAGATCCAGAATCCTGCATGTATTATGTGGATTCAGGGAGCATCCATGTCTTTTGTACAGTAGATGAGTGGGTGGTAGGCTTGACATTATTTTAAGACAATTTATAAACTTAACCACTATTTTCATTTTGTTGGAACACTACCACAAATCTACATAGGGGTGACAAGGGTTCCTTTATCCAAGGTAGTGATATTTTGCATGAAGCGTGGCAGAGATGATTTTGACCTAGAAATCGTTCCGAGGGGCTTTACTGATGTGCCACGCTTCTCGCCCCCTGCGCTTGTTTGAATGGTTATATCCATGCCCGTATGAAGTGAATGAATTTTGAAAAGACCCCTGAGTGGTTGTATACATTGGTTGGACTTTCAGCATCGTATATTCGACCCTTTGCCAGACACACTTAACCTTTCTGCAGTCAGAATGCCTTTCCTGTTTGATGGTGGGTTGATTGACTTTTTTTCCTTACTTTGTTTTAACATAAAACAATGATGGAATCCCAGTCAGCGGCATCTTCGCTTTGATAAAATATGGCCATATAATAGGCAGCATTAAAGTTTAAAGACCCTCTGCCTGATGTTTTAGTCTTGCTGTAACTAATGTTGGGTGAGTGTTTTTGACAATAGGCGCATGGTACTACCCGTCTCTCTTTACTGTGGCCATGGGCTCTGCACGCAGTGTATGACAAAACCATGGTAGACTCTTCTGTGGAGGGGAGGTGGGAAAAGGGGGGAAGGAATCTGTAGGAAACCTCTTGTGTGTTACCTAAGCATGACCTGGTCTGTAGACAACAAATCTCGTTAACCATCACGGCCATAAGTCTGCAGAAGCACCAGGAGTCACTGAAGGCAGAGCTGATCTCGGATCCTGCAGTGAGGAGCACCTCGAGGGGTTGGTTCATCTCTCTAACTGCAGACATGTGAGCATCTCCTGTGTTACCTGGCAGGGCGCTCCACATGGGCAGCAACCTGTCCTTGTTCTTGGGGGTCTCTTAACGCCCTGAAATAGTCCAACAGAGGTCAGTCAGGCCTGGAGCCTGCTCCTCATCCACACTGTCGATCCGAGAGGTGAAGGAGGCAGTTTCCTGCAAGAAGAGCTGACTGAGACGGAGGTCTGGAGGCCCGGCCCCAGTGAGCCCCTCACAGATGCTTGTCTGCTGCTGAGTGGGGCCTAACCAGGACACGCTGGGCTTCCAGTTCACGTGACTGTCCGAGGAAAGTTCAGTGCCGTGGTTCATTCTGAAAACAGAAAGAGCAGACATTGAGAATTAGAAGGGGAATAATGGGAGTTTCTCAGCCCATTTTAGACATGACTAAAATCAAAACTGAAAGCCTTACGGATTCTCACCATGGAAAACACCGATTCAAACTTTGAAAACATTTCTGCAGATATGATGCATCAACAGATGGAGAACAGAACAAGTTCACATAAATCTGCTTCAGCCAATCGGCAGTCCTGTCTCTGAAATCAAATGTAAATCAGATAATTAAATAGAAATATTACATCTATGCTCGCGTTCATTTATTTGAATAATGTCTCAACACCTAATCCTTGAAAGGGTGAAAACAAGTCTGGTGAAGGGGAAATGCAACCCGATGATGCCTCCTTTTTTCCTCCAGTAACTGAAGGTTAAATGGGTAGCAAGCAGAATGTCTTAAACGAGATTGGTATATTGATTAAAACGCTGATTTAACAGCTCGCTGTCTCCCCTTGGAAACCTGGAAAGATAAGCCAGCTGCCGTCTAAGAGTGCTGAACGTCCGCTGAGAGCACACCATCTATCATCACAATATGGTGATGAGAGGTGTTTTATGTTTGTGTTAATTTCCCCACTAAATCAGTAATTATTACAATCCTGTCCCTGCTGTTTACCCTGCAGCTGTTTTTCCATTTGTCGAGAGAGCGGGTGTTCTCCGAGGACCGCACGCGCTTCTACGGCGCGGAGATCGTCTCTGCCTTGGACTACCTGCATTCCGGGAAGATTGTGTACCGTGATCTCAAGGTAAAAAAAAAAAAAAAGTAATCAAAATTTTGTTGTTTGCAGAGACTAGAGGGACAAACAGAGTAATTACAAAGTTACACAGTTTGGAGAAAAGCAGATTTAGTTGGGGGAAAAAGCATTCTGTTTAATAATGTAGTTTACTGCCTTGGAGAAGAAACTTCCTGCACTGATGTGTATGTAGCTCCTTCACGTCCGAGTTTTTGGTGGAGAATTGATGTGTGATCTACCGAGAACAGTTTCAGTTTTCTGTGAAAGATTTGAGTAATGTTACATATCAGATTAAACGTCAAGTCGCTTTTCAAGTGACGCTTTAAAATAAGTTTCATTATTATAGTCTAGCATCCTCTGATGGATTGTGAAGAAACTTAAATAAGACTTTATTGGAGGAAAAGCTTTGACTTAATTTTAGTATTCATTTTTTTGGTGTAAAATACCTGGAATATTTTAATATAGCCGTTTATTTGTTTAACTTGCATTGTAAAAAGCACCGTATTTGTTTTATTGGTAAGAGTGAGTCCACTTCTCAAACTTCCTTCTGGATGAGACCTTCAGAATAGCTCTGTGGTCGGCAAAGGTCAGATAGGATATATTTTGGTCTTGGCTGCCTATGTGGTCTCTTTGCAGAAGGCCAGATCTCACCCATGGGTCACAGTGTGCTGACCCCTGGGCTAGCCCATCAGAGGTGCAGTGATTTCATGACGCTGTTTTGACTCAGATTGGCCATATAGGGAAGTTCGTGCCCTGACACATGTGGAACAGATTCTAGATGTGACCATCTTACTTTCTCAATAAGTAAACCATGTAGCAATGCTGACCTATTAAAATCGGACACAGAATTGCTGTGTTTATTTATCAAGGATGAGTTTGTTTAAGATGTAATTTGATTTGTAGAAATAGGAGTTAACTCGAATCTTTTCTGAAATTCTGTTTGTATCCGTGATATGGCATAAAGAAGAAATCTCAAGGATCCCCTCACTCTCTTCTCACTCTCGTCTAAACACCCATGATCCTTCAGTTGTCAAATTATTTAAGCAGTTGTGGAGGTTGTTTCAAGATGTTTCTATCACGTTCCTTTATGTGATGAATGACCCTAAGGAATAACTATCTCGCAGACTATCAATTTACATAATGATAGTGAAATATAGTATATAGGTTTGCATAATACTATCATTAACCAGAGTTTAAAGGAAGCTGTAAAACACTGTATTTAGGAAAAATGAACCGTGTGATGATGACTAGATCAGGGATGGCCAGCCAAGTGCTGCAGTGGACCAGGGCTGACCCCCAGTCCACAGCATGGTTGTGCTTAGCCTGATGTTTTGTGTCACCAGGGATGTGGCAGAATTAGGCACCTCCGTATCTGGTGTCTGCATGGCCAAATAATCCTATAATGTTTGAACATCTTAAATTTAGATTTTTTTAAAAAAATTAGCTATATGGCATTTCCAAATTTACTTAGAAATGGTTACCTCTTCTCTTCCTGAATCACCTCCCTTCATTCCCACTCTGTAGTTTATGAGTTCTCTTTGTAGAGAGAAGAGGGGGCACATCCTGGATTTAAGGAAATGAGAATAATTTTTGCAGTACTCGGTAACATATCCAAAACGTCTGAAGCTGGAAGGTAGACTTATTAGCCTAAAGAAACAAAGAAAAGAATGCTAACATTATATAAAGAATGGTATAATTGAGGTGGTCTTGGTCAGTGTATTTACCATTAACAGAATTAGCATGAACATACTGGTGTATTGAAGTTCATTAACATGGTTTTCATTGCCCCACCCTTTCTGGTGGTGGAAACATTAAATGTACTAACCTGCAACATAAAGAACCTACTTTATATGTGAATGTGAGTCGTACAGTTACCATATGCATAAACCACTAACTTTGCTAAAGAATTAAGTGATCTCTGCTAAGTTTATTTTTTTAAATATAGCCTTACCTTAAAAGTCTTAAGTAAATATATAAAAGCATGAGACAGAAACGTATGAATATATATCAAGAAGAATATGCACAGTGTAAACAGCCAAACATTAAAAATGTACACAATGTGATTTGTATCCATATTACACAGGATTATACACAATAGGGTGAGACCCTTACATGGTATCATAGCAAGTTAGAGCGGATCCTTAGTTTACAGGGGGGGTCACTGACTTCCGGAAGCCCAGTAAGCGACTTACAGTACCGGACTAAGTTGGTACCATAGTCAGGATCATTGGAGCCCGCAAATCCTCGCCCCAGGTCCGATGTTCTTTTCATTACATCACTCCAGAGTTGAAGAGGAATCTAGATGGGGGAGTGCATTCAGAACTCCGGGAGAGTGAACCTTACATTGAACAAAGTCGCCAAAGATCAGAGGATGAAGGTTTTAAATAGGTTTACACCAGCTGTATTAAAAAAAATCACCAAAAACTGACTTAGGTATCCACTTTGATCCATCTCAGATTTGTCTCTGTCATCTCCTTACTAATGACTTTGTGTTTATTCAAATAGATTGAGATCATGGTAGACTCCGTGAGGATGCGGAGGGGTGGGTTCAGAGCGTCCTTTACCACAGCCCTCCCCATCTCCATCAGCCCCTGCCGGTCAGCCCCAGCAAACTCCTGATCTGAGTGAAAACAGCCTGCTTTCTTCACCTGCCGAGTCTCAAGACGCCTCCGCAGTTCCCACTTCTAACCACACAGTCCCTCGGGATTCCCTCCTTTACAGAAAGGTTAAACCACTGCTGTTAGGAAAACCCCTTCTGTCTCAAAAATTAAATTGTATTCTTTATTCAACAAAACAACAGACCCTCCAGCATGTACTGTAATTCTGTTCCTCATCGTGGCAGTGTAGGGAGGGAGGAAGAAAGAAGGAAAATGGGGGAAAACCAGAAGTGTGAAGAAGAAAAAGGCCAAGGCAGAGAGAAGGGGATCATGGGAAGAAAGACGCAGACAGACACTTTCTGGACGTTTCTGTTTGGTTTTCGTGTTCAGGAGTCGTTGCTGTCTGTGCCAACTAGGCTTGGTTTTCAGGCTCCAGTCAGTAGAGAAGCACATGGAAGATGCAAGATTTCCGAATTTAGATAATAAAAGAACTTTTGATTTAATTTTTTAAAAAGATCTTATTGAGGCAGGTGATCTTGCTATTTGGTTAGATCGTTAAGACTCTCTTTGGTGTGTTGTCATTAATGGCTTCAAAGAGATTCCAACTAGATAATTGTGCTATATATCTTCATTAACTGTTGCATGTTTGATAATTCTTTTTATGTTTAAAATGGTTGGTATTTCTTTATTACAAAGAGGATACGCACCTTACCTTGCAAAATAAGATTTAGATTTGATCACAGCAATCAGCAAAAAAGCATTCTGTAAGTGAATATTTTGTAATAGCAGCAGATCCCCAAGAGAAATTGTTGAGACATCTGTCTCTCTGCAGAAGAAGATGCTCATCTCTTTGGGGTTGTTTAGATCACAGTTCATTTAAACACAAAGAGGACTGGTTTTTGTTCGGAAATGTTCACTAGGCTTTAGTTCTTAGAACTTACACCATAATGGCTCTTACTCCCATTGGTTTAAAAAGTCAATAACTTTGTTATCGAAGTATTTAATAAAACATGTTTCTGTTTACACATACATCAAGAAGCCACAGGGTTTATAAGTACTGAAAGCTCTGTTCACAACTATGTCCTCTTCCCAAAGTGTCTTACTCAGCACTCAATAGTTGTGTGAAAACAGCATTTTCCTCTATTCCAAGAATATGGGGCAAATCGTGTTATTTCTCTTCCTATGCAGTTGGAGAATTTGATGCTGGATAAAGATGGCCACATAAAAATTACAGATTTTGGGCTTTGCAAAGAAGGGATCACGGATGCAGCCACGATGAAGACGTTCTGTGGGACACCAGAGTACCTGGCCCCGGAGGTAGGTGGGCGCGGCGCAGGCCCAGTGGGAGGAGTGCTGGTGTGACGCTCAGCAGAGGAAGCCACTTCAGCATTCAGAAATTGCAGGACCTACTGTTTTTACCTGAATTTTGTCATGAATCACATCTTATTTTGCTCCCACTTTTTAAAAAAGATTTTGTTTGTATATTTTTAGAGAAAGGGGAAGGGAAGGAGAAAGAGAAGGAAAGAAACATTGATCAGTTGTCTCTTGTTCACGCCCCAACTGGGGACCTGGCCTGGCCTGTGACCCAGGCACGTGCCCTGAACCGGGGACCCTTTGCTTGGCGGGACATTGCCCAACCAGCTGAGCCACATCACCAGGCCCTGTCACTTATATGACGTGATATTATAGGGCAAGGATATATATGCCTATTAAATTTATGGGCACAAAGGTATTAACTACAATAGAGTAAGTCCATTTTTAGTTGTTGGCCATACACATTTTATTTTTTTTATTATGCCCTTTTTGATTCATTTATTAAACAGAATAATTGAATGACTTCAAAAGCGTTTACAGTTTTACAAACCATTTGGATTTGCCAAAAGAAAAAAAGAAAAAGAAAAAAAACGGATCACTTGGATTTGTAATATTGTGGGTTTTCATAATTATTGGAAAGTATTTCGTTGGGAGAGTTCATGGAATGACAGTAGCTACATTTTGGAATTCAGACCAAAGGGTTCCAGAATAACTCATTTGCAGGTTTATTCGGCAGACGTATTCGGTGTGTCTGCCACGTGCTACGTATTTTTCTGGGTGATGTGGCTGCAGAGAACACGACGCCAGGGAGACCGCTCTCAGGGAACTTACTCTGGACTAGGAATGTTGCGTGAATGGTGTGAGAAACAGATTTTTTGTTCCTCTGGAGTTCGGTTTCCCCTGCCTTCATTGGCCACAGGTGATGCTGTCCCATATTCAGAATAACAAAATCAGCTGTGTCGCAGTTAGGGGAAATCATTTCTGAAAAAGGTAGGTACATCTCACTTTAAAAGCAGATGATCTCCTGAGAAGCAGAGATGTTGTTCTGTAGGCAGAGGTCGTCGACCGAAGGACAAAACCACGAACATAATGTGAGAAGGGCCCGCCCCGTTGTTTCTAAACGGAAAGTTTACAGTTCACAAGAAACTGATCGTTTATTTTTAAAGACAAGTAAGAAAACATTTCTCTCTCTGTGTGTATGTATACATACATATATATGTATATATTTTTTATTTTTAATATTGCAGTCTGGTCTTTAAAAGCAGTTTATATAACTTTGGCTATTATGTGGTGATTCATAATTAAAATCTTGACACCTCATTTTTATCAGAGAGTGATCATTGTAGTTACTTTTTGAGGATGTCAAATCGTGAAATAATTAATTTCTCATGCAATTGTAATTCCTTTATTTTAATTATTTGTCTCAAACACCGCGTGTTTGTTAACTCAGAGTAACTCTGAGTGTGCTCACTCTTACTTTGCCCCACGAGAATTTAGGCCTTTTCTCTGGTCTTTGGTATGAACCGTTTCACTGAGAACACCCATCCGTTCACTAAGGAAATAGTCACTGAATATTTATTAGGTGCCACACATTATGTTAGGTGCCGGGAATACAAAGATAGTAAGAAAAGGTTTCTATCCTCAAGTATCTTACCGTTTACTAAGGTGACCAGGTACGGAGCATAGTTACTACGGTGCAAACACTAATTGCTTTGGTGGAGGGTGGGGAGGGTGGTGGAGGGAGGGGAGAGGAGTAGGAGCTTCGGGGAGGGTCTGGGGGCAGTAGGGGCAGGCAGGGAGAGCAGAGGCGGGACAGGTGGACAGGATGGAGATGCAGTTTAGGTCGCATCTCCCGGAGAAAGGAAAGTCACTCCTGCACTGAGAACTAGGTGCCACTGTGATCAGATGGTCAGAGTGAGGGAGGGACTGGCTGGGGCTGAAACTAGCTCTCTCACTTCCTGGTGTTTTGCACCTCTTTTAAACCCTGAGATTTCTCGTACTTACCCTCGTTAATCCAGACTTTTCTTGACGGGCTCTACGTGCTAGTTTTTTTTCAGCTTGGAGTGCATTTTTCAGACTGCCTCTCTGGTGAACGGCTCACTGTCACATGGTTTCTTCTCCTCTCCTTGTGGAAGCCTCGTTTACCTGGGATGGGGGGTCAGACTGCACCCTTACAGTGCTCACCCTTCTCCCCCTTTCAGTTAGTTTAATCTGGTGGAAACGCTTTGCTGTTTAAAGGTGAAGAGTATTTAAAAGATGCTTCAAAAAGACTGTTGGAAATCAGTTCAAGACTGATTCCTGTCTTATTAATCAGATTTATAGTTGATTTATAAATAAACTTAATCTTTAAATGAACTTTCTTCTTCTGGCAAAGATCACCAGGAAAAACAAGTCTTACAGTATAAAAATGCCATTTGTTGAAAAAACAATATTTTAAAAATATTTGTTCTCTTACCTCTTTTGATGAATAATCATAGAGGTTTAGTGTTACTGGGGCGGGGGAGGGAAGTCATGTGTTTCTTAAGAGACTGCAGGAGCAGAGGCCCAGCAGGCATACGGACTAGGCATTGACTGGGCTGCAGCTCTACAGTGCACTTGGGTCTGTAGTTATACACAAATATGTTTTTGCTCTGACTGATACTAGAAGGGAACGCACTCGACCTGCCACACTCTGTGGACAATAAGATGTTTTGAAGGGAATTCGGTTGTGCAAACTCTACATTCCCACCTAGAAATTAAAGAAGAAATTAGAAATCACGTCTCAAACCTTACTGTTAAGTTTCATTATTTGAGTTGGCTCTCATCGGATTCCAACCATTTTATACAGTGCTAATTATTTAGTCTCAGCTTTGCTCTTGAGTTAGCAGTACCTGATCGACTTTCCAACTGTAAAACAGTTTGAAAATCAAATGTAGCTTACATGCAAGACCCAACAAAATTAAAAGTGTTAAGTACGTTTTGGCAGTTCACTTTTATTATGCCCAGTCCTCAAATGTACCAGCAGATAATCATCTGAATGTTAGTTATTTTTCACATGTTTATGTGATCACACAAAAAGTACATGCTAAAAAGAAGCAGATGGTGACAGATGGGGAAGGTTGAATAAGGTGGTTTTGGAAACCTAGAGAAATGCACTTCTGTAATAGTGTAAAAATAAAAATTATTTGATAATCAAGTTAGGACTAACAAAAAGATTGCAAAAAAATGACTTGAATGTTGGAAAATGTGTAGTCTCTAGTGTGATTGCTATACAGAGGAAAAAAATGTTTATGATTTTGTCTCATATAAATGTAAAAAAAAATTTCCAGGGGCTAAAAATGTATTTTTGATGCATTCTTGATTTTTAGAAACTAATTTTTAGAAAACATTCACTTACTGTCATTTTATTTAATTTTCTTTAAAAACCTACTATCTTTATTATATTTTATCTAGCCCATATTTTGAAAATATCTGAAATAGACCAGAATATTTTGGTAACTATGTTGATACAAAGATTCAGTCAAAGTCATTGCAATGCTATGTATTGATAAGAGTACAAAGGGAAATTAAATTCTGTATAAGTTTAAAGCCAAAGATAGAAATTACCTTCTTCAGAAGGAATTGGAAAATCATACAGAATATGGGCAAAGGTAGTTGGCAGCATGCATTGGCGTAGGCAGAGGGGTAGTTAGAACCTGGCTAAACTGAAGTGTAATGAACGGAATTGTATTTGCTTATTTTAAATACAACAAAGAACAAATGTAAAAGGTGTCATTTTCTGGGTTCTCAATACAGTCTTTCAGAGATCTTATGAGAAATAAGTGAGGCCAGACTTACTTATATTTGCATATTTAATCTGTAGGTAAAAATAGTATACCACACATACTTAACATTTTGCTTAACCTTGGACAAAATTCTGCCATTTCTACCAGATTGTGAAACTCGATCTTAAAACTTGGAAGATTTTTGTGGAAATAAAAAGTTGCGTTGGCAGC
The DNA here is from genome assembly GCA_004024845.1 of Tonatia bakeri. Lineage (NCBI taxonomy): Eukaryota > Metazoa > Chordata > Mammalia > Chiroptera > Phyllostomidae > Tonatia > Tonatia bakeri. The sequence continues at coordinate 525,024 of PVIA01000108.1, forward strand.
CTTTCTAAAACTTCACATATCTCTGATAGTTTGCTTAATTATTAATAACCCGTGAAACACCTGTCCTTAAGGTGCTTTTGAAAGCCTTCTCCTTCTTGGCCTCACCTGTCATCACCAACATTAAGGGACAGATTAAGTCTTCGTTCAGGTAGAAGTCGTGTGCTTTGTCATGAGAATTAATATTAAAAACTCTTGTTATATGTGTCCACTTACTGTCTATACTGTTTCTGGATGTTAAAAACCATCCCATTCTGGCTCGAAATTGAACATTTTTAAAACATGATCAAAATGGCATTTTTTAGTGCAACGTTGACGTCTGTCAGTGTCTGTAAGGAGCAGGTTTTACTTGCGGTAGGGTCTGTCAGTTGTCGTAGTCGCTATTTTTCACCTGAAGTTTTTTTTCACTGCCATGTGGTCTTTTATTTGCATCTGATACTTTGGAGTGGATCTAGTTCAGCATAAAATTTAATTTTAAATTCTCCAAAGCATAAGAACGTATGTGAAAGTAACGCTGACTGGTGACACTAGGGATAAACCGTAGTATTTTACAATGGCTATTTTTGTTTGGGTCACAAAGACCCCGTTTCTTGGAATCCCATAAAGTACACTGCTTTGGAATAAAGAGCAGGTATAGACATCTCTGGGAAGATACGTGTTAAGTATGAATCAGTCACCAGTATTATACCCACTTAGCTTTTCTCCTGTTCAAGAACGTTGCCTGTTGTAGCCAGAGATTGCTTTGGAAGGTCCGATGTAGGCTGTGTGCAGGAATTGTGTGTGAATCCTAGGAGCCAGCCAGAAAGCTTATAGCATTCTAATTCCCAGCAGGTGGCAGTTACAATCTCTTAAAAATTATTAGAGAATATATATTTATGAAAGAGATGCCAAGAAACCATGGAATCCATAATCCGTTTGACATATATGCTTCTCCCGAATCTGCAGTACATTTTAGAATATGAATTAGAATATTTATAGGTCTTTTTAAAGGAAATTTCTGTGATGTTAAAATGTGAAGGACTCCGTAGATGATAAAGTCTGTAAGAGTGTGTGTATATATATAAAACACACACACGTCAGCTACCTGAAATATAAGGTTGCCAGGAAAAGAATTTTTTTTGCATTAGCGGTAAATTGGTTCATCCAAGTTCGCAGTTTACTTTCACAACATAGGTGGGCAGACAGTTTGTTTAGATGTTTAATTTCTTCCCCCATCTGTTCTGCCAGGGTTACTGATTGAGCAGTGAGCCACTCTAGGGCATGCGGAGCCTCCTTGCAGTTGCTTCCTTGGGTGCGTGGTGCGGGCCGGGCGAGCAAGCGGAGGGAGGAGTTCCTGCAACTTCCCAGTAGATCCCAACAGCAAAAGGATATCGGGGTGAAGATGTTTTTTGAAAGTGCCCATTAGCCAAATCAATATGTACATTGGGAATGTCAGTTGATGATATCATTTCAAAATACATAGTTTATTATTTAATGTCACTTTTTGAAATTAGTCACCATTCATTCAAGAAGTACTTATGGTGATTTTTTCTTAAACTCACCTGGTTGTTTTATAAATGCAAATGTCTACATCAAATATTACTGGAATATTTAATAGTGATTGGTACCTGCTGTGACCTCCTTGAACCTTAGGTTTTATTTTATCAGAAAGTGAAATTATCTGTGGGTCCTGGTGGAAACAGCGAGATTACGCCTCATCTTCCAGCACGTCTGCTGTTTGGGTGTGGCTTTGAAGTGGCCTATCACCATTTTCCATCATTTGTATTTCCTTTCATGTTCCAGAGCCTCTCTTGTCCTTTTACGTCTGCTTGGGCATCCATGTTCAGTGTCCTGGTGAAGTAAAGTACAGCTACACCGGTGGTCTCAGAGAACCATGGGATTAGGAGGAAGCGCCGAGGGTCCGCATCACACCTGAACCTGAAGTTGGGTGCAGTGTCAGCAACATTGACTTTCCGGCCCAGAGATGCTTCTTTAGAGTGATTGTTTCAGATGATAAGTCTTTTAGTGGATGTTTCCCTAGGAGTAGGTTTTGGTCTGCATTTCTGTCCCAGTTATGTGACACTATTGTCTCGGAGTTGAAGAGCACACCACCATTGTACCCCTCTGTCACCATTGATCGTGCCTGTTCTCGTGATAACCACACAGTGAATCAGCCTTTGTGCTAGGGGAAAAAACCATCGGAGGTGGCCAGAAGGAATTGCAACTCTTAGGTTAAAGAATCTAAATTTTATGTGTTTCTATAATTTTGGGAAAAGAAGTGCTTTGAGTAAGGGAGGAAATTGTCTTCCAAAAATAATATAAAAAGTCTGTCGATTTTAAGTCCACTCTGGAATTTCTAGAGCATTTCCAGGTGCTGTTTTGAAATAATTTATATTGAAGGAGAGTGAAAGGACATTTTATGAATGAATAGTGATAACACGTTTTATGTTATATATCCACATGTAGAATATCAGAACCACTTTTATTTCTTGTGTATATCATCTTGCAGCTGTTTGGAGGTAGGAATTGAGCAGAAATCTATCCTTTTAATTGGCAGCAAAGACTCAGATCAAGTATGCCGGCTGAGCTGCTAGGGTGTTTTCTCCTTAACATTGCTTAAGCTTATGTGTCAAAAAGATAATACATTACATCAGATTTGTTCAGTACAAAGTGGTTCAGCAAGCAGTTCTAATTGCAGCATTCTAGCTCTATATCAATTAAAGCACATTATGTTCAGAAGCAAAACCACTTAGTTGGAGAGTCAGTATTCATTTTACAAAGCTAAATAAAATACATTTTATTTTATCAAACAGATTTTTTTACAGTGTAGTTTTATTTTTCAAATGCTTATTTCTCTTCAAAAATACCCCCCCCCCTTTTTTTTATGTACTCACTTTCCCTTCTGGCTGCAAACCAGGTATTTAAACAAAAATAAGGGATTGCCAGTTTTGCCAGCTGGGGAAGAGAACCCGGCTGGTGAAATGTGGGTTCGGGAGGCAGTTAATCCAGCTTTTATGCTTTTTATGGTTTTATGAAAAAAGAGGTTAAAAACCACATTTGACTCTTTTTTTTTTTTTTTGCATGTGCCTCTGTTTTGTTGGTGCTGTAGGAATGCAGAGAAAGGTTACTTAGATTTAAAAATTTTTTGTTATTAGGTAAAATCCTGGATCTATTAGGAAAAGGCCCATAGAAAATGCATTCAGCTAATTGGAAGTGAGAGAAAGTCTTCAATAATCAAAAGTCACTGGTATTTAACAAATGCATTTTCTTTGACTTAAGTACGCAAGTGGAATTTCTCTGCTTTGTTAGGTTATTTCTTGTTTTCTGTATGTCCTCACATTACTCCTTTCAAACAAACAAGCATTTGAAATATTTGCAGCCAAAGATAAAAATGAGAATTTGCTGTTTTTCCTGAAAATATTTTGGTTAGTTTGTGATTTACCAGAGATTTTTGGAACACGTGGGACTGGACCTGTGTTTGTCTCTTGCCAGTATTACGGGTTCCCAGGCTTCTTCAGCCACAAAACAGTGATGCAGTTGAATTGAAGATCCTTCAGAGTACTTGAAAACACTACTAAATATATCTTCAAGTAACATAGTATTTTCCTTGGAAGTATATGCTCCTTCTTCAAATATCTTGTCTACTGAAGTGCCTTTGCTATCCAAAATGTCATGCACAGTTCTGTGAAATTATTGGTAAACTTTAAATGAAAGCCACATAGGAGTAACCTTCAACAGTGTGTTTACTTGTTCCAAACTAAGGAAGTTTGGAATATGAGCACTGCTTTGTTCTCTATCAAGTTCTCCCTTAGGCAGTCAGTTATAAGATTTTTTTTAATTAATAAATTTCCTGTGTATGGTTTTGTTGATAGGTTTATCCCAAAGGTAAGAGGCTTAGAAAAAATAAGCTTTAAGATGATTCAAGTATAATAATGAAAACTAAAATATCGAAAGTTCCAAATGAATGAGGGAAATTCCAATGGATGAGAAACACACCTAATAAAAGGGCACAATCAAACGTCTCCCGGGCCAGTGGCAAGTTATCATGTTCCGACGTGAACAGGCTGCTCGAACAGAGCCTGATACTTTCATGTCACTTCTTCCTAAATTTAAATTGCCTGTAATATATTTTGCGAAGCAGCTTCAAGGTATATACTACACAGGTGTTGAATGCATGATTCTTCTTGTCAAAGTGTGTTACAGCCTAGACAATACATCTTCATATGTACCTTGTCGACTCAGGATTTAAACGTGGAGGGGCCTCCAAAAGTGTTCGGGCGTATTTTCATGGTGGCAGTGCCCTGTGCTCTGGCTGGTGACACCGTTTATGCCTGTCTTCCACCGTCTGATGGGTGTTGCTCAGCTCTGCTCGGCGCAGGAGTGCCGAGATGCTCTGGGGTCAGCACGCCTGAGATCTAGGTTGCTGCTTGAAGTCCCCTTTGCTGAACCAGGATGAAACATTAAATCGGCCTGGGAGAGAGCGTGCAGACCTGCCCATGGTTTCCCCTTGCCCCTCCGTGCACTCACGTACGCACTGACTTGGAATTGGTTGCACAGCCATCTCTGTGTCTCTATGGCACATTCCAGATATTTGGCGTGATTTACGTCTGCGGTAGGATGCTTCATAGTTTAAATGTCCAGATCTACAAATCACCTGCCTAGGCTTGGAAAGGCAGAATGCCTTCGTATGTAAAAATCTTCTGCTTTACCCATGATGCTTTCGGAGTTAATGTGTAACAGCCTCCTCCTCGGTCTCACTTTCAGGTGCTGGAGGACAATGACTACGGCCGGGCGGTGGACTGGTGGGGCCTGGGCGTCGTCATGTATGAGATGATGTGTGGGAGGCTCCCTTTCTACAACCAGGACCACGAGAAACTTTTTGAACTAATACTGATGGAAGACATTAAATTTCCTCGAACACTCTCTTCAGATGCAAAATCGCTGCTTTCAGGGCTCTTGATAAAGGATCCAAATAAGCGGTAAGCCACCGATGACACCCCGGGAGTCGTGGATGCGTGCAGCTCGCAATCGCAGTGTGGAAATTAATTCAAACACAGTGGCTCCAAGAAGCAGCATGTTTGGTGTAGACATCTTCCAACTGAGATACTGGCTTATTTTTAACTGCATAATAGAGAACACTTAAAAAATTCCCTGAACTGTTTCCTAACTTGGAAATTTTATGCAGATTTTACCAAATAAGGATTTGGGGAGTTTTATCCATGTTATGTGTGTTATCTATATTACGAGTGAGCTTTCTTAATTGCCCTGGTGCTTCTATTGTGGGATGAGACCGTCCCTTTTCTTCTTTCGGTCTCCGGACCTTTATACTTCTGCTGGTTCATGTTACAAGCAGCCCAGACCTGTCTCTGCGCTCTGCTCACCCCCAAGATGTCTAACGCCTTTTTTGCTTGGCCATTTGAAGATACTCTTTTCCGTGCATGTCTGAAATGAATGGTAGAAAAAAATCTTTATACGCTTTGTATTTCTGCTTTTGTAGCTTCAGCTTTGGCCTGAAGAATTCTACAGCCCTTTTCTCAGTGAGCTGTAGTGTTCTTTGCTCATGCTTGTATATTCATTTAGACATGCATTTTGTAAGTCATATATGAAATGACTATTAACTTTTAATACCCCTTAAAGTAGGTGTTTATGTGTATCTATGTATATATACATTCTTCCATCTAGATACATATGCATTTTTTTCTGAAAATATCTTAAGCATCCTAAGGTTAGACCATTTCATATATTGTTGAATCTTTTATAACACCTCACATAATGTTTTTTCTTTACAAGTTCTGTTCATAGTTGCTGCTCATATGTATTTGTTGATAGGCTGAATTCATGAAGGAAAGAATAAATGAAGCTTAAAATGTGGGCTTTGTCTACTGTAGAAATGGTTTCCATTACATGCTTCTAGCTTTCTCAATTTGTGAGGAACATGATTTTACCTTCAGCAAAAATAAGCAAACATAATAAAAGAGGTACCATTTTTTGCCTTGTAGAGAACCAATCACAAATGCATTTTGTAATTCTGGTAATGGGGATCATACCTTCCATTTGTAGTGATTTTTTTTTTTCAGGCAATTTTGTATCTGTTGCGCTCCCTGCTGGTTCAGTGCCTTGCAGCGTAGGTAGGTAGGTGGGGTAAATATTACTCTCATTTCCATAAAGCCTTAAGTGACTTATCCCAGATCTCACGGAATATTCTTATGGAGCAAGAGTAGAGATCAAGCTTCTTGGTGCCTATTTGGAATTTCTTATACAGAGAGGGACAAAAGTAGGTTTATAGTTGTTCATATGGAAGATAATACAATAGTTAATAAATAATCACACAGAATAAACTGTTTCATGTACTCACAACTGTAAGCCTCCTTTTGCCTCCTCCCTGTATGTCTTACTTACAACACATCAGTTTGGGTCGTGTTTTGAAATAGATTCCATTTAATGTGATCATTTCACAGTTAATGTCACAGGTGGTACTTGGTGACTGGCAATCGTTAAAAAGAGTTAGGATTTCCATGTTAACTACTTGATTTAGGGACCTCATATCTGGTTTGTGTTCTAAGGGCAGTGAGTTTTCATGCCACCCTTTCCTGGCTCCTCTGGGTGACTCTGTGGCCCCCTCTGTATGTGGCTGGTGGGACAGAGTTGCACTTTGCTTTTCATGTCTGTGTCTCATTCATTTTTGTTCTCATCCTTCCCCCCAGCCCACCCAGTGAGTAGTACATAGTAGGTACTTAATAATTACTCAATAAATGTGAGGTAAATTTAGAACGCTAGTGGCCTGGTAAGTAGCGCGACCCTTAAAGGTTCGTCCACCCAGAGGCTGGGGTTGGCTAAAGAGAAGGTGTGGTGTTCTCAATCATCTGCTCTTTCCTTTTATAGTAGATGTATCCCGCAGCCCCCCCCCCCAACTGCTGCATTAAAATACTGGGAATACGAGGATGAGCAGAATAATCTCTGGATGTTCATGTAGGATAATTGGGGCACAAGACATATCCACAGGTGCCCAGGTTAAACTACGTACAAATTGCTTTTGAAATTATTAGCTCTGTCTGGGGGGTCGGAAGACCAGAGCTGACTTGACGAAGGAGCTGGGGTTTGCATCGACGTTCCTGCTGAGAAGCTTGTGTGGAAAGAACAGCTCGAATTGCGAACGAGCGTGGCATTTGAGAGGTTCAGTGACTACGTGTAGAATGTGAGTTGGGTAGCGTTGAGAGATGAAGCCGATATGTTAGATTGTGAGGACCTTATGTTTTTCAGAAAATATTTAGTCTTTATTCAGAAGGAGATGAGATGCCACTGAATTATTGAAAGGGTTGGAATGTTCGTCAGATTTGTGTGATGACAAGGCAGCTCTGGCAGCTCTGTCCTGGGTGGGTTAGAACAATGCAGGGCCAGGAGCAGGTAGTAGGAGTGGTCCAGATAAGAGGCGGGGTCCTTCCTGAGCAGTGGCAACAGGATGATAGATGGGACTCTGAATGGTGAAGTAGAAACGGTGCGGACGTGGAAGAAGGCGAGGGTGCCTCCGCTTCCCAGCCTGGTGACCAGTTTGGAGAATGGAGTAGTTTTAACAGACGGTGTACAGGCAAAGGAGGAGGCTACATGGGGTAGATGCTGGTACTAGCTTTCACTGTACCGAGTCTGAGGTTTCTATAGAAACCCAGATGGGAAATAGTATCGCTGCCTAATAGAAACCCAGGAACCGAATGTCTGGATTGAGGATCCATCACCATCAGGGAGGGAGCCAGAGCTGTGAGGGTGGTGGAGAGAGTCCTGGGAGACAGGGGAGCAAACCAGGAACCCCAAGAACTCTTTGGAAATATACTCAATAATCGCATCATTGTGTATCTCCTCATTATTACCCTGTTCGACTGTTTTAAATTCTGCCTGCATTTTTCTGACCCTCTGTACTGAGTTGCTATCAGTTCTGCCCAAGGGTCAATTGTCATTTCGCTTTTATTTCTAATCCTCCATTACTTTATGCTCATTCTGTCAGCTTGCCTTTATCTTCCTCGGCAGGCAAGAGTGTGTAGGGAAGGCATGACCACACACCGCCTTCAGCAACGCTAGGGAAACAGGAATTCCACGGTGTCCTAACAATGAAGATCCGTAGTAGCTGGGCATGCAGTTTGGCATTCTGATGTTGGAGTTCAGTGTTCCTAGACATACGTGTCTTCATGTAAATCATATTCTGAAATTATGCTGGAGTCTGAAGTTGTATAGTAGGCAGTCGTTGGAATTGACATTTCTGACAGGTTCACACATTGAGGAAGCTCTCATTAGAGAATCCCTCTCACCTTTTAAAATGCAGTCTAAGATTCTAATCTTAGACTTTGTGTAGCATTCATGGCTGATCCTTTAGTCTTCTATGTATTCGATAAATACAGATTAAGTGCTAGCTGTGTCCAAAGCCAAACTGTTGTACAGCACAGACAGAAAAGTGAGGCCGCTGGGCTGGGCCAGAACCTGCCCTTTACAAGAGGACTCTGGTGGTTCTCCCAGCCCTCACCGCATGCTCCATTTGCACTCGATTCAAAGTGAAAACACCATTGAGACAAATAGTAGCAAAAATGGAGGAAAATACTACAAACTTCTGACTTTTCTCATGCAGACTACTTTGATGCAGAGTCAAACACTAATTCTTCTCAAAAACATGTGTTTTGGTATTTCTGCTTGTCTGGTTCCCTCAGCACAAGCTTAAAATGCTTTTTTTGGATAATTCAGTTCTGCTCTGTGCCCTCAAAAGTATTCACCGTCTAGCGAGACACATGCAACTTGACTGAGAATGGAAAAGGGCGAGGCCAGGGAGTGGGGTGCTGCAGGCCACCCACACACAGAACGGCTGGTCGGGGAGCTCCAGGTGTGTACACGGCTCCCCCGGGCGGGTCCACTGAGAAAGCTCCACGTCGGGGGTGCAGTGCGTGCTGTGTGAATCTAGACTGTGCACCCGCCGCTGATCGCTCTATGTTCCATTCCAACACTGTGTGGGAGGACCCTGGGTTCTTCGCCATCTTGAGTTTCTTATACCTGATAAGAACGAGAATTTGCTAGAATGGCACAGTTATGACCTGCTGTGTCCCTCCTCCCTGGTGGCGTGTGGGCGCTGACACACGCCAGCTCACAGGAGCTCATTGTTACATTTCAAGAATTGGGTGAGCTGGTGGTTTTACAGAGTCATCACTGAAACCTAAATTATATAAATTTGTAAGTTAAAATATTAAAATCAAAGATAGTAAATACTTGAAACTCATCTCTCTTTAATGATTTTGTTATATTTTACTATTGGCTGTGGTGGGAGATATTTACATCACCAGAATTGGCAAACACTGCAAGTCAGGGCTTGATTTATTGTTTTGTCGATTGTTTAGACTTAAGTGACAGAGAAAATGTTAATAATACAGACTAAATTTTAAAGGTTGTTGTATGTATACCCATTACATTATGAACGGCACACAGAAAAAGGGAATGTCCTTCTGCTGTTCCGAAACTATTACCACTCAGCAAGGAAGTCACTCACATGTCGCACACGCAGGTGGAGCTCCGACATGTGTGACTCTCGTATGTCACTTTGTTCTTAGTCTTTACCAGAAACGAAAATATCAGCTGGTACTCACATCAGAACTACTCACTAGTCCATCGGTGCCTTTGGACTTCAGCAAAAATTAATGCAAGTTTTCTGGAGCGTCAACTGGTTAATTTACTTACGATAAAGAACATATATTTTTATTCTTTATAAATTCTGTGCTTTACATCCTTTATGTAAGTACAGTTCATAATAAACATGTCCCATGCATATTATTGGTGCACGATTTCTGCAGAGGTCTGGGCGTTAATTAAGCATGGTCCCAGGCACGGCATTCCCAACCGTGAACAGAACCAGTGAAGCTTGCTCCATCAGCATCAGATTTGACTAGATTCCCTTCCCTCTCTTTTCTTCCTGCTTTCCCTGCTCTTTCTTTTTGCTCCCCCGCACTTCCCTGTCACCCTCCCTCCCCACTTCACTCTCTGTTTTTCCTGTTCCTCTCGTTCTTTCTTCGTCACGACCCGTATGCACTGTATGAGCTGAGGAAGCCAGGAGACACCCAAACTTCATCTTGTGTGAGGCATCAGTTAAATAAGAGCACCTTCAAGGATGCGGGAGGTGCACCTTTACATACCTGATAATTTATATGGAAACCTGCTTAGCAAATTACACGGTAATGCTATGTCACAGATGAACAATCCCATTTCCGTGGAAATTCATTCGAGGCATGCAAGTAGTCTGCGAGTGTCTGTCTGTTAGTGCTCTACAAATTGTTTCTCTAACCAATTTAGACATTTCAGAATTTATGTCAGCAAGAGTGCACCCTGACTTGAGCCATTCTAGGGTAAATTTGGTTTATAGACTTGACAGTGATAACACCTAATCTCAGTTTTCTCATCTGTAGAATGGGAATGATGAGTAGGTTTTTCATTGTCGCACACAAACTCCCGAGTTGGTTGCCCATTTGAGGTCTGCCACCCAAGCCTGCGTTCTTCTTAGGTGCCATACTGTCCTGAGTTAAGAGCACATGAGGGAAATTAGATCCTACAGTGAGAGATTTTTATTTTTATGCCTGTTTATCACAAGAACTATTATCACACAGAAAATTACATTTCACAAAAACTCTTTGTGAGGCGTTGGGCTTATGCAAATGTTTCATGCTCATTTAATTTCCTTCCTCTCCTCATAGCCTTGGCGGAGGGCCGGATGATGCAAAAGAAATAATGAGACACAGTTTCTTCTCGGGAGTGAACTGGCAAGATGTGTATGATAAAAAGGTGAGCTCCTGCCATAGTGTGGTTTGTATGTGTTTTGGCTAAAAGGAATTTATAGCAAAAAGATTTTCAAGTGGATACAATTTAGTGTTGTAATGATATTTTTCACCTCTGCAGTACCATTGATTGCATACTGAACATTTAATTGAATGTAGGAAATTTTGACTCCCAAAATACATCTTGAAATTCTATTCAGTACAGCCAAGCACTTGCTATGTCTCCGAGAAATAATACGTGGTCAGAGGTTTCCTTTGGTGCCCAAGGCTACAGGCCACAACCAAATATCCCTTTGCTACACCCTGTCCAAGGAGGAGTCAGTCAGAAAAAGAAAGAAAAAGTTCTTTACGAGACAGCGGTAGAGCACCAGTGTGGCATCGCTGACTGTTAAGAGACTAGGAACGCTACCATGATTCCCTCCTCAGTGTTGGCTCCTCATGGTAAGTGATAGTTTGGCATCACCTGGAGAAAGCTCTGAGGTCCAACCAGCACACCGGTGAGGAAGCCAGGCTCGCCTGTCTCTTCAGCCTCCGCCGAGACAGGCCCAGGTGGCTGTCTGGTGGCGCACGGATGGAGAGGTTCACAGTGGGGTGGGAAAAGGAACTCCTGAAACACACTCAGACAGTGCTAATGGAGACAGGAGAAGCAACAACCAAAAAAATGACGAAGTTCCGTAAGTAATGGAAGTCCTTGTGGGCTGACACCTCTCACAGTCTCCTGGGCATCAGAGCTGCTGGGCAGACTTGAAGAACGACAGCCTGACCGCAGCGCCCCTGCATTTTGAGTCTCTTTCTGCATTGGTAGTTAGTGTTCTCTACCAATGGGGCCTAGGTCTGGTCATCGTGGCCTGGCTGTGCCTTCATACTAGCATCGGGGAAGGCGCGTGCAGGACGTGTGTCTGTGCTGTTTCTGTAGGTCTTCTCTAAGCCGAGAAGTCTTCCATGTAACAGGTTATAAAGACTGGGTGTTACCATAGGTTTTTTGTGCCTCCTTTACCAGTTCGAGGACTCGCCCTCTGTCCCTGGTGTGCTAGCAGTTTTTATCATGAATAGGTGTTGAGTTTTATCAGAAGCTTTTTCTGCGCCTGTTGCAGCGATCGAATGGGTTTTCTCCTTTACGTTCTGTAAACGTGGCGAATTACATGGATGGGTTTTCTAATGGTGACTGAACCTTAGATTCCATCTACCTGTCCGTGATGTGGTCTCCTCATTTCATATTGCTACACTTCATAAAGTGTGTTTCTTGAGGATTTTGGCATCCTTATATCATGAGTGATGTTGGGAGTTGTCTCTCTACAATGTCTGTGTGTATGATTTTAATTTGTGTTTCCCTTTGAAAAACAAGGTGGCACGTATTCCTTCCTCTTCGGTTGTGTGCAGTTGTGTGTGTAGACAGTGTTGTCAGGTCCTTAAATCTTTGGTAGAATTTACCAGGGAAGCCACTTGGAGTTTTGACTTTGTTGGGAGGTTATTAACAATAAACTCAATTTCTTTAATAGTTACGGGGCTATTGAGACTCTCTGTTTCTTTTTGAATGAGTTTTGGTATTTTGTGGCCTACAAGGAATTTGTCATCTAAATATTCTAATTTATGGCTTTAAAAAGTGTATAATCTTCCCTTCTAGTCTTCACAGTATCCGTTGCATGTACAGTGGTGGCCTCACTTTTAGTTCAGGCGTTGGTCCTGGGTGTCCTCTCGCTCTTGCTCTTGGTCCGTCTGCCTGGCGGTGCAGCAGTGTTGCTGGCTTTGCTTTAAAGAACCAGCTTTCGGTGTTCTGGATCTTTTGTATTGTTTTTCTGTGTGCAAGTGTGTTAATTTGCTCTTTAGTATTTATTCTGCTTCTTTTAATTTATATTCTGTTTTTTTTTCCTCTATTTTCTTTAGGAAGAAGCTAAGGGTGATGTTTTGAGTCCTGTCTCTTTTTCTAACATATTCAGTAGTGCTACAAGTTTCTGTCTAGATTCAGCCATGCTTTGCAAATGTCGATGTCGTGTTTCCATTTCAAAGTATTTTTAATTCTCCTTGTGATTCTTGCTTGACTCAGTGGTTATTTCCAAGTGTATTGTTCAGTTTCCAAATCTACAGATTTTTCAGTTCTTTCTGTTATTGATTCCTAACTTAATTGTCTTCTGTTTGAAAAGCATATATGATATTAATGCACTTAAATTTATTCACAGTTTTATGGCCCAGAAAAAATGGTTTCTCTTGGTATATGTTCTGTGTCCACTTGAAAAGAATACGTTCTCTGCTTTTACTGCGTGAGCTCTGCCGGTACCCGTTACGTCTGCATGGTTGGCAGTGTCTTTCATGTCTCCTATATTCTTGCTAATTTTTTGTCTACTTGTTTCATTAGCTACTAAAAAGGGATTACTGTAATCTTTAGCTGCAATTGTAAATTTGCTTTGTTTCATGTATTTTGAAACATCTGTATTAGCTGCATGCGTGTTGACGATCATGTCTTCTTGGTGAATTTATCCCTTTAACTGATGAGGTGTTCCTCTGTACTCATAGCATTGATATTTGTTTTGAAAGCTACTTTGATAATGAGTACTCCAGCTGCCTCTCGATTTTGTATAATGTATCTTTTCCCATTATGCTGCTGTTAACCTCTGCTATATATTTAAGTGAATTTTCTTTTAGACGTCATGCAGTTGATTCTTGCTTTTTGCGGGGAGGGGGGTCTTAATGTATGATGGTCTTTATTTATAACTGTATTGGCCAAAAAAGAAGAGGGGAAAGTTTGAAATATGAGGCATTGCAGCTGATCCTGTCAACTATATCTACAATCACCTGTATATGGGAGAAAAGTGTAAAAATGCATGTGAATGATAGAGAGACTTGAGAACAAAATTTATTTGAATCATATATAAGTGTCATTTTGTAAGTTAAAAATGATTGAATAGTAGTGAGAGTAAAGGAATGGATATTTAACCACGTCTCTATGCTTTACATCTTAAAAAAACAAATTTCAAAGTATCTGTTGACGGAATAAAGTAAGATATAAGATGCAAATACATGAATAGTATCCTGTAAGACTTTTTTAATCTATTGGGGGGGAAAAAAAAGGTAAGAGGTAAGGAAAAGGCAGCGTCCATGAGGCGCTGCTGAAGGGATTAATTAGCCTTCACAGGGCGGGCCGGGCCCCTCTGTGGGGACAGGGATGGGAAATGTAGAATTACCCACGGAAGCACACGTGTGTGTGAATATCTGTTCTGGAAGCTGGGGTAGCTGCCGCCTGAAGGCCCTGCTGTCCTCATTGCAGGCGTGCTGCTCCTGACAGTGAGCACAGTGTGCAGGGCCAACCACTGACGCTGGAGGACAGGCATTGGGGGAGGGAAGGGAACTGCTGAGAGACCAGGTTGGCCGGTGCTCCTGGAGGGCCCTGCTGAGGCTGGGGACTTCGGAATGCAGCTGGAAGCCGACTGCTACAGCTCTTTCTTTGTAAGGAAAACTAATAACAACATAGAACAGAAAGAGTGAGTATTTAAGGAAGATTGACTTGGAATCTCTGGCTCACTTTGAGAACCATCTTATATTTATTGTACTTATTTTCCAGAGATTTCCTTCAGCAAAAAAGAGGAAACTCACTTTTAGAGAGTAATTTAGGTACTGGCTAGTTTATTTTTGGTCACGTGGTTAATATTCATTTCACTGGAATGGCAACCATTTAAATGAGAAAGACTCATTTTATCACTTAAGTGTGAAGAACAGAGAGGGGCCTGAATGAAATAATGCCTCTTCTGAAAGCACCTAAATGAATCTTCGTGCCTTATTGTATTAATTTTAAGTCTTTCAATTCATTCATTAGACTTCTGTGTTCCCATTTGTAGATGAATCTTCGTGTCTGCCCCAGATTTTGAGTTAGAACTTTTAGTGTTTGTATAAAACTGCATATTTACCATTTCAAATGCTCCTTGTTCTTTTTTTTTTAAGTAACTTTTTTTTACAGAGATCTAATTCTCCCTGTGAAAGACACACTTCAGCGGGTGCTGGCGCAGTAAGAGCTCTGCAGCCCTCAGCAGCCTCTGCCTCCAGAACACCTTCGTCTCCTCATTCCTTCTGGAAGATTCAGGCTTCTCTCTGATATCATTCCCCTGTAGCCTAAAGAATTTCCATGATCATTGCTCATAGTACAAGTCTGTTGGAGAGGAATTTGTTTTCTTTTATCTGATGATGCCTTTACTTTGGGTTCATTCTTCAAGGGTATTTTCCTGAATGTAAAATCGTGACTTGATAGTTCAGTGTGAGCTTATTCGATTACTCATTCCTTGTAAATTATGTGTTATATTTCACTCACTGCTTTCAAGGTATTTTTGCTTGTGTGATGGCCTTAGAATATGCCAATTTCCCAGAATTCCCTTTGCTAGAGAGGTTCTTGTGAAGCATTCGGAACAGGGTGAAACAGCAGCATTCTGCAGCTCCTCCTGCTGTTGCTGCTCTGTTAGCTCCGCCCTTGGCAGGAGAGTGGTCAGACCTGCCTCTGCTCCACCACCCCCCAGGTGGGCCCCTTTTAGATTTTCCCACTCCTGGGCCAGGGAGTATTTAGCTCCCTGACAAAGGTCCCAGTTCATGTAGGATATGCACACCATCAAAGCCAGAGATGGTTAGAAATGGTGTGGGTTTTCATCTGTCCTTGTGTGCTCCAACCCAAGCTTTTTTAAGGTTCTGTTGTTGTTCCCCTGCTTTACATGTGGCTTCTCACCTCCTGTCCTGTGGATGCCAGGCTCTGGCGTAAGTGTGAAGACAGCAGCCTCACAGAGAGTGTGTGGACAGTTCCTACAACTGAGTGGGTTCAGATCTCCACAGTCCATTCAGTGACCCACTCACGTGCATGTGCACTGCACACACACACAGCGCGGCTTCTCTGCTCCCAGGAACAGAAGTCCAAGTACATCAAGCAGAAAGCAATAAAACTGCATGGAAAAATAGACGAATCTGCAGTTAGAGTTGGAAATTTTAATACCTATCTCTAAATAATTGATAGATGTTAGCGAGAAAGTCGTTAAGTTTATGGAAGAAGTTAGCAATATTGCCAACTCAGTCTAGTTGACATTTGTAGAGCACTACAGCATCAGAAGCACACTCATTTTTTCAAGGTTATATAGAACATCTAGCATGACATACCATATTTGGGGCAAAACAACCCTGTAAGTTTGAAAGGATTCAAATAATTCAGAACATGTACTCTTTGAGTAAAATGGAATGGATTTAGAAATCAAAACAGAAAGATATATGGAAAATCCCCAAGTACTGGAAAGCTTATTACAAGTTCAAATAATTCATAGGTTAGAGAACAAACCAGAAAAGGAAATTAGAAGTATTCTGAGCTGACTAAAACGGAAAACAAAGCACATTTAGGTCTGGGGTATAGCTACTGTGATACATTAGGGGAAATTTGTAATCCCAAATCATTATATTCAAAAAGAGGAAAGATCTAAGATCAGTGACTTTACTTTCTTCTTAAGAAACTAGGGAAAAAAGGGAAAAATTAAATCCAGTGGCCAGTGTGGTAAGGCAGGAAAAAGAAATAAAATGCATACAGGTAGAAAAGAAGTAAATCTGTCTGTATTCATGGACAACCTGATTATCTATTTATAAAATCAGATGAAATCTACAAAATAGCCACTAAAGTTTAACCCATGGGTTGCTTAATACAAGATAAATATACAAAGGATTGCAGGATAAGAAAATAACTGTAATTTTATACAGTAGCAACAGACTAACATGAAAATCAATAAAAATATTGTTTATAATAACAAATATGAAATACTTAGGGATAATTTTGACAAAAGGTATGAAAAACCTTTATACTGAAAACTAGGAAATATTGTCGAGAGAAAGCAAAGAGAACTTAAAGCAATGAAGAGATCTGCCGTGTTTGTGGTTTAGAAGACAATATTTTTAAGATGTCTGTCCTCTCAAAATTGGCATATAAATTCACCACAATCTTAATGAAGATGCTAGCAGGCAATTTTATAGAAATTGTTAGGTTGATTCAAAAAATTGTATGGCATGCAAAGGACCTAGAATAGCCCAAACGACTTTGACAGGAAACAAAGTTGAAGGACCTGTACTATCCAACTTCAAGGTTTATTATTAAGCCACAGTAATCAAGACAGTTTGTTATGGACAAATAACATCTTTATTTGCCTATAAAGATGGGTGAAGAGGTCAGTGCAGCACAATAGAGAATCTGGAAATAGGTACACACGTATGTGGTTAATTGACTTTCAATGCAAATACAAAGATAGCTCAATTCAACAAATCCTGCTAAAACAACTGGACATCTATGCATCTTTTAGAAAAAGAATTTGCAGCATATACAAAATGAACTCAACATGGATCACATTCCTAAGTGTAAAGTCTTCTGGAAGAAAACATGGGAGAAAATATTTGCATTATTAGGTAGGGCAGAAATTTCATAGATGAGGACAGAAGCATAATCTATAAAGAAAAATTGGTAAGTCAGACTATGTCAAAATTAAGAATGTCTGTTCTTTTTAAAAGACACTTGTAGAGAGAGGAAAAGGCACAGACTGGGAGAGTATTCGCAAATCCCAACTCTGATGTGAGACGTACATGCAGAGTATATAAAGAAGTCTCTGAACTTCTTGACAAGGAAAATACATACATGGGTAAATATTTGAACAGACGTTTCACCAAAGAAGAAATGAACTCATGGAAAAGATGGTTACTCGTCAGGGAAATAAAGCTGGAACTGTGGTGCAGTCCCGCCATGCCTTAGCGGGTCTGGTGCTGGGAAGCCCAACTCGCCGATGTCGGCAGGAGCCCGAGCTGGCCAGACCCGCTCCCCTGTCCTGGGGCCGTCGCGTCGCCTGGGATCCTTGAGTTCGAAAACATGCTTTTAATTCTCCTTCTCCCTGTTTTTCTTAAACATAGTCTGTGTAGAAAACAATGTAAAGATTTTTGCATTATTTAACATAAATTTGGGACAGTAAGAGTGGGAAAATGAATTGATCTGAAGCCAATCGTGTATTTATGTTTCTGTAAAATTTTTATAAAACATACTCACTTCTGTCCTTCTATTGTGTTTTCCATCCCCATGGGGATTTTATTCCAAAGGCAGCGTCTCATCAGAGCGGTCCTCATCAGAGCGCATGCGCTGACTCGGGCGGCCCTGGGCTGCCCAGGCTAAAAAGAGCCTGCAGGCTGTACCTGGAGGCGCAGTCCTGAGAGCAGGACCCCCATCCTGGCCCGCTGCCTCCCACCCAGGGGTGGTTGCAGAGGTGGGGGCTCCCAGGGCTCGGGCTCTGAAACCACCAGCGTCCCGAGACCAGCCCCGACCCCATGCCTGCAGCAGGTGTGAGGCTGAGGAGCCCACTTCTGCCACTCCCAGAGCAGTTAGTTACTCTTCATCTGTCCTGGCACAGCCCCCTCTGGTGGTCTGGTGAAAACTGTGGGCAAGCGTTGGCTCGTAACTGCCGAGAACCCCGTTCCAGAGCAGGCCAGGCATTCGTGCCCGTCTCCACCAGCAGAGCTCGAGTTCTTTGCCGGGTCTGAAGGCAGCGTGCTCTCTGTGGCTCAGAGAATAACTATTTTAGGTTGTGTTTTGAATAATAACTTGTCCACCGGGCGCCAGGAAGAGAGTAGCAGAGAGCAGCGAGCTGGTGCCTTTGCTGCACCAGGAGGAGCCTGCATTCTGCAGCTCGTCCACCTCCATCTGGCTCTGTGTGTGTGTGTTATTGGGAAAAGACAGGACACACTCTTCAGTAGCTCTGCCCACCCTGTTCTTGGGTTCTCGTGTGTCGCTTTCACATAACCCCTCTCATTGTACGCAGAACAGCCGTCTCCTGCTGTGCTGGGCTTAGACGGTTGACTGGCAGCCTCATCGACCGTCCGCGGTGACTCAGACGTCTTCAGTTAGTTGTTTGTGCTCCAGTTTTATCTTAAAATTCATTTTCCTAAAGGGAAGTCTGTTAATCGTACTTTCTCTTCCTTCTTACAGCTTGTACCTCCTTTTAAGCCTCAAGTGACATCTGAGACAGATACCAGATATTTTGATGAAGAATTTACAGCTCAGACTATTACCATAACACCACCTGAAAAATGTAAGTAAATCTAGAAGGTGATTCATAGCAAGATAATAGAATCGAAGAAAACAAGTCATTTTTCTTACTAGATATTTTGAAGAACAAATTCTACAGCAATTTACTTCATTTCACTTGAGGACGAAGTTAGTTCCCAATGTGGAAATACAAAGAAAGGTAGCTAAGAGAAAAGTTTTTCTTTCCGGTAGGAAAAATTACATGTGGAAAAACTACACTGAGAACTACAGACCAATGAGTTCCTCCGTACTGTGCTCCGACAGATGCTTCTGACATCAGCTAAAAGGATTTCCAAATAGAGACTTTCGGTGTTTCCCATTCACATACTACTTCCAGAATTTTCCTAATTTGGGTCTCCTACTTACTAGCTTTAAAATTCACTTTCAGTTGAATCATTCTTTTATTTACTTAGATTTGTCCTAAGCAAGAATATCTGTGAAGACAGATTTAGTTTGCTGGTAGTTTTTGGTGCATATAAATTAAACTCCTTATCTGTTAAAGGTCTGTCTGTGCACCACTTAAAATCGCCCCCTCTCCATTAGTCTGTGTCCCACACTTTGATAAGGGGCTTAAATAAATGGGCTCTAATGAAAGGAGAGGTTGTCAAATGGAATCTAGAAACATCCCCACAGGCTGACAGAGGCACATGCCCGTCACCGTGAGTGTAGAAATGAGGGTCAAACTGAGTTTCAGGCCATATTTAGGTCGCTGAAAGGTTTCTTCAAATCCCACATCTGGTGGCTCACACAGCGACTCCATGCCAGTTTTTCTTTCCTTTTCTTTTCCTTTATATTCTTTCCTATGTGTCTCTTCCTCTCGTTCTGTTATAAAAGGCAGGTCTGCTGGTAGTGGAAATGCACCCCATGGGCCCAGGAGCAGAGAAACTGCAGTGAAGGGCAGTGCCTGCCACGGGCACCGCAATAGATCAGAGAAGGGACTGTTCCCGCTCTTCCTCCCGGGGCACTCGTGAACTAGTCACTGAAACTCTGCGGCACTCCAGAAAATAATATTTTTGCTGACCTGACAAAAAAAATAAGCATGATATTGATTCATTCATGCTGGACGGCTATGGTTGCGTTGGCTGTTGTCATTTCTTTTATTGGACAGTCTAAGGGAAAAGAGCTCAGTGCCCCTGACTACGTAGTCAGGTACTGCAGGTTTTAGAAATTCTTGTGCTCATCAGCTGAACATCGCTCACTGGGTTGGAGCACTGAAAGGCAGATGCAGCGTAATGTGTCATTCCAGCCGGGAGTTCTCCCTCTGGGGCCTGTGGCCTGACAGCAAGGAGCTGGGAGCAGCCTGTAATGAGAGATAGGATTCTGTGTGCTCGTGTGCCCCTCCTTCAGACCTGCAAAAGCAGCCTCCTAACTTGTGTGTGAAAAGGGAAGGAGTTGAAACCCAGAGACACACTGAGCTTCCCCCAGCCCCACAGGAGTGTGGCTGCCACCAGCGGGACTCAGCAGCTTGGCTGCCGCCCAGGTTCAGCTGTGGAGTATCAGTCAGTGAAGTACCACTCGTGGCTTGTCACCCGTGGTTGGGTGGCGGGCTCCCATGCTGTCCTGTGTGCCACTGCCAGACAGACCCCTGGGATCTCTGAATGTCGAGGACAGGGTTAGAAAGCCCGTGGAGTCATGTGCAGGGAGCTGAGGACTGTCTGAGTGGAAACAGTGGGCACAGGCCTGGCATGGTTTGCTGGCCCAGGGTGGACAGGGGCAGAGTAACTGAAGTGGTGGGTGACATCAGTGAGTTGTTGAATCGGCGCAAGGGCCCTTTTCACCACAGCATCATTGCTAGGCCTCATAGTCCGAACGACTGATTCATCCTCAGTCGTAATCAGACCGCATTGTTCCCCTCCGGAAGTCCCTCCAGCAGCTTCGAATTGCGCTCTGAATCCACACTGCTGGTGCCAGCCCACACAGCCCTGTCTGATCTGGGTCCCGCCCGCCTCTCCGACCTCCTCGCCGACCTCCTCCTGACCCATGGTCCCCCTCCATCCCTGTGTTCCAGCCACACCTTGAGCCTGCATCAGCTTCTTGATCCGCAACACAGTAGAACTGAATGTTACAACAGTGTTTTTGGGGGCATGTCACATTTTACCACTAATAGCAACTCCGTTCTTGAAAGAATATATGCCATTTCAGACGTGGGTTATGCTGGATGAGCCCAGTGCCTCCGTGTCTTAGAAGAGAGAAAGGCTGAGACAGGGCAAGCCCGTGCATTGCAGTAGCTCCCAAAGTGGGCATCAGAATCCACCTAGGGTTGTAGGCCTGGTCAAGTCTGGGTTTCTTGGGCACAGTAGGTATGGCCTTGACCTGGGACTAGGCCATGGATAGCCCCCAAAATGTATGTCTAACAGGTTTACTAGTCTGGAGGACACTGTGAACTTGCCCTCTTACTTCGCAGTCCAAGGTCTAGAGAGGAAACCAGACGAAATTGCTCAGCAGAGTGGGCTGAGGCCAGGTGGCCCCAGCAGCCTGTTCTGTGGGGCCAGGCTCCGCGGGCCTGTGCTCCTGAGGCCGGGACTGGTCTCAGGCCATGAACCACACCCCCGGGTCCTTCCAGGGCACACAGGCAGTGCTTGTAGGTGGGTGGTCCTGGCTGTGTATTTCTTAGGTCCTGTTAGTGGATGGGTCACAGGAGAGTCCGTGTAGCCTGGCGCTGTGATTGCATTTCCCACCATCTTTCCTGCTCCAGCTTTGAACAGCGGCGCAGGGAGAAACCACGTGGCGCTCTCAACACTAAAGCAGGTTTCGTTCTCGGAAGCACAGCGGCAGCGGCACCATTAGGGGTTGTCTTCCCACTTGCCACCTTGCTTTCATAAAACAGAATGCAGTTATTTTTTTAGAACAAATCAGCAGTTAGAAAGGCAAAATGTTCCTTTTGCACAAACCGCTGCAGTAACATGCCGGGGCGTCCTCACTGGTGTTAATTCACTGAGCGTGTTTGGGAACGTGTCATCCTGTGCTGCGTGCCTTGGTGGCGCTCTGCCTTCCTCTGCAGAAAAAGAGGATCTCTGTGAGATCTAGTAGCTTTTGCTGCCACGTAATCACATTTGTTAAATGTTCTAAGAATATTAGACAACAGAGATTTGGGCATGGGGGGCTGGGATGTGGAGCTGAGGCTTCTCTTGGGGTCTTTAGGTTTTGTTTTTCTTTAGCATAGTTCACGTTCATTATCGCCATTGTGGCCTGTGAAGCTCCTCTCAGAGCAGGAATATCCTGATGTCTACGGATGGGGTGTGACAGGCTCTGTCAGGCAGTTACCCATGTCACTGTCACCTGCTTCCAGCCCCTTCCCCCTGCAGCCCCACCTGCCTGTGCAGCTGGAGGGCCCAGGACCCTGAGTTCCTGCTGCCTAGGCCCACAGCCCCTCCCTCAGACCAAGTGTGAGGAACCAGGAGCTGACTCTAACAAGGTCAAGGTTGGGCGTTCTCATATAACCAGCTACAAGATTTAGTTTCTCTACCTTCAGAAATGTGTTTAATTTGTTACTGAAGTGACAGAATAAAGACTCTCTCTTTTTTTAAATTTTAAGCCTTACCTGATGATATGTTTATTGATTTTGGAGAGGAAGAGAGAAACATCAATTGGTCGCCTCCCACATGCACCCCAAACAAGGATCGAACCTATAACTTTTTGATGCATGGAATGATGATGCTCTAACCCACTGAACCACCTGGCCAGGGCTGAAGATGCTCTTTTAATTCTCAGCTGACCTGCAGCCTTATAGCGATAGCTACACCTGCTCAGACAGGAAATCCACCCCCTGCCTGCACTAGAGCCTGGCCAGCCTGTGTGAGGGGCTGGGGCAGCCTCTGCTCCTCCTCTCCAGCCAAGGCCGGCCAAGCCCCACACTCCCCACCACTCTGGCTGGGGGTCCCCCACTTTCACAGTGCACAGACGTGCCCGTCACACAGCTGGTAATGGGGAGAACTGTCCCTCTGAAGTGTAATCAGCATAGGTCAGAATCGGAGCACGAAGATTTCAGCTTCCTTCTCTCTGGAGTTTTTATACTTTGTGATTCGACAACAGATACACCGTCTGCAGCTCCTGCATCTTTATAGAGGTGCAAGTACTGTAGAAAGTATTTCATCTAAAAGATGCATGTGGTCTGCTTGGTGCCTGACTGATACTTTATACTCAGGAGGCAGAGCTTCCCCTAAATCACAGTGTTACTGAGAAATGTGTCATTGAAAGGAGAGAAGCCCCTTGAGGTCAGTGGTTTGCGGGGAGCAGGACCCACAAATGCGTTCTATTCTGTGTTAAGAATAGAATGCAGAAAAGAAGAACGGGAAAAGAGCAGAAAAGCTCGTTCTTCTTTGGAGGAACACAGAGCATCGTCCTTGGTGTGACAGGGTCAGTGCCCACAAGACAGTGGGATCTGGCCCGTGTTCTCTCCCATTACACGGCATTGATGCCCCCGGAGACAGGCTGGAGAACGGGAAGAAATGGTGACGCATCTCCACAGTGTGTCTGAGTAAGTGGAATGACTTTGTTGAAGAAGAGACAGTTGGGTCTTTGAGTTCAGCCTCACTTAATTCAGTTTCTTCTCCCTGTTTGTTCCCTGATAAACCCGTACTTAGATGCTGACATCTTTCCCTCTTTTTCTCTTCATTCTAGTTTAAAATTTTATCCTAGGAAAACTGGGAGTGATGAGTAAAGGCAGATATTACATGCAGAATAAATGTAAAATCTTAAACGTGTAATCCAGGACTCAGGTGAAGTGGAGTCGTGTGAAGCTTTGTTTTTCAATCACATGGAAAGCACCGTGAAAAAAAAGCACAAGCCTGTAAAGGCAGTTGGCAGTGGATTCTAGGTAGACGATTCAGGTGCCTTAGATTCATTGGCATCCGTCATTCTGACATGCACGGTTTCATGAAACTAAAGGTTGTTTGTTCCTTCTAATTTAAAAAAAATCTTGTTTTCTTCAGTAGTGGCTTTTTAATTTATTGAGTCTGTGAACATGTCTTGAAGGCGATGCTTTGCTGGTGTTATTTCTTCATAGGTCAGGTGTTTGAAATTGAGAGCCCTTTGAATTAAGTCTCGTTGCTGTATGTCTCATTGATAAACACAAGTTTCTAGGAGCTGTTGCCTCCGTCGGTCTCCGTTACATTAGAAGTTAGAACCATGCAGATGAGAGGTGATGCCGGAAACAGGCGTGAACTTAACCAAGCCCCTTCCCGCCCACAGATGACGAGGACGGCATGGACTGCGCGGACAGTGAGCGGCGGCCACACTTCCCTCAGTTCTCCTACTCGGCCAGCGGACGCGAGTAAACCTCTCTCGTTCTGCTGCTTCACCGTCGCCTTGGGTTGGTCACCAAAAACAGTTCCCGGACATCACACCGGTCCTCACCCTGACAGACAGCAGGAGCGCCTGCAGCCATGCAGACTGGCCCCAGGTCTTCGCCCCTCGCCACCTCTCGCCCACCCGAGAACACCCATAACGCAGATCCACTCGACTTTCCGTTTTTGCATGAACTTGTATCTCGGTCTAAGGTCTCATGCTGTTGCTGCTGCTGTCTTACTATTATAGCAACTTAAAGAGGTAACTTTACAATCTGGGGAAGTCCTGAGCCCTCCACGATCTGTTTGTGCACCAACTGCATCTCCTGGCCTTTCCGTTTCCGTTTTCCCCCAACAGTGAAGGATAAGTGAGATACACTGATTCTAGGTACATTTTTTAACTTTCTAGAAGAGATATCAGAAACTAATTAGACTAAGAAGATTTAGTGTATAATCCAGAACAAGCAACTGTGGAAGGGGGTGGTGTGCATATGCAGATTTTAGTAAGCATCTCAGAGCAGTGCATAAAGTAAGCATCTATCGCTAAGACCTGGCTGAATGTGTTAGGAAGCGTTGGTGGGAAGGACTGAACAACTGCTGAGATATGTGTACATGTATCTCTCTGTGTATTTAAATTCCTGTTGGAGGCTGCAGAGGAAGCCTGGCGTTACATGTGGACGTCACGGGCTCTGCCAGGAAGGAAGCAAGCGCGTGCACCGCCGAGCCAAGTCCCGTCGAGGGTCTGTGGTAGGCTTGGCACCAGAGAGCATTTTCCCCCCTGTGCTTGGAACCCTCTTTCCATGATAATATTTATCGCCTCTGATGGCTAAAGAATGTAGACAGGTATAACGATCCTGCTTTTCACCAAAATCTGTACACCAAGGGAAACAGCGTTTGCCGTATTTGCTTTGGTTTTTAATTTCAGTTCTACGGGAGTGAGCTTTTTCTCAGATGTCAGAACTTTGAATGTCCTGTTAAATTTTGTTTCTACCGCAGTAGTATTTATTTTGTAGTGATGAGCATCTGTGTCATGCTAGCCAGCGCAGCTCCGACTTCCGTGAAACAGACGCACTGCAGTTTCTTTTGACCCACGTACAGGAATGTACACGTGAGGAGATTCATGCACTTTTTCCTCTTTTGTGACAAAATTGGGACAAGGCTCTGAAATTGTACACATTGACTAGAATTTGGCTTTGGGAGGAGAGATGCTGTCATCTAACCCCTTGGTGCTAAAAATGAGGAAGTCCCCAGTGCCCATGCCAAGGGGTGAGTGGAGCAGCTGGGTGGTGACGTCCCTTGTTTGAGGACTGAGACGTCATGACGGCCTGACAACGTAATGGGATGAAGAAAACTGAGGCCCAGACGATGATAAATGGACCGGCTCGGCACAATAAACACATCCCCAGTGTCTCCGGAGTAGGCGGGCAAAGGTGAGAGCCCGGTGTGTTTATTCCGGTCACGGTACATTTATCACTGAGTTAAGCCATCAGGGAAAAAAAACAAAATGAAACAAAAAGAACACCTCCAGCTTTTCCTTTTCTGTATATACTCATGTCCCCGAGTTCCAACATTTCTCACTGAACGGGGACACGTATGCAAACCTCATCTTTCTCCTTCATTGATGACGATCTTCAGATTAACCCTTTGGTGCTAGGAGCTGACGTTTTCCAAAGCAGCCTATGAGATCCGGGGGCTGGGGCCCTCCTGGTGGCAGGCAGGGGGCTGTGGCCCTGTGGAGTGACCATGGAGATGTGTCTTAGGTAAACTGTCTGACAGCTCCCAAATGGAAGACCACAGTGTGATGCAGTGCTGTGATGGCATCACTGGATGAAAGAGCAAGTGGCTTTCTGAGCAGGACGAGTCATACTCACATGCAGGTGTCCTAGCCTCTGAGCGCCGAAGTGTGGATTCACAGACAGGAAACCACTGCTGGCGGTGGGCGGGCCGCTGGGACTGCCGTGGGCTAAAGGGCATTCTACTAAGGCAGCTAAGACATATTCAGACATAGGTCTCATCCTAGTTTTTCATATCTCTACCTGAGTGAAGTTCATCCTTAGCAGTGAGTAGGAAGTCACAGTAAATGGTAGTTCACTCTTACACATATCGCTCAACTTTTTTTTTTCCCCACTTGGAATTATGTTGAATGTTTCACCGTGACAAGAAAGTAGACTAGAAGGTATGTCTTGTAAGTTGCCTTGCATTCATTTTCTAAAAAAGAAACAGATGAGAGGAGGGGAGAGAGCTGAGACTGGCTGCTCACAGCATGGGGTCCGTTCAGGGGAGGCGCGGCGCCCGACACTGAGCGCATCCTTCGGTAGATTTGTTGTTGTTGTTGTTTTGATCTGTTTGGTTTTGGGGCTTTTTTTCCAAACCTTAGAGTGATTTCCATGACCTTGGCCAAGGATGCATCGTAAAGATTGATAACAGCATTGACAGTGCCCCAGGCTGGCCACTCCTCACAGCTGGCTCAGTCCCCAGCCCCTATTAGGGGCTCCACCGTCCTGCACCCCCAGGATTCTGTTCAAGTCCAGCCGGTGTTTACTTGGCTTCAATCTTGAGAATCGTCCTCCCCCTCACCCCCAGGTCTCAGTCAGCTGGCACGGAGGCGTGACAGAGAGACAGGAATGTGTCAGGGGAGGTTTCTCGAACTTCCCCTGTGTCTGCCCGTAGCTGTAGTTTGGATTCCGGCCAACAGAGAGGCCCGAACCCCCGGCATCGTTCTAGCAGAACGCAGCTCCCACGGTGCAGACTCCACCTTGAACTACGGAGCGGCTGTGACGTCGCCCTCTCGGGGACAACGGGCCATTTCCGCGCGCGGCGTTTCGGCAGGGTGGCCCACAGCTTTGCTTTACACACTAATGCCATAGCATTGTTCCAGTATTGTTCTCCATTTCCCACACCTGATTTCCGGCTTCTTAGAGCTGACTGTTCTCGCAGGGGCCACTTGCTTCTCCTAGAGTACAAACCAAGGTAAGGGCCTTCCTTACTAACTGCAGGGTCTATATATCACACCTCAGCGTACACACTTTGCTGCTACGTTTGTACTGTCTTCAGTAGAACTTCCTGACCTTGCTCCTGGTAGTGCATTACAGGCAAGCATGAAATGTAAAGTATTTATTTAAATAAAAAGAAAACCTCTAAATTGGTCATTGAATTACCTCCCTGTAGCTTTATAGTTTGTGACATTTCTTGACTTCTTTCATTAGATCCACGCAAGATCTAGTCATCTGGGTAAGGATTTTAAGCGGACGCAACCATGAACCCAAGAAACTGTATTATTCTTACCGTTGGTCATACTAAAACTGTTTATTTCCTGAAGCATATGACCCACAAGGATGTGAAATAAACTACAAGAAACTGTTTTGTACACTGTACATCCTTAGTATTTTTACACGTATATGATAGGGTGCACATTATTTTCCTCGTACAGACAGCTCAAATAAAGCACTATGTCAATCTGCTACTTCTCTCTTTATTGTTGTTGGATGTGGTTCTGTAATCTCAGAAAATTAAATACTGTTCTTTCCTGGAAAAAAAAGATTTCTAATAGCTCCACCCAGTATTAACCTACCTTGTCTAAAGTGTGACAGGGAAATATGTAAATTTCTTGTAGCTCAGAACACACGTGGGATTATTTCGTTACTTTGCAGAAATGGCCACAGTGCAGTTGTACCAACTTTGATGAAGGACTCCGTCCAGAGGGGGCGCCGCTGAGCTCCCAGCTTGGGTTTAGGACAGACCTACTGTGAAGCCAGGGGTGGCCTGTCTCCCTGGAGGTCTGTAAGACACTAATCATCTTCACGCTAGATGGTTTGGACCCAGAATTCTTGAGGCGTGTAGCTCATCAGTAAAGTCTTCCCGGTGCGTGGCTCTGCGTGCTTCCTTTCTGAGAACGGATGTTTAGCACTTCACGGCAGATCCAACTTAGACGTGGGTAACAAATGGGTGGGCGATCGGACAGTGATCTGGTCTGCCTGCAGTCATGGTGGATGGTGACTTTACCTCATTGACTCACTGTCGTAGAACACTGCGACTCAGCCAGCCAGAGGAACAGCTTCGGGACCAAAGTTAGTCGGGCATGTGTGTGCATGTCACACTTACATGTGCTCTTCCCTCACGGCCACTGGGGTGGACAGTCCGGGAGGCTAACATCAAGTGACCTCTTACACTTCTTCAAAGGTGCTATTTTTAGAATATTGTATAATTTATTTACTGTACTCCTAAACCAGAATTAGGGACAATTAACATATCTTATGTAACAGCGTTTCTGTCTAGCACATTCGATGAAATCACAAACCTTCTGACTCTGAATAGAAGTTCGGTTCTTGTGGGCATGAACCTTTTCATGCTCTTGAGATGCAGACGGCCTTTGCCCGTGGGCCACCCCTCCTCCTCTGCAGCCTGACCCGCGTGGACTCTGGGGGGCCAAGACGGAGAGGGCGGTGGCGTCGCTGGCCCAGATGATGGCCGGCGGTCGGGGCCTTGTCCCAGTGGCAGCCCTGCCTTCAGTGCCCCATTGTCATCCCCGAGGCCGACACAGCATCTCTGTTCCTTCCGACCATTGGAGGGCTTCACTGTGTGTAGTTGAAATACTACTCTAAACTAAAATAAAGACCTGTGTCCAGATACTGACGAAAACTCTATCTAAGGGGTGTTGTCATTTCACTAAGTATGTTTTTCAGCTCCTGTCAAATACTGCATATGGGAGAAAAACCAGACTCCACCGAGCCAGAGATGCTTTTTGTCTGTTTTTGTTGTTCACCGAGGGGAGAGGCCAATGCCTAGTGCTGCCGGGTGCCTCCCAGTGCGCACCAGTTAGCAGGGTGGGAGCTGGCGGGGTCCTGCGGGACGCTGACAGAGGGCAGAGCGGACGGTGGTGTGTAGGTCACAGGAGGGAGACACCCAGTGGCAGGGAAACAGTGTGGTCCTCGGTACCCTTTGGCCTCGTTAAAATATGTGCCTTTTCGGTGTGTTCTGTTCATCATTCCAAGGTAGAAAGTAAACATTACAATTCAAGTCTTTTCCAAAGCTCATTTATTGAAATCTGTGTGTGTAAAGGTAGCGTACAAACGAGCAGGTTTAAAAATTCAGCGACATCTAGCCATTTCTGCACACCCACACCAGGAGGTCTCCCCACGTCAGACTTCGGCTCCCGCCCGTCCACCGTGCAGGAACCGCTAGGGAACAAACGTGGCGGCAAGGGCGCGGCCCCTGCCTTCGGAGGCGGTGTCCAGCCGGGAGGTCGCGGTGCGCCATGGCACATTGCGTACAAATCAGATGAATGTAAATAACTCTTTGTAAATCATTTATTTCACTGTTTCATCCAGGTCAGCAATCAGATTGTGGCATGCTGGGTAACTGGAAAAAAAGTGATAATAAAAAGTAAGTTTAAATAGATCACGTTCTTCAATGTGGTTTGTCTTCTCACTGGTCAACTCTCCTTTGGGTAAAAATGTAGAAACTGTATGTAAGCAACTGCAGGAAAAGCTTATCCTCAGCCTTCCCCGCAGGCCAAAGCCCTCGTTGCCTGAGAGGACGAGGTGAGCTGCTTGTCAGTGCCTCAGCTCTGCAAATGGCCTGCGTTCCAGGCATCCGTGTCCCTTCAGTCAAGGCAGCCTGACGGCAGGCCGAGGCCAGAGCACCACCCCTTCCCCATCCGGGGACACCCAACTCTGCCAGAATCTGGCCACTGGAGACTGTTCAGACCCAACAGTGTGTGAACCCAGGACGCAGGCCAAGTGGCCCTGAGAAATTCCTGGGGAAACCTCCAAATTTGTAGCTGTAGACAACTCATTGTAACGTGCAGAAAGGCATTTCCCCCTGGAAACCACCTCCCGTGTTCTGGAAGAGGGATTTGGTGCCCGGGGTCTCGTGGTTTTTAAACAGGTGTCGCTGTTTGGAAACTAGCTCGGGAAAGGCTGGGGAGTCACGAGGTGGCACTGAATTCTGCTGCTTGCCCCGGCTGGGAGCCTGGCTGGTCACACTCGTTCAGACCACTCTGGGGAAGGGAGTCGGAAGCCACTGGAAATGGTGGTCCACAAAACTCGAGTCCCTGCCCCTCCCTGCACAAGAAGCCGAATAAGACGCAGGCCTCCCCTGGCACAGTGTCCAGTCCCTCAGATGGAAGGGCAGGGACAGAGAGCTCAGAAGCGATCTCGCCGACCCCAATTTTCACTCCCGCAGATGAATTGAGCGTGATGGATGCAGAGCCACTGGCCTGGCCCAGTCTCTAGCCTGAAGACAAGCGGCCCTTGCACCCCCGATGCAGGGTCCTGGAGGGGGAGTCAGCAGGGGAGGGGTGCTTGTGAACCCGAGTTAAGCCACGATTGCTCTCAGAGGAGTTCCAAGCCAGGGCTAAGCCTTGAGCCGAGATCAGAATTCATACGAGAGATGAATGTGAAAATCAGTCTGCTGGCTGTTCTAAAACCGAGAAGAGAATGTGCACGTTTCAGGGAGCTCTCCCAGGTGTGCGAGGCACACTGTTCGTGGTTAGAGCGTGAGTCTGTTGACACAGTGCAATTACGGTAATACGTGCACACCCTGTGAGGCTGGGGGTGGGGGCGGAGGTGGGTGGACCCTCTTCCTTTGAGCCCCAGAGGGTCTGTTTACAGTCCCCCTGAGTGGGCCACAGGGAGTGCCCAGTGCCCCAGGGCCCTGCCTTGGCAGAAGGGGTCCCCTTCTCTCCCGAGTCTGATACTCAGCACAGAGGCTGCCTGCCAGCAGCTCCATTTGACTGTCCAACACAGTGTCTGCCGAGAGCTGCTCTGCCTTCGGTCTTGATGGGACCAGCTCAGGGCGGCTCTGCCAGGCTGGGCTTCCACGACTCTCTGCTCTGCACTCTGCGGGCGCCCTGCTCACCTGGGTGCTCTGGAGACAGGCTCACTCTCTAACTGTAAAACCCGAAGGATGTCTTTGACAGGCATAAACCACAAAGGGCACATTTTCAAATGAAAAATTGCACCCTTGACACACTCAGTTCAGAACAGTGGTCAAGTCCTGAAGGCGAAGGAAAACGGATGGCAGGATTTGCTTTTCTTAAACCAGGCTCCAGGAGATTCATTTCTCCTGGCGAGTCCTGGTGTGGACTCCGGGGCCAACTAGGAAATGGTTATCACCTGACCCGTTCCCTGCTGGTGCACCGATGGCTTTGCTGCAGCCAGGGACACCCCTGTCCAGTGGGCCCGCTCAGGAGCGGCACAGAGGTGCTGCCCTCCGCAGGGAGCAGCAGCCCTGAGTCCCCCTGCGCCCTCCCCCGTCCCGCAGCAAGTCAGCTGCTCTCTGAGGGTTCTGTGTTCTCTGGTGTTGGTGTGAAGGCTTGTCTTCACCCTCACTTTTCCACGATCTCACTCACTGTCCTGCGCTGGGTTCCTAGCACCCGCTAGTGCCTGGCCCCTGGCGACATTCAGTCAGTGTCTGGCTGAGTAAAGGATCCACCCTATTGTGTCACTGTTTTGTCTGCTGGCCGCATCGCTCCCCACCACCCTCTGCCTGCGGGAGCCCAGGGCCTCCCCTTCCTGTTTGGGAAAGGGCGAGCACAAATAGGGGGTAGAGAGGCCTCAGGCACCTCCCAAAGCGGGTTTCTCAGCCATCGCTTCTTGGGTTTGTCAGCCACACTGAGTTCTGGAAAGTTGGTTCCTCCGAGCGCTTGGCAGCCACCAGGGTCCGGCTGTGCGGGAGAGGCGGGGACGCAGGTGCCCGTGGGATCACAGCCGTCTGAGCTATGGCTTGAGCCCTGAGCCCCCATCCCCCCTTCCTTCTGCCTTGGAGCTTGTCACCAGGGCTGTGGCTCCCTGGGTGGCATGGCCACATCTGCAGTTGTCCGTGGCTGCCCTCCAGGTCAGAGGGGGTCCGCTGGGTGCCCTGGCAGTCGCTCTCCTGAAAGACTGTCCACAGCTGTCATGCCTGCCCCATTGGCCAGCCCTCCACAGCTAACCCATTTCCTCTGTTCTCCTTTGAAATGCTAACTGCGCCTTCTCTCTGCAAACCACGAGTTTTGTGTCTAACGTATTTCTCAAGTTTGACTTTAAATTCAGAGTTAAAGACAAGAGGCTCTCCATGACACTGTTTGTTTCCCAGGCACATGCACTGTGGGGCCCAGGGCAGCCTTTTCTGCTGCTGTATCCCCAAGTGCGAGCGTGTGGGGCCCAGGGCACCCCTGGGCCTACTCACCAGAGGTGCCTGCACCTCCCCAGCCAGGTCTGCGCCCAGCCTCTCAGTGGCCCCGCGGGCAGCCCACCACTGCACCCTGCTCTCCACCTCACTCTGGGCTGTTGCTGCTTCTGTGAGGCTGCGTCATAAAGGGCCCTGTCCTTGCGCCTCTGACAAGAAAGCATCTATTTTTAACTAGAGGGCAGATCCCCCTTCACCCCCATGGGGCATTTCAAAGCCTTGCCAAGGTTGACTGAGCTCCAGGACTGCAGCAACGCCCCCCACACCCGACTCCTGTCCTGCAGCTCAGTCCACACTCCCAGGGCCCAGCCAGGGCCCAGCAGGCCAGCCTTCTTGCCCTTGGGGTGGACACTCGCCCCCTTCCACCTGGCCTTGGCCCTTGGCCGGGCCCTTCTCTCTAGAGACTTGGTTGCTGTCTGTGGACTTCGCACTTCCATTCACTTCACCTCTCTGGGCCTTATTTTCCTGTCTGTATAAAGAAGCTGTTACATGATTTACCCCCGTGGCCCCTTCATGCCTGGCCCGAGCTCGGGGCCAGTGCCACTGGCTTCCTAACATCCCTACTGGGCGCGGGGTGACGCGGGAGCTCCCTCTTAAAGGGACGCTGGTTCCACAGTTTTTTAAACCAGGAACTAGTGATACGGCAGCTGAACGATTTCCCTGCAGTGCTGCGGAGCTAAGACTCGAACCTGGTGGTCGAGCGTCTGGGCTCTTTAACGCCGCTCTGACCAGCGCAGTGTGAGCCCATGAGCAATCGCGGCTGTGGCTGTGGGATTGAATCGGAAGTACTGCTCAGGCCACCTGGGACTAAGGCACCCACCCAGGAGATGGGGGTGGCACTGATCTGTTCCGGGGGTGGTGCCCTCAGCAGCCCTTTGCAGGACTCTGTGGAAAGGTGGCCTCAGCTGTGACTGCTGACCTGTGTGACAGCTGTGGCTTCCCACCCAGCACAGGGCACAGGGCCACCTCTGGGTCAGTGGAGTCCTGCCTCCCCGTGCCCTTCCCCCACACACAAGTGACCACAACTCCGGCTGGGCCCCTCATTCCTCCACTGGGCACGGCCTTTCTTGGAACCTGCCTGTTGCCAGCTGCAGAGCGGACAGGAGGTCAAGGTTGAGTCGCCTGGCCCCAGCTCCTCCTCCCCTCCTGGGCTCAGGAGGGCCGTGACAATCAAGGGCCCTGGCGGCACTGCCCCTGGGCTCCACAAAGGGACAGAACTGTAGAAGCCACAAACCCAAAAAGGCAGAGGCAAGAGAGCCTTCCTTGTAGAGAAGGCAGGGACCTGATTCCTTGGTTTTCTGGGAAACAGCATCTTGGGACTGGACTGGGCGGTGGGGGGAGGCAGGGAGCCGGTACCCAGAAGGGAGGGGTCAGGCAGAAGACACGCAAGCCCCAGGGCCTGGCGTCTGCCGGGCTTTCTCCCCACTCCCCAGAGCTCACGCAGACTCAGAGTTCCGTCTGTAAGTCTCAGGGCCCAAGTCTGCCATCCTCCGGCTTTCTGGAGTCCCAGAAGTCGCGAGGCGTCCCCTGCACATGGGCAGGTGCCTGTGTTTTACATGAACCATGTTTCCATGGTAAACAGAGTCTGAGAATTCCCCAAGGACAGACCGTGTCGCCGACAGCAGAGAGAGGCGCCTCTGGCTGCCTCGTGCTGGAAAGCGTTGAAAATAAAGACGTTGACATTTGGGGTTGCGATGTGACGGAATCACAGCCTTTTAAAGGCAAGAACCACTTATCTATCCACCCTGCATGCAATATTCAGTGTTTTGTTCACTTGTCTAATTGGATTAAAATATTTAGCTCCCTTTAAAATCTTGATTGTGAATTTATATTGCAAAATGGAATGTCTGACTCGGGAAGCAGTCCGTGGAGCACATGTATCTGCAGCGACACATATTTCCATTTCCTTTTCTCCCCTGAGTCTCACTCGCAGATCATTTGCTCTCGGACAAAGTGAACTGTTAACAAGAGGGGAGTTTGGCTTCAGTGGAGCCGCACGCACTTTTCAATAATGATCACACACAGGGCCTGGGGCGTGGAGGCCAGAAAGTTAGATGCCGCAGTTCATGATGCTCAGGGAAGTTTCTGGGGCGTTCCAGACCCTCAGGGGAGCCGCGCAGCGCCGGGGTCTGATGTCATCTTTGCAAACACTCAGGCAGCAGGGAGTTAATGACATTTGAGCTGCATATGTTCAAGTGTATCTAAAAAAATATGCAAGTCACTTTGGTTGACAGTGTCTTGTACACAGTTTTGAAAGAATCAGGGCAAACTTTAACAGAGTCAGTTTTTATTTGAAAAATATTTTCTGGGAATGTATCAGTGTTTATTTTTGAGACTGACAATTCGGGTGAAAATCAGGGTAAAAACAAAAAAACAACAATTTGGTTGAAATCAAATTGTTTGTTTTCATCTATTTAGAATTCTTTCCAAAAAAAAGAAAAAACTTGGTTTGGGAGGAGGCTTTTTAATTTATTATATTCAGTGTATTTGCTGTTCTATTCAAGCACCATCTGTCTTCAGGTAGCGGACTTCACAGAAGCACCCGCACCCGCTGGGGATGACCTCACAGACCCTGTGGACCCTTCCGAGTACCAGCTCCTGCCTTGCACACGTCACCAGGCAGGCCCCTCCTCCCAGCTGGCCCCGCCTCCCAGCAGCCTCAGGGAGCTCTCCTTTCTGCAGCTGTCCCCTCCCTTGGCTTCAGATCACAACTGGGCCTGATGCCCTTCATCATCTCCTGGGCCTTCGTTTCTCGAGCTGGGATTTCAGCTCTTCTCCAGCGTCTTTTGGTGGAACCGGACCATGCCCATGACTCCGAATAGAATCACATAGGGCTGCTGGGTCCACACACGCGCTCCCATCAAACTGGAAATTAAATTTGCTGCCAAGGAGGCTCAAGAGTCCTGGGGCCACCAGGGCCCTCACGGACAAGTCCGTTTCAGGGCCATTCTAGAAACCGTAAGAGATTCAGCCGAAGGGACTGCAAAGGACCCCTCCCCGGCCCAACTGAGCATGGAACCAAATGGCCTGTTGGGATGGCTGCTGTCAGAAAACCAAATCAACTGAGACCACGTTCGTCACCAAACAAGCACACCAGCGAATACAGCACCCGTGAGGAATGAGATGGTTCTCTAAGCAGACAGACGGCTTCGCTCCTTTCCCTCTCTCAGATGCTGTTCTCCCCACAAAGGATTCTCATTTCTTCACCAGCTGGCACCACCCTTCCTGGCCAGGGGCTAGTGTCCCCAGGCACTGGGTCATGGACCCCTGCCCTGGCTCTCAGCTGTCAGGCCTCGCCTCAACTCCCCAGGGGCCTGGGTTCCTGTCCTGGACACCAGGCCCACCCCCCGCAGGAGATGCCTCGGTAAGCGATGAGCACTGGACCTGCAGACTGAGGCAGACGATGGCACCAGGGGCGTGGCTGCCAGGGCCCTGCCTGCCAGGGCCCTGCTTCTCCGCTAGGACTGGACCAGCCTCTCATGACATTTTAGAAGCCATTTGCCAAAGTCCCTCCCACCCCGAGGGAGGCAGGCGATGAAGAGAGCCATTGCTTTTTGGCAGTACTACACCAAGAACAAGTCAGTAAAGGAGCCCTGAACTCAGTGGCTGCGTCCTGAGCCACGGCCACTGGGGCAGCCCCAGGGCCGGCCCGCTCTGATCAGCCTGGCGGGATGGGACTTCTCCCAGCCAAACATGTCCCCGAGGCGCAGTCAGGCCTATGACCAGCTCCCTCTGCCAGACGCGCTGTGGCACATGTTTCAGAACTAAACAGACACAATTCAGAATCATCCGACCTTCTAAGCAGACTAGATGTTTCCTGTCAGAGGCCACGGGCCAGCCTGGGGCCCTGTCACCTGCTTCAGGGCACGGTGCTGAGTACAGGGGAACAATCGGGGAGGTGACTCAGCTCAGAGCAGGAAATATCCACGCTCTTTTGCATCTTAGGTGCGCAGAGATTTTCAGTTTGACATTGACATGCAAAATTATGTGATTGTGCTTAATGCAGCCAGGCTGGGAAAATGCAAGCCTTTAGCTAAAAGCATCCCAAAACCAGAGAATACCTGGGCAAGCGGCAGCCTTACTCACTTCAAGGGCTCATTGGAAGCCAGGTTCACCAGTCAAGTTTATTCCATGGCTGGAGTAGGCGAAGTCCATGCTTGGGTGGGAGGAGCAGGCCTTGGGTTTAGATATTCGGCAGAGAGCTTGTTAACCCTGGCCCCCTCCTCTTTGAACACCCGTATTTGCTGCTGCAAGCCAGTGGTCCCTCAAACAAGCTTCTCCGGTCATGTTCATGCTGGAATTATTCCCCACATAACACGTGACTCTGAAACACCCCCCCAGAGAGGAGCCAGAGAGGCCAGTGTCAGCACAGGACGGCCAGACCATTTACGTTGCTTCAGGCAAGGGAAGAAAGACCTGCTCGTTTTTTCTGAGGATTGTTTTGAGGTTTGGGGGATTTTCTTTAAGGATTTCATTTGACCACTCTCAGATTTTTAAAAGCCTGGAAGAGGTTTCTAAGCATCGATGGTGCAGGGGAAGTCTGGGTGGACATGGATAGGCAGATGCGGAGTTAAAAGGCAAACCCCAGGTGACAGTGAGCTGGTCCAGAACTGAGAGGGAACCACCCCACAGAGAGGACGCCCCGCAGTCCGATCCTTAGGTAGCTCCTGGCCCTGAGAAGCTGAGACCCACTCAGGCCATGAGTCACACCCCTCCCTCATCCCAGGCAGGAGCCTGGTCACCTGTCCGAAGGCCCAATGCCTTGATCTTTGGCCGGCACCACCGGGTGTCCCGCAGGATGGGCTGGACCGTCAAGTTCTGGGCATGTCTGAGAAGTAGGGGGTGGGTAGGAAGCCCTGTCACCCGCTGCCAGCGCCCCCCAGCCTCTGCCTTCCCTGGGCTCCTCGGGGTCTCTCAAGTGTGGGAGGGGAAAGGAATCTCAACGCTGCTTCACTGTACTGTGTATGGCTGTCCCACACTCCAGCGCCCCTTCGAGCTGGGCTGGGCTGGGCTGGGCTGGGCTGACGCTCCCTGTGCCGATGGGGAAACTGAGGCTCAGCAGAAACGTCAGGGACTCACTCAGGGCCGCACAACATGACACAGTTGGGAATCATTCCCCGTTCTTTGCGCCTGCAGACACTGCCGAGGCTCTCAGGCCTCCGTGTGCCCCAGGATGACCCAAACGGCTTGTTACAATGCAGGGTCCTGGGCCCTGGGCCAGAGGTGCCGCTGCAGTGTGTGTGAGCCTCGGCCCTGGCAGCCAAGGTCCTTGTGTTTATTTCTTCACAAGCACCTCTGATGATGGGTGTGTGGTCTGTGCTCGGGACTTTGAGCCTCGATCACCTCCCTTCCCTGTGAGCAGCCTCAGAGGCTCAGGGGCACACAGGTGTGCTCGAGGCCCTGGCCTCAGCTCAGTGACTGGCACGGGTGTGTGTGTGGGGGGGAGAATGTCACCTACTAGCTGTGAAACAAGCACTTTGCAGAGGGATTTGGTGGGCTGAGCGGGAAAATCACTCAGAGGACAGTGGCGCCGGATATCCATTTGGCACATGGTCATTTTGAAAGGACAGTGAGAGACAATTTCTCATCCTTTTCATTTCCAGATGCATTTCCCCATGAATCATGCCCGGCACGTCTGTGTGATGTCCCCCGGGCACTCGTGGGGCACCTGGGCGCAATCCTGATGACAGGCAGTGGCCACGGTCGCCCACGGACAACCCCAGTATCCAGCAAACTGCAGGGTCAGGCAGAGGCTCAGCCTCCCTTGCAGGGAGAGAAGCAATTCAGGACAAAAGGCCTCACCTGTGCTCCCAACTCACCTGGACACGCTTTCTTTCCTCTGCTAGCTATGATCTCACTGGACAGGAGACACCTGGGCCGTGGAGTCAGAGGCTCCACGTCAGGGTCCCTACGTGCTAGCTGTGTAGGCTAGCTTGAGCCTCAGTTTCCCTACCTGTAGAATGGAGACAGCGGTCCATCCTGCAGGGGAAAGGGAGTGACCACATGGTACGTGTGACCCTGTCAGCATTCAAAACCTCCCTCTTTTTTCGTTCGTTTGTTCGTTGTTTTATCCTCACCTGAGGATATTGTCTTTTCATTGCTTTTAGAGAGAGAGGAAGGGAGAGAGATAGACAAAGAAACATCAATTGGTCACCTTCTTGTATGTACCCCAGCCAGCGATCGAACCCACAACTTGGGTGTGTGCCCTGACTGAAAATGAACCCACGACCTTCAGTCTATGGGACGGCGCTCCAACCAACTGAGCCACACCGGCTAGGGTGGCAAGCTATTCTTTTCCTGCATCTTCTATTTTTCAGTAAACTTTTTTTGTTGTTGTTCGGTTTAAAAAAATGTCTTTTTAAAAGGGCTTTTATAATTCTCCCCACCCCCCAAAAAGTCTTAGCTCACTTATCAGTCAGGTAACTTAGGACGAGATTAGTGCATTCCATTCCTGGGGACCTCCCTGACCCGGAGCACCCCCTTCCCCAACCAGTGCAGTCTGTCGCCTCCCGCAGGGGCGCCTCGGGCTGACTCCGGGACGCCTCCCCAGCACCCAGCCCTCCCGTCCCAGCCTCCTGCAGGCGGAGGCCCTGACGTTCAGCAAGCAGTGTGGCTTCTTCATTCTCGGGCCTGTGCTGCGGCAAACATTCCACTCCCCCAGGAGGACAGGCCCCATACCGTGCCCCACTTTTCCCTGGGTCCCCACTGTGCCCTACCCAGTCTTCAGGACCGCCCTCCTGGCTCATCAGCTGCCGGTGAAAATGCAGACCTCGGCGTGCCCAGACGCCCCCGCCCGACCCTGGGCGTGTGCATGCGCTGTACCTGGGATCTCAGTTGCTCCACCTCCTCCGACAGGGTCTGCCTCTCCAGCAGGAGCTGGGTCTGCCTCTGGAGGAGCTGCACCAGCTGCTGGGCTGTCGCCTGGCCGTGCCTGTCCAGCTGCCGGAGCCTGGAGAAAAAGCCACCGCGGAATCAGACAGGGGTCCTGACAATGGGGGCGAGGCTAGTCCCGACTTCAGGACTTCAGCCCCGTTGACGTGCCCCGTTGCTGGCGCGTCTGAGGCAGTGCCTGGCAGTGAACTTGAGGTGTAGTCTAGGGTGACCCTGAGGAGGGAGACCTCAGCCAGCAGAGGCCCTTGGGCTGCATCTGGCAACGTGAAGGGAGTTGTACCGAGTGTGAAAGGAAATCGGCGGACTTCGTAATCAGCAAACACACAGATCTAGTTGGATAACAAGAAAAACTGACACCTTAAACTCACAGAGGTCAAAGGCCTCCATTGTTTGTCTGGAACTGTCTGGACCCAACACCCGGACACCTGCCCGGGCCGGGGCAGGGGCGAGGAGGGCGGGAACACGGGCTCTCCACTGTCAATCACTCAGTCAGTCACGCGCTGCGGCATTGCTGACCAGATGTCTTCAAAGACCCCAAATTTGTCATTCTGCTGATGGGCTCTCCTCCCCAGACTCGCCAATTCACTCCAACTATTATGCTCATTTGTCCGCAGACGCTTCCTGTGCAGCGAGTAGCATGCCCTCCGTGGAAATGTAGGTTTCGGATTAAATTTAGAATTGAACAAGTAGCCAGAACTGACTGTTCTGGGGAGAAGTTCGCCGTCCGCGTGCCCTTCCTTGAGGCCCTCACCCACCAACAGCATCAACATCAGTGAAACAGACTTGTATTTTCCACAAGTGACAAAAGAGGATGTTTAAGCTCAGGGTGCATTCAAACTCCAGGCTGCATGTCCCGCACCAACTCAAAGACCCGAAGCCTGTTCTGCAGACAGTGGCCTCGGGCCGCGCTGGCTTCGAGCTCCCCGGCGGCAGGCGTCGCTGGAGGGATCTGGGCACAACTAAACATTCACCAGTGTTACCCAAAATCAGGGGCTCGCCTCCTGGGGTGCTCTCTTCAATAGTGGGGCATGGTGGTCACAGGGAGTTTTATTCACTCCCAGCGAGAAGACAGATTCACATCTGAAGCTCTGCCTCCTAGGAGGTGGGTTGTCCATGGGCTACACTTCCTGGGCTGGGTTCCTGCCAAGGGTCACCCTGTTTACAGCTGGTCTGCTACATTTTACCGTTTAGCAAGGAGACCATTTAGGAAGCATGCATGGCCAAGGCCTGGAGACCCTTGTCCTATCTAACAGCAGGACAGAGATGGGGCCTTAGGGGTGGGCAGGCTTTTCACTCAAAATGACGCAGCCTCTGGAGACAGGTTTCTGGGAACCCCAACAACCTGCCAACACTTGTGTCCTGAGGTGTGGGCACTCTCAGCAGGTGTCCAGCCAGCAGGGAGCAGCTCACAGGGCCCTCCCACCCCAGGGCTTGTGGGCGTGGCCACCCCAGGCCGAGGCTGGCCACGCCCACAAGCCCATGCCCCGCCCACTGGCCTCCTCTCCACTGGTTCCAGAGAGGAGCGAGGACAGAGGGTGGGACTCACTTCTTCCTTCCTGTGTCTGTGGCTGCCCTGGGACAGGTTCAGGTGCTCCCTCGCCCGCCCCCGCGCCTGGGCTGCAGACAGGCCCTGCCCAGCCTCCCAGGAACGGGCTGGGGGCAGAGCCGCACCACAAGGATCCTGCACCCAAGGGCGCTCTCCTGCTTCTAGGCTTTCCCCTGCCACCCTCCTCTGCTCTTGGAGGAAGAAAAAGAGGTTTCCTCTGGGGAAACCCAGTCTGCCCCATACGCCAGCACACGGTCCAGTGGGGGCAATTTTTCCTGAGAGCACAGTCTCAAAACCACCCAACTGGCATCAAACCAAACAAAAGTTTCTCTTCACTGCCTCATGAGCAGGGAGCAGCTGGGAGGGGCCAGGACATCCTGGGAGTCAGAGAGGCTGGGCCAGTGGGCTGGAGAGGGGGCAGGGGAGGGCTGCAGGGACTGGGGGTGGGGGGACGGCAGGGGCATTCTGCCCAGACTGACTCACTGGCAAAGGCCATTGGCCACCACTCACTGGCGCAGTGCAGCCTTGGAGTGGGGCCCACCAAAGATGCAGAGATGAGAGGAGCTCATTTCCTTGAGAAGCACATAGTAGGTGCCTTTCTCCCTCCCCTCAGGTCATGGATGTGGGGAGAGCCACAGGCTTAGAGCTCCTGAGGTGGTGGCCCACTGGCTTCGTGTTTGGCAGAAACAAACAGAACAGAATGGAAACACGCGACAACTAGATGACACCGTGGAGGCTTAAACAAGGCCAGAAGGCACAGAGGATGGCCAGCTCCACGTGGCCCCTGCCCCGGCCTCAGACGAATGGGCAGGGGTCCTGAAGACAGATGGGTTCAGTGTGTGTTTGGGGCTCCTGAAAGGAAACGGCCGCCCGATCCAGAGCAGAGGCTCAGCAGGAGCCTGCTCACTCGGCACAGAAAGCTGGCTAGGGGCTGTCACCAAGGCTCACCACTCGACGGGGGGCCAATTCCAGCCTAGACCCTCCCCACCGTGGAGGCCTCCGAACTTCAGCTGGTGCCAACTTTGCAAACTTTGGCCTTTGGATCCCTGTAGCCATTACCCAGGGGCACCCAGGCCCCACCCAGACGGGCTGAATTGAGCCCCCTGGTGCCAGCCCGGCACCCTGGCTGGGAGCCAGCTGTCCGGGGGTCTCCTGCAGAAGTCCCACTGATGTGAGGAGCAAGCCACTGGGAGGGGCTTGCCTTCCCTCTGGGAGGAGACCTTCGTTGGCTTCACAGCCGAAGAGCTAAGGATGGATTCGCTTTGAGTCAGCTGGGTCACCTCGAACACTCCAAAACTCCCAGGTGTCTTAGCCATTATTAATGGCCAGTTAATTACTGCGTTAACTCGACAAACCAAGCAACCCTTGGTACACACCCTCTCAAGAGTGTTTTTCTCTTTTTAAAAACTAGGCTCCCTCTTTTTTGAGAACACCCCTCTGTCCTGTCAATCCATGGGCAGCAGTGATGT
This sequence comes from Tonatia bakeri, assembly GCA_004024845.1. Lineage (NCBI taxonomy): Eukaryota > Metazoa > Chordata > Mammalia > Chiroptera > Phyllostomidae > Tonatia > Tonatia bakeri. The sequence continues at coordinate 567,218 of PVIA01000108.1, forward strand.
CAATCAAAAGCTTAGAAAGGGTAAAAATAACAACAAACCCAAACCCACGTTTATTTAAAAAAAAAAAAAACAAAAAAACCACACAGATTTTAGGTAAAGGGGACTTTGCTAAGGAAAGTGTATTTCGATGGCAGCTCTCTCAAGGCCTATTTTGAATATTTGTAAAACAGATTTTTTTTTAATTAAAAAGTTTCTTTTTGGAACAGCCTTGCCCAAACACTGCACCACCCAGGCTATAAGCTGTCCGTGGCTGTTGCGTTACCATCAGTGAGAAGAGATTTCTTGGCGTGTCCTGCTGACACAGAAGCCATCTCTGATTTTCCGTGGTGGTTACTGCTCTCATTTCTGTTGTCCTAAGTTCACGGGTGCAGCCAGCCACAGCTGCAGTGGCCATGACACCAGGGGACACTTACTGAGTCCTGGGCTTATCCCTCCATGCTGCTTATCCAGTGGAAAGTTCGCCACGATCCTGTCAGGTAGGTGCTAGCCCCCCATTTTACAGATGACGGAACTGGAGCTGAGAGGCTCCGTTAACTTGCAGAGTCACACGAGAAGTGGTGGAGCGCGGAGGCAAATCCAGGAGGTACTCGGGCAGCTTCACCGTTATTAGTGGCTGGTTAATTCACTGAGTTAATTCGGCAAACCAGGCACCCCTCGGTAAACACCTCTCATGAGGCAAGTACTGAGATGGGTCCTGGGAATACATCAGGAATCACAAGTGGTCCCTGCCTTCGGGGGGTTCCCAGCCAGTTAGGGGGGAGACGCACTGGGAGGTCACAGCACTGATACAGGGCACTGTGAATGCATAAAAGCCAGTGTCTAAAGGGCAGGGGCAAGGCCCAGGGTCATCATCCTCATCACCACCACCACCACCATCATTATGATCATCATCCTCACCATCATCCTCACCATCATCAACATCACCATCATCCTCACCATCATCACCATCACCATCACCATCATCCTCACCATCATCGTGATCATCACCATCATCATCATCACCATCACCATTATCATCTATCCAGTGCTGACTATGTGCCAGGAGCTGTGCTAAGTGCTCACCTAAGGTTTATGAACCTTTCAGTGCTGACGACAATCCCATGAGGCAGGAACTATCGCTGTCCCACTTTAGGGACGAAGACACGGAGGCACAGACAGGATAAACCATTAGTCCAAGGTCACTGGGTGGGTGAGCTGGGATGTGGGAAGATGAATGGGTGTTGCTGGTCTGGCAGGGAACGGGCGCAGGGCCGCCCGCAGGGAGGCAGCAATGGCACCGGCACCGGCAAACTCGGAGCTCTGCAGGGCGGCCCAGCCAGCGGCTGCCCGGAGAGGGCCATGCGGGGTCCAGGAAAGCTCGGCCGCCAGACTAACACAAATGGACATTGTCCTTTAGGCAACCATGGTGCCACTTACCAGGAAAGAGAGCGTGGAGGAGAGACTGGCCTCGGCAGCCGTTCTGGGGTCAGGGCGAGGTGCCTGGGAGAGAGTCACTCACCCACCCAGCAGTTTCAACTGGGGCAAGATTCACCCAGGAAAGCCTCCAGAGAAGTCCAAGTTCACTGAAAATACAGTTACCCCAGCAGACCCCCCTGCCCCTCGACTCATTGGCTAAGAGCCTCTGAGGCCGTGAGAGGGAATTAGGCCAGGATGGGGCCTTGGGGAACAGCCGCATGTAAAGGCTGGCAGAGGACAGGGGGCCAGCAAGACACTGCGACGGATGACCAAGAAGTAGGAGGAAAGCCAGGAGAGAAGAAGAACCTGGAGCTTAAGGAAGAGGAGGTCCTCAAAAAGGAGGAGTGAGCAGTTTGTGCGAAATGCTGCCTGGTGGTGGCGCACCATGGGGACGTGCCTGGCCAGGCCTGCCTGCCCTTTCAGGAGGAGGTGTGGCAGAAGCCTGAAAAGAGGGGACGGAAGAGGGGACACTATTCTGGAGAGGGGCTTGGCTGGGGGCAAGGTAGCAAAGCAGGTGCAGAGGGTGGAAGAGATTCAAGTCAAGAGCAGGGGCTTTGAAGGAGACAAGGGAAATCCTCAAGGCCAAGGGCTTCCCAAGGCAGGAAGGTGCCCCAACAGAGACTCTCCCTGAGGCGAGAGGAAAGCAGGGACAAGAACCAGAAGCCAGGGGAATCTCCAGCTCAGAGCTTCTGTTTTCTGCCCCTGGTAGAGGGCATGACTGCTTGCTGAGGAACGAGCCACTGTGGAGCATGAGAGTGCTGGCCAGGGGCAGGGACACCTCCTTCTTGCCCCAGCAAGGCCCAGACCAGTAGCTGCAACCCCTGCTCTCCAGCCCCTCCCATGCCTGCTGCTCCTCCCACCTATGACCCTGCACTGGCTGCTCCCTCTGTGCGCAACAGGCCCCCCTTGGCCCTCACGGGACTGGAAACTGGTTTGCAGTGCTCAGGTCTGAGCATAAGTGTCCTTCCGGGAGGCTGCGATTTCTTGATCTGTGTGGGTCCCTTGTGCAGTGCCATTTCCTCTCCAAGCCATGAGGTAATTAATGGACAGAGCGGGCTGCCACCCCGGGGCCTTCTGCAGTCTGTTTAGACAGCAGCCTCTCCTGCAAGGAGCCCGGACATCCTGCAAACCACACACAGGAAGTGCATAGCAAGAAAGGGGGCTGGAATCATCAGATGCAGAGCTCAATCCCTATGTAGGACCTTCTTTCCCAAGACCTGTGTGTACACACTCAGTGCAGTCACAGTGCCCAGGGGAGCAGAGGCCAGGCCAGGCCCATCCCTTCCCATGAAGCACCTGGTGCTCCCCGGCCTCGAGATGCTCAGCGGGGTCGGCCAGTCCATGAGGAAGGACATGCCCAGGCCACTCTGCCCCTTAGACTGGCATCCGCATCCTGATCACGGGTCCTGCGGTGCACAGCTGGGCAGAACTGGGGACTCTGGGGAGAGCAGAGTACCCATTCTAAGAGCGGTCACCAAAGGCTCCCCAGGAGTCGCAGGCGGGCAGGGGCAGCAGCTTCCCCGGGGACACGTGGCTATACAGAGAAAAGCATTGGTAGGTGGGCTGGGCCCAGGCACGGCTCTATTGGTCCAACAGCGACTTCTCCACCACACCCCGCAGGCATGAGCAGAACCAACACTTACAAAAATATGCAAGACTTCAAGATAAGATGGAGCAAGTGGTGAAAGACAAAAAACCACTTTTTAGAGCCGAGTGGGCTGCAGAAAATATCTTATGCAAAACAGAAGCAATGCAAGCGGCCAGCTCTGGTCCTGTGCTTCAGACACTCATTTGCTATGAATACTGTGAAAGCAAGTGAGTACATACATTTAAATTTTTTATGTTGTATGTGATGCATACGAAATATATGCAGTGTATAAGTAAGCTATGAGGCACCATCACCAAATGAACACTTGTGAACCGGGTGCCAGTACCACAGGGCCATCCCCTATTTATTTGTCTGCAGGCCAGAGCGCTGGTGCCCACAGAGGTGGCCAGTGTCCTCCTCATGCATGTATGTTTTTGATTAGGATTTTAGTTTTTTTTTTTATTTCTTATATTCATCTGAGGACACTTTTTTCCATTGCTCTTAGAGAGGCAGGGAGAGAGAGAAACATTGATGCTGAGACCAGCATCCGTTTGTTGCCTCCAGTACGCCCCGACTGGGGGAATCGCATAACACCCCTGGGCCAGGGACCAAACCCTCAACCCAGGCTTGTGCCCTGACTGGTATCGAACCCTCAACCTTTCGGTTGCAGGACTGCACTCCAGCCAACGGAGCCACACAGGCCACGGCTGATCAGAAGTTTTAGTTTCACTCAACACTTTACCTGGGACCTTCCCACAGACTACTGTGGGCAATTTTTATTTTTCCTTTTTTTTAGGTGGTGGTAAAATGTCTCTTGTCCTGACACGTTTTCAGACTGGAGCCCCCTCCTTTGGTCACTCCAACCCCAGTAAAGGTTTTTCTTCTTCTTAGACATGTTCTCGAAGTGGTGAGGCCACACTTCCCCTGGGAGAGGAGGCCTCCTCGTGCAAATGAGGAACATTTTTCAACCAACATATGGATTTAAAAGGTACAAATATTTTGACTATAAAATCTGCATTCAGTGTGTTACTATTCCCCATAGCATGCCCTAACATTTACTGAGCATTTACCACGGGGCGGGGAGCGTCGTAAGCATTTTATGTTCATTAACTAATTTAATCCACCCGACAATACTGAGCAGCAGGTATTATCTGCGTTATCATCATCCGCATCATTTCCCGCACGAGAAAGGCCAGGCAGGAGCAGTTAGTGGTTTCCCCGGCTCGGGCCACCAGAAGGGGTAGAGACTGCCAGGCCGCAACTGCACACTCCTCCCTTTGTGACCCTCTGCAACGCGTGGGACCACTCTCATCACCTGTCTTCCAGTCCTCCTAGCTTCCTCACTTTCCATCCACATCAGCCAGCCTCCCGGTTCTGTAGATCAGTGTCTCCACCCGCCGAACCTCTCCGTGGCCCATTCTGTGCCTCCATCCGCCCGTGCCCCCATACACACTACTGCAGGCATTGCTGCTTGCCTTTCCCACTGAACTATGAATTTTTTAAATATATTTTTTAAAATTTATTTTGAGAGAGAGGGGAAAGGAAGGAGAAAGAGAGGGAGAGAAACATCAATGTGTGGTTGCCTCTTGTGCGCCACCTACTGGGGGCCTGACCTGGCCCGCAACACAGACATGTGCCCTGACTAGGAATTGAACTTGCAGCAACCCTTTGGTTTGCAGGCTGGTGCTCAGTCCTCTGAGCCACACCAGCCAGAGCTGAACTATTAATTTTTTAAGGACAGAAATGGGACCTTGTTCAGCTTTCCACCTCCGGCACTTAGCGAGGTGCCTGACATTTAGTCCATGCTGGAATAAATAGGCCAGAATGAACGAAACTCTCACCAGAAACCTGTAATGTCATCCATAGTACAAATATGCTTTATTGTGTAATAACTTTGTACCTGAAAGAACAGAACCTGTACATTAAGTTTAAGTATGCTATTGGAATTTGCCTCTTAGTTAAAAGACTCCTGGAATAGATGAACAAGCGTTGGGCTTGGACCTGGGCTTCACAACCCCACCACAGACTATGGTTTCACTTGGGCGAGAGGCTTGATCTCAGGTTCAGGTTCAACCTCAGGTTCTCCGTGTCTGCAACTGAGAGCAGAAGCCCTCCAGACTCCTTAAGCTGGAACTGCTGGGTGGGCCCTTTAGTGAGCCCCCTGGGTGATTCCAACGAATTCTCAGAGGTAATGAACCACTGGTGTGCTATCATTCACGGTATTAACGACATACACGAAATGAGGTCTTCCGGAGAATAACGGTTTTGTGTAGCTCTGATTTTGATCATCAAAACAGCCAATGGACTAAATGAAGAGTCTCCTAGTCTACTCCAAAGTTCTGGTGTTGGTCACAAGAAGGTTAGCAAGCTAGGAGGTCGTGCTGAGCCTCAGTTTCCTTGCAGGGGAGATGAGAGCGGGTGCTGGAACCAGGTGTAGCAAACCTCACGCCCCAGGCCAGACCCCACCCGGCCCACTGCCTATTTTTGTATATCTGCCCGTTAAGAATGGCTTTTACATTTTTTAAGGGATTGAAAAAAAGGAAAAGAAGAAAAATATTTTGTGACATGAATATTCTATGAAATCCAACTTTCCTTGTCCCTAAATAAACTTTCATTGAAACGCAGCTCCGCTTGCTCATTCAGTGTGGTCTACAAGGGCTTTTGCACTTGAACGGCAGAGTCGAGTGGCTGTGACAGAGACCATATGGCCGCAGAGACTAACATATTTATTATTTGACCCTTTAGAGAACAAGTTTGCCAGCCTCTGGGCTAGAAGATGACTAAGTTCCCCTTCAGCCACAAACGTCTGCAATGCTGTGACTTTACAGAAATTTACTAGGTTCCTGTCTTGAGATGCTGACATCATCACAACACGTCGACGTCGTCCGAGTTGAAGTTCGAAAACCCAGTTACTCTAATTACCACTCTATGTAATTCATTTTGGTGAGGAAGCCACATTAATTTAAAGTTGCATGCTTTGTTCCGATACTCAAGAATGGCTGCTCGTTTGACATAACTCTGTCTCACAGAATCGGCATAAAGAAGCCATGTGCTTAGGAAACTGGACCACATTCCAGCCAGTTAACCTCACTTAGAAAATTAAGGCAGTTTCAAGGCTGGTGGTACCGATTAAATTTCCTTTTTCCAAATTCACCCTATTCAATGATGATTTTAACAGAGCCCTTCACCCTAAGGATCATGCCATCAGGGGAGAATTTACATTTCCAATAAAGAGAATTTATGGTCCTGTACTGCCCCTCTGAGTTTCCGTTCTCTCCAATTTCTCACCCACCGTGGCTGGCTGTGGAGGGTGAGTGGGGGCTGAGGAGGGGCGGGCATTGACGGGGAAGACCTCTTCAAAACAACCAGGCCCTGTCGGGGCCTTAGGTACCTCGGAGGTCATTCGGTCCAGGCCACTACAGTGAACCTGCAGCCCAGAGTGCACAGGTGACTTGCCCAAGGTCACACAGCCTTTCTGTAGTGCATCTAGGACTGAAACTCTCTCCTCTTGGGTCCAAACCCAGTGTTTTTCACAGCATTTCAAAATCCTTTTATTAAAAAAAGGAAAGACTTCTATTCCACGTGAAAAAATTAGAACGTGAGGCAGGGGCCTTGAGAGAGGTGACACAGGCCAACTCCCTGGGAAACTGCTGCCACAGAGTCATTCTCCGAGGCCCGGGGGTGTGGCAAAAAGGAGGGAATCCCCAGGCAAGAGCTTTCCCACCTAGCCCAGTGAAGAATAGCAGTTTTAGTTCTGTTTTTGTTCTTTTTAAACTCCCACTGCTTTGCTGAATGAGTTTTGTGAAGTCCAATAAAAATGCTGCGGGCCCCAATTGCTGTAACAATTTCTAAACGCTCTCGATGTCTGTTCTCATGTTGTCCTCAGCCAGTGTGAGGACTCCTGGGGCTGGACACCACCCTGACCGAGTGCCCAGAAGGGCGTCGGCATGATGGATGTGGACATGGGAGCCTGGGAGCGCCAGAAGACCAATGCGGCTCCACAGGGCCACAGCACCCCTGGGGACCAGGCACCAGGCAACACGGCAGGGCCCTGAGGCCTGTGACAGCTTTGGGTCATGCAGGCTCTCTCCTAGTCCAACTGCTTCAAACAGAGCTTCCAGGGACACAAAGCCGAGCCCTGCCTTAGCTTGCTTGGGAAGTCTGCTGCATTGCCACCTTGAACTCTTAAAGGGCCAGAGCAACCTAACACCCCGGTAGGGCTGGGCATGCATAAAGGACCCTGGCACCATGCAACAGCAGAGACAGGAGAAGACAAGTCGAGAATCTGAGACTGAAGCACCTAGGAGCCCAATGGCCTTGAGCCTCTGTGACCTTTAACCGGCTCTTCCAAAGCAACAGCAGGGTCGTGGGGAGCACAGCCCCACTGTGCAGAGAGAAACGGGGTCTGGGTGTGAAAACTGTTGGAAATCACCACCTTCACAGAGCAGAATCAAAGCCACATCTGGCTCAAGGCCATTTAGAAGCACTAGCAGAAAAAGCCACACTGCCTCCCAAAGCATACCTACCTAAACCCAAACTGAAGCACCTCTTGTTAGAAACTGTTCATTTGGAAATATATTCATACTGACAGAGAGTTGCAAGAACAATACAAAGAATACCCACATACTCTTTATTCAAATTCCCCTGTTATGATTCCCACCCCTCATTTGATTTATGATTCATTCTCTCTCTCCATGTATTTATACATGCATGTATATACATATTTCTTTTCTGAATCATATGTCAATAAGTTGCACACACCACTGTCCTTTTCTTCTAGGTATCTGTGTTTACTTCCTAATGACGATGGTACTGTCATATAACCATAGTATATTAACCTACTGAATCCCAGCTTTGTCAGTCAGCCAACAATGTTTTTTTCTTCCCACCAGAAAAGATCTTTTGCACTTAGTTGTCACACCCACCTAGTCCCCTTTAATCTGGAACAATGAAAAGGTCCATTTTATTTTGACACGTGCTGTCTGCAATGAAAGCAACCACTGCCTTCAAAGAAGACATGGGACTGGCAGAAGACATGGGGGTCTGGCCTGGTGGCCCTCCGGGGTTTTTGCAGCCGGAGTGCTGCTCCGTTCTCCTGAGGGCTTCCTGGAGCTCTCACAGACTGAAACCCCGGAGCGTGGTCCTGCAGGCCATCACGTGCCACACCGCAGTGAGGTCCCCTCCCTTTCCTTCGTGTCTGGCCCTCCTCGAGGTCCCAAATGGTCACAGAGGTGTGATCGAGTACAAGGGAGCCCACGGCAGCATCAGTAACCAGATCCAATCATTACTGTACACTGATTGGCACACATCTTAATTAGGTTTTAATGCAAGTAATTTGATAACTGCTCCTGGCCATCCACGACAGAGCTGTCACTGCCGCAAGCTTTTTATTGAGCTCCTCTTCCCTCTGTACCCAGGCAGCCTCCCTGCTGACCCTTGTCAAAGCACCCCATCTGCTGGTTGCCACGGTAACTGAAGGCGACCAATTGAGCTGAACAGAGTGACTCAGAAATAAAATCGGCAGCCAAAGGAATTCTGCGAAGAGTAATAAATCATTTAGTAAAAGGGGGTCCTCCTCACAGCGATGAGTGTTGGGATAATATGATGGCATAACTCTTCCAGCTAGAAGGTCCATGGCAGACCAGAGTGATTAAGCCGGCTAGAGGGCCCATTTGGTTTCCAGTGGGCTCCGGCAGCCCGAGGGCCGGACCCTGCCCAGTTCCATGCCATCGTGCGAGGAGAAGGAACATTCAACATCAATGGTGTGATGTTTGCGCTGCGAAATTTTGAATTTCAAGAAGTGGTAGGAGAAATGGTCAAGGTTTCCAACACTCCATACTCTATTTTTCAAAAGTAGCACGAGTAAATAAAATGCCCACGTAGCCTGGGAAATGCCCTCGGCCTTGAGGAAGGTGACCAAGAGAACAAATACTAAGATTGCTTTGGAATGAGAAAGCCTAGCCCCATCTCTTGCTCATCCGTCAGCTTTGAGGGGCTCCAAGCAGAAACCTTCCATGTTTCTGCATGGGGGGGGGGGCGGGGGGGGAGGGGAGCAGCCGCGAGAAGGCAGGGGAGGGGGGATTGAGCTCAGGCCTGTGGTCTTGTCACAGGATGGTCTCAGAAAGCCTCGGAGCCCCTTTCTCTCGACAGGCAGGAGCAGTCTGTGTTCCTAATGGCGTCTTTTCTTCCTGAATAAGGAGAGCAGTGGAGAGGACTTCCAGGGGCTGCTCTGGGTGACAGCAGGCGACACGATTCTGGGGGTGAGGGGGGGACTAGCAGGGGCCCCTCAGTGCACAGGCCACAGCTCCCAGCCATGGCCCCGCTCCTGGCAGTTTACCTGCTGCGTAGACTAGGCATCACTCTGCCCAGATCTGAAGAAAAAGCCATGGACACGCTACATCGTCCACACTGCATTAAATCTCTACATGCCAGTGCTCGGGTGGCTGTGATGGGTGAACCAAGGCTGCAGACAGTAGAAATGACTGCCCCAGTGGCAATTACCATAGGGGGTGGTGGCTGCAGGACATAAGGAGGCTGGGGAGTGTGCTGGGGGTTCCTGGAGGAGGGCTCAGGACAGCCTTAGCTCACATCCCGTCTCCTCACCCTAAGCGGGATGCCACCCTTTAAAGCCGTGTGGGGTGGCATAGTGACACCCTCCCACCCTTGACCCACGTGGACCCCATGGACTAGTGGTCCTAGAGGTAACTTCCCGCTTTAGAAAAGAACAACTGCCAATCAGCAGTTATTTGTAGTTGGGCTCCCCCATCCTAGATGCTGCCGAATAAAAGGATTCGTCCTAGAGTTTTAGTGATATTCCATTGACTGAGTTAGTGCACGCTCAGGGCGAGCTGCTTCCAGCACCCAGCTTGCCCAAAAAGCCCGCCCAGCAAAGTAAAAAAACACCTCCCATGGCGTCTTCCACCCCCATGTGGGGCAGCTGTGCTTGGGCAGGTTGCAGAGTCACAGAGCTACACGTGTGCCTGGAGCCAGGCACCTGCGAGCCGACCCCCCCGCCCCCCCACCCCAGGCTCCCAGCGCCCTGCCTTGGGCACTCCGGGCTTCTCCCACTTCAGTCCCCCGCCTGACCCAACCTCCCTGCGGCTTGACCAGCGGAGCACCCCGCTGTCCTGGGGAGCGCCAGGTGCTTGGGGAACTGCTCCCGCACCTGGAGGGGCCGGCTCCCGCAGAGGCGAGGCGGCAGCGGAGGGGGCGGAGTGGGGGGGCTGGGTGCGGAGCATCTGGCTTGAGGGCTCCGCGGGGGCTTGCGGGGCCTCTGGACTTTGGCAGAAGGAGAGGATTAAACTGAGGTGGCAGTTGAGGGCAGGGGATGGGTGAAAGCTTCATTAACTCCTAGCTCACGTCCCAATTTCTCTCCCCTGAGAAGCAGTGAGGGAAAAGTTTAGTTTCTTTGTGATGAGAAAAGGTGCTGTGTGATTGTGTTTGCTTTTCTTACTTTTTAATATCTTATTTGTAAACAAGAAATATGAATCATTGTTTGTTGATGGTCATGGAAGACTCAAGTTTTAATTAAACAGGGAAAATCTTGGCTAATGGAGAGGACGAAGAAATATTACAGCCCTTTTTAATTTCTATGTTAGTGACTAAGCTCATGGGGCTTAATTGAAACTGGCAAAGATCTTAAGAACTCAAAGAAATGAAAATTAAATGGTGCTGAGAATGTCATTTCTTCTTGTTTTCCCCCATTCTTGTCTAGTAACTAAACTGATTTTCCCGATCAACCCTAAACTGTGCCCTGGAAAACAGGCCTTCCTATTTCATTAAATTATTTTTAAGTGAGCACTGCTTTACACACAGCTGTTTGCACTTGAATTCCCTCTCCCTCCTCACCAAGTTACCATTAGTTTCACTTCTAAACCCTACTTCCAATTCTTTGTCTCTGCTCACTCTCCCGAAGTCTCCATATTTCAATTCCCAGACACTCTTGAACTTTTTGCACACGTTGCCAGTTTGAGCCTGCACAGAATAATCAGTATATTAATTCCCCTCGGAGACAGCGAGATTTTTCTAACACAATCTGCCCAACCTGAACCCTTTCCTTCAGAAACACATCGCCTTTAAAAAGAAACTCCCAGCATGAACTCAGGAGGAGCGACATGGAACAGGCAGTGCATGCGGGCATGCAGCTCAGAATTAAAAGAGAATTCTCTACTTTGTTTCTTTGGTTCTGTGTGCGCAATGTACATGTGGGTGAAACTGACATCAGAGGTTTGAAGCAAAGAGGGGCGGGGGGTGGGGGGAGGGGGAGGTGATCGTGGCAGGAAAGAGAAAATATGTTGATAAAACCAGTAACTTCTGTTAATCTACATTTTTCAGTTACTGTCTAATTAAGAATGTTAAGAAATATGTTGCAGTTTAATTGCATTGTTTCAAGAAATTCTAATGCTGACGAATTTGGGACACTGTACGCTTGGAAGGTAAAGGGGATTAAAGTGGTAATTTCTTCCATTTGATAGATAACAGTGAGAATTATGCTTCCCAGCGACGGCCCCACATCCTAAATTCGGAAGACAAAGGGAGAATGTCCCAACACTTAACATGTTCGGAATGAAACCAGCTCTGAAAAAAAAGAGACAAGGAATGTATTTTAACCTATGTGTATGAGGCAGAAATGATTTTTAATAGAAATACAAAGAATTCATGAAGTTGAAATAGCAGTTTATCTGAAATCACTGGGTAACATCGTTATCTCTGCAGAAAAGAGTTATTTATGAAAGAAGTCGGTAACCATCTTGAAACGGTTCTCAGATGGCCTTGTCTAAGACAGTAAAATTCTTTAGCCTCAGGCACGAGTGCACAAAAATGGTGACAGGTGGAAGACATTCAGCTTTCTGGAACCTGTGCCCCTTTTACCTATCCAGTCACACTTGCTCCAGGTTTCATTTATTTCTCTTTTAGAGGAAGCCTTTACCTTGTTACCCAGCAAAAGAAAACTTAGAATGTATTTTTCTTGCCCAAGGTACCTTGGATGGAAGAGCTTGTAGGCATGGTAGCTCCCTGTGTCCTACAGTTGACCCCACCTAACTCATCGGTAACCTGGACGCTGCCTTTCTTACTGGATCCCATTTTTCTGGGGCCTGTACAGGTGGGCTCACTGCCTGTGCAGTGCAGGTGCCCACCGACACCCCGCAGGAGGTGTGGCTGTGCAGCGTGCTCTGCCCCTCGGGGTGCAGCTGTGCACGCGCTGACTGCTGCATGCACACTGGGTGAGTGGTCTGGTCAGGTAAACGGGCCAGTTCTTTGACAGCATTCGCTGCTCATTTCACCTGCCATTCACCACCATTGAAGGCACACCTGCAGCCTCAGAGTCCATCATCTGTCCCACCGAGGAGGCGGGCCTAACTTTTCTAGATGCTAAAGATACTACACTGTATGTGCGGCAGCCATGAAACGACAGCAAAATAAGATCTGGTTGCCCTAAAATGTAGCTGGAATGTCCGAAGAATTTGGCTAAGAGAACACACTGGAAAGATCTGCTCTTGCTGGGCTCCTTCTGCCTCGGCCTCTCTAGACATGAGCGCTCAGAGCCCTTGACCGTGAGCTGCTGGTACACAGTGTCTCAGTTCTCACGCTTGTGTTTACACTTTGTCCCGGGCAACAGCTGAGCAAAGGGCATGTGTGACCTAAAAGTCTAAAGAGCCCACCCCCACCACTGTGAAATTAATATACTTTTTTTAAAATGCCACACACGAGGTCCAAAATAGCAAAGGGTTCCATCTCTCCTGCGCTCAACACCTGGGGCCACATACAACTCTTAGTGGACTCACGAAGAAATAACAGATTTTCCATCGCCTGAGGTTTCTGAAAATTCTGGTGGGAGGGTACACGCCCCCATTAGCTGGATGAGTTCCCCGAGAAGGGCCTTTGTCAGGAGCCACTGGAGGCTGGTGTGCAGAGCCTGCACCCCTGCAGAGAGCCTCGGAGGGGACAGGACAGAGGGAGCGCTGTTAATCACCAGATCTGAGAGAGAGAGAGAGAGAAAGAGAGAGGGGACACAAGTGGACACAGGCGTGGGGAGAGCCCACGAGTGTAATTGTAAGTTGCAAATTTCTGAGTTGATTTTCAGAGTCTGAGGAACATTCAAAGAAGAATACATAACACTGGGGGGTGGGGGGAAGGGAGGCAGTACTCGCCCGAGGGCCAACTGCCTCTCCAGCAGCAGCAAGGCTGTTCCTGGGCTCGCAGGACCATTTGTTCCATTACACAATCTCCTGAAGCCATTTAGAGGGAGCTCAAACAACTGCCTGCACCAACACGACACATGGCTCCCCATCCCGACTCTTTGCTAATCCAGACGCTCCAACCATCTTTCTTTAAGATGCCATATGGTTGGCAGAAGTCTGTGGATCTAGCAGCACATCTGCTTGTACGTTTCTTCTTCCCTCCACCACCCCCCCAACAAAAGGGGGCTGGAGAAACAGACCGAGAGGAGGGCACCCATGCAGACCTCCGTCCAGGCAGGGATTTCTTTTCAAGCTCGTCTCCAACCAAACAAAACCGGGAAAGGGATGATCGAAGGGATTCGGGCTCGATCTTTTTTTTTGAGCCAGACAACATGGCGATTTATTTGCTCGTCAATGATTTGAAACAAGATTAGAAAAACAAAGGGTGGATGGTCCCCTTTCTCCAAAGGATGATTACTGGGAAACCACTTCACAGTTCTCCTCCTGGGGATCCTTGGGGTGCTTTCTGCCCCGGTGACAGGGGACAGGGGATGGCACCCTGGGCTGAGCTCTTTTTTCTCTTCTTTCTGGTCAAGGAAGACAGATTCGCTGAGAAGCTAGCAGATACCCGGAGCCTGCTTTGTTAGCAAGCACGTGCGGCTGTATGCTAATGAGTCGGCACGACACACTGCTTTTTTGGTATGATGAGCAAAGATTGTTGACACTGCTGAAATCCTGGCTGTCCTGGCCTGTGAGCACATGGGCTGCCTCCTTGGAATCTGGCCCCCAGTAAGACAGGCTGCAAAAAAAACAATACATTCTACCCTCCTGATGACTGAAATCTGGCCATTTGTAACTCAGAGCAGTTTGGGGTGGAGAGAGGATTAGAAAAATAGTCTGAAATATCCGATCAGGCCAGGAATCAAAAGGACACAGGTGAGAATTATGGGTTTCTTCCAAACTGAAAGTTAAACCTGGTAGACACGTGTGAGTGATGGAGGCGGGGATGCTGGCTGCCTTTGGGGGCCAGAACCGGAAACGCAGGGGCAAGGGGCAGCTGTGGGGGCCTCTGTCACAGGGGGACAAGGGCTCCACATGTGGGGGAGGGTACTCTGCCAATGGGGCAGTCCTGTGGATGGCACTGTCTTGGTCACAGGTGAAACGCTAAGTTTCTTCCCTGCTTATAAATTTCTCCGAACCATGTGTTGGTCTGTGGAACAGTGAGACAGCAAAAAAGCAGAAAGCAAATCTTCCATGGTTGCAAAAGCAGACTTTTTTTTTTTTAAGACAAAGACGAGTGAAAAAGGAAGCTGTGTCTTTTTGAGTGTTGAATACTTTAAATAAAATATTCTTTTACTGGCCCAGAAACTCTAAGAGGTGTTATTATTCCAATTTAACAGATGGGAAGACTGAGGCTTAGAAAGAACTAAAAAGATATAAAAAAAAGCAGTAGAAAAAACCTCATGAAACTTTAATAAAACTATACAGGTAGGAATTGCCGGAGCAAAGCCCAGGCTGCTCCTGCTCCGGCCACGGACCCCAGCCAGGGCAGGGTCACCAACACATATATTTCCTCACAGATCTGTCAGAGTCTGGGTGTTGGCTGAGGTCGCTGTTGGCTGGTGGGCGATGAGCTAGCTACAATTTGTGTGCAGGCAGGGGCATCCGATTGTCAATTCTGTGTCCTTGTGATCTACAGTGTGAATGAAAATTCATGTAACTGAAATATAAAAACACGAGGAGTGACTAAAAAAGCATTGACCACTGGAATAAGCTAGCAGCATGCATCCATTCAAAAAGTATGCCTTTCAAACGAGTCACCTTGGGGGCATGTGTTCCAATCACACTGCCATTGCCTAGGACCTACTGACATGGTCCTTCTTTTTGGAACTTCCTTCATTGCCCAGGGTTCAGTGGGCGGATAGTTATGTAGGCTGGGGAGTGAGTATGTATTATTAAGTGCATTTCATAATGCATGTGGTGTGTGCTATGCTACTGAATGTTGACACAGCAGCCCAGACTAGATGATTAGAGCTCAATTCCATCACCAGTGGGAACAACTAACTGTTACCAGCAATTCTATCATTGTCATTGAGACGTGCCTATGTAGAATGATGAGTTTAAGCTTGAAGAAAAAAATCTAGGTTGAAATCCCGAGTGTGATCCCAGGCAAACTCTTCTAGACCTGTTTTGTTTCCAGTACAAACCGATACTACCCACTTCACAGGACCGTCCTGAGAACCAGAGGTAGTTTGTATAGGGCCCAGCACTGAGTAGATTCTCAGTAAATGAAAACACAATGATCACTGTTGTTATTCTTGACAGAGTGTTTCGGAGCATTTACAAATACAAAGCACTTCCACATACATTAGCTCGTTCAACCCTGACGACAGCTGTGGAACACAGGGGGAGTCCCTTCCATCCCGTGAACGGTGACACGGAGACTCAGTGAGACAGCTGAAGCAATGAGCAATATGTCGTTACTACTCTGTTATTTACTGAGCCCTTTCTGTGTGCAGCTACTACACTAAGTGCTTTTCCGGCCATTTTTAAAAGTCATGACAGCACCCCTCTGAAGAAGTACTATTGGTGTTCCTAGGATCCTTACATTACAGACAGCAAGCGGAGACTAAGAGATGCCGCTGGCATGGTGCCCAGGTGGCCGACCTAGAGCGCAGTTCCGGGTCTGTCTTCTGAACCCACGACCCTAACGAGAGCTGGAAAATGGTGCAAACGGGACTAAAAGCCAGATTCCTCTGTTTAAAATTTGTCCCCTTTTATGTATACCACAATGTCCTTGGGTGGCATGTACCCAAAGCTACAGGATATTTGACAAGGGAGTTTCCTAGCATAGAAAATACTTCTCCTCACCGAAATTCCAGGTAAGCTACCAGATTCTACAGGGTGTGTGGTTGCCATCTCACCTGTGTTCATGAACACTCAGGGAGAGCTTGGGTGCTCCGCAGCACCATGAAAAATTAAGGCCGTGTTCTTCACTGGGGGGCCGGACAGGACATGTGCCCTTGGACGCACCGCAGACACAAACACGCACCGACCAAGCTGTCATTACAGATATGGAGTCGGAGTAAAGGTCACCAAAATTGCCAGCCATGTCTTATCAAGAGAAGAGTCTTTCAATATAAATTGACCATCAGTCGAAGGCTTCCAAATCACAATTCTTTGCTGGGGATGCGGGAACATTTGGAGGTGGTTGGTCAGATGCCGACGTGAGGAGGTGGGAGTGGGTGACCCGAAGCCTGGATTTATGGAGCCCAGAGGTGCCTCCCCGACAACTGTTTCCAAATGCGGCCGCAGGGCTGCTCCCGAGAACGCTTGCTCCAGGTGTGGTGGGACAAGGGGCCGTCATTTTGGATGGGCTTCTCTCCATCCGCTGCGTCTTCTGCATCTGATTGGACCTGACCATTACCTGCGGGTCAAGACCCCGCACTGGTCTCCCCTCCACTCTCACAGCTTCCGGGCTCCCGGTTTCTCTGCTGACTTCTACCCAGTTCAAAGCAGAATAGGATTTGAAACAAACAAACAAACAAAAGCCTTTGCTCTCACTCCAGTGTTTCCGAATTCATAAATCTCTGACCACATTTTCAGGCAGTGGCCAACATCAGTTAGATTGTGAATGGAGACGTCTTACTTGGAATTTAGCACTGTGTAAGCACAATGTCCCCCCCGTCCAGTTTTAAACCTAAAAGATATGAATCTTGATGGCTTCGCAGGAGTACGTGGGATGTTTCATTATGAGGCCGCGCTCAGTCTACCAGGAGCGGACGCCTGTGTATTCACTGTCCCACTGAGAGGGACACCAGAGGCAGACATTTTAAATTCTTTGTCTTTCATTAACTCCCTAGGCCAAAATGGTCCTGGGGTATAGCATGAGAACAAAAATACCACTTTACTCCAAATCTGCTCACGATGTGGGCAGGATCGCCCTCCCCTACGGACTTGGCAGGGTGCGCTTTCCCAAACCAGCTAATCCACTCTGAACGGGACCCATTCAACATTCTCTGGCTGGACTTTAATACAAGTCCCGACTTCCTATCACACAGTGTCCCCGTAACTTTTGCAACTCCCATGACCAATGTTGGCTGAGCACTTACTATGTGCCAGGCACCGTTCTCAACACTGCTATGTCATATCTCATGTAATCCTCTTAAGAAGCCTGTGGCGTGCGGCTAACATAACTGCCATAATTTTGTAGATGAAGAGGGGCAGGCGCACTGCGAAGAGCTTGTCCCAAGTCACACAGCACCGAAGAAGGGGAGCTGGGGTTTGAAGGCGAACCTTCTGCATGTGGAACACATGATCTTAACCCCCTCCCCCCGGTCACTCTCAGGTCCGTGGGAGCGGGTGCGGTGCCCAGCCTACCAGCCTCGGGGATGCGGTGACATCAAAGTAAAATATTATTTTAACAGTACTTTCCCAGCTCATCTATCTCACGGGGTCATTAGGATATATAATTATCGCCCCCCCCCCCACTCCATGGTCACTGTTTTCTTTTCCCCCGATGCAAACGTCTTTTCTAGGCCCAAGGGGGTCATGACCCCTTTGAGGGGAGGGGCCAGGATCTGACATATTTTAGTAGCCACTGTAGCCAGAGCTCATAATTAATTCTCACCGTCTCCATCACAGCCTCGTAAATTGCCACCTCAGGTGCTAATTGGGGCCCCCAAGATGAAAAACCAGGGATCCTTTGCTTTGCCAAGTAAACACCAGGGTGAAGACATGTGCATACTGCGTTTGGTGTTGAAATGCCTTTTCCAAGCAGTCTCAGATGGATGCAAAAGGCGGTGAAATCAGCCAGCCTCGCTGAAACACGAAGGGAAGGCCTGAGTAGGAACGGGGTGGGGCTAACTGCTCTCCCCTCTTCTGGAAGCAGCGCGGTCAGCTCTGTCATCTGCCCATGGAGCCAAGGGACAGAAAAGCCACCAGCACCACCGCTGACGGAACACAGCTAGGATGATGAGAAGGGAAACAAGATTATATACAAAAAAGAAATGCTGCGTTTCTGGAGGCAGAGGAAATTGTTAATACAAATGAACAGCTGTTTGGGAAGAAAACATTATTTTCAAACCCAGACAAAGCTCTATTTATTACATTTCAGAGACACTTAAATTACAGCGTCTGAAAGCTGTCCTGTCACGGGTGTCTGTGGTACCTAAATTATCCCCAAACTGAAAGGTTAAGCCAAAATAAAGACTTGACAGTGAGAAAGTCTTATAGACAGAAAGTTCCTCTTTTTTTTTTCCTCTCAAAACAGGTCACTAAATCCACTGAGGAGCACAACCGAGTGAGTACTCAGTTCCAGCACTCAACTTGATGAAAATCCAATAGGATATCAAATGCAAAATTCATTCAGAGATGTTAATACTCATCTATGCTATTTTCAAATCTAAATGCAAAATGCACCGTTCCCGTTGGTCTTTTGACATTCTCGAGTCCCTGCTGGTTTTCTGGCATGAAGCTGCACCAGGCTCCAGGCTGCCCTGGGGGCCCCACCGAAGCCCCGGCCAGTCCTCTGGGCTCACGGGCCAGGCCAGGCCCCTCGTGGGATGTTTTGGGCAAGGCAGCCGCTGAGGCAGGCCCGGGCTCCACTCTGTCCCCATTGACCCTGACCATCCCAGGGGGCACCGGGGCCACCAGCATCCTTCCCACTGACTAGCAGGGGCCTGACATCTTCAGAGAATGGACTGTTGTACTCTAAGAAAAAAAATTCTGGTTAAGGAAATAATAAAGGAAATCATACTTGACTGGGCCTAGGGGAAGGGAAGGAATCACTGCCACAGACGACGGCAGGGTTAACCGTGGATGTTTTCGGTTTATCACCACGGCCGAATCAATGCACGTGAACTGTGGGCTCCAGTCTAGGCTGGGAAGACAGCAAAAGAGCAGCGTTGGGAACAGCCTGAGGTCTGTCCTGGCCTGTGACATTTACGGGCACCTCCGGTCTCGCTTGCCTTCCTCTGAATGCCAAGGGGCCACCCCACAGGGGTCTTTCCTGCCGTGTGAGTGCGCCTGCCCGACTCACTTCATCCACTTGTTTATGGTTCTACCTTCCCTCCCACACACCTCACCGGGTGTTGTGCCGTTTAGGAAGTTAGCAAAGGCTTGCGGTTTTTCTAATAAAAGGTGTTATGGCGTTATGTAAATACACAGTATTATTTTGTCTTTATTCCAGCATTACTGGTTTGAAATAGTTCAGTGTGTGCAAATATGCTTAATAATGTGTATTAATTGGGGTTTTTTTAAGTAATCACCTGACATCCCAGTTAACTAAGTGGGAGCAGGCTTCCTTGCTCAATGAAATTATTCAGCACAGTCTCAGACAGCTATCCATTGGTCTTTGTGCCTTTCAAAACAAATTCCAGCTAGCTGAACCCACTAGTGTTCAATTTGCCTGAACACTAGACAGAATCACCAAGTTGTGACCTCCCGTGAAAATAAACAGTGGTAGATGCAAAGGTTCAAGTTCACAACATAGCCTCCAGCCCACCCCAGAGGATGTAAGCTCCCTATAACAATTAGCATAACTGGAAAGCCTGAGTATGCACCATTCAGAAAATAATGTTCAAGTACCACCGAATACCAACACACGTTTTAAATGGGGATTTCCAAAAATAAGTGTTCCTCTGAGGATCAGCTCTCAATTAGGGTCACGTTAGCTTGCGGTGGCCACCTCTGTTCCCCTCTGAACGTCATGTTGTCCAACCGTGTTAGCAGTGTCTGGTCAAGAGGACCCGACCATGGTGACTCAGCTTCCTCCGCCAGGTTCTGAACAAAGGGCAAGTTCCCGTCTTCCCTTCAGGTGGCAGGCCCTGCACCTGCGGGCTCCCGTAGGAACACTGAGAGTTCATGTCAGTTCCTACTTGAGCGGCTGCGTGGGCGTGTGCCCATTTGGCAAAATGGTCTTGCTGTCCCCTCTCTGCCACAGACAGTGGGCAGAACCTCCTGCACGAATGGAGTCAAAGGCTTAGGCTCTAGAGTTACCGTGAAGATGGAGAGAGAGTGCCAATAGTTCACTGAAAAACGCTCAAAACTCATCAAGTGGCAAGTTTAATGAGTAATGTGACTATAGATACTATTTTTTAAAAGATTTTATTCATCTGTTTTTAGAGAGAGGGGAAGGGAAGGAGAAAGAGAGGGACAGAAACATCGATGTGAGAAACAGTGATCAGTTGCCTCTCCTACGTGCACTGACAGGGGACCTGGCCCGAAACCCAGGCCTGTGCCGTGACTGGGAATCGAACTGGTGACATTGTGCTTTGCGGGCCCAACCAACTGAGCCACACCAGTCAGGGTGTATCGGCAGTATTTTTATGTGTATTATTTTTTCCCTCCCCAAATAAAAATCTGCCTGTAAATCCATGCTGTCATTGGCTTGTTCGTGCTGTACAGGCAGGATAGGAGTGGCTTGAGTCAGGGTGGTCCATGGGGCTGGGCAGCCTCAGGGACAGTCCAGGCTGGCTGGCTGGGTCAGCAGGAGGTCCAGTAAGACACAGAACCACACCATGATCTTGGAAACAGAAGCATGGTCAACCAGAAGTCATATGCTGCTTCTCATCTTGGGTCCTAAGTCTAAAATGGTCTTTCAAAATGTGGAGTCTAAAGAGTTCTCTACACACACCTTGCATCTGCTTAGGAGGCAAGCATCACTCCTCTTTTCTGGTCACCCGGCACCTGTTCCTTCTTCTGTGTTCCACACTGTGGCTCCTATCATAGCGCGTCGTGACCGTCTGTCCCCTGCATTAAAATGTTCGCTCCTTGTGAGTAGGGGCTGACGCCAGCCCAGTGCCTAAAAGGATTAGATAGAAGGACAACATCACAGTCCATAGGACTGAGCTTCTAAAGCACCTATCGGCCTGGGGCCGGATGACACCACAGTGTAAATGGAGAGATCTGTTCACGCTTTTTACAAAGACAGCGTTGAAAGAACCGCTGGCAAGAGCCGCCATCTCCACGCTCGGCTGGAGCAGCAAGTTGGTTGCACTTGGAACAGTCATGTTACATTCGTGTTCCAAAGATCCTGGACTTTTTTTTTTTTTTTTTGCTAAATTAAAACTAGATGAAAGAGGTCAATGCCCTGTGCATAGAAGGCCTTGGGGACTTCCTAGAAAAACGGGGATTTTCTAGAATTTCATTGGGGATTTCGCTGGCAGCAGCTGGAAACCTAGCAGCACTAAGATTTTGCTAAAGCTGTGTGTTTAAATGCCATCCACGCTTACAGATGCTCGTGCTGTGTAGCTGACCAAGAGGCGGGGACTTCGAGGCAGTGCGAAGAAAATGCCCTGATAATCATTTGTTTTATTATTTACTCATTTATCTGCTCGACAAATAGTTACCAAATGTCTCCCATGTGATTTCTCGTGGCTTTTGGGAAACAGTGGAGAGTAAGATGGGCAAGACTTTGCCCTGAGGAGGTGCTATAGTTGTTAACAGGACCCGCTTGTGGCAATTTTGCGGAGATGCTTCTAGGAATGCGGCAGGAGAGCAACCTCACCGGTGTGAGGGGACGAGTTCAATCTAGACTTTGGATTAAGGAATCACTTACCAGTCTCATACTGAAGACGATGTGTTCCAGTCACCTTAGTTAAACAGAAGTCCACAGATATTGCCGTGCTCTGGCCACCGTGGCCACCAAAATCCATTAAATGCTGGCCCCTCCCTCAAAGAGGTCTCAACCCATTTGCTCCCAGAGCAGACTTTTGCACGTGGGGAAAACAAAGCAGTGAGTGCACAGGAGGTGCCCGGGCTGGGGTGAGGGAGGGGTCTCAGCACTCAGAAGAGGACTTAATTCAAGAAAACTTCTCCAGGGACTCTGGCGCATCGTGTGTGTTGACCGAAACAGGCACAAGGGAACATTCACATGCACGGATGGCCCAGAAATAAAGAACGGGGTGGAAATGAACTAGACCGTCTCACTGGGAGCAAAGGGCTCGGTGTCATCCAGTTGGAAACACAGTAGAATGCGCATGTAGCTCAAACCCAACTGGATGTGCCCAGGAAGTGAAAATGTTTCCCACTGATGCAAATCTTTTCGGAGCCTAAGAGAGTGGACTTCTAGGGACTCTCAGAGACTCTGCGAGTCGTGCCACAGACGGTTACAGGAAGTGGGAAGTCCTGAACGCCACGTGGCGGGACAACAGCGAAGACTTCAGCTGCCTCTCCGCCCCGCCCGCCTCCCTGGGGTCACGAGGTCAGGGACGCCTTTCGGGGCCCAGACTGCAACAGTCGCACTGACCCAACGTACTTTCCCTTTGATCAGCCTTACATTTGACTGTATTTTAGTAAATTATCCATGTAGTTGTATTTTGACAGCTCTCTTTACAGCAGTAAAACAAAATGTGTGCATCGCAAATGGCAAAGATTCAAATTTCAGCTATGTTTATCCAAAATAGCACTGAACTGCTTCTGTACTTATGCTATACTGCCTACAGCTTTACGGAAGGGAAGACAGATGGGATGAATTTAGCAGGGAAACAGCTGTGGCTTGAAGAAGAGACAAGCAAAAGTTTTGCTATCAGCCTTCATTATGTATCAAGGTACCAGTAAAATCTGTATCCACGAGGCAGCCAAAAAAGTGTTTTTCATTTGACTGGTGATAATTACCTTTTCTCAACAGCTGACAATGTTCTAAGGAGGTATAATAATTAAGCAAGGAGATGCAACAGGCAGTACCTTGCTGGGAATTGTGGTGCCCCTCAGGTGTGCTGGGGGCAAAGGCTGATGGGCCACTGATTCCAACCACCTGAGGAACTCAGGAAGCCCAGGAATCTGCCAGGTATGGGGGCAGGGGGAGGTCCACACAAATAGGAAATGGGAGAAAAAACTGTCCTGGGAGACTGGGAGCTTATTTGTGTGACCAGAGCATTATTGAAAGACAGTTAATTAGGCTCCACCCCTACTTTTTTACCCATTTCTTACTAAGGAATGGGCTCCGCTCATGCGTGGCCCCAGCTGGCTGGACCTGGAATATCTCTGGCTCTCGGGAATGGAGAGCTGGGTTGTTCATCCTCTGAATCATCTTCTTCTGTGTTAATGTGTCCAACTGGATGGTCTTTAAGACTGACCCACTTCAACGTTCTGCGAACAGGACGCTCGCAGTTTTGACTCTGTTGAGGTGGTGATCTGCGGCCTGCAGGCGAGGCTTGCTCAGGGCGACTGTCCTTGGCTGGCATCTAGTCCATCCTCACCCGTGGCTCAGGGAAACTGTAACAAACGTGCTCCTGTGGATCCTACAGATCCTCCTATGCAGAGCAGTGCCCACTGCACAAACTTTGTGTTTAAGGCAAGAAACTTGCATGTGTAAAAATGTGGCTCTTTATAAATTACCTTAAGTAGAGGTCTCTACATGAGATGACTATCTACATGCATACCACATGCACATTATTAACACCTGAAAATCTTGCTTTATGAAATAGATTTTTCAATAAATCTAATTTGTGCCACACTGGTGAATGACGCGCTCCACCCAGATCAATAACATTAACATTGCTATGGTAACAGAAGAAAGAAAGGCAGAGACAGCCTTTTAAAGACAACAAAATGCAACATGTAATAGACCCTGTTGTGATAGTGATATTTGTGGACACGAAATTTTCCTAAAAAGTTGGAAATTACCACATCACCACTGAGTGCTCATGAACGAAAAGCATTAACAGATCCGAAAGCAAGTGCAAAAGAAGGTTCTCCCTGGAAACTTAATTCCTAAGCATTTTACCGTCACTTTTCCCACTCTTCCAAAGGTGGGGTATTTGGTTTCCTTTGTGTACAATTACTTCCTCCCCTCAGCCTTTCGACAACACTTCTCTAATTTCTCAGTGACTTTTCTCCCTGGCAACACTCCTCAGGCCTCCTCCCTCCGACTGCATCTCGACAAGCCCCAGTACTGAGCCCAGCAGGCCCTCCTTCTGTCCGGAGGCAGAAGGCCAGCGAGGTTTCGGAGCGCAGCACAGGCTCGGGGTCGGGCGGACCTGTTCACTTCTGGCGGCGTCTCCTGTGGGCTGCGCGGCTGCCTTGACACCTCAGTTTCCAAGCTGTGAGCTGGGCCACAGTTGGGAGGGCTGCTGTGGCGAGCCTGGGGGAATGTCGGAGCGAACTGTCAGTGACTGGGAAGGGCGTGTCTTATTGTGGAAAAAAGTCTGCCGTTCTCTTCTTTCAGGCTATTGCTTCTCTTCTTTTTCTTTTCACTGTTCACCAGTCTGGCTTAAATTTTAGGGACCATAAACATATTGGAAACTGTTAATATTTTACTTTCTCTGCCACATTTTATTCTACCAATCAGAATATATATGATGTTCACATAGAGACAGAAGGTACTGATGCTTAAGGTATGTCAGCAAGGCACAGATGTGTAAGGCACAGATGGGTAAGGAACAGATGTGTAAGGCACAGATGTGTTAGGATCAGATGTGCAAGACATAGATGTGTAAGGCACAGATGTGTAAGACATAGATGTGTAAGGAAGGCACATATGTGTAAGGAAGGCACAGATGTGAAAGCACAGATGTGTAAGGAAGGTATAAATGTGTTAGGATCAGATGTGTAAGACATAGAAGTGTAAGGAAGGCACAGATGTGAAGGCACAGATGTGTGAGGCACAGATGGGTAAGGCACAGATGTGTAAGGAAGGTGCAGATGTGAAAGCACAGATGTGTAAGGCACAGATGGGTAAGGACCAGATGTGTGAGGCACAGATGTGTGAGGCACAGATGTGTAAGGAAGGCACAGATGTGTAAGGAAGGCAGCAGATGTGAAAGCACAGATGTGTAAGGTGCAGATGGGTAAGGACCAGATGTGTAAGGCATAGATGTGTGAGGCACAGATGTGTAAGACAGATGTGTAAGGAAGGCACATATATGTAAGGCACAGATGGGTAAGGCATGTAGATTTGGACTCAATTCAGAAACGGATCAGATGTTCTTTGTGGGACAGTCATGGCAGTTTAGTGGCAGGAAAATAGTTCAGAGTGCAGAGAACAGGGACATAATATAATGCCATATCTTACTGGAACTTCCAGGAGGAGATTTAAAAAAAGAAACTCACTCTTAAGGGAGTGAGCCAAAATAGTTCTAAGATCCCTCATTTCCACATCCCTTCCTCGAGGCTGGGGAGTAACACCGCTGGGCTCAGGTTCTGCCTCTGCCCTGGGTCTGATGGCTGACCACAAGCCACTTTCCTAATCTTGCTGTGCCTCATTGGTGAAAAGCGGACAATGCTAGTACTTGCCTCAGAGGGGTGTTAGGAGAATGAAACCTCTTAATTAAGGTAAATGCTTAGAAAAAGAACAATGACCAGTGCATCGTAAGCACTACCTAAAATTACTGCAGCCCTAATGATGCTTGTCATGATAAACGTTACTGTGCATCTATTATATGTTGTATGATATAACTGTATGCTACATAGTAATTATCGTTACTGTAAAGAGAGCCGGGAAATGCGTACATGGCAGCAAGGAGTTTCATGCAACGTTCAACGGCTGCCAAATGATGGAAACTGAGGGGTGAAGAGGAGGGGCAGGAACCAAGAACACTGGAAGCGCAGAACAAGAGCAGATGCAGGGTTCTGGGCTGCGGAGGCTGAAGTGTGGGTCCCTTTCTCTTACGGTGAAAATCTTAGGACTGTCTTTGTTGAATAGTCAGACTTCTTCACAAGGAGCGTCTGCTAAATGCAGTAACTTGCTCAGGCGCGCACAAAGGTCAAGATTGAGTAGAACTCTGTCTTGTGCCTCCTGAGCCTTCGTTTCCAAATGGATCGCAAAGGTTGTTACAGAGAGATCCATGCCAGGATACTTGATTACATTCTGACAGAGAGAGAAAGAGATATCTTGGCGATAGCAGCCAAAACGAAGAAAACACATAACAACAGTCTAGCAGCAGCGCTGTCTCACAGCGTAAGTAAAAAATTCCCGTCTCTTGGTTTCCTCAAATTCTAAATAATAATAACAACTGCCCTAGATAACCAACCCCAGAGGGGTTGGAAAGTGCCGACTGACATTCACATAGCACGCTGGAGGTTGCAACAATGTAAACACAGGCATGGTCTTTCTCTTAAGAATTAATTTTGAGTGACTCAAATCAGTGAGTTAAAAAGAAAAGTTTTTAAAACTATTGAAAAACTGGACTTAGTAGACACTGTGTTTTGATATCAGCCACTAGCATTAGTGATGTCACATGTGCACAGGGACTGCCACCAGCAGGAAGTTCAGAAATGAGGACACGGTGCTTGGAAAACGACCTCTGGGTGTGTGACGCCAGTCAGCAATGGGAAGCGGGTGCAGACGGGGAAACGGAAGAACCCGGCAAAGCCTATCAGGGTAGACCCTCTTCCTACACAGTGTTTTCTGCAGGGCCTCTCTGTGGCATTTGAAATTGTCCATGAAAAACGATCAATTTAAAAGGAAAGAACTATTGAACAATGCGGACACTGAAAAAAATTGGTTTTAGTTTTGTGACAGTTTTCACCGCTAATGAGACACTAAGAGTGACATTTCACTCATGTCTTCAGCATAACAGAAGAGGCACACAGTGAATTTGAATATTTATAAGACCCTTTCATAAAGAGAAATTATGAAATAATAAACTATTACCAAAAACAAACAAGTAAACTATTTCCCCTGCCCTCCCTTTTTTTAAGTGCTGGGAATGATTCCCTTTGACCTTGGCATGTTGGGATAAAAATAAAACATAGCTAACAGCTCATATAAAACATAAGACATAAGACACAGCTAACAGCTCATTTGGATTTCTTTAATCATTTTCTCTAAGCAGATTCTCCCATAATGGTTTCATTACAATTAGACTTGTCCATTAAAAAAAAATACTATTTATGTTGCCACTATAGCCCCAAATTTGTCATCAGACTATATTTCTGCAGGTTCCTTAAACTAATCTCCTGAAATGCCCTCTTCCCCTCCCACACACACACACAGCTGTTAGCTTCGAATAACCTGAAGGGCCCAGTGACCTTGAGTTACTTGCATGGCCCAGGCCAGCCACAGAGTTAATAAAGGAATTTCCCCATTGGCCAGGGCAAGTTCAAGGACAACCACGGGACCTGACCACTCTTCTCAGAGCTAATCATGTCAGGGGTTCCCTTTCAGTGAGAAAACCAAGGAGCAGGGCTTTGCATGCAGATAAACTCTGCTTCTGCGTCCCCTGATGGACGAGCCACTGGAGGGAATGGAAAACCAGGAGGCCCGAGGCCCAGGAAGGAAGCCTGTTCTCATCCCCCTGCCGCTGGTCCCTGCTCCTGGGACGGGTGCGCCCTGAGTACAGAGACCATTCGCACCCATTGCTGTGTTTCCTTGGGGCGCAGCCCAGTGTCCAACCAAACACAGTGACAAATTTGAAACTGCCGGTTTGTTGGGTAACACTATCGAATGTGCTCTGCCTGTGAAATGTGGCGCCATCGGAGAGTCCTGACTGACTGACCACATTTATAAGCGTTACGAGGGGAACTCACTGCACACCAAGTTATGCTGTTGAGTGAAGAATGACCGCTCATCTCGTCCATTTTTTAAACTTGGATTTAATATATGGGGTTTGCCGAAAGTGAAATAGAACGACAATAGCTTGGCTTTCGATCAAGCCGAATCTGGAGTACGACACTTTGAATTAGGGTCATCTATTCCGTTCCGGAGCCTCCAGCCTCCCAGCGCCCCTGAGTGTGATCAAGACAGACAGAAGCAAAGCAATTAACTGGTCAGCAGTTGGCTCACTTCTTCGTGTTTGGCAAAAATAAAAGCTCAAAATTCCCTGGGACATTTTTGCTGTAGTTTTTCAAACTTTTCATGCCTTCGTTCTGAAATAGAAAGATTCCCTTCTTTAAAAATGTTCTTTTCTGTAAAAATATACCCCAGATTTTTCTTAAGAATGTCGGTGCTTTTCTTCATAAATAGTGTATGTCACTTGAAAGTTAATATTGATGTTGATTATTGAGACGAAAACAAACAGTGTTATGAAGTTATGCGAGGGTGGACGGTATTCAGGTCACTGAGCACTTATCTCCCCCTCTGTTCGGAAGCCTTCTCTGACCGACCTAGACCCCCGGCACTGTGGACGGCACACTCATCATGTTTATTAAAATCCTTAGCGGCCAAGCGGTCTGTGTGCTGTGTGGCTCTCTGTGCAGGACGCAGGAGCAAGCAAAGAGCTCTTCCCTCGGGCTGCCGCCCACCCAGCAGGGAAGGCGGGTCTCTGCGACCAGCAGGCAGCGTGGGTTACAGAAAGAATGTGGGTTTCAGGAATCTCAGCGATTTAATCATCTCACCACGGAGCCCTCTTCTTAACAGGCTTTGCCCTGGCTTCCAGTGTCTGCTCTTGTCAGGCCTGCACTGCCCAGTTTTAGCAAGAATCGTGTCGATTCAGAGAGAGTGTCCCCCACGCTAGCTATCTAGTCAACCTAGATGCCTGATCAAAGTCCTTCGTTTTCCCTTCCGCAGGGTGGTATATGATCTCTGTGGCCTGTCTTCAGGGAGAATCCCGTGAGGTTGGTTTAGCCAGAATCCCCCCTTACCCCTGACGTTGCTGCTTAGTAATTTTCTATCTACCCATCTGCCTCAGCCCTGCTCCTTGGCTATAAACCCCCGCTTTTCTGTGCTGTACTTGGACTTGAACCCTGTTCTATACTGAGGTGCCTCTCCTGCTGTTGCGATAGTTCCTGAATAAAATCTGTGTAACACTTTAATGCCTGCCAGCCTCTGGTTTCTTTCTGATGCCTCTCCAAGGTATCAAAGAGAATACTCGCCCCTTTGAAGAACAAGATTATTATTAGCAACGATAATAAATGCGATAACATAGTACCCTTAGCAGGAGCCACATACATATTAGCCACTCAAAACACACTACTCTTGTCTTACTCATACTTCAAATATATGTTCTAACACGCCCTACCCCGAAGGTGCAGTAATGTAGACTGTGGTGTGCTGGGCTGCAGGACAAGGAGAAATGCATTTCAAATGGATGCCTCACCTCCCACAGAGCCAAGAAAACCGCACGTGCAAGAGGCCTCTTGGCCCGGATGACCACGTGTGGGCCTGTGAATGGGAAACTCCAGATTTCAGCCCCGTTGCAGCTGGTTCCCAGGGGCTCTGCCGGCCTGTGTCTCAGACTCATTGTCTCAATGAGAGGACAATACTGATCATCTGTCTCTCATGAGGTATAGGAAAAGAAGAATCTCTTTCATGTTTTAAAGGTCACTGAATATATAACAGCTAGATAGTTGAAGCAAAATACCATATTCATCAGTGGAATAGAAAAGTTTAGCAGCCTTCATCTGTTCTCATTTTAAATTTACCACAGTATGTAAATTAGAGGATTTAAAAAAGCATCAGGCAAAAATCTGAGCTAGGTGTGAAGAAAAGCACAATCAAAAGCAAATTTGTGACTGCTTGGAGTGTAAGAGATTGCCAAATGGGCTGGTGCTTAGCTTTTACTACTAATCTGAGTTTATGCAAAGCCAATAGAAAGATCCCAATTATTGTTAAATACCCAGAGTAGAAATTTGCCGCTAAACTGCTGTATAGTATCGGTCTCAGGTTGGCCTTTATAAACATCTTATTTCATGTACTGAAATTATCACAGGAATACCACACACAAAGCTGAACTTTAAACACACGGTCCCAGCCATAGATGTGGGCTCAAGAAAACACACCAGATAGAATTTGGATTAGAGACTGAATTACCTGATTTTACAAATATTTTGCTGCAGTGGAGAGAATTTCCTTAGCCAGGATCGGCAGTAATTCTACCAACTTAACATTTTCAAATGCGATGGATGGCAAAATGAGATAACCTGACCATTCTTAACAGGATTTTCTTGCATCCAGAACATTCACGCGGCACCAGACTTGTACAGGGGCGGGTTTGGGATTCACACTCTTGGAGCTTCCAGTGGGCCAATATGTTATATGGAGACAGCAGCCTACTATTTAAACACCCTGTCTGGTTTCTGTGGAACAAACTACCTTCAAACACAAAATGAACTACATGAAACGAAGAGAAAGGGAGAGCGAATAAAGGGTGTTGCACATTCTCTGACTGAAGAGACAGGAGACATGGCCTTTCATACCTCGCTGCCCCTGCTGCCCCTGCTGCCCCATCCTGGGGCCTCCGACCAGCCAAGAAGAGTGTGGTTGAGAGTCAGAGACGGCCTAGGTGACCGCAGCGCCCAACCCGAGAAAAAGGGAGACCGATGTCCCCTGTGGTGCCACATCAAACCCTGCCTCAAGACCAACCTTTTTCACAAGACTGAGCGTAAACCCCACACTGAATCCCTAGTCTCAGGATGCTGTTGATTGCTTCCTCAAGCAACATTGTGATACTGAACCCACTCTGAAACATGGAGATAATAAAATAAATGTCTTTTCTACTTCATAATGCTTAATCATCCAATAGGTCCCTCTGTGGAGTGCCTGCTTCGTTTCAGGCACGGTTCTGGGCAGTAGGAAACGGGGAGGAGCAAGACAGACGAGGAAAACACACGCGGTCCACACAGAGAACAGGGGCCAGGAAGTCTTCAGTGTCTCGAGAGTCTGGTGAAGGGGCAGATCCAGAACCTTGCCTGGCAGAGCGCAGGCACTCAGCGATGATTAGGAAGAGAAATGAATACACGTCAAATTTTGCAAATGTGTCCTGGAGATTCCCAGCCTGTGGACTTCCGTTTGAGAGCTTCGTTGCAGAGAGAGGGGAGAACTTGGCTGGGAGGTGGACAAACCAGACTGAGCAGAAGGGGGTGAGGGGCAAGAGGAACATGGGCTAAAGATGGGTCACTGTCAAGCTAGGGTATCGGGGCGGGGCCGGAGAAATCCAAGGGCTCAGCCAGGGACGGCTGACCCCACGGGGTGGAACCTGGGCTGAGCCTGTACATTTTTTCTGTATTCTAAAATGTTACTGTTTACATTTCCTTTTACAAAGGGAGCATGTGACCCATGCTTGGTGCAGCGCACTTAGAGATTATTGGGAACTGTGAAGGAAGAGAACAATGCCTCAATAACCCCCCTGCCTGGAGACAGTTCACGAGTTGTAATAGCCTCGTGTGCGTCCTGGTGCGTGTGTGTGGTACTCAGAGGCACACACACAGGTGTGTGTAACAAGATGGAAACAACTATTCATTTGAGTAAGCAAGTGAAAGCAATCATTTGATAATCTGAGAAGATCCCGAAGGGGCATGAAAAGCAATCATTTGATAATCTGAGAAGATCCCGAAGGGGCATGCGGAAACGCTGTGGTCATTCCACGGGCCTCTATGGAAGTTTTTCAAACTTTGCGTTATAAATCATGAGTAGTCCACAAAATAGAAAATAAGGATTATACAGCCCATAGTAAAGCTAAAGTACAGTTTTACTAAACTCTGTGTGTGTGTGTGTGTATGTGTCTGAGTGAGGGTACACGGTTGCAATATTACATTTACTTTTCCTTGAGATCCAGGCCAGTTTCAAGTGTGTCCATCTGAGGCAAGAGCTGGGGCAGAGTTGGGTTGCTCAGCACGTGAGGGGTGAGGTGCCCATGGTCCCCAGAGCATGAGACAGCAAAGCATTTGAAAGTTATGAGAAGCAGGAGACAGGATAAACATTCCAGAGTGGAAACATGGCCTAAATGGAAAACTGAAGGAGGGACCTAAGGATCAGCGGAGATTGTTACACTGTTCCTTTCTCTTATGATGTCCTCAGGAAAGTCCAGGGTGGCGCAGTGCGTTTGTGACATGAAATCGTACGGAGATCTCAAGGAGACACTGAGTTCCACATGCAAGCTGGCCCTGGGAAAAATTGGAGTCCACGTGTGTGGGGTACAGAGCTAGAATGTGGAGAAGGTGGGATATTTTGGGTTTATGTCTCTATCCCTATATCTAAGCCTATCTTTTTTTTTTTTTTTGCAAAAACATGGAATCATGGAATATATGCTACCTTTATCCTATTATCCACTGGAGATATGGAGATATATTTCAAGCATTTGTCATGACAATAAACACTTCCGACAAGTGACTGAATTGGAATTTTAGCACTGTTGTAGGGTTAGACATTTTGACTGCATAATACTTTGATTTATTTTCAATGTTCTTCTGTTTAGGGCACTGTTTAGTTAGGTTTCTGTGCTGTAAGGGGGACTGTCACCCGGCACCAAGGACAATGCTGAGCATAAGGCAAGAGGCTGCGGGGAGAGGGCCCAGCTGCAAAGGGAGGGGAAGGTTATTCATGGGCCATGAGTAGGAATTGGTAAGTCAGATACAATTTCTGTTCTCATACAATCCTTGATACCCATTTCTTAGGACTTAAAATAGAGTAAAAGCTATAAATCTAGTTTAAATGGTCATAGAAATAAGCAGTATGTGAATCTGAAAATAAAACAAGCAGCCTCGCTTTGGGGAAAATGGAAATTGAACGAAGATATGACCAGCACATGTCATTTAAAAATCACCAGCTTGTTTAGGGCTTCTTCAGGCTTATTCCCAGAGACAGAAAAAAGAGTCCCTGGGATTTAGAGCAAAGATGAAATCTTGAGTAACAGAAGAACAATGACTGGGTGCCCCCTTTTCCTTACGTCTCATCCCCCTTCAATCCCTCTCCAGTCCGCCCTCCTAACTAGTTCTCCGGCCCACTGCTCCTCCTCTTCTTGGGTTCCAGCTATCCTCATTTCCCACCTAGTTCCTGGCCCGTCTGGCTCCCTTAAAATCCATCCTCCATGCTGCCACCAGAGTGAGCTATTTGAAATGCAAACCTGCTCTGATGCCCTGTGTAAAATCCTTTATGGGTCCCCATCCCTAGGGGGTGAAGAGCCCTGGCGTGGTTCTCCACTGCAGCCCTGCTCCGCCTTCCACTCCACCTTCCACTCCCCCAGCACCCACCTGTTCACAGTTCCTGCACTGCGTGCAATCCCTTCTCTCTCTAGAGCTTTCCTCCACTTCTCTCCAGCTGGCACGCAGCCTCGCACAGCCTCAAAAGTCAAGTTCTGGCACCCTTTTCTCCTAAAAGTGCCCCGGCATCTCCCAGGCTGGGTCTGTGCTTCTCTTTAGTGATCCTTTGCGGTCACATGTGGGTTCTGTGAAGTCCGTGACCCAGGGGTCTGGCGGGACTGATGCGAGGGCTCCACGCCTCGTTCTCCCACCACCAACAAAGAACCAGTGGAGACCGGTGATTGTTTATTTTCTCCAGCCCTGTGGCCGGCAGTTCCGATTGTGCAGCGGGGACTCAGTCACTTCTGCTTGTTGGTTTTTTGTTTTGAATGGACCAAACTGTCCTGTAACTCAAAAGGGTGGAAAAATAGCAAATGAAGCCAGGTAATTCAAATCCCAGTGACTTAGTAGGAAGGACCATGGGATCAGCATACAGCAGTCCAAACCACGGGCTGGCAGCTTTTCAATGAAAGCAGTTTCATTCCAGAGTTATTCACTGATTCAACATCGTTTTATCTTTTGGGAACTTTGGGGATGCAGAGCACGTGGCTCATGTTGAAGACTTCCCAAAGCAGTGAGGGAGAAGGGCACAGGATGTCACGGCTGTAGCGCCGTAAGTGCTAGGAAAGAGGAACCTTGACTACAGAGACAGGAGGGGGACTAGCTGGAATGTGGGGCTCTAGAGGAAGCTCCAACCTCCTGTTAGTTCCCCCATCCCAAACCCCCCAAATCCTACCCTGAAAGTACCGTGTTTTGCCCTATAAAATGTGCACTTATTTGCCCAAATTTCTGAGGGAAAAATAACATGAGCATTATACATGAGTAGTGCTAATTCTGTATCTATATGAACATTTTTAATTCTTTTATTTATGCTCATGCATTAAAAGTGTAACTCTAGAAACCAGTAGCAATACCCATCTGCAAAATAATATCTCAGAATATGATAATCAGTTTTGTTTCTAAATATAAATAAATGAATAATTGAATTAACAAATTAAAACAAAAGTTTTTTTTCCCCTGAAAGTTTGGGCCAAAAACAGGGGTGTGCATTATACTCAGGAGTGCTTTATATGCAACCAAATACGGTGGTTCTCACGTGAGCTATCTGGCAGCAGAGCCAAACCCACTTTCCTTGGGGGCATCTACTCTCCATACTGAAGTGGGGGGGACTTAGGACCCGGTGAGGGGAGTGTGGACTCAGGGAAAAGGGCCAAAGAGGCTCCTGGTCTTCCTCATCGGCAGTCTCTTAGGGCT
This sequence comes from Tonatia bakeri, assembly GCA_004024845.1. Classification (NCBI taxonomy): domain Eukaryota; kingdom Metazoa; phylum Chordata; class Mammalia; order Chiroptera; family Phyllostomidae; genus Tonatia; species Tonatia bakeri. Next base: position 601,595 of record PVIA01000108.1, read on the forward strand.
CTCTGCTCTGGGAGAAAAGCCAAAAGCCATCCAGGGTTCTATGATCCAGCCAGATAACCCTGCAGGTGAACACAGTGGCATAATTCAAAATAAGAAATGGGCAGTGCCATCCTAACAGTGCGTTTCAAGGGCCACATGGGAAAACTGGAGCACTTCCAGACACGGGTCACACAGAGGATTATTTTACAGTGGGAGAGACACAGAGGTGTATTTTGAACCAGAAATGGCGATCTCTTTCCAAAGGCTGCCTTGCCTGGGTATGTAAAGGAGGTGTTTCTCAGCTTCAATTTTATATTATCTCCTTTATCTATGACACAAAAATTGCTGGCATTATTTAAAATGTCAAATAAAGCTGATTAAAAAAGCCCTTAGAAAATTTGCAACTTAATATTTATAATCTTTCTTTAATATTATCAGGCCACTGGGGAAAGCAAAAGCTTGGAAACTCCATAACTCATTCCCAGTATAGAACTAATTCCAAATGACTGCCGCAAAATCTGTAAAGTCAAAGTCATTTATGTAACTGCTAACAACCTTAACAAGCACCTTCATTAAACATGACCTGTGAACCTCGAAAAATAAGGACTAATGACACAATGTGTCGTTAATGGCCTCCATAGAGTGAGTAGCCATTCTAGTTTTAATGAGATCAAAGCATATTTAACAGTGCTGAACACTTATTGAGTGCTCACCGGATGCAGATCATTATGCAATAAAACTGTAGGTGAATAATCACTTGATTTCTATTACACATGTATGGAGTGGCTTTTCCAAAGGTAGAGGATATAGAGGAGAGATCGTAATATATTTTTTAAAAAGTTGAGGATACTCACATCTTAGTGCACTACACATACTGGGCAGTTAGTAACATACTTTAATTATCCTAGAGATTTGTTTTCTTACTCGAAGGAAACGCTCATTCTAGTACTTACATGCACTGAACTCAAATTAAAAATCGGCATAATATCCTGGATGAGGATGAAATACTAACATAAGAGGAAAATATCAATACTCTTCTTTATATAATCTTGTGTAGAATCAACTCGCTCTAGTTTTTTTTTGTTTTGTATCATTTCTCAATTGCACCTAAGTCACAAATTCCATTACACGTCTCTCCCTGGCTCCCCTTTTGTTCTTAAGATGTTACTCATAAACATGCTTTTCCAGGAAAAAATAAATAAATAAATAAAAAGTTGCACATACACATCAACCTCTGTTTTGGTCTCATCATTTGTTCCCTTCTATAGACCTGAGACACTGAGAAAGATGAGCTAGAAGATAAGAAAGGTTCCATATTCATTTGTTAAGTGCCTGCAGGCTGGAGAAACAGAGATGGCTAGGACGCATTTCCGGTTGTCAAAGAGTCTAAGGAGTCAGACGTTCAAAGAGTAGTTGCGATACCCCCCCCGGAAGCTTGATCAAAGACTTGCTTGAACCAAGTGTGCTTGCAGAGAGTGGCGTGAAGGGAGGCTTCACTGCGGAGATGACAGCTGACCTGGCTCTTGAGACAAGAGGTCTCTGGGCAGAGAAAGGAAAGGCGTTCCCGGCTGCCAGACGTGCAGGCAAGAGGGCCTGGACTGAATTTCCAAAGACGAGGGTCCAGCCACGTGCATCTGTTTAATCCCTCTGCCTAGCACAGGTCTGTTACTATGCTTGGCACTCAGCAGATAATCCGAACAGCGTGTGTATAAACAGTGAATGAACAAACTAACAAATTAATGAGCACCCATCTTCTTTCCCTGTGTATTCAGAAATGATTCTAGATCCCCAAAATAAAGGAAGACCATAACGACAACAGAAATTCCCTTCGGGGATCCCATGAATGAGGAAAAATAGATGTTCACTCTCTGCTCATTATAGCCAGGTGGGTGGTGACAGAGGTAACCCGGTCCCCCAGGGCCTTTTCCTCCCTAAATCCACCCCTCAACACAGTCTCGGCGGCCCAGATTAATTGTGTCCCCAGTGTCGCCAGTGGACGACAGGCTCCCATTATTGGCGGTACGGGTGTGGGCAACCGCACCGGCCACGAGCCCCATTCCCAAATAGGAGTCAGGAAGTATGGACTTGGAATCATGCCACACACCACACGGAAATAAAGCAAAAATAAAAATCAGGGCTGAAGGCAGGAGAGCTGATCACAGAGCCAGGGAGAACCCACTCAGGTCCCCTAAGAAGTGCCACGTGGGTCATTCCCACTCTCAGTGTGGTGCGTCTCCAAATACAGCCCCCACAAGGCGGCCTGCAGCCTTCACGCCACATCCTCATACCCTCGCCTGTGAAGTTTCAAACTTTTACAAATATTTCTTATTTATATTATTACTTCAATGGAAGGCAACTGGAACTTTAAATCTGATGAATAATTTCTAAGACTTATCAAGGCTCTGACTGTACTGTGAATTTTGACTCTCCAAAGAGTGGACAGTTTTACAACATGAGCCCTCTTCTCCAAGGCCATTTCGTAGGAACCACTGGCCACGGGACGCCCACGGATGACTGCTGCCTTTGGGCCACAGCACTGTGGCCACGGAGAGGAGGGGAATACCAGGGCACGTGTTTTGGGGAAAGCAGCTGTGTGCTATAATCATCATCTTGATCAATACTATGACCTACTTAAGAAAGGAAAGTGGAATGGATGCTCGGACCAGAAAAATAAAATAAATAAAAGGGGAAGCGGCAGGATTATATTCCCCCGGTTTAGAGAGAAGACAGTTGTCCGTCACTTGTTGATTTGTTCATTCCTCATTTAGGGAGGAGACGACGTACCTAGTGCCCTTTAAAAACCAGGCATGGGTGTTTAACCCAGGAATTAATCTGAACCCATGTGGAAACTGTCTGCATTTTTAGCATCATTTTTTCCTAAGAAAGCAATCCTTCCAGGACCTTGAGCAAGGAGTAAATCCGCTCCCTAAAGGAAGCAGGGCTGAAGCCCCGAGTGTCCCCACCTGAGTAGCAGGTCACCTGAAAGTCTGTACATGGGAGCGATTCTGTAGGCTGACCAGTGGCCGCTACTCTGACTGCCAAGCGGCTGTGGAGGGTCTACTTGGCATAAGGATGCTCCACTGGCCCAGCGCGGGGAGTCGGCAGCTGGCCTCCCTAACCCAGGGGAAGAGAAAGCAAAAAGGAACAAAGACGGTCCCTTTCTTCTGCCTCCAGGTCTGTCTCTCTCTGCTGAGAAGGGAAAAATTGTGTGTGGAGAACGCGACGCAGACTCTTCTTATAACACTCGTTAGGATGTTGTCCACCCTCATCCATCTGACTCTGGAAGCTCCTTCCAAAGGACAGCAGAAGCTCTCCGAACAGACAGCCACTTACGCTGGTCACCTCGTGAACAAGCATGTCCCTGTTACATGTACTGGATGATGTCCAGGGTACAGTCTGTCCTTCTGTCCCCTGGCTGCTGCTCCCCAGCCAACTGGGCACAGCTGCCCCCACCCGTTCCACCCCCCAAAGTCGGCTGCGTTCCTTCCCGAACATGTTTATGCTGCTCACAGAAGCATGATTAATTTTGAGGAAACTCAGAGGTATGATTGTTTAAAAAGTTTGCTGATTCTACGAAAACAAAGGAAGACAATTTAGAAAGAGTCAACCCAGCTGAGTTTTTTGAAATGGCCGTCAAATTAGGTACGAGGAAATAACGGTTAAGGACTTGGTGGAAGAGGGTCATTAGAGCCATGAACGTGGCATGGAGGCTGCTTCCCAAGTGTCTGTGCTCTCGGCTGGTTTAGAAAAACCAAAACTGGGTTCAGACGATGCAGTTTCGGGGTGGTGGCTTCAGGAAAAATGGTGTGCGCTGCAAGTCAGGCGATCTGAACACACAGGGGGATGTCTTGGTTCAACACACGCATCACGTAAGCCTTGTCAGGATTTCCTGACCTGTCAGTTAACTGTCCTAATTCTGGTCTCATGCTTATGGGATAAGACAGCTTCTGCTAGACATCTTATCATTGATCGGCACTTAGCATTTTCCTTCTGATTATTAGTACTAGGCTGCCTCCCTATTTCTGGGAATGCATACATTATTGAGTGGGTAGAGTAGAAGACACTAGACCAGAAGTTGGAAAACATCGACTCCAGTCACCTTATCTTTTGGGGCCTCGGGTTTCCTCAGCTGTGTGGGGAGTGAGAACCGAGGGTGAGGGGTAGGAGAAAGAGAAGGACTTGGACTACAAAATCTTTCAGGTTGCCCTGGCTGGCATAGCTCACTGGATTGAGCGCGTGCAGCGAACCAAAGCATCGCAGGTTCGATTCCCAGTCAGGGCACATGCCTGGGTTGCAGGCCACGGTCCCCAGCAACCACACATTGATGTTCCCCTCTCTCTCTTTTTCTTCCTCCCTTCCCTCTCTAAAAAATAAATAAATAAAATCTTAAAAAAAATCTTTCAGGCCTCTTTTGAGTCTTTAAAATGCCATCCATGCAATTCAGCTCAGACAAGATGGGTAGGGTCCCATAAAACATTTATTAATTGTTATTTGTAATATAAAATATAAATATTTGAAAAAATATACATTCACTGTTAATGTTAAGAATAGGTAGATTTTCTCAAATAAAATAAAAATTATTTAGAAACTTTAATTACAAAGAGATTATATACAAAATGATTAAAATAAGATTTAAGTTACCAATGTAATATTGATTATTGTTATCTTTATAACTTGGAAATAGGAAAACAGTCTTCAAGATGTTATATCTCGGATTTGTATGTTTTCAATAATAAAAGCTTTTATGAGAAGATATTATTATTAATTTACAATTCCAAAGTAGATTACAAAGCTGTTGTTCTGGGAATAGCATGCAACGTAAAATTGTTTAAATAATTTCCAGTATTATTTTTGCAGATGCAAAGCTACAAACAATTACTGATTGGAGAGAAACATATGCCATCTTCTATAAAACCTTCAGTTCTGCAACAGGACTAAAATGAAAAATTAAGCCAAAGGCTCAATTTAAGTCACAACTGAATTTTTTTAGTGGCAACAAGGCTTGACAAAGTATGTGTTTCTAAATAAAAAGGAAGTGATTGAAGAATGCTGCCTAACATACTGTGTTATTGCTTTCGTTTTAGTGATGAGGATGGCAACCGGATTCCTCCTTGTACCACAAAACTCACACAGCCGAACTCAGATACAAAGGTGAGAGATTTCGAGGTAAGTACCTGTCATCTTTTAAAATAACCATTGGCCGTTGGCGAGCGGGAAAAGTTAGCAGTGTAACATTCAGTTTACACGCTGCCTTGGAAACTCGATATCAATTTCAAGCTGTATGATTCAGCTATTCCAAAAGTCTGAACATATTTCATTAAAAATTAATGTGTGATCCACACAAATGGCAAATATTGAAAAATAAGAATGTAAATAAAAAATAATAAAAATAGTAACTCTACTAATCCTGGAGCAGGAGGAAGACAGGAGGGGGAGGAATGCAGGCGAAAGGGAGAGAGATTTCAGACTTCCGGTTGCTATTCTGGACCGTTCGTAGACACAGACAGACATAGACAGACACAGACAGACACAGCAAGCGGAAGCCAAATGTATTCCTGGGCTCCGGCAGGATTTGTTTTCTGTCTCGTCATTATTTGTACTATATTCTCCCTGATAATATTCCCTGATGGACAATACCAGTCTCATTAGGAGCTTCACACGTGGGTTGTGGGGACTCGGGCACATTCATGGGCCCCGGCCGCCTGGAGGTTTGAAGTTTGCCCAGGAACCCTTCGGCACAAAGACACACAACCAGGGCACCTTCCTTCCCCACCCTCTGCATCCTTCCCACACCCCGCTGAATGAGCAGCGGGCACCTGGGCTGCTCAGAGAGGTGACGACGAACGTAGAATGCCCACTTCACTCGGGAGACATGCATCCTCTTTGTTCTTTTCACAAGACTGATTCCATGTCAGACAGCAAGCTAGTGCCTACCTTATTCCATCGGAACCCTCTCGTTTCAAAATGCCACTGAGAGAAAGCCATGTTCCTTATTAAACATGCGGGCATGGACACACGCTTGTCCCTACATCAAAATGGAACACAATAGAGCTCCCCCACACCAAAGATAACTAGAGAATTATTTTGAAAATATGAAAGATTTGTTTATGCAGACTATAAAAACATTCCTTTGCAGCAAAATAAGTGTCTTTCTTTATTGCACACTGATTATTTTCTATAGAATTTAAATTGTACATGAAATTATAATTGTGCCTTGTTTAATGTAAATTGATTGTCTCAATTATTAGGAAATGGATTTGAATTTTAATGAACTATTTTGCTGGAGACATGCCAAGCAAATCAGCAAAAACTCTGGTTACCATTGGAAGTACACAACCAAACATTTATACAAATCAGGGAAGACTGGGCCTCTCAGAACTGACCCAGAAGTGGTCCAGAGCAGTAAGCCTTGCTCTGTGAAGAAATCAGCTGTGAACTTTCAATGTTGGAAGATTCTGTGAGAGTGAGGCTGTAATTCAGTTTTTCTCTCTCAAAAAAAAAATTAGTAAGATCCACATCCTAGTAGAAAGAATACTTTTTTCTTTTTTTTATTTTAGTGTTCTTCCTACAGATGAGGTTATCTGTGAAAATCAGGGCTTCACCCTGAAGGCAGAGCAGTCATAAAATCCAGCAGCAGTGTGTCACACAGGCACGAAGACACACGTGAATGTGACGGTTGAAAGTCTGAGGGACGGCCAGCCCTGGAAACTGGCTGCAGCACACCCAGCAGCATCCCGTGGAGTCACTGCCGACATCTCTCCTGCATACAGATCCAGGGTCTATGAAGTCAAACAGATCTCCTCCGTACTTCCAATCCCGGCGAGTGCAGACCTCAGCCGTTTCGCTATCCAGATGGTTGCAACATTTTTATAGTTAAATTACAGCCAGTGACGCCGGAGGTGCAGACGCACATCTGCCCGAAACTGCCAGCCTTCTGAGATCTTTCTTTCCAGCCCTCAGTCTCAAGAAGCACTGTGGAGGCAGGTGAAACAACCACCTCTTAGCACTCTCTGATGAACTATTTACTACGCAGCCACATTTATACATCAGCCAAAAGCCATCAGAAATTTATGGAAATGGCTATCTAATAGAGATATTTTAGGAATTGAAAATATAAGGTTTTATATTCATTTCAATCTTTAAAGAGCTGCCTTTTTTTTTTTTTTCTCGTGGAAACCGGACATACATACAGATGTCATATACAGAGTACAAATTAAGATTTGGGTCAGCGAATAAAAACCTTCTATTCATTTTCTGAATGAATTTCCACGATGTTAAAGAATTGGGCTGATTACTTGGCACTTCTTTTTATAACGAAGTTCAGAAAGGGCAGTAAATTGGGACCAACTACAGTGCTGATTGATTCCTCCGTAGGGCCGATCTGACTGGTGCAAAGCCACTTCCATGTTCAGATAGTTCAATGCCTACACATTCTTTGACTTTTTTGAAAGAACGGCTTCCTGGCAGCTCGGTAGCTGATTAAAACTCCATGTTTCATAATGAGTAAGTCTCAGATTTTAGATAATACAGCCTAACCGTGTAAGTGCTAATAAAACGCCGCAGCTAGGGCACACCGTTTTACTGTAGGAGAGTGTAAGATCTGGCCACAAGCGGGTAGCCAGAAATAAAGGCCCAAAGCAAAGCAACGGAACCATGAAAAGAGAGAGCAGAAGTATGTAAAAAATGAGTGGGGCGCCAAAGAGGGGGGAGAGGTGAAGAAGTAGCAGATAAGTAGCACTGGCTGGTTAGACAACAATTTCGAATAGCAGCATTCTTGGCATCTTAATACCCATCCACACCCCACCCCGCCCCCATCCCCACATTTGCAGAAGACGAGCTGAGCTTCACTTAGCAGCCAGAGTCAGCAATGCACCAGCGAGATGGATGTCTACTTTCTCCTAATGACACATTTTCCTGGCGTATAAACATTAAAATTTGCAGTTAGTGGGAAAAAGTGACTCAAAAGCCACTTTAATGCTGCTTTGCTACATTTCTGCAAAGTGCCTTTGAAATACTTGCTCTTTGAGCTGCTGTTTATTTTCCAAGGATGATAGGAGAAAATGGTTCTACCCTTACACCCTTCATGGGTAACAGTCATTTGTAAAATTAATTAATTTCTGGAAAACAAAAGCCCAGAAAATAGCACTCTATGTCATGAAAATATTATCACAAAACCAAGCATCCTCTTCAATCTGTTAAATGTCCAGCACCGGCAGTCTGCATGTTATACATGGTGAAAACAATTCATGAAATTGCTTTTCTTCCGTAAATATCGACATTCAGTGAAACAAAGGAAAACACTTTCCATAAAGACTAAAAGGTATTGTTCTCCTAACATGATCACCCCGGAAGTTATTTTGTTCACAAGTACCAAAGAAATGTCAAAAACAACGTGGACTCCCTCAAAAGAGTTCATTCATTACCATGCAGCTAAACGAAGAGCAATTTATAATTAAAAGCATGAATGGCGGCATTTGAAAGCCAAGGTGGCCTCGTACAACACTGATAGTGCAACAATGACAACACGTCCTTCCCCCAAGTCGTGGGAAGTCGAGCTGTCCAAGCTCGTGGGGCATCACATATAGGAGCTCAGCGAGGACTAGAGGCAGCCAATGAAACAGGGTGTTCCCATTCTTAGTATTCTACCCAGAGTCCTCTTGGCTGCCTCCAAGTCTGGGCAACTACGAACACGGTGGTTAGAGACATCCACGTGCAGGTTTGGGGAGGGGGACAAAAGTGTTTTACTCTTTTGGGTAAATGTCAACGAGCTCGATTGCTGGATCATATGTTTAGTTCTGTAAAAAATCACCAAACTGCCTTCTGAAGTAACCATACCATTTTGCACCCTCACCAGCAATGAATGAGATCCCGCCTCTGGTGCTGCATCTAAAAAGTCATCGCCGGACCGAGGTCACCTAGGTCACCTTCTACAAGTTTCATTGTTTGGTGTATTGAGTCTTCTTATCCATGGACATGGAATATCCCTCCATTTCTTTAGTTCTTCACTGATTTCTTTCATCTGAATTTTATAGTTTTCCTCACACAGATCTTATAGATATTTTGTTAGATTTATACCTAGGTATTTCATTTTTGGGGGATACCAATGTAAATGGTATTGTGTTTTTAAGTTTAAATTCCACTTGTTTTTTGCTGCTAAAAGTGATTGCTGCTGAAAGTGATTGATTTTTCTATATTCACCTAATATCCTGCAACCCTTTTATAATTACTAGTTCCATGAGTTTTTTGTTGATTTTTTCACACTTCCTACCCAGGTAACCATGTCATCTGTGAACAAAGACAGTTTGCTGCCTTCCTTTCCAATTTGCATGTTTTTCCTTATCGCATTAGTTATAACTTCCAGTGCAATGTTGAAAATGAGTCATGAGACCCAACATCCTTGCCTTGAACCTGACCTTGGTGGAGAAGCTTCGAGTTTTTCACCATTGTTAACTGTAGGGTTTTTCGTAGATATTCTTTATCATGTTGGTGAAGTTTTGCTCTCTTTTGATTGTAGGTTACTGAGAGGTTTTTTTAAAAAAAATCATAAATGGGCTTTAGATTTTCTCAAATTTTTTTTACTGCACCTACTGATATGATCATGTAATTTTTCATTTTAGCCTATTGATATGGTAGATTACATTAACTTATTTTCAAATGTTGTACCAGCCCGGGTAAATCCTACTTGGTTAGGGCATACAATTCTTTTTCAACATTGTTGGATTCTATTGCCAATATTTTCTCTTATTTTTTTTAATGATGAAATGAAGTTTAAGCTCTCAGGCTTCTATTTTCAAGTACTTTTCTGAAAAGAGTACATAGTCTTAATTCCCCCAAACATGAAATGCCAAATTACATACAAATCAATGCTCTATTTCCTATTGTAATATTTTTTGAGGAATAAATTTCCTAATAGAAAAATAGAACTGACACATTTACCAAAGATTATTCTGAGGTTTGTTTATAGCAGACATCAATTTTAAACTGGTTATTGGTTTATTACCTTTCAATCAGCAGCTTTGTGTCTTCAGTCCGTCGTTTCCATGCATATAATTTAGGTAACAAATTCATATAAGAAAGAAGGACACTACGTAAAACTGTGTAACTGACAAGCCACCAGGATTGCTAGGGGTGGGGACGTGGTACTTGACCTTGTGGGACTACACGAACCTGCTCTAGGGCTTGTTACCTCTGTGTGCGCTGCAGCTCTCAATGGGTCTGTATTCTAGGGAAACATACGAACTGATACTCAGTCTGAAACATAACTAGAAAAAAACGCCATTGCTACTTTCACATGAATGACCTGGGCTGCCCTTGCGGACACCAGGATTCCAAACTAGCAGCTGGAAAACAGCATTTGCCTGACTTTACACCTTTAATATTCTCGACCATCAGGATCTCGTACTTTCCCATCTACTCCGACTTAACACGAAAAACTTCCTGTTCCCAAATGCCCCTCCCGAAACGTCCTCCCACCACCAGCCGGCGGGCCTGTCTCTCCTGCTTTCCCTTTTTCCTTACAGTCAAATCTCATGAAAAAGAGGTTTAAATCTGCTTTCAGTCCTTCAATTCACACTCACTTTTCAGTCCACTTTAGTATGGTTACTGCTCTTAATCTTCTACTAAAAATGTCTTTCTTAGCATGACCAGTCGTGTCCACTCATTCAGCCCGAAGGCTGCTTTTCTGACTTGTCAACTCTCTTGACAGCATGTGGTTGGTCGGTCACTTCCTCTTTCCAGAAGCATTTCCATCCCTTAGCCAATGTGGTGACAGTGACAACATGCACTTCCAGTCTGCACTCACTCCTCGGGTCCCTTGTCCCCAATCTCTTTTGCCGACCTCTGCCTTACCTTAAAAATAGTGGCGTTCTTGAGGTCTCAGTAAGCCCTTCTTTCTTCCTGATTCTCTCTCTAGGTAACCTCATTTACTCCCAAGGTTTCAAGTATCCTCCATAGACTAAGGGAGACTTCTGTCTCTAGCGCAGACGTTTCTCCCAAGTTCAGGGCCTTACACACACCTGCTCATTCAAGGCATCCATTCGAACACGACCAAAACCTCGCCCTTGGTCTCATCCCGACCCCAGACCATCTCAGCCAGAAACTCACTTCTTCTGAGTGTTTTCTAGTCCTCAGAAAGTGGGGCCACTGCTCATGTCAGAAATCTGGGTGTCATCCTTGATATGCCCACTTTCTCTACCCAACACGGCCAATCAATCAGCAAATCCTGTTGATTAAACTTCCTGAATATTGCACCAGTCTGTCCACTTTTCCTGCATCATGAAATGGTCCCCCCAAGTCAGAGCTGTTGCCACCGTTAGGCTAACCACCCCGCTAGCTTCCTGAATGGCCTGTGTGAACACGGTGCCCCCGATTCAATCTGTTGTCTGCCCTGAAGCTGCAGTGCTATTTTTAAATGCAAATTTGATCACACCATCCCCCTTTATTTTCTGAAAGACATTTTAATTTATTCCCTTTTGTAATAGACTAGTAGTAGTAAATGGTCTGTAATAAAAACTTTGTGGCCCCACCTTTAGGTCTGGCCCTGGCCTGCCTCTCCAACCTCACCCCATGCCATTCTTTCCCCTATTCTTTGTGATAAACACCATTTCTTCCCTTCCCTGGAAGGACTACCTCAGGACCTTCACTTTCATAGTTTTCTTAGGACAGGAGCTGGCAAACTTTTTAGGTAGCAAATATTTTAGGCTCACAGGCCAGGAGATCGCAGTCCATGACCCAACCACTCAACTCTGACATTGGGGTGTGGAAGCAGTCACAGATCCGGAAGTGAGTGAGCATGGCCACGTTCCTGTACAAAGTGGCTGTGGGCTCAGCACAGGGTGCCAGCTCCTGCTCTCAAAGGCCAACAGTCCCGACCCAGTCACTGGCAGATTCGTTTCAAGTGCTATTTTCTCATTGAAACTTTTCCTGGTCAGGATCAATCCCCTTAGAAAATGTGCTTGCACCACGAATGGATTTCTCTTTCCTAGAAATGACCGTTACTACAATCAATTAGTTATTTGTAAACTTCTTTTATCGGTATCCCTCCTCCCTGTAGGGTTGGAAGCTCTGCCAGCTTCCCTGTTAGACTGGGAACTGTATTTACTTTGCTATTTTATTGCCAGCATACGGTGAAGAGCATGACACATACGTAATAGCAATCAATAAATATTTGTTGAATGAATGAATGACTAATTTGCTCTCCGACTTTCAGGTGGCGACTTTATCTTTCTGAGCCTTAGCTCTTCATCTGGAAAAGACAGTGACAACCACAGCTGCTTCCCAGTTTTATTTCAAGGTAAGACAATACGCATGAGTGTGTTTTATGAACTCTAAAGCAATATACAAATGGAAGAAAAGCGGTATTGGAAAGATGCCTTCCTTGCCTAGCATAGGGCAGATTACAACCCAAGAGCAAATCAACCCTCTTGCTTGTCTTGCTGGCGCTCTAGCTAAGAAAGGTTTTTGCTCTTTAAAAGGCTGCAAAAAACAAAGATAGAATCAAAACAAAGACAACTGCATGACCCAGACCACGTGTAGCTGCCAAGGCCTAAAATAGTTTACTCTCTGGCTTTTTCCAGAAAGTTGGCTGACCCCTGGCCTGCCTGGGCTCAAGCAAACATTTTAATGAGCCAATAAATGGATGATTATTACTCCGCAAACATACCCTTCGTTTAGTGCTTTGGTGACGGAGGAGCTCCGCCGTTCTCTGACTTCCTTTCTTTGATGCAATGGAGCGAATGATCAAAGTGTAAGTGGCTCCTGACCCCGAGGACCCTACGTTTGCTTTAAATTAAAACCACGAAACAATAGAAGGAGCCTATAAACATTTTCATTTCCCCTCCACTAGAGCAACAGCTGGTTTTGAAACAGCGAAGGCATGGGGTGTGTGGGGAGGGGGCCTGGGACGGGAGCTGGAGGCCAAGGGACCCTCTCCCCGGGAGGGTCACTCCGATTGGTAGGTCTGCAGGTGCAGAGTGCAGAGGTCAGATCTATGGAAACCTCTTCACTGTGCGGCCTCAAATACTGATCCCCTCACCCCCTGGGAATCCATCATTACACAGAAATTATAAGCGACACATTTACAGGAAATAATAAGGGGCTGTGTTCATAACCAAAAATACTGCACAGAAAAGAAAAGGGATTTGGAGTCAAAAGATCAAGATTCACGTTTGAACTCGACCACTTCATGTCACCTTGAGCGAATTCATTAGTGTCTGTGAGCCTGAGTCTCTTCCTCCACAGGAAGAGAGTAAACATCATTGCTGCTGTTCGGTGACGGCTATTATGAACCATCGCTTTACACATATTATAGTTGACCTTTGCATTAAACTGCAAAGTAGGCACTATTAACCCCAATACATAGACGGCGAAACTGACGCTCAGAGAGTTTAAGTAACTTGCTCCAAGTAACACCGCTGGGAAGAGCCAGAGTTTAGAGTTGAATCCTGACTCCAGCGACACTATCAGTTCAACCTCTGATTAGATCTGTAACCTTCTTGGGCCTGCAACATGTTTTATCTTACAAAAAAAACATACATATAAAACCTGAGTTCTGGAGAAGTTTTGAAATTCCTCCATATACATTACCAACATATACCTTAACGGCGGGTGGTTTTTCTAGTGTTCTCTATTCTGTGTTATCCTATGTCTTTAGAGGCTAGTAAAAGGCAATGTGCTCTGCCCTTGGCACATTATAAGAACAACCTAAGTGGAGGAAGCACAGATACATAAAAGTATGAGATTCTGCGCATGCGCACTAAGTAGCCTTGTAATCACTAAGTCTGTTGGTTCCACAGCAATTCTCACTCTGTCTGTGACCCGCACACGTTCAGTACCCGGCGCGTTGGCCGGTCGTTAAAGCTTCGTTACCTTTGCTTCATCATCTCATGCAGTCGCCCGTGCTGGACGCACTGCTCCTCCAGCTCGCCGTTCCTCCTCTGGAGCCGCTTCAGCTTGTCCCGCGCGTACCGCTTTTCTTGACTGAGCTGAGCTATTTCAGATCTAGAGAAGTGAAAATCCAGAAATAAGCGACACGAAAGGTTCTTACGACGAGAGCACGTTTGGATGGTATAGACTTACCACGGTCTTAAACTCCATATTTGAACATATCTGTAAGTAAAAATATGTTACATAAAATAAAATATTTCAGAAAGCGCAAAATTTCTAGTAGAGGGATCTTTGCTGTAGGGACGCAAGTGGTAGACAGATGGAGGAATGACAACTCTAAATGAGGTGTCCTCCCCAAGGAACAGGACAAAAATGATCACGATGAAACCCCTTTTTAAAAAGACTCTCATTCATTAACTGAGTATTTACTGAGTGCCTATGGTGGGCCAGCCACCATACTGTAAAAGGACCAACCCCAGGTCTAATTTCTATGATAGAGTATAGTTTCTTTTAATTACCATGGCTAACTTAATGGCACGTGATCAAAATCATATAGTTCCACAAGGCACAACATTGAAAGAGGGCCATCCTCTGCCCCTAGACGCCTCCATCCCGCTGAGCGGTGGCAAGTCTTTCAGTATTTTTAAGGTGATTTCTTCTGATATTTATCTTTGTATTTCTTTTAGAAGAATGAAGTCTTTTTTTAAAAGATTTTATTTATTTATTTTAAGAGAGGGAAGGGAGGGAGAGAGAGAGAGAGAGAAACATCAATGTGCGGTTGCTGGGAGACATGGCCTGCAACCTAGGCATGTGCCCTGACTGGGAATCGAACCTGTGATGTCTGGTTCGCAGCCCACGCTTAATCCACTGAGCTACACCAGCCAGGGCTATCTTTGTATTTCTTAATTTGCTTCTATCAATACCTCATGTCCCAACAGTTAAGAAATTCCTATGATTCACTGTGGTAGATGAAGATGAAAATCTTTTATATGCCCACATCTCCACCTGGTCCACGTAATTATTAGCATTTTGGCTTGTGGTTAACCTGGCATCGGTATTTATGCTGTAATGACTACCTCAGCATCGGTCCTAACTGTCTAAGTGGTATGCTGTGCCTACATTTGCATTTGTGTACATTTGTTTCCCCAAACGGGTGGGCTTTAGTATTGAGTGAATGAGCGGCAAGCCATCTTTTCCAAGGGGAGATCCCCAATATCAGTATTTGTGATTCCGCTGTGGCCATTCTGTTTCTTAAGAGAAGGGCCTCCAGGTTCCCTCCTGCTGTGCACACCCTGACCGTCAGCGTCCTGGAGCTGGGTGGAAATGGAGCGCTGGGGATTTCACCTCTCAGGATGCAGACTTTCTCTTACTCCCCCTATTCTAATTTCAGTGCCCCTGTTTTAACCAGAGCCCTCTGGTTGAATCTCGTCAGAGAGGAAGCCCCTCGTTTTCTGACTGGAGGAGGGACAGTCACCTGGCTGCATGGGGCAGGGGTGAAACTGATTTTGAATTCAGTGCTATGTGTTACTCCTGCCTCCCAAGGTTTTCGGGAAACCCAGGAACAGACCAGCTTGCTTCAGTAGACACTTGGTTACGTCAGATACCATCCCCCCAATCTTCTCTCTGCCTCTACATACTTCATCTGCGACTGTAGACATCTACTCTGGTGGTGGCTGATGTCCCTCAGGAAATATATTACCTTCTCAGTATCTTGGATGACTCTCGAATCTCAGAATTTGAAGATCAGATGTCTGTGCAAGAAAAATTGTATCCCTGTCCTTCTTTTAATTAAATATTACCCCCAGGACCATCATCTTTTCATGATCCACTGCCTCTCAGGTGAGGGCTGAGACTCGGAAACTCTTGCATATTAAAATGAGTTAACAGTTGGCTTGTTCTGTGAAGTTTAAGTAAGACACTTGATGTACAGTTACCTCCCTCCAAAGAAAGGATTCCTCCATTAGTGGGGAGAGCCTGCTTGTTCCTCCTGGTCAAGAGAACCTCTGGGGCTGCCAGGGGGGTTCATCCCAAGGGCCTCCCTGCCTGCACCCCCCAGGAGGAAGCAGCCTCGCACTGTTAGCTCCTCTCAGCCCTCGCTTTGTTTTCACCTCGGTTCAAGGGTCACGTCAAAGGAAGCCTGCCCTGATTAATACCTCGCAGCTCTCAATATGTCAGCACATTTTCTGAAGCTACCTCTAGCTTTCGTGCATACATTAGCCTGTAATTTATTCCTCGGAGTTGCGCTCCATGCCTCATCTTTCTAACTAGATTATACACGAGGGCATGAATTATCTCATTTTCAAGCTCAGATCAAACACTCAATCTGCATTTGCTTCGCCTGGTAAGAACTTACCTGTATTTGAAATAGTCTAAATCAATTAATAATGACTTACATTTCTTGTCTCAAAATCTCAAACAATATAAAAGAATTTAGGGGCAGTTTTCTGAGATGTTAATTGAGCCTTCTGCCAAGATTCATATCTCCTATCATAATAGGCACTAAAATAAAATTCTGAAAGTACAAAAAAATATCGTGAAACCAAATGAGGAAAAAATGCAGAAGAATATCTGTTCTTAAGTACTTTCCCAGGACAAAAGTCACTTTTTAAAAGAAAAATCACGAGGGAAACATAGATTTTATAATATAAAAATATAAGACTTTTTCTTAAAAAATCATAGTGCTCACTGTAGCACTGTTTTGTGGAACAGCATTGCTCTGCAATGCAGTATCTGACTGCATGCATAGTGACCAGAATGCAGGTCACACACATTAAACAGGTTCATATTTTTGGGCCAGCCACCCGCTTTGAGGCACCGCCACTGAGGGAATCATAAAAAATTCGGATTTATGTACACAATTACTGATATGCTATTCACAACAGTTAAAAACTGGAAACATCTTAAATGTTTTATGAATACAAATGACTCAAATAAAATTGTATTTCCAAAGTATTTAGTGATATAGAGAAATGTTCCCTGGATAATATTAAGTGAAAAAGCAGAACGCAAACCTGTACTTATAGTATAATCTCACTGGCAATATGCATGCATGTTACATATGTATTTACATGCACACAGAAAATGATGGAAAGGAAACATGTCAATAGTTAACACTAGTTAGTTGGATGGTAATGTCAAAGGAAATTTTTCCTTCATTCTTCTTGGTATTTACATTCAAATGCCTTATGTTGAGAATGCCTTATCACAGGACCACAGAAGTACAGTGTTATTTGTAAGGTACCTAAGTATCAGGTATTTTGTTGCCATGATATTTTTTCTGCTTTGCATATTTTGGGGCTTCTTTTCTTTGTTTATAATGATAATTTGCCTACCAACTTCCAATGTATAATACAAATTCGATACATGTGCCCGGACCGCCCTCTTTTCTCTGCCGAGAGCCCACGACATATTTAATGAACTAGCCGTTTGCAAAGTTGAAAGAATAAACTCACAAGTTTCCGTGTTAGTTTGAGATTGCATCTGCGGCATGATTATCCTAGTCATATAAAAGGATAATTGACTCTAATTCATTTCCACAGAAAATTTAGGTACTTTCTGGCTTTACAGAAACATGAACTTTTCCCTGCATTTTTATACACCAGTTACATTGTGTAATTGCATTGGCATGAAATATAATAATATTTTACTGCTGTCATTAGGATTGCAGTGATAATCGCTTTTTAAGAGAAAACATGACCCCTTAATTTTTTATTCTATTAGATTCTCATTTGACTTTTGGTAACAATTATCAGAGGCCGGTATCAGTCTCCCCTTGCAGAATATAATTTTTGTAGCATTCCAACCTTACATCTAAACATGCAAGGGGAAAAAAACGAGTTCAGCCGGGAGTGTGTTCTTTACTTCAATTAAACTCACACAGTTGGATACCTACGGTTGCCAAACCAGTAATATAATTTATACATTATAGTCCACACAGTAAAACTACACTAAAAGTCATTTAACAATATTTATAACACCATAAAATCCAGTGTTAAAATATATGAACTGCAATATGTACCAAAATTATAAAATTTGTTTCTCATCATCAGTGATTAAAACCAGGATCATTGCTCTAGCCTCAATACCCACAACCCTGGTGACAGATTAGAATTCAAATCTTAATGATCAATTTACAATTAACAAGATAGAAGTGAAACAAATTAAACCAACCATTATATATAACGAGACCCAGTGGACTCCCATTGTTCCTCTTAATTACAAAACGCAAATCACCAATACACAATGGGCAGGGTGAGACATCAATCCACCAGCCTAGCAACGCAGAGAGCGACAATGACGGAAAAGAAAGCAGAGACGCGAAACCGCGCCGCCCCCGGTTCTGCGCTCTAGAGCCTGGTCTTTTCAACGTGCAAGTGCAAGTGCAAGTGCTGAGCGGCTGAGACCTAGCACGTGTTTGATCTCCACGCCACAGCTGGCGGAGGCTCGCTCCTAGCCAGCGCCCAGCCCCTTCGGAGCCCCTCTCAGGCCTGTTTTAGATCGCGCTGCAAAATGCACTGCAGACATGGCACCGCTGATTCATCTCAGTGCCTGGGGAGAGGGAATGCTTCCTCCACTTTGATAAAAAAAAAAAAAAATCACAGTAGCACCAAAGGTATTTAAATATCTCCACTTACCAAATTCAAAAACACTCCTATAACTGTAGTAAGCTCTCAGAGCCCTGTGCAATAAAGATGAAAGGGGAGCTAAAGTTTATGTGAGCTACAACGGAAATCAACCAGAATGCCTGCCCGGTGCCGATGGAAAAGAAGATGAAATTAATTCTCTTGCCTGACGATCAAACATGAGCTACATAAAATGCACAGGATCGGCAGCTTATTTTTAGTTTCAAAATGGGACACGCCGTTCGCAGACCCTGGGGTTACGGACAGCGCAGGAGCAGTGTGCGAGGGGCAAGGTGCGGGAAGTCCTGTGCTAATCACGACGGAGGGGTTCCAGAGAACAGAGCAACACGCACTGCTACAGTGCCGACCTGGGGAGAAAACACACTCAAGAGACACGCGTGCACATGCACACACACCCATGCACGAGGGGACCGTTTCCGGGCACCCTCCGGTGAGGCTGGGGTGGCGCTGGAGTGTACAGGAGCTACGAGCCCAGATTGTCAGCTTTCCTAGTCACTCTGCATGGCTCTAGTCAAATGACTAGATCTGTGAGTTTAAAAAAAGGGGGGGAATTTGGAATGGTATGCATGCATCAGTTTAGTTTGGGATTTTGAATCACATGAAACTCTTAGAGAAATGTCACTAGTGAGAAAAGAGGAGCAATAAAAACTTGTTTTTAACTGTTGATAAATACAAAATGAATACACCTACTTGCAGGGGAAATTTTACTGTAGTACTCAGAAGCAAACCTGGATTAAAAGTACCATGTGGTTAAAATAATTATTTTGAAGACTGAGGTTTCATTATGACAATTCTTTAGAAAGCTCAAAAAAATAAATGCAAGCTCTCCACAGCTCAGAGTACAGGGGAAATTAAGTATCCCCAGAGTCTGGTTGGGCATGAGGAGGGGGTTAGTCCTGGATGGCTTCTTGCGGGCTTAAAATGTTTATAACTTGTATTTAAAAAGAAACACGCTGAGCCCTTCAAGTTTTATAGGTGCCTTAAAAGCAGAAAGCAGTATTAAAATGCAATGTTAAATTTTGCACAAATTTTGAAAATTTCATAGTCTATGTAGAACTGGGCGAGGGGGCGGGGGTGGGGAATGAGACTGGATCAAGAAATTTAAGAGTAAATAAATAAACCAAACCCTGAAATCACAATTTACCCTGAGTACTGTTTTCTCGTGAGACCCAACTTTATGAAGGTGAGAATCCCTTTCAAGTTTTAACAATAATAAGGAACAATTTACTGAGGGGTTACTATTTGCAAGGCCTTAGCTTTAGATTGTCTTGTGAAGTTACAGGAGATGCCTATTCAATTCTTCAGATTTACAGAACAAGGCATTGGCCAGAGCAAGACCTGAGTCACAACCAGATCCACATTTTCCTGACCCTGCTTTGCCTTTAATATAAAGGTTTTCATTGTGCTGTATCCACTGTGCCTCTCAGGAAATGGCACTCACACCCTGGCACAAACAATAACAGCTAGGTGAAGCGACATCCAAACTGCCAGCCAAGACCCTTAGAACAGCGCCATCAGGACAACTTGAGCAGTTACTGTCTATTTTGTGTCCTGTGCTGTGTCCTTGGTGCCTTGTATCTGTATCTCTGAATGTCCGAGTCCCACAGCAATCCTGAACGTGGTTGTAGAAATGTGCTGAAAGGTGAGAAGGTGAGGTCTGGAGGGATGAGGCGGTGCACCCGAGGTTAAGGAAGCTAAGTGGCAGGGTAGGATTCAAACCTAGTTCTTTCTGAATTTCAAAGTGCTTTTTACTGCTCATTGGCCGTGTCATCAACAAAGAAACAAGCTGGAACCAGAGTCAGATCGGGATACCAGGGTAGCACCACACAGTTTCTTTCTTTCATTCATTCATTCATTCATTCATTCATTCCTGCATGCAACAAATGTAGATTGAGTACCATCTGTGTGTCAAATAAAAAGGAACACATTCAATTTACAAAATAGTGGTCAAGAGCTGGAGGAATCAGAAGCGAGAGGAGAGGTGTTGAAGTTCAAGTTCACTCGACCAGCACAGGGTACGTGAACAGATTCACAGCAGGATGAAAGGGGCCTAGTGGGACAGGGCACAGGCAAACCCAGGCTCACATGTTACCCCTCGCCTGTCAAGTATGCCCACTTCTCCAGGGGAGTTTAAAGATTAATCACCCCCTGCCAAACTTCCCCATCATAAGTACTTTGACCTGGATTTTCCTTAGTAGTAGATTTAAAATATTGCACTTATTAGAAACAAGATCAGAGGCTTTGGAGCCAGAAATGCATAAGTTAGAACCCCAGCTCTCCCACTTACCGGCCATTAAACCCTCTGAGGACTGGTTTCCTCATCTGCAAAAGGAGAATATAATTCCTGTGTCCAGCCACTGTGAGAATTAAATAATATACACCAAGCACACAGTACCCCTTTCTGTTTTATCCACTTCAATTTCCTAAATTATGCCTCCTCTAGCAAGCAAGATAATTAACCAATTATCAATCACAAAGCAACCTTAAAATAGTACAATGGTATAAACCCCAGATCAATATAATTTTTTCTTAGATTATATAATTCCATTTGTTTGGATGCATGTGAGGCAGATCCAATATTTCTGGTTAGGAATAGCTACTGTTGATATTTTATGAGTCTCTTTCAAGACAAAATGTAGGTTTCCTTGCCAGAATTCCTGAAAATATCTGGTATTGTGGCACCCTGAGCATTTTCTGTACCCAAACAAAACATTTAATTAGTATTGCTACAAAGGAGCAAATATCAGGCATGTTCTCAGTGGTTATAGGAGCCTCTGCCTTCTTGTGAGCAGGAAGAACGGAGTTCAAAAGCCTTCTGATTCCCCGAAAGATTCACAGATGGAGATTCTATTGGTTCAGTTGGTTTGTTGATGGAGGAAGCCACGGTAGGGCTCAGAGAGATCAGAGGCTGGGATCCACCTGGAAACTCTTTCTGAATGAGATACTGCAGTCACTAGGTGTGCTTGTGAGCCAACGTGCTTGCTCTGTGTCGATCTAAGTGAGCTTCAGAAAAATACGAAAGACAAACTATACAGGTTATTTTTGCATTAGGTTATTGTGTAGTGTGACATTTGCTATCTAGCTAATTAGGTGAATGTTGCCTGTTACAGTTCAGTCAAAGGGTTCTGTCCAATCCTGTTCGTCTGCCAGAGGAACCCGCACGTCAAGTAAATGTCCGAGCTTGCATGGTTACGTCAGATCGGGGACGAGAACTCAGGCTTCTTACGATTTAGATTATAAAGTAACTCATTCACTGAGGTAATCTAATTAGAAAGTGTGCAGAAAAAAGATTCCTTAAGATCCCAATCAGTGGGTTTATAAAAGAGTGGTGCACAGATAAAATGCATGATGGCTATTTTATTAAAATAAGACAATTTTATAAAGTGAAGGAAAGGATGGTTTTCATTTATTTCAAAGTATCATCTTTTGTTTTTGTATATACACATCATGCATTATAACTTGGCCTAAAGGTAGCTTTTGTGTGTTTATGGCTAAAGAGAACTGTGCTAAAAGATTAAATGTGCTACGTATATCAACATAAGACTTTAAAACAGCTCAGTTTATCTGCATCCTTTATCAGAATAATTGCTGTCTTGGCCTTTGTGTTCTGAAATTTCATAATTTTCCATCCTAACCATTAAAAAAAGTCAAATAACAGTATGTACACAAAATCACGGAAAAACACCAAGGTTCTATATGGACAATGAAGACAATGTTCGTCCAGGGAAAATATTTTCACAAGAGGCACATCGACACATACAGTAGCCCCCCTTGTCCACAAGGGGTAAGTTCCATGGCCCCCAGTGGCCGCCTGCAAAAACTGTTCCTTCTTGTACATGCATAACTACGGTAGAACGTAACTTACACACTAGGCACAGTAGGAGATTGACAACAACAATAGTAAGAGAACAATGATAACAACTTGCTGTAATAAAAATTATGGGAATGTGGTCTCTTTCACTCTCCCAGTCTCTCAAAAACCCCCGACTGTACCGGGCTCACGCTTTCTCCTACGGGAGGTGTTCACAGCTCCTCTCTCAGCGCCAGCACCACTGAGTCTGCACCTCGGGGCCATCACTGAGTAAAATGCACGTGCACTGAGGGACCCTGACAGCTGATTTGATAACGGAGACGGCTACTTAGTGCCTAACGGGCAGGGTCACGTACAGTTCAGACAGGGCTGGACAAAGCAACGACTCCCGTCCTGGGTGGGACTGAGTGGGGCTCCTCCAGATTTCACTCCACAACTCGGACCCATGCACCATTTAAATCCGATGAATTATTTATTTCTGGAACTCTCCATTTAAAATGTTCAGGCCATGGTTGACCACAATGAACTGTTACACAGAAAAAAGTGAACCATGGATAATGGGGGACTGCTGTATCTCACTTTGACATTTGACTACAAAAGAGTGGAAATGCTTTCTTTTAAGGGAAAAAAAATTTACAGGATTTAAACAAACAGGCCTCTGAAGGTATTGTGTAATATTACCTACCTGCTTTTCTTTGAGATTTGTTCCAGTTTCTTGGCTAATGTACAGCACTCTTCCTTTAACTTTGTCAAAAATGTATTCTGGGAGGTCAGCAGTGAATACTGTTCATTTTCTAGAAATAACAATAAACACCCCATCAACACAAAATGTTTATGGTCGCAACTCTGACGGGCTTCCATATGCAGAGTGGTAAAAGCACATTCCCCACTAGCTACTAGGTCATGGTCAAAGTCCCTAGTCACCTGGGAAGACACTGAATCTTGTGGGACATTTAGTTTTAGAATATTTACCAGGGACATTTTCGATCATACCAGTATGGTTAAATGTTTTAACATGTTAACAGATCATCCAATACCATGGTAGAATCATACATGCTTATAATATCTTGTCATAAGCAAGCTATTACATTTTATTTTGACAGTTCTACTACAAAGTGTCAAACCTTCTTATAATCGGATAATCAAAAACTAAGATATTGAGTAACTTTCTCCTGTACTATAATTCATGCTTCACGTTTGCTCACATATTTCATTAGCCCCCAATCTGGCACATACTTGTCTAACGACAAAGGTGAAACGCATAATCTGATTTCACTGTCAATGGTATGAGCTTCAGTGAAGATCTGGTCAAAGGAATTGAAGACAGTGTGGCATTTTTGTGCAACATAAACGGAAGTACCGTTAAGATGGTTTGAACAGTCACATACTCTTATCTCGCTCAGAGATCCCAATGCCACAATTGCTAAGCTGCTGCTTATAAACAATAATTTAACCTATAATGTCCTCCTTTTTGTGTGTGAAAAACATCTCATAAGTCTGGTGAAATTTCACTTTTTTCTGGCCAAACGCAGGTCTCTAATGAAAATGCTGGAGCGAATTACAAGTCACAATGATGTTTGCCTCTGTATAAGTAAAGAGATTATTTAGTGAATTTCACTTTAGCCATTTTTCACCTGCAATGTAGGATAAGCAGTACTTTATTATCACGCCATGAAACATAGCATCCATTACATGATGTGAAAATGACTTTCAAGTGTAAGGCCCTTTATTTCTTTTCGATTGTAGCAAAAAAGCATAGAGCATACACAAAGCAAAATAAATTGAAGCACCAAAAAGTAAGCAACGTCTTTCTGGAAGAGACGGGATCAATTAAACTTTTGTTTTAATAGGACGATCAGCTCGGAGTGCGCGGTGTGGAATTATAATGAGCGACACGGCCTTGTTTTGACTGACACTGTGTGTGAACACCCAACTCAGAAGTGAAAAGAACTACATAATGCTCTGACTGAACACATCAAACTGCCTATTTTCCAAGTGCATTTTACTTTCAAATGAAAGGTAAGGAGTTACTGGCCAGCTCAGCCTGCAGAATGGCGCCAGTGTGATGAAAGATGGCAATTTTTAGCCAAGCTGCCAGCTGTGGTCAATGCCTTGTATTAGTGAATTTTAACAGCAGTTGTGAGAACTTGAAGAATGCAAAGGATTAAACATCACTCTCGACTGGGCTGGAGGGGGGGGGAGGTGGGGGCATCATACAAATGCTAAAAATGTTCGAAGCTGCAAAGATTAAATAAAGGAACATATCAATTTGGAGCCACTGAATTACATCCAGCTGCGACAGTGAATTAAGAACCGATTAATGGCTAAAGCTTTTCTCCAGTTTGGATGCTGAAGCAAACTCATTAGGCTTTTAGAGTAGCTATAATGTGTGTGCTGTGGGAACTGTTCAATGCTATTCAGGAGACTTTAACTGTAAGCTCAGAGCATTTCCCGCAGAGCTTCTGATGCTATTTTCTTTATATAACATGTGTGCCTGAAAACCCAGCCAAAAACAAGCCCTTTGTTTTTCTACTTTGTTGTGGTCTCTCTCAGCTTTACGTTTCTTGAACACAGGTAAATAAACTCATAATCCAGATGGTGCAGCAGATGTGAGAGCAGCACTCTGAAATCAACAGACAGTGGGCAATACTTTCCATTTTCTCTTTTAAACGCTAACTAATATGTAATTCGGAATCTCCGGTGTAGTCAGCATCTGCTCCCTTCGGCCAGCCAAAGGTTACAGGTGTTCCTGATGTCATTTCACAGTCAGGCGTGGGCCTGGCTCGGGAGCCCGCGCCCCAACTCTAATCTCTCCCCACCACCTACCAGTTTTGTCATGCTGGGCCTCCATTTGCTGTATCTTCTGTGTCAGCTCCCGCTCTCTTTGCTGGGCCTGAAGGGCTTGGGCCTTTGCTTCGTTGCTGAAGCTCTGCTGAATGCTCTCTTTTTCCAGTCTACAAAGCAGAGAGGAGACAGACAGAAATTCAGTCTACAGATGTACGCGCCCCCATCATTTCCCCTGCAGACCGCAGAGAGCTGATATGCAGGAATTGTTCGGCATCAGAAGACATCAGTCTTTCCACTGACCCCCCAGCCCCTATTTAGGGGGGAAATCCAAAGGACCTTGCGTACAACCTTAAATACGTACCGTAAATCCAAATGGACTAAGTACGCAACATTCAAAATCGAAAAGTAACGATAGTTTGTAATTTTAAAACACAAACTCCTGCTATAACATGCTTAATGTTTTGTACCACACTAGTGAGTCTTTTATCTGATGATTGGTTAATATTTCTCGAAGATTCTGGAGTTACAGGAATAGCAGGCTCCACACGCCCAAACTGAAACTCTGGAAATGAAGCTTTGTAGGTTGCCTCTGCTTTTCCTCCCAAACTTAAAATGGAATCTCCAGTATAAAGTAGGGAATGCTGTCTAGAGGCAAGTAAAGGATTCTGCAGTACCACGTGTTTAAATATTTTCACACACTGGGTCATGTAATGTAAGTGTGTGTGTGTGTGTGTGTGTGGATATGACATGGATAACTTCCCCAGCATTTCATCATAAAATCCCTTTTTGGGTCGCACTGAAAGTGCAGGGCAAGGAGCATATATAGTCAAAGACACTATTCTATCCCACTGTGACTGGATATTGACTCAACCCGTTGGGACCGGAGGGTCGACATCCAATCACAGCGACTCCAGAAGAGGGAGCCTTCCTAAACGCTAGAACCTGCAGGATGCAAAGGGCCTCCCAGTGGGCCGCACCGCAGGCGCCGACACTGTGTGCACACACACGCTGTGTGGGTTCTTCATGCTCTAAATATGAGTGAGACGAGGGTTTCCTTCAATTCACTGGCTCAGCTCTTTCTAATCCTGATCCCCTTGTGGGCATTTCTCATCCATGCTGCTTTAGTTTACTAATTGAGATATTTACTGCCTCGCCTTTGCCAAACTAAAAATAAACAATTCCATAAAGCTATCACTACTACTGTATGTACTGCTGTGGAACTTCTAGTCGCTGGCTTCTAATTATAAAGCAACATAAGGAAAGCCTGCATTGAACTTGGTCAATGCATGCGGTAATGTCGTGGTGTAAAATTCTGGAATGAAAATACACCCACACCTCACTCAGATGGACCCATCAGGGGTCCACGCTGCAAACGTGAAAAAAGGGTCCCTTCTGGTGCTTCTAATAATGATACCCCCTTGGATTTGCTCCAAAGTCTTGCCTAAGACTCCGCTCCAAACTCATCACAACAAATAGTGAGTCAGACTGAGGCCCGTTTTGCCTCCCTAGTCACACCATGTATTTCTGGCCTTGGATCATTGCGTGTCTTTTTGTTTCCCTGGGATGTCTCCCTCGTCCCCGTCGTCTCCGCCCCTGCCCAGACCCTGTCCCCTGCTCTGTGTACACTACTCCTTTAAGCCCTGCTCAAAATACCCCCTTCCATTTTTTTCCTAAGTGAATTATTCTTTTTTCAGTGACCTCAGTATATGATGTGCATGTTTACACATCCTACTCATACAGCATTATCCCACTTTAGTTACTGGTTTACGCATCCACCTTCTTTGTCATCTTTGTCTTTCTGTTCCCTGGACTTGGTACACAGGACGTGAGCAGAGAGTGTTTACTGAGTGGACATTCTTACAGCCTTTCCGTACTGGGAAGGCAGGCTGCGGTCTGTACATGAAGCTGGAGAATCTGCTCGAGTCTTAGTTTTGGAGGTGCAAACTTTGCAGCTGTGTTAGAATAGAGCATCTAGAAGAGATGGCCCTAATGGCCAGCTGGGGACCATGCTGCTGAGTGAGTCAGCCCCGAAAGAGCATTGTGGATGCTTTCCATGAGTAACATCCCCACATCAGACCCAACGTAGAGCAGGGGATATAGGGAGGGAGAACCTGGGGCTCTGAGGTCCCTAATAATCAGATGGCCACACAATGCATTGTTCAGAACCAATACCCACTGGAGAGTGAAAAGGGGCATGATTCGTAGTAATAGAGAGACAACAGGCATAATGGGGACTGTCCTTTGCAACTGGGGCTGATGTCCCCTTACACAAAGGGGTTGGCAGCCTCACCATCCATTTTTAGCAGGAGAAGCTGCCTAGTCACTGACGCCCAAAATTCCCTGAAGAGAAAGAACCATGGTTATTGTGGTCCTCCTAACACAATGGTTTAAAAGAACGCACTACCAACAAATGTTGAGTTACCCATCAACTTTTGTTTCTGATTAAGAAAACACACGTTTTATTTTTCACTGCATAAAAGCTTGGCATATTTTTGCTCTCCTACCTCCTTCCTCCTTCCTCTCCTTCCCCCTCTGTTGTCTTCTCCCTCGCAGGTTCTTTCCAATGTAGTAGGCTTTTCCTAAGATCATTGAATGTTCAAACTGAAGGGGAATCGAATTTGTTTACTCAAATCCTCTCATATTTTTTAAATTTATTTATTTATTTATTTTTAGACAGAGGGGAAGGGAGGGAGAAAGAGATACAGAAACATCACTGTGTGGTTGCCTCTCATGTGACCCCCACTGGGGACCTGGCCCACAACCTAGGCATGTGCCCTGGCTGGGAATCGAACTGGCGACACTTTGGTTCGCAGCCCGCACTGAATCCACTGAGCTACACCAGCCAGGGCTAAATCCTCTCATATTATAGTTGGAAAAAAAGAGGGTCCTACATAATTAACATAATTAAAAATCTGCTCAAAGGTTACATTGTCAGTGATGTAAAGGCAGAGGTGAGATGTGCAATGCTGTGATTCAGGGAAACTTATTTGATAACCGTCTAGGGGGAATGCAATAACAGATTGAAAGAATTCATTAAACTGTGTAGGGATCCAGGGAAGAGATTGAAGAAAAATCCAAAGGAATACCATTGCATATTTATTATAACTCTATTGAGTGAAAGACGATGGTGAAATGCACCCCGAGAAAGGTAGAAGGGACACACTACTGAAGCATAAAAAAATGAGAGGTTATTTCCAGCTAGGTTCAAGAGACTCAGAAAGAATAGCTGAGCCAGTTCTCCCAATGGGTTTCCATTCAGTTCTCAAAACACGATGACCTCATTTAACCAGATTTGTGGTTCCCTATATTTTACAAATCAGAATGAAAGCTCTGGTGGCAGAGAGTTTCTTGGTTGCTATTAAAATGAGACTGAAAGATTTATTCATAAGAGCTAAGAGCTGGAAACAACCTAAGTGTCCGTGGACTGCGAAACGGATAAACAAACTGTGGTGGACCTGTACAGTGAAACGCTCTCAATGGCAGCGACACAAAGGATCGAGCTACCGTTACCTGCAACACAGGGATGACCCTCAAAGGCATATACTTAAAGCAGCCGGGCACCTAGGCCATCCTGACGACTTCAATTATATGACACTCTAGAAAATTACACACCAGAGTGACGGATCAGTGTGGCCAGGACCTGGAGGTAGGGGACAGGCACAAGGGAACTTCCTGTGCTGAAAGAGATGTTGCGTAGCATGCTTATTGTGCTTAAAACTATGTACTTGTCAAAATACATTTAATTGCACACTTATAACTGTTGATATTTATGATATTTAAATTTCCTCAGTAGAGCTGATTTTTAAAGGAGTAAATACACTGCAATAGGAACGTCTACCCTTTCCTCCAAGTTAGCCCATCCCCTGCGGTCACGCGGGCACGCGTGGCCCACGTCAGTGTTTCCTGAGGACAGCTGAGAGTTAAAAGGAGTACACAAGCCCGGGAGAGGCCTCAAACACGGACTAAGTATACACAGGGGGTCAGGCCCTCCTCGTTCCAACCACAGTTCTGGTTGATTATATGTTCTAAGAATGTCTGCAGTATTATCATCCCATGAAAAAGGGACTGAAGAATCAACCTGATGTTTTGGATCCCCAACTTTTCTACATCATCTATTACTTGAAAACACCCATTCTGCAGAGCAAAAGTGACTTATTAAAAAGATTTTGGGGTACATGTTTAATTTCACAGCTACAGTAAAGACGACAGTTGCCGATGGTCCGGAAGTTCGTCAGTGAATCTGGGACAGACACCACCAAAGTCTCAAGTATGACCTGAGAACAAGGCTCTGGGAGTGGTGGTGGTCTGAGTCACCAACCCCACCTGCCATGTTTCTATTCACTTTTCACTGGGGACTGAAGTTCCAGTGTTGGCCACACCACCTTTTTGATTAAAAGAAGGTTCCCTTTTAAAGTACAATGAAGAGAGCTTTGTGCCAATGGCATACTGATGTGACAAAACTCAGGAGGATTTATAACATGTTTCCTCTCCGAGAGCCACTCACGCTGGACGTGCAGAGAAGCAGCAGAGGGGCCCAGGGGGCTATTGTGAGCTAACACACATGAGAACCATGCGTCCTAATGTTGGTGATAACACCTTTGACCACTTGGTTAACATCGTCGGTATGCTGCACATTTAATATTTGGTCTCCGGGGTTGGGGGTGGGAACGTCCCTCATTTATCGTATTTGCCAATTTTCAGTGTAAATACTTCTACCATGGCCCGTTTCAAGCTATTGCCATTGGTTGCAGAGTTAGGAAGAAACGTAGATGACTGGCTTTCATGAGCTAGTGTCCCTGGAACACGCCTGTAAGTGGTGCGGTGGTCTCTCCCAGGCTTCTCCACTGCAGAGTTACCATTTCCTTGTTCGTACTCATGTAACAGGTGACTTGTTGGGAGATGCTGAGACCATCCTATTCCTCATCCACCTCTCCTCTACCAGTCTTACATCCAATGAGGACTTTTCCACTGTAGCATCCTTTCTTATTCATTAGTTAATATTGTGCTAAAAGGAAGAGCTTTGCCCTTTCTCTTACTTACTACTTTATTGGTATCAGCATAGAGTTGTGGGCAATCCATGAGGATCATTATTTACTTTTATGTCCAACTCATCCTAGATTTGGCCGGTGGGAACCACGCAAACTGGAATAGTATCTCTATTATTCTTGCTCACTCCTCGGCTTTCTGTCCCCCCAAGATATTCCAGGCTCACCTTATGTATTTATTTATTTATTTTATTTTTCAATCACGGTTTACATCCAATATTATTTTGCATTGGTTTTAGGGGTACAGTACAGTAGCTGGACAATCTCATCTGGAACTGTCCTTGCGCCAGTCTCGGAACCAGTGTTTGTCCAAGGAGCTCGTGTGCTTTCTAGTGGACAATGGTCTTTAGAAACCAGGTTTTGTCACTAGGGGGTGCTCATTGCTACTGAGAAGTCAGCTTTGTGGTCACCTTAGTAGACACAGCCAGGATGTGAACATGCACATAAATGTATAAACACAAATATCTTTCTACATGCGTTTATGAGAAGATAGACACATGCATTTACGCTGTTTCCAGTTCCCATCCAACAGCACAGCGGGACCCACATGCCCCTCTTTCATAACTGACTTCCCTCCTCCACAGGGAGAAACTTGGCTCCCGCCGCCTTCAGCACGTTTACCCACTCACGCAGACGCAGAAAACACAGAGCGCACTTTCGAAATTGCTCACCTACAATGGAAAGCACATCTACTCATAACTAGAATTAAATATTTGCTCATAGTTTTTTTTTTCAAATGCGTACACCATTTTCAGTTGATTTGCTTTGGGTTTTGGGAAAATTACATCTCGAGAGGAAATGGAGTACAGTGGACATCTCAGGGCTAGAGGTTTGGAGTAGGGCATCTCTCTCCTGCTGACCCGTGTGCCCACGGACAAGTAACATTGCTTTTAACCTTGGGGTCCTTCATTCGAATCGGACAGAAAAAAATCCTATCCTAAAGGACTAATAGTATGTATTAATGTTTACTTTAAGCTAGGCTCTTTACATGTAATCCTTTATTCAACCCTCACACAACTCTCTTAAGAGCTTGACTTTAGGAAAGAGGAAGCTGAGGCCTAGAAAGATGATACATTTTGTTCAAAGTCCCCCAGTTGTGACTGAGGCCCACCTGACTCGAAATAAAGGCCCACAGTGTGAATTTCTGTGCTTCAGTCTCTTACTTGATCAGGGATGCAGAGACAGGAGGGAAGGCTGAAAGGTAACAAGGGTCTTATTTCCACGATCCGCACGTGTGTGCATACGCGGCTCCTCCCGACCCCCAAATCCCAAGTTAGCTCTCCTCTTCCCCATGGCTCTCCTAAGTTATCGGGTCACTTCCTCCTACACTGACACACCATGGATTACTGGTATCTTCCTTTAATAAACATACTGACCTTTGCAAAATCACTGGGAGGCTCTCAAATACATCTCCTCCCTCAGGTACGTCACAGAGTGCCAGGGCAGATAAGGCATGCATGTCTTACCTGGAATTGAAGTGCCTTAAGAATAGAAACCTTTGCTGTGATCACTGATTTATCTCAAGAGCCTGGAATGGTGCCTGACACACAGTTGTGTGGTCAACAGATATTTGGTGAATGAATGAATGAATGAATGAATGAACTGTTAAGAGAAAGTATTAAGTATCTTCACAGGTTAAAGCATCCTCCTGTCTACTGATTCAAAGAGGAAAATGGGATAATTCCTATTTTAGCCAATAATTTAATTTATTGCTGTTATTGGTGATGATAAAATAAAACCAATAGTAAGATTAATAGAGAGCATGGCATCTTCCATGTTTGAGACACAGATCATGTAGCTGTTCACTGCTAAAGAGGCTTGTTCTCGTATGTGGCCAAGGTAGAAATACTGGGATGGAACTAACAGGGACAGAAAAACACAACAGGACTTGGGTTCAGTAACCCCTACTTCCTCAAATACGCAGAAAACTTAATGGCATCATACATATGTTCAAGAGCATTTCTATTTGCTTCACTGAAAAGGTATGTCAGAATTTTAAGGCTCAACATTGAAAGATAAGTTATCGGACAAAAGCACAAGTCACTTCTAGGAAAGGAAACAGAAATAGAAAGGAGGTCAACTTCTTTCAAAGAATAAACACAAAAGAAAGGAAATGACAGAAACATCCCCAAAATAATTTTCCCTCAAATAATATTCTCTTGCAGCACCTCCAAAATAATTTGAAAACTCCCGAAGATGCGCTTGACTAGATATCACCAGCTTCCATTACACCTTCCGTACAATTCGCATTTACTTAAAACAAGGTCTAGCTCTTACCACCTCATCCCCACATGCTTCCTATTTCCCAAAGCACAAATTCGCTGACTTCTCTATTATTTGCAACAATTCGGTCGGTCAGGGAGATGGAGCATGTATCACTGTTTGACAAGGGAGGCATCTCAAGCTCAGACAGTAAGAGATTTGCTTGATGCCACACAGCTAGCAGTACGGGGCACAGCCAGAACCAGAACATCTTGTCATGCCAAGTTCGGTGTCTTTTCCACTTCATGGCCTCTCATGAGGGGCTCAGTCCATCTCTGTTGGTCATCATTCAACAAATACTTAAACACCACTTTGTGCCACACAAGAAAGAATGGGGGTGCATCAGTATGCAAGACATGGACCATGACCACATGTTCAAAAGGGTCACAGTCTAGTAAAGGAAATGGACAAGAGAGAACTGCTAAAATGGGATGGTAAATACTAAATTAGGGCTAAATTCCTGCCATATCATACAGGTGGATTGGACAGGATTTGGAGAATAGTAGGTACCGTGAATGAGGACTTCAGGAAGCTTAAAAATTAGAGGCTCAAAATGAGGTGTAATTAGCCAACAAAGAATGAGAGGGACATGGTTACGAGTGACGTAGCCAACAGTGCAAAGACGGGGGAGGACAGGGAAGCAGGTGCCGCTGGAAAATTGCAAACGGTGCTGGCACAAATGGAGGGTGGAATATATATGTACTGGGGTAGAAGCAGGCAGTTGGTGGAGGGGAGACTGAGGGAAGACGGGACTGGAGATGTAGGCAGAAGCCAGAACAGGCAGCTATTTTTAAGGACTTCATCCTGAGGGAAATAGGGAGCCAATGTAGGGTTTGAAGCAGGGGAGTGTTGTGATCACACCCGAGCTTTAGAAAGATCACTCTGGCTGAGTGTGGGGAACAGATGGGGAAGGGACAACATTAGAAGCAGGGAGAGCACTTATTACTACGGCAATGGCAAGAGCAATTTCTGTCATTGTTTCTTAGAGGTAGTGGATACCACAGGCAGATACCAAGACTGGATTGGTCATCAAATACACATTTCAGTAACTTTCAGCCTTACCATTTTTGATAGCTTGGAGGTATCTGATGCACTAAGTGATTGTACGGAGCAAAGTTCCTGTGGATGATCAGGCCCTCCTAAATTCTACTTAACAACTCCATGGGCCCAATTCACTGGGCTAAAGAATATAAATTAGATCATGATTTGGCCTTTGCATCTTCATATTGTCAAAATGTTCATATTTTCCATCTCTGACTTTTCTGTGTAAACTGGTCATTTCTGTCCATTCAGGCCTTTCCTCTCTGGAAAATATCAGTTTATCGACATATTCCCACTAATTAATGTTTCTGACCACTAATTAATGTTTCTGATGAGTAACATCAAATTAGACACCAGTAGGATGCTCTTCACTATGTAACAGCATTTCCATAACCTGCCAAAGGGTATGCATTACTGTCGAATTGCAGTGCAAGTGATTGAATTCTATTCTATTCTATTTATTCTATTCTATTCTATTCTATTCTATTCTATTCTATTCTATTATTAAAATGTTTTGGAAATTAATTTTGAGGATCCATGACTAAATGTAGAACACAGGGCTTACTTCATGGCTATAAATGTATTCAGAAATATGCTATAACAGCAATAACTGCAATTATTAAGTACATTATATAATATCTTACTTCTCAAGCACGAAGTAAAGCTTCATTGATCAGGAAAGTTGGCAGATAAGATATTCCACCTGAGAAAAATGCCCAGCCATTAGACCCACAGGAATGTATTTGCAGTAGAACTATGTCTGAAATATATTCATTGCATCTCTGCACCAAATCTAACAAGCTCTTCTTGATCACCAAGGTTCGTAATTTCAGAGGAGGTGGGCCTGCTGGCTGCTGCTCTTCCCGCCCCCGGGGAAGCTCCCAGGGGTCCCTGCTCACCACGGTGCCTTCGAGTGCCTCACAGAGTGGCTGGAAACAGGAGGCGTTCAATCCTGGTTGCACCAGAGGGTCTCAGATGCTGTTCTGAAGAACCAGAAAGCATAGAGGCGTAGTGATCTGCTTCTTGCCATTTTTTATTGGTTGTTTTGTATGATTGGCTGCCATGCTTTTTGTTTTGTTTTGTTTTGAATGGTTTTTTATTTTTAATACCTAAAAACGATGCCTTAGGAGAGTTTCCACTGATTCCACACAGAAAAGTGCAATTGATATTTGCGTCTTAAAAGCACCTCTAAATTTCTATCCCGGTTTATAGCTATGTGTCAAATGGCTGCACTCACCAGAAGTGTGCTTTGAGTGCGTGGAGAACCGCAGCCATAAGGGCAGTAGAGTTTTCACTGCTGCGGAAGTCATGTGCGCTCTCGGGATGTGTGTGTGCAGACATTAATTAGGGTTGTGTGCTGCTGACTAACCTCGGCTCGAAAACAAAAACACAGTTCGTTTGTCAAGCTTGACAGAGATCCCCATTTCTGTCCACTTCTGGGGCAGAGAAGTAACACATTTGGTGAAGAATAGTACACACTGGATGGTGAAGAATTAAAGACATCAAATAAATAATTTATATTAATTATGTGTTAACAATTACGTGATACTATTTTCTATATAGTGGGTTAAATAAACTATGTTATTACAATGACTTTCGCTTGCTTCTTTTTAAAATATGGCTATTAGCGATTTCAGTTCCAGACGTGGGTTGCATGTTGTGGCTCCCATTGTGTTTCTACTGGACAGTGCTGGCGTGAACGCGACTCCTCCACCTGCTTCCCTAGAGCGAAGTGTCATTTTTATCTCTGCTGTTCCGGAAGTCAAAATAACCACATTGCCCCAGACTGCTAATGTTCAGTGCCTCGTGAAGACAGAAAATCTTATATTTTTTTTTATAAAAAGCAAAAACTATTCAAATAATGGATTTTTACCTGGGTAAATTTCTTGTTGAAGTCAGCCAGTCACCATTACTTGAAGAACTAGTTCAAGGAGAATTCTGATAGGACTAAGAATGGTGAGAGCTGCAGTAATGGCACGACTTGTTTTTTTTTTTTTTGTAAATCAGATCTGACTTGAAGCATCTTCCAAAATACATATTCATATTTAAAATTAAATTATAAAGCATATTAAAAACTGTTCAACACTGCCAAGATGGCAAATTATAGAAAAATGTCATTATGTACATGGCTTACAGATACCTGATTATTTAATGTGCATATGATTGTGAAATCTTTATCATTTAATAGTCTTTCCCTAAGTGTTGAATGGGGAAGAGCAAGTCCTTTAAGAGATTCCTTTCCCCACAGATTTCTTCCCAGAATCTGCAGGAATCATCCTCATATTTTAAGTTAATTACTTGTTTCTTCTAAGAAACTCCTCCTTTCAAAGTTTACCAAGACACTTGTAGTCGTAGCGCCAGCCCATCAGGCAGCCAGTGTAATAATTATCCCACTGCCTGGTGAGTTCATCTGTTGCCTCCGTAGTTTTCGCTTTTTGCAAAACGTTATCTGTACTTTGTGGAATACAAATAAGCCCGTTTGTGGTTTCAAAACCCTACAGAAATTGCTGGGGCTTATTTGTTGTTGAAAATACAATTCAAGAAACTGGGAAAGGGGGCAGGTGGGAAGCCCAGGCCCAAACACAGCGTGCCTTCATGAGGATCACAGTCCCGGTCATCATTATCATTACAAGACCATGGTTTTAAAGAAAATCTCACCAACAGAAGCTGCTTGATGTGATTATAAATTCAAGTGTATTTACAGGAAAGTTAACACGTTCTGAGCGCTAAACTTCCCGCCTTCTAGAGGCTGCTGCCCATGAGTTGCTTCACTTTCTCACAATCCATGAAGGAAAATACAGAGAAGGAAGGGCCATCAAACACCAAGGGCTTGGGGAGAATAGAGTCTATTTCAGAGTCTGATTTGGGGGCCTCTACTTTATACCAGTGCCAGTAATTCCTGGCAGAGGATTATCTAAAAGGATTTATATCCCCAAATATCCATAATCTATTATTCTGTGAAACTGTATTCTAAGACTCAAGCTTTGAAAGGTACCCAAATTCAAGGAACTGACTGGCATCTAGTTATGTAATTGTCGAATTTATTTTCAAGAACTATTACCACAGGAAGGCAGAGCTGGAGCAGCCGGTATGGAATAACTTCCTGTAATGTGACGCCAGCACACCTGACTGATCATCAGCGATTTTCAGCCGGGGTTCTGCAAGAATGTTTAAAACGTGCACCACCTGCCTATTTGGTCAGGGCCACTGACCTCATTTCCCTTAGAATGTCAAATACAAAATGACAACAGCCAGCAGAACAATAGCTGCCCCGTGAATGAATCAAAATGATCCCTATTTTTTTTTTTTCAGATAGGTAAAACTGTTTTTTGGCGTGCTTCAAAATTTTAGTAATTAGTTTATGTGTGCCACAAGATGAAAAAGGTTGAAAATCTCTGGTTTAAGTAATGGTCAAAATGCTCCCCCACCCTCACTTCTGTTTCAGAGGCCTGATTGAGTGGACATTGAAAGGCACCTGCCTCCTGGCTCTGTTCACGAATGAAAGGGGCCTCGGGGGCCTCGGCAGGGGGGTGAGGCTCCGGAGGCACTGGCCAGGTAAGGGAACATATAATTCCCACAGGACAACTTTCAGCTGTCCTACCACGAGATAGTTTAGATCGGTTTTTCCCAACATATACTCCCCCACACCTCATTCCTGAAAAACACGTGGGAACTTACCAGACAAGTTTCCATAAATCACATAAATTTGGGCAGCGCTGGAAACCAAACCCCTCTCGAAGACAGCCACCAAGCCTGTGAAAGGCTCTGGGAAGTCCTGCTGTCACGGCCCCTACCTGCTTCAACTTTCTCAAAGGAACTGATCACATAACACCTACCGCCAGAGGCAACAATGCACACAGCCGGATGAAACTCGATTCTGGAACCTGACTGTCCTGACTTGGATCTCAGCTCCACCAGTGGGTGGCGCCATGACCTTGGTCAAGACACCAACCTCCAGATACCTGTTTTCTTATCTGTACAATGGGGCTCCTGGCAGCATCTACTGGAAAGCCGTTGGGAGACTAAGTGAGTGTGAGTGATGTGCTCAGCATGGACTAAGCAGTGTGTCCTGAACTGTCTTTACCGCCCACTGGAAGGAGCTTTCCGAAGAGTTGTGATCGCTGTTTGTGAACTGATGCTCTTTGTTTTTGTTTCAAGAACTAGTTACTCTGTGTCAAAATCCAAAAGGAAAATCATTTCCCTTCAGCAACAGATTGTGCAAGACTTCTAAAGAAAGATTCTAGTGGGTTTCTTCAGGTAAGTCGTATTAGCCACGAAGGAAAAGGAGTCGGGTGTGGATGACAGGGAAGAACATGGCGAAGAACAAGAAGATGCGGAATCTACTTTCAGCTTCTACTAAAATAACAGCGGGCTTTGGGCAAGTTGCTTAGCTCCTCTGCATCTCGGTCCTCACGGGTTACAACGGTCGTTGGACTAGACGGGTAGTTTCATTAAGTCACTCATTTGCAATGATCTTGCGTTAAGAGAAGTTTATACATCTGAATATGGCTTTTTAGATTTTACATGCACACACACACACACACACACAATGCAGTTAAATTAACCTTAGCTTTGTGTCCACTAGGTTGTAGGATATCTAGAAAGTAGAATCATGCACTATTCAGTTAAAAAATGTACAGTGCCCAGTGTAACTGCAATAGAACCTTCACTCAATAAATGTTCAATGAATGTCTGTGTAACAGCAGTTCACCTGTTATCTCTTCATTCACAAAAATATTCCAGACCTCTATGATGTAAACCAGCATGCTGGGTACCACCAAGTTCATGTGTTTCCGGGGAGCCATTAGCTCTACCTGTAGAGAGCTTGCGAGTTAATTTGTGGTATGAATATCAAATGGTGACACTAATTGCTGCTGCTCCTTTTTCCT
This sequence comes from Tonatia bakeri, assembly GCA_004024845.1. Lineage (NCBI taxonomy): Eukaryota > Metazoa > Chordata > Mammalia > Chiroptera > Phyllostomidae > Tonatia > Tonatia bakeri. The sequence continues at coordinate 639,936 of PVIA01000108.1, forward strand.
CCCTTTCCATTTGAACCCCATAATTCAGGGAGGTTTCTGGTGTTGGTTTACACAGTGCACCACGCTAGTAGCATTATTATATAAAGGTGTTCAGTAACTGTGATGGAAGAGATGGCAACATCAGTACATTGCAATTAGAGCAAGTATGTCCAACCAATTTTATGTAAAATTTTACGTTAATAAGACTGTCTAGCAGATGATACCTTCTTAACAAATGGGGGGAAGGAGGGCATTTTGAAGCTGACTTTAAAATATGGTTATCAATTTTTTTATTAGAAGAAATTACCATTTTTTTCAAATACATAAGTTGTATGTAGTCTCATTCAGTCTTTTAAAAAAGGATAAAAATGTTGATCTCCATAAACCACGTAGGTGTAAGTAAACATCTATAACTGCTAACCACCTTTCAGTTCTTCCTTTTTACTGACGAAAGCACGTCATGGATCATAAACCTTGCCCCTGAAGTCACAGCGTCCCCAGACACCCACCCTAGTCAAATGTAACCTTTTGATCCAAGCTGCTGAGAGGGAGAATGTGGACAGAGTGTGCGTTGAATTTGCTCTGAGTATCAATCTTTGTGAAAAGTGTGCAGAAATTCTTGTGGGTAAATTACCATGCCATTAGAATCTGAAAATCATTGTGCCTTTTCATCGTCCTTCCTGGTGATTGCTTCACGACAGCTCCTTCTCACTTGGCAGCTCTTGATCAGCAATATCATGAAGTCTTCAAGGACAACAGCGGTACACAAGGACCCACGTAAATGGCGTGCATGTGACCAGGCAGATGATTAGCAAGGATGTCTTGGGTTTGCAGAGAGAGAGTTTAATTTTAATAGGTCTAAGAAAATAAGGAAGTCCTCCTCCCTGCCCCACTGTCTTCTGTTCCTATTGTCCATGCTACTTGAGTTTGCAGGTGTCTGCCTGAAGGCAGGTCACTGAAAGTCAACAGAAAGCGGGTCAACCTCAGCCACAGAAATTAACCTGCGTATCAGGGCAGGCAAACGGATATCTTAGAGAGCATTATTCTAACTCAAGCCAACACGCCGGACTTTGCAAAATGAACAGAGACTCAGAACAACAAAAGCAACTGACATCTATCCTAACATTGCAAATTTCTTAGCTATTACAGATGTCACTCAGTGAAGGGACGCACTGACTTCCTGTGTGTGAACAGAACTGAGGCAGCGCAAGATATATTTGAATGGGATGTTAACCTTCACTTAATTTTTTTTCTTTTCCTTGCTGATGACACAGTTTTAGTATTATCGCAATGGAGCTTTTGGCTGGAAAAAATGAAATTAATGGATGGATTTTAAAAAGCTTAGAAACTTAAAAAAATAAACAACTTTTAAATATCTCTACTTGATGGTGTCAAGAGCCAAGATAAACGTATTTCAATTGCAACTTCCAAACTAAACTCACAAATTACTACCATTATGCTAAGTGTTAGCTACCCCACTGTGCAGTTTTGCTTTGTGAATTTTTACCTTCCTCTACGAGCACTTTTAGCCACTGATCGCACAGCCTTTCAATGTTTTCTGCCTTTTCCTTTAAATAAACTGGCTCTGGCTCCTTCCATCTGGTTCCCCTTCCGTCAGCAACCCTGCACCTGTTCACACCTCCTCTCCTGTTGGATTCCACTGAACATTTCCTCCTCTGCCAGGGCTATTCTGGCACTCGCAACCTTTCTGTCATTCAATCCATCTGTCAGAAGTGAACTTTGTTTACCGCAAGCTTCTGCTTTCTTCTTCAAGAAGCAAAGCCCCTCAAGGTCATTGTCAAATGAACTGTCGGCGTGGATTTCAATCCTCCACTGCTAACCAGCAGAAGAGGAAGCTCTGTTGTGTAATGTACTTGTGAAAATTACTTTTGGGTTCGGGAAGACAATAATTTGGAGTCAAAGTAGTGGGAGAGGGTGTTTTAAGGATCATTTGTAAAAGCAGACAGCTGATATGTATACTTCCTTCATGTGTCTCTGCACTTCTTATTATATCGAGTAGAAACTAGATGCATCGGAAGCAAAATAAAAGTTTTAAAGTGAAATCAAAATATCATAAACAAGCTTACACTATATAAAAATGGCTTCATACTATATAGAATTAACTTGAGGGATAAATATTTTCACTAATGAATTAGCCAAGGGAAAGAGTTTTCCAGTTAAGAAATTTTTACACTGAAATGCTTAAAATGTACAAAATATGTACCATTTCAATTATAAGCTATATATTGACACACAGCTCCATCACTGCTTTGAGAAACTTAACCCATAGTATACAAATCCAATCATGTACATTTAAAATTCCATCATTTAAAAATAAGCAGTTCTGCTTAAATAATACTCAAATATATTCTACCAAACAAACACATGATCCATCTAAAGAAATATAAGTTGTATCAGCTGGCCATTCTGAGAACCAAATAAACTCCTAGAAATTAGGTAAAAAAATGTGCTCTCAACTGAATTTACTCTGTGTCATCTACAGTTATCAGGTATTCTTCCTCCTTCATAAATCAGACACAAAATCACCCTATGTTGAGTTATGTACCTATATTTTAGATAATCATATTCTTTAGAAAAAAACAATCACTCGACTGAAATGCCTTAATAACAAAAAGAGAGATCACTTTTTAGGAGAAAATATATGGCAAACATTTTAACCAGAGCAAATGTTTTAAGATAAATGTGAACCCAAATGGCATTTCATTCTTAATGCTGCTGTGACAGTATGAAGAATTATCTCAAGATTATTTTATTAAGTAAAATTAATCAAGTCTGTAAAATTTCCTAAATTCTTTCTGGAAAGAATAAAAATGCAAGCTTTTCTCATGGACATAAAATCGAATGCAGGTTTTATTAATAAAAGCAGTCTAAAAAACATGTAACTTAAAATTTGCATGTTAAGGTTTTGATTGATTAAATATTTATACTTTATAAAAAATACTTTACCAGAGCAGTTTTTCAGATGTGTCAAAGACAACTATTGTGATGCTAAATATTAAAGCAAAAACAAAAGAACAAGAAAGACAGTTCAAAATCCAAATGCAGAGACACTCTCTCAGCTCTGTTTCAGTTTTATTACCCATTTCCAAAATGCCCTGTACCCTATAAATCATTCTTCTGTAACATGTGTAAAACATAATTACAAAGCCATATAGATACATGGAGTTGGAACATAAAACATGTTTAAGAAGTGCTTTCTCTTTCATCTTCCTAAAACATGATTTCTAAACAAAATTTCTCTTGATGTGGAGAAAATCTCAGAAATAGTGTCTCCTTTACCCAGAAAGTTTGTTAGTACTTTACTGGAAATTTTTCCCCTTTGGTGCTTGATGGCAGTCTGGTTACCTGCATCCCTGCTTGTGAAAAGCATGGGAAGGGTGCTGGTAATTTGATCACTTCCACGGTTCGATTTGCTATGTAAAAGAAAAATGTATGAGTGAATTGCTAGTTTAATAGAGGCTGCTTAAGTCACCGGCAAGGAGCTCTTCGTACTTAGCAAATTGCATTTCAAAAACACACTCATAGGCTTGTTTGGGAAAATTTGTATGGCAAGAACATAAACAAATGAAAAACACTCAGTTTAGCATCACAGTCGCACACAGATGCATGAATGTGTACACACACACACACACACACACACACACACACACACTTTTCCCCTCCATAAATACAGAAGAAAAAGAAAAGGGAAATACTATTGTGATTACTCTTACAAAATGATCCTTTAAAAAATGCAAGAGTACTGTTTATCTGCCTAATGTGTAACATGTTTACGTTATTTTTTTAAATAGAAAAACTAGGGGAAAGTTTTAGATAGCTGGATACTGACACCTGAAACAAATTTTACAGGAGAGAAACACGGAGGCATTCAAGCAGAGTTGCCAGGGTGCTCGACAGAACAGAAAAGCCATTTCTAAGGGCGCCGTGAGGCGAAGACAGGAGCTGACGCTGTCCGCGTTCTTTAATGTCGGTTCTCCTAAAACAGCATATGGACGTAGGGTGGAAGGTAAAATATTTAAACAGCTCCAGAAAGAGCTGACCTGAATTTCTCTGCATTCTCAATGACTAACAGTTCCACTTTTCTAAGAACTGAAAATGATGAAAACACTGTTAGTTTTCTCTGGTTTATTGATTTGTCTGCCTATCTATTGGTGAAGTCTTTTAACGACAGAGGATGTTCATTCTTCCGCCCCCTTCCTCAGTTACCTTAAGGCAAGACCTTCTTTCGGAGGTGGAAATATTTGTAGGACCGCAGGACAAAGAACTGAGACATTTTCACAGACTTGATCAAGGGGAAAAACGGATTTGCGAGATTCTGTTAAGAGTAGGAAGAGACTAAATGACAAGTTTAAATCTGCCACAATCATTTACTAATGTGCTGCTATATCAAATAAGTCTAATTTTTTGACAGCACCAAATTAGATTTATTGCAGAAACTGCTGCATAAATAGCATATGGCTATGTTATACCACCTATTTCAATTTCTGGTAATGTTCCCCCTCCCCCTCTGAAATGAATAAATTGAGCCAAGCTACAAACCTCTTGCAAAAGAAAGAAATATACCAGTTCAAAACCAGATGTAGAGATCTGGGTTTCTTTGTTAAAGTAATAGTTTTAGCATGAATGTCCCAATTCTATATTAAAAACACAACTCCCTAATAAGCGATTAAATTAAACAGGTCTGTTTTTTGCCTCCATTTCTTTCAGAATGACTCAGTTTTTGTTTTAAGGATTGGGGCTCTGAATTATGCTCAACACTTTGATGTGTAAGCCACAGTTCCACAGAGAGAAAAAGGAGGACAATTAACTGTGAATCGAACATGGTTTAAATAGCTTTTGGGAAATTATTAAGCACAAATGCATGTATCTCATGGTTGTTTTTTGGTCTTCATTTGTGAAACACATATGTGGTAGAAAGCATATCAAAAAAAGGCTTTTTCTATTTTTAACTGCAGGCTTGATATTGCACACTCTTTGATGCATAAAATATATACAGTGATCACTCCATGTGCCACACTGTACACATTAGGACGGCAGAGCCCCACAAACAGCAGAAATCAAAGTGCCGGGGACGCCGGGATTGCAAACTCACACAACAAATCCCTGGACGGACAGTGCTTCCTTCTCCACCTCCACCCTGAAGCCCACCCCCGTCCTCAGCTGAGACACAATGTGACTTGATTTTTCTCTTCGAACAAAAGTTTCAGCTCTTCCGAACACGAGAAAGACATTGCAAGGTCTTCTCTCAGACCAATGGGCACACCACTGCAAACATCATGGCAAGCGGCTACCCCGCAGACTCCCTCTCTGTGGTCAGTCTTCCCAGCTGCCCTATCTGTTACTGTCTGATTAGTTCTGCTAAGGAGCCCCTCCCCTGCCAGCTTTCGGTGCCATCTGTTCTGTACAAGATGGCTGCTGCCCAGCAACCCAGCACTGCCCTCCTACCTGGCACCCGGCTCCCAGCCTTACCCCGAAGTGCTAACACAGGTTCTCTCTGCTGGCAGAGGCAGGGTTTCATTACTACTACTTTGACAAGTGCAGGGTTGTTTGTAATTTCTCTTTTATCCTGATTTTGATTGTACAACCACCTCCCACTGATTCAGTTTGCTTCAGTTTTGTTGCTCACAGATTTTACTCTCCACATTAATCTCCCTCTGGCATGTTACTGCATCTGTTCCCTTTTTTATTATTAATTTTCAAATTCCCACCATTTTTGACAAAAAGGAGGTAATCTACACTCTGTTTCTGCCCATTTCATTTTCTTTAATTTGGAAGATAAGTAGGAACGCGTGCCAAAGAAGTTAATTCTCCGTTAACAGTTTATTTTCTGGCACCCCCAAGCCTTTGTATACGAAAAACAGATAGGCATAAAACGTTGACTGAGTGACAGCGACATCGTCGCAAGCATTCCTGAATTTAATGAAAAGCAAACATATGAAACGGCATCTAAAAAGTTTATTAGTTACACGAGTTGCCTCATGCTGTCGTCCTTTCTTCCCCTTTTAGCAGATAATTAATTTCTTTGTGCAGATCCGTCCGAGGGCAGCATTCAGGCCCCTGGATGGTCCTGCCGTGGGTCTAATTCTACTGTAGATGACTTTCATTGTTCTTTAATATCATTATCATCTTTCCCCAACCCCCAAATGACTGTCTAATTCAATAGTGAACGATTCCGAATAAGTGCCTTCTTTCAGAAGTGGGTTAAGACTGAAGAACCGCCAGCCATCGGAGCAACAAAGCAGGCTGCTTCCATCCCATCTTGCTTGACAAAGAGTTGATGTCAGGAACGGCAAGTGGTTTCAAGACAAAGAGGTCGCTTAAGCGTTAGAGGACAGGAAGTCCTGTCTTCAACAACAGAGTCTCTCTGTGTCCCTCCCTTGCCGACGTCTCCACCTTGCCAAAAAGGCCTTGAGTGATTCGATCATGCCTCAGTTGCCCTAGAGTCTTCTAGACTGAGCATTGCCTTGTGACTGCTGTTAGTTTATTTTATGTGAATTCATTTATAATACAGCAATAGCACTGGAGTCCTTCAGTTTACAGAAACCTGAATGACTTTCAGTGATTTTTATTCTATCTGGCCTCATAAAAGTCACAGTGGAGCTATACAGGAAATAAAGCAGATTTTCCCCAAGGTGACAGAAGATAATCAGAAACTCCTAGAACTACTAAGTGTCAAGATCAAGTGATGCCCAGCCCGGTGAACCACGCTTCAGATCAGCTTCCGGAGAACCAGCAAGTCTTGAATCCTGCTAAACCCATCTGCCTCATCGTGAATACCCCCAACCTTCACCCTTCGTATATATTTCAATAGTGACCTGTTACTTTATTTTATATACTTCTTTTGTTGTTCTGTTTATAGTAAGTACTGCTTCCAAACAAAGTGCATTCTTTGGATAGATCTCCTGGTCAGCAACAAGCTTCTTGGAGGTAGAGGCAAGGCAGGTGTCGGGGGGATGCATTACTTGGAGACTGGTACCCTTGCTGGAGGAGTCTCTTTGGTCCCAGGCCTGTTTCTCCTTGCTCTGAACTCCGCCCTCCCCACCGCGGGTCAGGGAGATGCTCAGCCCTGCCAGCTGGGAGAGGTCACTCAGAGTCAAGGTAGAGCAGCCTTCCCCTCAGCTGGACACTGGCTTTGCAGGCTTCTTCCAAATGTTTTCTGACCCACTTGGTGCCCGCTCTGCGGAACTGCATTCAGGGAACTGTATCCTCTGCTGAGCTAGTCTAACGGAGCAGTGGCTTAATACAAATGTGTTTGCTGGCATTGGGTCGTGGTCCCCCAGGATCATTGTCCGGGATGAGCACTGAGCCGCCTGGACTGGCTCCAAGCCTCTTCTTTTCTCAGATTCCTTAAAATCAGCTTCGATTCCAGGATCTATCAATCAATGAGCCACTGTGTAATCTACTTGCAGGTATCAAGGAAACATTAAAAAACATGTGAGTCATGCCTAATAATTGCTCGCACCAACACATCCGATTAGGAAGAGGTGTTTTAAGAAGAAATTAAACATCATTACACTGAGGATTTTTTGTACTTCTTTCACACTAACGTTGGAGATCAGAGCTTTCTTTTAGAAAAATATTCCTACTTTAGGCTACTAGGAGAACAATTGTATGGTTTGGGTTTTTTTCTCCCATTTTCATTGAATTTGATGTTCACCGCTGTTGAGTCAGGCAAGTGGTGTGGGCAATACTTTCTCGGTTTTCTCTGGGCTTCTTCAGAAAATGAGCTGGCTGCAGCCACCACCACGCTGCAGGCGCTGGGCCTGGGTGGCAGGGGAGGGAGGTACATCCCCAGCGTAGATTTTCATTGCACACACATTTGGGCTTCACAGAAGTGAGAGAAGTGAGCCAGGGAACATTAAGCAGGGCCTGCAGAGCCACAGTCCCTGGCAGCCGGTGACTCCAACCTCTCCCGCCCCAGGCCACACGGAGACCAGGGTTCCTAGAATGTCGGACAGGTGGAGCAGAGTGGGCTCAGACACCGTGGCGTCCATCAGAGCAAAATGAAATGCCTTTTCTCCCCTGGCTCTCCGACAGCCCGTTCTCGCTCACACGGGGTAAGGCGAGGAAAAGAGGACACAGCTTAAAACAGCACCAAGGCCATCTATTCTGGGACTGGATGTCGGTTGCACACGTATCCCTTCAAAATTATTTTTGACATGTTCTCTGCTTAATTTATTCAAGAAAGGAGTACCAGAGAAAACAGGAGCTTCACTTTGAAAGGAAACTCTAGACTAAAAACTCTTCAATAAGCTCAGAAGGAGAGAAAACAAGATAACGTTCCCTGGGAAACAGGGAGACAGTGTTATACTACCTCTGTGAGTGGAGAAGGACCGAAAGTTTGGCCTTTTGACCTAAGCCAGCTGCCACCTGAAGATGAGAGCGTTTCCTTCTGGGTTTCCCCTACAACAGGGAGGGGGGGCAAGTGTATTCAACGTGTTCAGAGAACCCGCTAGACTCAGCCTCCTAAGGGGACATAGACATAAAGGAGGCCTGGCTTCTGGCCCCGTGAGCTCAGATTCTACGACAAAAGTATTTCTACTCAGCTGTGCAGTATGTTTTGTGCTGATTTGTGAAGACAATCACAAGCACGGGTTCAGGAGTCTGATGGCCCCCATTCCAGCTCCACCTCCTTCGCACTCTCCTCCCCACTTCCGGCTATGAGGTTTCACCCCTCTGCTCCCCCGAGACTCAGTTTCCTGGGACCAGCTGCAGGGATCGAGAAGGCAGGGTGACTCAAACTTCTTGTGTAAAATATCTTTTAAAAAATACTTCTGCTCCCAGGCAAAGCATCAGTGTTGCAAGATGAAATAAGAAGTCAGCAATATTGTAATAACTACGTATAGTGTCGGATGGGCACTACACCTAACGAGGTGACCACTTCACAAGTTACACAAATGTCTGTCTGCTCACAGCGTTGTCCACTAATACAATATTTGGGTATTTACTGAAACTAATTTAATATTATATTTCAACTGTAATCAGAAAATAAACCTTTAAAAAATGAATTACTGGAAACACTTAAAAGATACCCAATATAGCCCACTGATCATGCACTTGGATATTTAAAATTGGTACAGAAGTTCCGGAATGCTCTCAATTTTTGCATGTATCTCGCTGCAGACAGGTAACATGCGGACGCTTAACAGCACAGCGTGCGGCATGTGCCACCCATTCGTTTACGCATTCTCTACGTGGCTCTTTTTCAAGTTCTGAGGACTCTCCACACAAATGCACGGAGCGCCCCCGAGAGGAACTGGCCATGCCTCCTTGGATGTACAATGCGTTGGCCGTGGAGAATATCACTTTGAAGCCAACGTGAACAGATATGTAACTTCCCCCGCTTTCCTCCTGAAGCCATTCCTTAGTCAAAGGGAGAATCAGGGATTGGATTGTTTCAAAAGGCGATAGAGGCAGCAGAGGAGACACCTGCTGTTTTATTTGCCCAGGGTCCCTGACATCCTTCCCCTGGGAGGGTCACCTCCCCTTACTCTGGGGGTTCTGCGGGGACTGCTGGCCACGACCCCCAAAAGGCTGTGTGTGCACGTGACTGTTTTGAAATCTGAACTGAAGGTTTTGACATTGGAAGTGGAGGAGCTAGGGAGTCACATTCTTACAGTCTAAAATCAAGGGCATCTACTTCATCTTCTGTTCAGGTGACAGGTGTGACTCCCGGTGCGGGGGACTGGGAGAGGACGCGCCAGCGTTCCCGCAGAAGTCAGGCCCTGCGAACGACAGGAAAGGAGAGCAACCTGGCGCCGCCTCGCATCCCCAGTCCAAGAAGCCCTCCGGCCAGCTGCACCTGGATCTTCCATGGTCTAGTTACCAAACTAATGAAATCCTCCTTTTTGGGTTTCTGTGACCTCAGCCAAAGAGTCCAAACTCACACGGGTAATCTGAAGGTCAAACAACCAAATGCAAGAAAGCATTTACAACGGCGAGTATGTGGAAGCTAAATGCTCTGATTAAGAAGCTTAATCACCTCTCGCCAAGTAAACCACCACCGTAATAGAACAACCTGGTGACTCCTCTTTGTGCCCTTTCTCACTTGCAAAAAGATACAGATGCCACATTCAAGTCGCTCCCAGCTCAGGCCATAGTCAGATCTTCCCGTCTGGATCACGAAAGTAGGTCAGAGCATAACTCCATGTTTTGGGGCTCACTTAAATTCCTGGTCCGATAAACTCCTTGAAGTGCATCATCGAAAACATCATGTTCAAGGGGAAATAAAAGTTTTAAAGGTAGCCCTGCTGATAGAAGCTGGAGCCTACAGGTTTGATAGCGGGTCAGTTCCCCTTCTGCGCTTCAGGCAATGCAATTTCTACACTCTCTGCAGCATGCACAGATGAATTGCTGTTGGAATCCCCCTCCATGCCAGATTTGAGAGGAAGATGCAGGGTTCAAAGGTGTGTGTTTCGATACATGTATGATAGGTAGGTATGGAGAAGCGTGTTTGCCTCAGTAAGTCATTAGTAACAATCACATAGAGGTTCAGAGAGATGATTTTAAATGTCACATCATCAAGTAATCGACCCACATGCACGTAAATGGCAGTCTTGTCAGAGGGAATTATATCCTGTGGCTCTTCAAAGATCTTTGAACGTGTCAAAAACAAACATGAAGGAATTTCCGCTTTTTTATGAAAGCCTCTCCTCTGGGGGGGAAACGAAGCGTAGAAGTTAAGGAGAATGGCAGCTGCGTTACGACACGTAAAATGACTAAGGCAAGTGTGGAGCCAAAGGGCAGCTTCTTAGGATGAGCCCCAGGCGGGACTGAAATTCACTGGCCTGTGTTTATACCAGAGAAGAAGGAGCAGCCAACACTTTTTCCTGTGATAAATTTATGTAACTGTTTTTCTCAGTTGTGTTTTGGGGACGAATTGCATTAACCCATTTCCCTCCTAATCCACGTGGGTAACAGTATAGGCTTTGTGGGCAAATTGCTGGGATTCAAAACCGGCTTCCACAACATATCAGCTGCGCGACCTTAGATGAATCATTTTAGTTCTCTGTGGCCTAGATGCATTTGCTGTAAACAGGGAAAATACAGCCTATTGTTCTTTTTTAAAGAGCCACTACATGTAGCATGGCGCCAGGCAGACTCTAAGATGAATATATTCTTAACCTCAGATGCAGATACATTTAGATATATAAATGACAGGTTGTATATCACTTTTTCTCATGTAAAGACGTGTACCTCTCCTCTCAAATGCCATTTTCCCCCTGGCATTTCCCTTGGGGTGCCCTCCACCCCCATTTTTCTATGTGCCGATGCTGCCAAGGTCAATAAGAAGTTATCTGTCCCTCTGTCCCTGTAATACTTTATCTGGAATCTCCCTACTGGATTGTATCAGTTATCTTACTAATTCATATTGTACATATATATACACACACACGTGTATACACATACTGAGCTTTGAATGAATGGTCACGAACGCACAATATACTAAGCATTCTATCACAACGACTTACTGAGCTCACCTGTTTGCAAATCACTGAGCTAGATGCGTGAGAAACACGACATCAACAAGACCTCTCCCCCACCTCGAAGAATTAGACATTCTAGAAGGGTACTGCATAGAAACCTCCGAGTATTCATTCATTCATCCAGTCAGTCAGTCAGTCAGTCAGTCAGTATGGAGTTAAGTGCCTTCAGCTCTAAATGGGCAGGAGGACCCAGAGGGAGGCCCCTCCCTTCCGGCAGGGGTCATCGGGGTGGGCTACAGTGGACAAGTCAGGATGTCGGCGAGACCTGGAAAAGAAGGTGAGGTCACACCAGGGCTAGAGAAGGGTAAGGAGGTGTGCTAGGTGTGGAGAACAGTAAAGGGGGAGAAAAGTCCAAAAGTTCAAGGGGGCTGCACCTGCTGAAGTCTGGCCGGAAGTCAGCATGTGAAAGTCGGGAGACTTCAGGGCATCCGTAATGCTGAGTGGTCTGGACTTTCTGTGCAGTCAGCATGGCTCATGGAAGGGGCTAAGAGCAAGGGATGGGTCAGGGCCGGGCTCACGAATACTCACTCGGCCGTGGTTGGCGAAAGAGACGGGAAGAATGTTCAGGGACTGTGTTCAGAACCCTTATGGAGGTCAGTCTAAATGATCATGAACGTAAATGGTGAGTGTGAAGGACATTTCTACAAAATCTCTGAGGTTTAAACTACGGAAACATCTTAAACAAAGGACACTACAAGCGATTTAAATGCCTAACATCTGGAAACAGGAACTTAATGCACTGTCTTAAATCACTGTTAGGATCACTATCAGACCTAAAGGAAATTGAGAAATCACGCAGTTCAGCCTCAGTTCACAGGTAAGCAAGAGGTTCAAAGAATGAAGTAATATGATAAGAATGGCCAAGACAGGGACTGCCTGGGGGAGGCAGTGAAACTCAGTTTCCTCCATCCCAGGAAGCCTGGAGGCCTCCCCTGGGAGGAGTGTATGGTTTCGTAATCTCACCAAGGTGCCCTGGAACCGTCCTGCACACGCTGGAGACCCGTCTCAGTGCCCCTGGCCCCTCCTCCCCAGCACGTTAAAAAGAGGCCCTCTCTAGGCACTTCCACGACTCCCTTGGCTACAGCGACGTCCAGACCTAAGCCTCTGGTCACGGCCTTTCTCCTCACATTAGGCCTACACTGGACACCTCCACCTGAGTTCCAAAGTAAAACGTGTTCTTTTCCTCGGCGACTCCTTCTAAGTTCCCTATTTGGGTTGATGGGCCATCCCGTTAGCTCAGGCTAGAAACATCGGAGTCCCCTTTGATTCTGGCCTCTCCGATTCGCTGCCTGAAGTGCCTCTTGAAGGTGCTGTCCCCTTTCCACTTCACGGGCACAGCCACGGCCCTGGACCACGGTGGAGCTTATGTTCTAAACGGGCCCCTGCCAGTGAGCTCCCCCTTGGCCAATCTGCTTTCACGGGGCCTTTGAATGGCCTCTTAAAATACACATTTGAGCCCAGCCCATCATAGTTCAAGCTCTCTTGACTTTTTGAGTTAAACAGCCTCCTAAGGGTTTGTAAACTTTTTTTGTAAAGTAAATGGTAAATGTTTTAGGCTTTGAGGACCATATTCGACCTGCACCGTACACAACAACGTAAAACATAATGGAGGCTGTGCCCAGTATAATTTTATTTATGAGTGCATAATTTTTTACAAAATATTATTTTTTCTCCCCCCATCATTTAAAAGTATAGAAACCATTCTTAGCTCAAGGAGTCACACAAAAACAGGTGATGGGCCAGGTCTGGGCTGTGGGTGCCAACAGTCCTCCCCGGCTTCCTTGTCCCTACGTTCACTCTCCCAGCTCACTCTCCACACCGCTGTCTGAGTCAGGATCCCAGCCCCAAAGGCGGGACCATGTCAGACACCCTGTTTAAAATATGATAGTAACCCATTACTCTCAGAATAGCCCAGACCCCCAAATATGGCCCTGGAAAGTACAAAGCCTTTCCTCTGGCCCCTGACCCCGTTTCCAGGCTTATCTCTTGCCCAACATCTAACCTGATTGCAGCTCATGCTATCTCCCATCTTTACGTCTCTGCATACGTGATTCCCTCTAGATGGGACACTCACTCCACCCTTGTCCACTTTGATAACTGCTATTGGTGACCTCATTAGTCAAGGTAATTACCAATATCTCCTCCTCCAGAAAGTTTCCCCATCCCCTTCACTTCCAATGTGGAAATAAGCCAATTATCTCCACCATGTGCTCCTGCAGCGCTCTTTATTTCTATCATTGCACTATTATCACACACTAATAATAATATGCATCTGGCTCCTTAATAGAGTGCAAGCAACTGAAAGGTGGGACCTGAGTCCCTTTTCTCTCTGCCAAGAGCTAAGCAATGTATTTAGAAGATAGTAGGTGCTCAGTAAATATTTGTTGAATAAGTGAATGTTATACTTACCAGTTGGGTCTTTCAGTAAAAGTCGAATTTCTATTTTTTGGAGTCCAGTTAGACAATAAAGGGAAATCCTCCAAAAGTGATAGGTTATATTCTTTTCACATTGATCTACCGATTTCTACTGCAGTGTTAAATTTTCTTTGCCTTGGAAAATTTGGATCCTTATTTCATTATTACTTTATAACATGGTTATCATAGTCAATTTTAAACTTGGTTTAAAATATGACATGCAAGGTGTTTAAGTTACAGCTAAATGAAGAGCTACTTGCATGGGATTTATTTCTTTCAGCTGGTACACTGGGGGGCAAAAAAGACATGTTTCTCAACCACACACCTGAGTACACTGAATCCATAAAGAATGGTGAGGGGCCACAAGCTCTAAAAAATCCCCAAAAGCACATCAGAAATATTTAAGCCCCAAACCAAGTCACATTTTCAGTGCAAAAGAGAGATACACATGGTTCCTTGCACTTTTTATTGCCATCTCACGTTTATGGATTTTACCAAATAAGGGCAGAGAGTAAGTACAAAATGCTTACAAAAAGTACTGCACTTAGAAAACAGGTAATTAAGTTTTATTGCCTGGAAAACTGGGTTAAAATTTTGTAACTTGGTGTAAATAAAGCTCAGTAGAAAAAGCTTTCTACAAAAGCCAGCAAAACCATTTGTCTTAGAACAAAGGGGTTAGTTAGTTACCACTAGTCCACGTTTAGCAGTTGCTGTACGTTAATATGCTCTGCTTGCAAGAACTTGATCTTGTCAGACACTACAAATTGAGACAGTGCAGGAAAACTCTCCATGGACTATGACTTCAGAAATTCACTCTCAGAATAAGACAGAATGGCAAAGGGGGCAAAACCAGCATTAATATTTATTTACTGAAGCTCAGCCACACTGAGACATTGAAAGCTGTCCTATTTCAATGGTTTAGCAGTGCTTAGCACATAAATGGTTGGTCTCAATAGAAGTCTGGCAGAGAAGAAAAACTATTAGCTATTATGAGGAAACCAAGTTCTGAAACAGCTAAGATTAAATAACCATAGAAACTATGTTAAAGTTACATTCTCTGTTCTACAAGGACGATGCTTTAAGTGGGCATTAAAAAAGTTATTATTCTATAGTATTAAGCAATTTTTTTCTCATAAAAGTGTTTTATCTATTGGGATTTTTCCAGATATGTAGAAATGATGTTTCTAAAATGATGTATTTTTCACACATGTAGAAATGATATTTTCTCTTTCTTTCCTTCCCTTCCTTCCTTCCTTCTTTCCTTCCTTCCTTCTCTGTTTCTTCTCTTGTTTAAAAGGAAAGTTGGCAAACCATTTGGAATATTATCATAACAAAATGTTGTTAACAAAGTTTGATTTTAACAGAACTAGAGGCATCTTAACACTACCCTAAAACTTTGGGAGGTTCACCAACCTCTAGAATATTTTTTCCCCAAATGCAGGCTGTTCAAGTGGTGTTTTTCTCCATCTGTTATCATACCGTGCTCAGAATTACATTGTCATATTTAATGTAAAAGGGATCAGTCCCCTTTCATAGTTTAAATTCAACATATTACTATGATTAGAAGACCAGTGTTTTTCTAAATTATGAACCAAACCAAATATAAATTTACATGCCCATTTAGACAAAGTTCTCTCTAAAAAACTGAAAACTAAAACTGAACAAACCCAAAGGCTTGACCTGAAAATTGAGGAATTTTATACTAAAACGAAAAGTGAGAAGCAATCACTTACAGGATAATGTGAAATAGCTACAAGCTCAGTTTGAATTTTTCTCTGCTGTATTTCTGTGTACATGTGTGTTTTCAGTATAGCAAATGATACACGTTTGCTATCTAAAACACCTTATTGTGATTTAGGTAAACCTGAGTTACACGTTCACTGAAGCTTTATGACGATGAGCATAATAATAGCACAGTATCTCAGGACAGAAACAACGTCCAGTGAAACCACAATGGGATAAGCCTGGGTGTAACAGTGGTTTAAGCAAGAATAGTGCCAGTCCATTTCATCTTGAATTTTTACACGTCCCTAGACTCAGGTTCCTTATTTTGTATCGGTTCCATCTCAATTTGCATCTCAGGATGTCTTTTGTTTTGTCTTTTTCACCACTGACAGCATCTGATTACTTTCCAAAGTGTATCACTCAGATCCTTCAGTTCAACATTTTTATTAGGCATTGAATTAACAAGGGAGGTGGTGGTAGGAGAAATATGTCATTTTGCTTATACTGATAGAGAACCGCTTAAATATTGGAGCACTGTGCATGAGAGGTTTTGTGATATATCAGTAATTTTCTGCCACACTTATCATTCACATGTCTGGGTGTTTTGCTTACCACATCCCCACTTTCCTTAATATGCCTGCAAACTGTGGGTGAACTGAATGACTAAAACGAAGTCTAACAACTGTTTGGAAGCCTGTGGCAAAAATCAGTGGAATGGAATCGGGGCTCCGGTGCGTAATGGGATTAGGGAGTACCTGGTGAGGTGCAGTTGGTGCTCAGCTTCGCCCAGCCGCTCTGTCAGCTTCAGGAGCTCCTCGCTGGCCCCCGCCGCCTTCTGCTGCTCCCGCTCCAAGAGCTGCTTGCTCCCACTCAGTTCCACTGTCAGCTTCTCTATCTCCTTAGGTAGACAGGCGAAGAAAAAAGCATCCACATAAAACACATGCACTGCAATTCAAAATCCCCTCATTTTTGTTTTTGCCACGAATTTGCCATGAATTTTTTTCTAATAAAAACATTATTAGAAAATTGAGGCTAGCTTCCATTTTATGACAAAGGGAATCAACGAAGCCAAAAATGCACATTAGTGAGGGTTTTTTTTTTTTTTTGGATCGTAAGATGAAGTCATTTTAAAAATGAAATAATTACATGAGTCAAATGAGAGCAGTCAAAATGGATAGTATGTACTTTCATTCTAAGGCCCAGTCCCCTTAAAAATAATATTAACTTAAAATGTCATTGCTTTTAAAATGTAACATTTTTGTTTGTGAGATTACATCAGACACGAGCAGTGATTTACATCAAATATGTGGTTCTCTCCTGAAAGATATATTTATGCTTTTATTTGGATATTTTGAGAACCAAATGAAAAGATGAAATAATAACTTGAGCTATCCTGTAGAAAAATGTGAGGTGTAAAAGAAGAGTATCATGCTGATGCTCAATATTATTTAGAAAAAAAACACAGCATGAGAACCTTTAAGCATTTAAAGTGTATAAGATTTCTGAGCTAAAATAATATTACATCAAAATTGCATTATAAAAAGGCAACAACAAAAGCAGTCTCAGGTTGATACACATGAACACCTAAAATATATGAAAATTTATCTTGGTTACTTTTTTGGTCTCAGGATGAAATTCAAACATTTCAAAGCAAATATGCCTTACATAGAACATAGTTTTAAATAATTTATATATTAGAGCAGAAATATTTCTTTATTATAGAAGGCCTATAAAATTTTTAAAAAGAGATCAATATTTATACTATTAAGAAAAACAAAAAAATGGAAAATAAAAGGCAGGAACATTTTCAAATCAGCAGCAAGCAAGAAGCAATTTAATTACAAAAAAAATGTAATCCCCTTTAAAAAACAAAATTATGCCTAAGTAGATTGTTTTAAACTTAGTATTTAAGTACATTTCAAATATCCTCACATCATTACTCAATATTCAGAACAATTTCCAACTATATTTAATATATCAGGCAATAAAAAACTAAATAGTTCTTTTTTAACATTTATTACACTATAAATATTCAGTTTATCCCCATCCAAACCACATATTATCAGCAATATAATAAAACAACTTATTACAAGTTCTCATATATTATTTTTATTTTAAAAAGCTATGTAATAATGAATGTATCACTTTCATTTGGAGTACATTTTCTACATCTTTCAGATTAGAATACTAACAAAACTTATTTGTTTTTGTTCTTTAAAATATTTTGAATTGCTAAAGTTATACCAATATAATTAATTTCATAATTAAATATATTTAAAGAGATTAAAAAACATAATAGAAAAATCTATTTCATTTTGTCTAACATTTGTGAAATAAATAAAGGCAAAGAAGTACAGAATATAAATTACACGTGATTTTAAAACTGTAAAAATTAACTCATTAATTTTTCTACACCATGCTATATGCACATGGTACTATGTTGGACTCAGAGAGTTTCCATCTATACCCAGGAGTTAATGATTCACTGAGGGTAAATAAGACACACACACACACACACACACACACACACACACACAAAGACATTAAAATGAAAAGCATATGAAAAAACAACAAATGAGTATTAGAGAAAATCTGTGCATTAAAGGCCGGTTAAAAATATTTTAGCATGGGCAAGAAAGTGGGGAAGAGAGTAAGGGCACACAAACTCATGGAATGATAGATTAGACCCCATTATGAAAGGTCTTGATTTCTAGATTAATAAAACTATTTCTCTTACATACAATAAGGAGATATTAATTGTTTAAACAGGTATGCAATATGGGGAAAGCTCAGTATGTAGAGTTGATTTAAGATGGCACAGACAGCCAGTAGGGAGATGGCAAACAGTCAGCTGTAGTGTTCCAGACATGAGGAGTAGAGACTAACATATATATTACAACAGAAATATAAAGAGAACATGTTGAGTGTATGGAAATAAAAGGAGACATAGCAGGAGACGTCCAAGATGTCTCTAGAATTTTGAATTCAGAGGGTACAAAAAAGAATGACAGGAATAGAAAATGTATAAAATCCCAAACTTCCTTAAAAAGAAAAGATGCAACAATTTTTACAAGCACGACTCGGCGACAACATATGTAACCTTACACTGATAATTAGGTGGCAAGTATAAATGGTGTGCTTCCTTAATCTCATGTCATAGAAACTCAGAGGCTGCCCTGGAAGCCAGTCACACGTGGAGATTAAGGCAGGCCCGAGAGTCCACACAGACCAGGGTTTCAGACACAGCCCTGGCACTTGCCAGCTCTGGGACCTGGGACCAGTCCCTCAGCTCCTTCAGTTGAAAATGGGAGTGAACTGCAGCATGCTCCCAAAGCTACTGTGATGGTGACATGAGACTCTGAGTACTAGCAGAGTGCCTAGCACAGAGTAAGAGCTGAATGAAAGACTGAATATCATCATTATTATTACTGATTTCTTCTCTTTCAAGAACGGTAAAGAGTGCAAAAAATGACCTGCTTGAGGACACATGGTTATCACTGAGGACTAAAAAAGTTCTTGATTTAATTCAACAACATTCCCCCCATAAAGCACTATTTTGGTGAAAACTGAATAAAACTTTATTATAATTTCCAAATGCAAGAAAGCATTGTTTGTTAGGAAGATAGAAAATTACAGCCTGCTTCTGATGACCTATGCCAGAAAAAGAGTTTATTGGTGCAGATAATCAAAATCAACAAATAATCTCACCAGCTGGACCAGGGCTCAACACCTACTCCCCGAGTTGGGAAAATCTGCCACGGCACCAACTCCAACAGCCAGAAGAGGACTCTCTTGCCAGAAATGCCATGCTCCCTCTGGCAGCATAACCCTTTGCCTCGCCCAACTAGGTCAGGGCTGCTTCCTTGGCTGCATATAGAGACTCAGGGATGGACGACCAACACCAGTCGGAGGCCGATCACATATCACTCTCAAAGTACACTGTGAACCTGCAGGGTCTGTGACGTGCTTGATGCAGCCATCTTTGCACTTTGCCAAAAGAGACAATACATTTCAAGTCATGAAGGTGGCCACCAGGACGGGAAGGTGGCCACAACGAACAGGAGGATTGTACCAAGGACAGAATATGGAGAAAGGAGGGCTCACTGATGTCCATTTATAAGTTTTTTCTTAATCATGGACGTATGGAACTTTATTATCATTGTTCATCAAATTTTCCCACTCAGTGATTCATAACAAAGAAGGGCGGTGCTCATGCTCAACTCCCCGTCCCCCTCCACGCCGAATCCTCAAAAGGCACACACTATCCACTATTCTGATATTTATCTCCATGGTTTTAAATGATGTGCCTACAATGCTGCTTCTTGAATTTTTGCAGTATTAGCCTTCGTCTATTGACTTCCTGGGTTATAGTAGGTAATGATTTACATCTTTCATCCCGCCCGCCCAATATAGCCACCTCATCCTCCCGTGTAACGATTTTGGTTAAATCTTTAGTCAGTAGTCCATTTACATGATAATGACAGGAATACTTTTCACTATGGAGACAAGCATTATTTTGCTTAAAGTAATTTTCTTGTACGTATTATATTATTGCTGGAATTAACTGCTTAGTTTTTTAATATTTTATTTTTCTAGGTAACTGACACCCCCCACCACGAATGATCAAACAGATCCGTCCAATAGTCATCGATAATATTTTTCCAAATAATGAAATACATTAGACAAATTATCAGTTTCTTTTAAATATTTTTCAGTTATATCCTTCTTGGTGCCTTATGTCTGGCTTGGTTGGATTATGTATTGGGTCAAGCTTTACCCACACTCCTATCAGAGTCCCCTGTTTTCTGGGTTGTAAGTCACTCTGCTTTTAGTTTTACTCTCTTTTAGGTGAACATGTATTCTCCAAGTAACTTTCATAAAAAAGGGCACATGAATAATGTATTTTAAAGTATCTATATGCCTGATAATGCTGTTATTTTATGCATATACTTGATAGTTTGGCTAGGTATAAAAACCTATGTCAAAATTAAATTGCATTCAGGATTTTTAAAGGGCCACTCCACTGTCTTCAATATTCTAATATCTCAGCCGAAAAGCCCTCTGTCAATTCTGATTCCTAATGCTTGGTCTGTGCTTTCATTTTTGTGTCTGAATGCTTTTATAATTATTTTTCCTCCTGGTATTTTGAAATTTTACAATGTTAAGCCTTGGAATAGGCCTTTTTCATACTTTGTGCTGTGGGGACTCTTTTAAATCTGGAGGTTTGGTTTCTTTAGTTTTTATGGAAGTTTCCTTGTATTATTGTGTGAAAACATTTTGATGCCATACATTTCAATATTTCCTCTTCCAGGATCTTCTTTGGAATTTTGGCTCTGTTGAATTGGTCATGTAATTTTCTTATATTTTCTATCTTTTTGTCTTCTGATTCTAACTTCTGGAATATTACCTTGACTTCATCTTCCCAAACTTCTACTGAATTGAAGAAAATATTTCTACCACACTTCTCATTTCTATGCACTATTTCTTTTTTTTGCTTTTTTT